>JAKEPQ010001018.1:48386071-49615714 GCA_024500445.1 Entomyzon cyanotis | reverse complement strand
TTGTTCTATGGAGGTGAACTAAACACTACAGGCTTCAAATTTATCTGTGACTGTTTGGCTTCAATGGACTGAATTGTCTTCTTGTCATTTATCAGTATTTGTGGGCAAACAGGGGAAAAAAGAGCCCAGTAAAAAAGCATTATTGGCTCTTCTACATTGTGGGTGAGCTAATACCAGTTGAAACTGAGGCACATTTCTATAGTTTTTGGAATATTAAATCTGCCCTTATAAATCTGAGTACAGAAACATTATGGACATCTATAAGAAGAGCAGATAACAAGATGAAGGATCAGAGGCTAAACCAATTGCTCCCTGATGTCAAACTGAGAACGAGCAGAAATAATCATTTTGGCATCAGACAGGAAAAGTCAAAGGTCAGGATTTAATGCCATCACAGAAGGATTCTTCAAATAAGCCAAGCAGGTGCTTACTAAAGCATGATTATTTGTTGTGTTTAGGGATTCAGAGAAAAGCATGATGTGAATGGGAATGCAAGATCTCCATGTAAAAACAGGGAGAACTGTCTTATCTGGAAAATCTTTCCCACAATCATTTTTTACTTGAACAAGTCCATAGAAAGTAGGTGAGTAGGCTTCTCCTCTTTCCCACTTTTCTTCTCCTCAGCTAGTAAGATTTACGTTTAAAGGATTTTCCTTTTTACAATGAAATGCAAACCAGTGTCCTACTTCTCTGGAAGCTGTTGAACAGGAAATGCAAAATTGCTCAAGTTACAGCTTGTCAGATCAGAAACAGCATCTTCATTTTTGTTCCAGCAGAGAACACCAAATGTGACTCCAATCATCAAGGATGTTCTGCTGCAGAACACCAGCAAATCTGTTGGCTGCATCAATAACCCCCAGTGCAAAAAGGTGTCTATTTGTGCAGTCCTGCTTCTTATCAGTCAACACATCAGTGCTGAGTTGAATGGTATCTTGGATGAAGCTCCTGGATGTACAGATCTGTGCTTAGGATGCTGGTTCCCACAGAACATCAGAATCTCAGTTGTTAACTTGGCAATATGAAAAAATAGTCACTGCTTACGAATCCTCTGAGTATCCACATTCTATTGATAGTTGCCATGTGAGCTGGCTACATCTGCTTAGTTCAAAAAACTGTGATCACACGTTTCTAAATAGATCGTAACGTATTTGTCTGTTTGGACTACTGGGAGAAAAGGAACAGAAGGGAGGAAATTACCAGTTCCTGCAGTATAATTTACCTGTGTCTGATACCAGTCTGGATTTTGAATAAAAATAAAGCAGTCCTAGAGATATGTCAGTGCTTGAGGGTTAGGGGTAATGAGAAAGCAGATGTAGCTCAGGTTAAAAATGGCTGGAGTATTAAGCATCAAGCTTGATACTGAAACACTGTTTAGTGACAAAACTTTACAAATTAATTACTTCTGCAGTTATCCCTCATTCCAGACAATGCCTGGGAGTGAGGCGTGGAATTTGAATAACCTCAGACTGCTTCTGCAGGACAGGATAAACTTTTGAGGCCAGAGTAAAAAAGCTTTGCCCAAGCTGTTGATTGTATCTTCAGAGTTCACTTGATTTCAAATTAATGTGGATGTGTATATCCAAACTGTGTAACCAGCTGGAGGTTTCTGAGGTCGAATGTTTTCCCAAGTCTTGGAGAATGTCTCAAGTTTGTTTCTCCAAACTCTAATGCCATCAGAGGCAATAAAACAAACTCCCTGTAATTGTAATAGGAGCAAATACATGCTCAAGATAGCTCAATATCTAGTGCATTGACAGCCAGGAGATTGAGGGAGAAAATGAGAGTCTAGAGACAGCAATTGGAAAAATAAATAGAGAGTGAGACTGCCACAGGTGGCATTGGCCATGCTATCAACCTCGTCCTCAAACTTTGTACAAATTGCAATTTCCGATATAAACTTTTAGATCCTTGAGAAAATCTCCTTTCTGATTTCTTAGATGCCCACATGATGTGCATGTGGAGCCCATGCTTGAGTATTTGTAAATTTTCCATTTCTTAATTTTTTTCCTGCTTTTTTGCTTCATCTTTCTCTTCCCATGCACACCTTACAGCATATTTACCACATGCTGCAAACCAAGGGATGGATCTACAGAAGGACTTGGCCACCTGCTGCTTCTATTGACACCAGCTGGAGGGTTTAAATGTTCTGCTAATAAAGTTCCTGATGGTTTCTAAAATTATCAAATAAAGTAACAGTTTCCCATTTGAAGTAAGCAAGGAGGTTTCCTGGTCCCTTTCCATGGCTCATTGTGTTGTCTATGTAAGATAACCAAATTGGAGCTGCTGGATTCCATTGCATGAAATGAGTCATTGGGGGAAGAATATTATAGCAGAGGAACTGTTTTAACAGAATAGATCAGAAATCTATCTTATCCAGCATCTTGTCTCAATTTGGAACACTTCAGAAGAAGGTGTTAAACCCACTTAGTGCATGTGATACTATACAACAGGGGATATTTCCTCCTTACCCCATCTGGTGATCAATTTATACCCTGAGGCTTATGGATTGAATTCAGATTGTAACTATTCAATACTTTCATTTTCAAGATCCAGAAAGAGTATATTTCTAAATGCTGCTACATCTGACTGCCAGACACAGCAAATCTGTAGTTTCAAGCAAACTTCCTATAGCACTTAAAAAAAAAAGGCAAAAGTCAAAAAAAGTAACCAAAATCAAAATAGAAATAGGCAAACAGTAAAAAGAAAACAAAACATACCATAAAAAAATCCAGCCTCAAAGCAGAAATGAGATCACTGAGAAAAATAATCTTTCAACCTAAATAATTACTAGTGTTTTCACTTAGATTTGAAAAAAAGCCCCTGCAACTACTCTAAAATCTGTTTTTGTCTGAGTAATTCCAGGATTAACTTCCAATTATTTCAAGCTGAACCTCTGAATCATGGTCCTTTAACTAATGTTGTGACGCTGAAATTACGCATGTTTCCACTACTTGAAAGAAGAATAAAGGTTAAATGCCAGTGAAGATGTTATACTTGTTGGGAGGAATCAGGACATGAAATGTTATTTTTTTCTCATGATTCTAGGGCCAATAATTCAGCAAGCTGTTGTAGCTGAGTATGCAACCTGCTCTGAGGTCTTCCTTCCTTTGTTCTTTGTGGCTAATAGTTTCAAAAGAGTGGGAGGATGATTGTGATCTAGTTCCATTCGATTCCAACAGTAAGTGGTTCCCAAGTCCTAGCATCAGTTTTGAAAAGTCTGCTCATTAGTTTTTCTAGAAGGAATTGTTCCCAAACTGCACATCAGTCCTCATTGTCACAAGTTACTGCAATGCTTGTCCTAAGAGTGGGCTCTAAAACTGTGTTCTAACCCACAGGAAATTCTGACATTTTGACATTTGTTTTCCTTCTGAATTATTACATCAATATATCAAACAGTTTGAAACTTTATGTCAAACAAACTGCTGAAATATTTTTGTCCTGACCTTATTAAAATGTTTTAACGTAAGATTGTATTTTAAAGGGTATTTAGCCAGATGAAACAAGTGTTCTGATGTGATCCTCAAAAAAAAAAATTGTTGATAAAAATGTCAGGTTCCTATGAAATTTTCAAGCTTATCTAGTCAATGTTTTTGCTGTAAAACTTCTCCTTCAGGAAAATTATAATAGTGCCTGCCTCTTCTGTAGCTGATCTCTGTAGTTTTAGACTGTCAAACTCTGGTGAAAACCTGTAAATTTATAATGCTATTGTCATGGGTGTTCTTATTAAAATACAGATCACCTGAATCTTGAGTAATCAATCATAAATCTAAATAGTCAGTTCCAATAATATAGGCAGGACTTGACTGTTTGGTTTGAAATTAAAAGTATTCTGCATTTATCTGAGTTGTTAAAATGTTAGTCCAAATTCCACTGAAAATAAACTATGCCTAAATATAAAGCATTCCAGCTAGTTGCAGAAGAGTTTTTTTCATGATTTTTCTTCATGTGGCATGTGAAAATTTAGTTATTTTTAAGATTTGCGTTCTGTATGGTGTAATGCACTTGCCTCATCCCATTACAATCTCCATGACATCACCAGAAATTAGGAAAGTGTGAAAAGGTGTGATTTGTCCTCAAGCCCTACAGCAAGTTAGGTTTTAATCAACATGTAAAAACTATATGTGGTGCCACTGCAATGAAAAAAGGAATTACACCAATGGGAGACCTTTGCCTTTCAGAGCTAAGTACCATGAAGGTGGCTGTTAAAGGAGGCAGGATATTCAGGAGCAATCAGCACAGGGCTAACACCACTTCTGCTGAAACCAATCAATCAGGCTTGGCCATAATCTGTTGTGTCCTGTCCAAATAGCAAAGTATCAAAACTGAAAAACATGGTCTGAGTGTCTTCATATTTCCCTGACTAAAAGTTTATCTTTACATTCTAGCAGTAATTTAGAGCAAGCCTTCTAAAATTGCAGTGCAATTTCTTAGAGGGGAATAAGTTACAGATGATGTGTTACATACCCGAGAGTTCCCACGTGGGGTTAAATGATACTCTCCGTGGCACCCACTTGTGCCATGTGCAGTTGGTCTTATCTCAAAAATGCAGATTGCTTGCCAGCAGGCATTCCTGGTCATTTAAGTCTGGGCAAAATTGCACATGATGGAGAGGGCACATACTTTGATTTATGTCTGAGATACTCTTATACTCCATTACTCACACACTTTAATAGCAAAACACTGCATGTGCGTGTGTTGGAGGACGGAACTCATTTACTGCACAGCCCAAAGGGGAAGCATCAGGTTTTCTGGGTTGATGTTTAGTACTTGAACAGTGTAAAATCTTGTCAAAGCCAAGGAGCTGGAATGACTGTCAGCTGTGTCATCTTTGCTCTGACTTTCAGGCCCTTTCTGTAATTAGATATATTTTGTGTAGGGTACACTTGATACTCCAAACATGTCAGCTCTGTTAAATTAAATACAATCCAGGAGAGAAGGCAGAGAGCCTAGATATTGTGGCAAGCCTTGAAATCAAATGTTTAGCTAAGTCTTTTTTTTTTTTTTCATTTTAGAAGGTTGAAAGTCAAATAGCTGACACATTTGTGGGTACTGCTGAGTCAGTTGGAATGTTACTGAATTATATTCTTGAGTCTAGTGAATTAGAAAATGTGGATTAATGGCACTGTGAGATCTTCAAAGACTGATTTCCAGCTAAGTATAGTTTATTGCTGTATCTGCTGATTCAGCTTAAAGAAAGTTTCCTGGTTTGAGTCTCAGAGTAAGAGATTTAAATATGCATTTTAAATGAATTCAAATAAGAGTCTATTGCTTCCCTGTGACTCTAAACTCACAAGGTGGCAGCTTTAAATTATAAAGCTAAAGGGAGATCAGATATAATCCCTTTTCTCAGTGTCTAAAGCTGTTCTTTACGGTCTTACTGGCCTACCCAGTCTGAAGCTGAGTGCTCAAACCAGCAACTTAAATAGTTTTAATAATATTCTGCCTGTAATATACCTTTATACGAAATATATGTACTCTATCATAGAGTATATTCATTAAAAAAAAAAAAAAAGAAGAAAATAATTTCTGGAGAAGATATTTGATGTTTAACATGAGGTATTGACTCTTAAAAATATTATGAAACATTCATTTTCTTTCCCAGATTTCTCTAGACACAGCAAAGCTTTGGGTATATATAGCTTCTAACTGAACTAGCAGCATTTCAGCAGCTAGACATAATTAGGGAACAGAGGCAGAGAAAAACTGAGATTAAATTTACCATAAATCCAGTTGTGAATCAAAGACAAAAGCAGGGCTAATAAAGTGTTGGAGACAAAATCCATGAAATCAAGAGAGTTTACACCACTTCAAAACCTGACCCTTATCTACTTCATTCAATAGTGTACGGTTTGCTGCCACTGGTCCAACATCACAATCACATTTTTCTTCCTTTCTAGTTTGCTATTATAATTCCTGGTCCTTCTAATATTGACATTAACTCTTTATTAAGCATAGACATTAAGTGAACTCCAGGAAAGGACTTCTGAAACTCACTTTTTTATGTAATGAAGTGGTGTTTTCTTGCTTGCTTGCTTTACTGAGTTATTTAACTTTATCACATAGTTTGACTGTATCTATCTGTCTGTCTATCTAATCTGAATGAGAGTTCTTTACATCTGAATGAGCCGTTTGCTTAGTCTTTTAATTTCTGAAATAAAAAAGAAAGGAGAGGAGGAAAAAGAGAGAAAGTGCCACAACATTACAGTGGTCATTCAGGCTTCCTACTAGGTTACTAAGAAATAAATACACAAACTAAGCCTGCTTTATGATTTAAAAACCTATAAAAACATTATAGCTGGCCACAATAGTCATAAAATTCTTTTGTGAATGCATGGGAAGTGTAGGGAAAGACAATACAAAAGGTGAGAGAGAACTGCAGAGAAAGACTGAGACACAGTTCTTACTTTTTAATAAGCCTCACAAATCACTTAATATCCTGTAAACAATGGTCACACCTTGGACTCCTGTTGAGCTCTCTCCCCACTGATATTGCCAGTGTGACACCTCTTATCCCTTTATTAACCTCACATTTTATGATCTGTTAGTCAGGGAAGCACAACTGCTCCACAGGCCATAAGCACAGCACTGCCCAAGCACCTGAACCCCAAATTTCAGAACAGGACATGTGCTGCCTGGCAGTTGGGATCCCAGGATCCCTGAGAAGCCAGTGGAGCAGGAACAGCCTCAGCTGCTCGTGTGGGGCACACTTGGGGTTGGCTGGCGTGGAGCTTGGTGGAAAAGTGAGCAACTCCCAGGTTCAAACAGTTGCAAATTATCCAAAGGGAATAGGGGTGTGAATTTGTTGTGCGGAAGAGCCTCTCATGATATAAATGTAAAAGGCAAAGGGTCAGTGCTGCGAATACTACGCCTAAATCCCTGTTCTTTCATGGAGCAGGAGTGTGGCTTTTGGCTCAGTAAAAATAAACTGTGGAAGTTCAAATGAGTCCTCTTATTTAAAGCTCAGGCGAGATAGCTTTGATATCCTGAATATTCTAGCCACCAACCAGTTCTGAAAAGGAATATGTTCTAGCTCTGAATGCCTCTGTCCCATGTCTTTTTTCTTGGATACTTCAAAAACTCCAGCTATTGCTGAGATGTTGAATGAATATTCTTGCTTGAACACAAGTTATAGGAAATAGCTTCTTGGCAGCAATACATTGGAAAGAACCTGTCTGCTGCCATTTCATTTGGGTTTTTTTTCTTTTTTCATTAGTATTAGTGTCCCCTGAAATAGCCTCATGGTTCTCTTATGCAGCATAATTTTAAGTAATGTTGTGAACATGAGGAACACTTCTGGCCATCTTCCTTTCTTTAGGCACAAGTATTGACAAAAGGCCAGAGAAAGGGAGCAGAAAAGATGAACAAGCTCCACCAGTGGGGTTTGTATTGTGCAAAAATGCAAGTCCCCTGCTCCAGCCATGGTTTATAATGGTGTAACTGGCGAGACAAGCCTGTGTTAGTGTATGAAGCAGGAAAAAGCTGGACTCTGATCTCTCCAACTCTTCATATCCCTGAGAAGTCAGTGTCTGAGAGCAGGGATTGGTGCAGCCTGCACCAGGAACAGCAGCCTGAAGACAGAGAAGTGCCCTTGTGTCACCCTTCATGTGGAATGAGAGGCAGCCTGGCACTGACCTTGCAATGTGAGAGCTTGTTTGCTCCATGCAACTATTCCGGCAATTCTTCTCACAAGCTCCTGTGTGTTTCCTGCTCTCAGCATGGATCCTTCCTCACCTGTCCCTATTCTGCCCAGAACACCCAATGCCAAATTGGATCATGTAGAAATTTGGAGTCATGGCTGTCTTGTGGATGAAATCAGGAGGATTTTTAGTAGAATCATGGTTTAATTGATCTTATTTCCTGGTTTAGAAGTTACAAACTCGTGAAGAAAGACAAAGGTTTTTCAGCAGTAATGTTTTAAATGTTTTTCAGAGGAAACACTACTTCCCTGTAACCAACAAAACAGTTCATTTAGTTTATGTGTTTTTGGGAATCCCTTACCAGACTTTAATTACTAAAACACACTGAATGAAATCCTGGTCTTTCCTAAGCTGTTAGCAGCCCTCCCCTGGACTCCTCCAGGGCCAGGATTCCACTCTCTCATTCACATTCTTGCTTTGCCCTCCAAGCTTTGTAGCTGACAAATTCATAACTGAATTGCTCATCTCAGCCCAGAGGGCATGGCTGTTGACCCCACTTTGACACAGCTGGTGTGGAACTCAAGGACATTTCAGGAAATTTCATCTGCCAAGAGGTGCTTTCTGCCACACTATCTATCACCTTAACAACTGCAGGGGAGTGAGTACATAATGTGCTTGACATTAGCACCTGTTTTTGTAACACTCCAGTTAAATACCAGACGCCAAGACTACTGGGTTTTATCCAAAATACTGCTTTACCCTCAAACCAGATTGTTTCCCAGAAAATGCTGGAGTAGGAAATGAATTCCCAAAGAGAGTCAGCCTCTTTAATCTACCAGGGTGATTGGTTGTGAAAGACCACTGATTGCACCTTGAAGTTGAAATTAGTCGTGTTTAAATGTCACTGATTGGAATACCTGATTCTGTAAACCTAGATGAAGGAAAGATTGACAAAATATTCTAATCAGGAAAGCAGAGCATTACATTAACTTAATATTCTAATGTACTTTATGAATTATACAAAGGATAATTAATTCAACTCTAAACCAAATCAGTACTGACAGACAGTGGATTTTTTTAGTTCTTACTTTAGCATCTACTTAAAAGTCTGTGTGGCCATGGTAAAATCCCTGCTCAGTTCTTCATATTAAGATATCTAAACCAGCAAATTAGTAAAGTTAAAAAAATAATTTACCCCATTTGCAGCAAGCAGTGAAGGCAGCATCCTCATCTCAGAGCAAAGTCAAGCAAGGATGGATGTCTAGTGGCTCCTGGACCTATAAGCAGAAAGAGGAGTTATGATCATCTGGTTCTATTTTTGATGTAGCACAGGGTACATCATTTTACTTACTAATTGCCCTGCAAAATCCACCATGTCCAACCCAAGCACATGCTTTTCTCGTCATATCTTATATTTAATGTTCTGATAACTTCACCACAATCCTAGGGACATTTTTCCAGTGACAAATAACCTTACTGTTTGTACTGTATCCTAGAGTCTGGTGTTTGTATTATGGCATTCAGGTACTTGATTTATAAATAGAATATCTTTATCTCAATTTAAAGCCCTGATTGCATTGATAATTATGGATCATTGTAACACATAGGTTTTCCAGTTATTAGGTTGGGTAGGCCTCGCATTCCTAATGCTGTTTAAGTATCAAATTGCAAGGAAAGAACCTTCACCATTCCATAACTCTGCTGTAAGCAATAGTTTGATATATCTGTGCTAGTAAGATTGCTTATGTGCTACAATCTTCCTGCCATTAAATAACAGAAATACAGCAAAGTCAGCTTACTGCCCACATTTTCATTTATTTTTTAAATGTAAATCATGTATTACCTTTTGTAAATGTAACATTTATGCATGATAAAGCAGAAAAAGAGAAGATAGAAATCTAATTTATTCCTTAGTAAAAGATGTGGCATGAATGATAGGGCATTAACCCTAGATTTTCATGAATAGTGAAACTGCACCTTGTCCCCATTGACAAGTATCTCTGAATTAACAGCCATGGATGGCTTTGTACCAGTTTACATAGCCTGTCATGTATGATTTTTTAGATTTTTTCCTTTCTTATTTTTCAACTCAAATGCAATGTTAGGAAGCTACCATACCTGTACAGGTGAAGAGAAACCCATAATTTTGTTGTCATACATTAATAAAACTGAGAAAAGATGTCTTCTTTGTCTGGCCAGGTTCACCCAGTCTTGTGATTCTCTTCACAGAGAATTAAATTGTCAAGGAGTTCAGCAGCAAGGCTATGATTTGTTGCCTCTTCATTACTTCACATAGTTCTTAAGATGATTATTGGCTTAAATACAGGTGTTTGTGGTTATCAATCACCTTGGAAAATAAACCTGCAGGCAAGTTTTCACTGGTTTGTTGATGGGGTGAGCACATCTGCCTGCAGCCACCAGTTAGCAAGCACATGTAATTCACGAACAAACAGTTGCTATTGTCTATGCTGGAGCATTAAAATTACAAGCATTTGCACTGTTGGAAAGGTTTATGACCAGAGGAGAGAGGTTAAGCAAATTATGTCCCAGAGAATGCACTTTAACAACATTTTTAATATTTCACAGTGTTTTCTAAGATATATAGTTCTTTATTTTGTATCTCAGAGACCTGTAATCCACCCCAGAAAATTTAACATTATTGGAGAGAATAGCAAACTGGTACCTGAGAGAGGGAAACTTGAATTTTGCCTCTGGAGCTGGACTACCTGTAAGTCAGAGAGCAGAGACCAAAGCCCAGGTCTCCACTTTGCCCAATGACTATCCAATCACTCTCATTCACTAGATCATGAGTATTTTTCCAAGGAGTGGAATAAAGTAAATATTTTCACCTGAAGCAGTTTCACGGTTCTTCCCTGGGGGAGTGAGAGGTGTAGATTTGAAATTAATAATTTTTAAGAGAAGATGAGCTGTGAACACAGGTTTTCTGATTCCCCCTGAATTATCTGGACAGAAAGATAATGAATAGAAGAGATTACATTGTGCTTTAAGAAACTGACAACTTGGGTGTTCAGTCCAGGAGACAAATCCCAACTCTGAACTCCAGCTAAACATTATAATGAACTTCATGAGCATAGATTATGAGCCTCCTTAGGAGGTTCTGGTGGTCTCTTTCTAAAGACCTCTTGCTGTTTGTTTTGCTTGGTGATCTCAGATGGCTTCTGCATTTCACCTTCACAGAACTCAAATATCTAACCAAAGTCTTGCCACAAACTGCATTGTGGGCACACACTTAGAAGTTAAGTATTGTACCAATAAATTCAGTGATATGAAGTTAAGCATTGTATCAGCACATGCAGAAGTACCTGAGTTCCTTTGCAGATTCAGATTTTAACTTAATTACACAATTTTAACTTTGATTCTGAAAACTGGTCATGTAGAGTTCTTCCAATTATCAGTGGAGATGGACAGGCAGCTCCAGGGGAGAGTGACCTCATGCCATAGCTGTGCTGTATCAGAGTCACTTCCTTAAGGAAATTCTTCCTGTTTAAGCCAGGCTTCCTTCTGTTTATGTCTTTTTGGTTGTTTTCATTATTATTATATTTTTTAAGATTACCACCAGAAGGAAAAATCTATTTCTGTTGACTAGAGCAGCATAAGTGATCCGTTTAGACTAAATATCTAATTTTCAGTAGGTGGAACCAGTTAACTGAATCCTTCACGACTTACTTTGCCATCTGTAAAATTACAGCTGTTCTCTGCCTCACCAGGAGGCTGTAAGGCTAAATGCATTGAAGATTGAGAAATGTTCAAGAATTGAGGTTGTGTATGAGCTATGAACACAGAAGTCAGCAGGAATTTTGCTACTGACTTCATTTGTGCCAGGATTTAACCTGAATGATTCAACTTTTATTTGGAGGAAGCTTTTATTGGGTTTTTGGTTTCTTATGTTCTTGTATACATAGAACAGGCAAAAAAGTCATTATTTGATGGCTTTCAGAAAAGCAGGCTTTCTTATTATGAACTGCTTACTAAAGACAATAATAGAACCCTGGATAACAAGGAAGGCTTAAATAACCCCTTGAGCATATTGCCTGATTATGTTTTATAACATTTCTAAGTATGATCACTTTTGCAGCTGCTGGCTGTGTGGTTCTCACATGGGGACTTCAGCTATGTGGAGATGCATGGATGTACATAGCTTATAGTTTCCCTCAATGTCAGCTACTACACCACTAGGTGCACACAACTGGAGAAAAAATGTTTCACCATTATACAGGAGTGTGATAAACTCTCAGAAAAGTTTTGGTCTTGATAATCTGAAAACAATAACAGACTTAAAACCATTCCTATACTTCCTTAAGCAGTAACCATGCAGGGCAGACATGACTGTGCTCTGTCCAATATCATCAGATGCTGGAGCAGTTCCCAGCTCCTACACCTAGCTGGGTGCCCAGATGCATTCCAGCTCCATACCAGTCAGACTACACCAATTTTTCTCCCCTACCCTGTGCCTTGCCAGGGGAATGAGCCAGCAAAGCCCTTGGTTCATGCTAAAAAGTTGGCTGGCCAATGGCCTATGGACCCAGACTTCTGTGTTAGAGGTTGTTTTCTTTGTAATAAAAGTCAAGGTTTTGCAGACAGGCCAAATTGGGTACTGTTGACTGATGGCTACGGATGACTTCTCAAGGAAGATTTCTGTCAGTCTTCAAAGTTTCTGGAGAACCTGAAAACAAATAAGTATTTTTAAAAATAGGGCATATGAAAATGCCTCCTTATGTAGGTTTAGGATGCATTCAGCATGCAAAACCACTCTCCTGGACATTAGGGAATACCCTATCCAGTAGCTCTTTCTATGGCCACTGTAGAGTTTGTTCTCTGCACTTGAAGGATGACATCTCACCAAGAATATGTGTAGTACATCCAAAGTCTTGCAAGGTATCTAGAAGTAGTCTAAATATTAATTATATATTTAATTTGTCAGGTGGAATAATATGAGTGCCCTACAAAATGATCAATGAAACAAAATGTTCCCTTTACCTTGAAACATTTCCCAAAACATCCTGAGATTAAGACTTGACTTTCATAAAGAGGAAAGGAAAAAAAAGCTTATATTTTTCCAAATATAGAGAAATTACTTGTCTCCCTACAAAGCTCAGAAGAACTCAAGGAATTTAAAAGGCAAACTCCTCTGCTTCTGGAGTTCCAGAAAAAATATAATTCCCAGCTGACTACAATTTGTCAGCTCTGACCTCCAAACTTTTGGATGCTGTGTGTTTTGAAGCCCTCTCAATCCACAAGAGAAAGTCTGGCAAAGGGAGAAGTGTAGGTTGCTAAGGGAGTTCTATGGCAAAAAAAGACCACATGCTATCTGTGTGAGTGAGAGGGTAACCCCTAAATCACACACTGGAGTGGGACCAAATTTCAGCTACTTATGGGTCAGTAGAGCAGAATAACACTGGCAGCTTTAGAGAAGTCTCTGGTGCTTGAGTGGATGTGAAGTGGAAATAGCACTAATTTAAGGACTGAAAAGCTTTTATCTTTAACCTCTTGTTTACTGTTGCAGTAAGTCCAAATCTTATCCAAGCTGAAAGATGACCTTGATGTAAAACATGTGTAGTTATTAGAGGATGATGGTCAGAATCACCATGATAGAAACCCTTATATATGACTCAGTGAAGTATTAAATCTGGCTGGTCTGTTCAAGCTGACCCCATTTGCCTGGAGTACCCAGCAGTTCTTTGTTCAGCAGTAAATTAAGTAAATATTTCTGTAATTGACTATGCCTGTCATGTGAAATCTTCTAATCCCCTGCACCCATCTTTTGCAGAACATTTCCCTTTTTCCAGACATACTAGATGTCTGCAATTCAGAACTGGGGAACATCCCCAGAGTTATGTGTGAGCCTTAGATACATCTCCACTCTGCTTTATACAGTGCAGGAATATATTCTGCAGTGCCTATGGCTTGTAATGTTTTGTAAACTGAAAAATTCTTTTTTAATGTGGCGAGGTTAACCTAGTTGAATTTTTATGCTGACATCTGTCAGTGACAGGAGTCTAGACTGTCTAGTAGCCATCCATTATGCATACATGTTGGTAATAATAAAAAATGATCTCTGTGTTTGGCCCAGGAATGAATGCACATATGGAGTCTGTGGGCTTAAACTTCAGTGGTGTGTATTCTGAAAAGAAAAAACAATTCAAAGATTCATGAAGATTCTCTAAGCTTTCCAATGTTGCTGTGGGAGAGCATAATTTTTGTTAAGATAAAAAAACCAAACAGAAATATTGGATGTGAAAAAATATTTTAATTTTTTTTCCCTTTCATGTCATATTCCTAGAGAGTTGTTTATACTAAGGCAGCTCTCTTCTTTCTTTAACCCTATAATGATTTTGGACTTTAAACCAGGTTTAAATAGTAGCCACTATTCTCTTCCACTAATTGAAAAGAAATGGAGTCACAATGCATAGATCAGGGCAAAAGTATTGCGCAATAACTCAACAAAGAGGAGTAGGATCCTTTCTTTACTTAGTGGAAAACTGATTTAAAAGCTGTCTGGTTCACATCAAAATGTCTTCCACAAAACTGATTCATTCTACTTTCTAAATTAAACAGAACTAAAGGGTTCGGGATTTGTTTCTTTTTTCTTTTTTTCCTTTTTACAATGTCCAAACTACTCACATAGAATGTTTTACAATGGTGATCAAATCTGATGCCCAGAAAAAGCTGTGGGAATTGAGGCCCATGAAATCTTGTTTCAAGTGCTTTTATATTTGCTGTCGGAGATGGATATCATTCTCAAAAGGAGAAGGGCGTTACTTTGGCTCCCAGTGTATTGCTGATCCCTCCCTTGTGTGCTTGCCTCAGGAGAAGCAGGAATAATTGTATAGCTTAGCTTTCAACCAGTGATCAGTAAAACTATTTATTGGTCATCCCTCTTTAGTCAGTAACAGTGCAGTTTGGGAGCCTTTTAAACCAGGAGTTTCCCAAAGTGGAAAAAAAAAGCAGTTATCTGCCCCGAGACCCTCATTATTGTGCTTTTTAATAATTAATTTAGTTGTTGGAGCTTTCAATCACTATCCTCTAGCACTTTGCTTGGCTTCCAGATGGTGGAAGTAAAGGTAGTAATTCAAGAGTTTCAAGGAAGGAGCCAGGCATTTGTGTGGTAAGAGATGTATCTGCTATGGACAGCTCAGGTGCTCACCAGCAACCTGCAACCAGCACCTGGAATTAGGGAAGAGAACAAATTCCTAGAAGCAGGAGAAGCAAGAGCTGTTTGCATTATTTAGGGCTTGTGATGCAAGCTGAGTACTTTTTTCTTCAAAAAGTAGGCCACTGAAATCATGAGGACTATTACTGGAGCATAGTATTATTTCTTGGGAAGAAGAGTCTGACTCATATGGTTGAATTTTTGATGACTTACAATAAAAAGAAATGATCCAAGTCCTCTGTTCATTCTATTTCAAACCCCTATATACCATAAAGAGGATTAGCAATGTTTTTTTGTGTTCAATTAAATATTGGAGTGTGTTTATTTTTGCTTACAGGGATGTTCCTCTTCTATACTGGCTACATGTAACTTTTGCTTAGTTTTTTTTTATATTTACATTGGACACCTTTTGTAATCCTCATCAAAGAGATGTAAAACTGCTTTAAAATTCATTTCCTAAAGGTATACTATAGAAATATAGTACAAGTAGCTGGGATTGCACAGCTTCAGAATATATTAGATATATTCTGCTGATGGAAACTCTAAAGGAAGGTTGTGTTTTAGAAATGCAACAGTTAAGCCACCGATAAGTATAAGGGCTTTTCTAGCAAATTTACTGTGAACTATGTCTTCGAACTTGGGAATGTTTACATTTAAAGAAAGCACTGTGGTCACTGTCAACAAAACTTCCAGCAATAGTCACTGTGTGAACCAGCACAAAGCAAGCAGCCAGATAACCCTGAAATGCACTGCCTAGCCCAGATGGGTGGTCTTGTAGGTTGTCCCTGGGTTTGCCCTTTCTGTTTACATCACTTGGTTATTTTTTCCATTAGGGAAGACCTTCAGATGAGGGGCTGATTGGTGTGTTTTCTTAGTTTGGTACACATTCATCATGTTCTAAATATTGATTCTGCAGCTAGATTCCTGTGTCACTGAAATGCTGGTTACTCACAGAATCAATAAAGGATATTTTTGTTACTAGGCTGAGAGGATTTTGATGTCTGGGACAAGCCTTTAATTTTCACTGCTGTGGCCATCACTATGTGAGACAAATTTTCATGTGAAGGACCCAGTTTTTAAGATACTGGCATAGTCAGAGTGAATATGCTGTGCACAGAGTTGAGGGAGAAACACCTTTTTTGTCCCTCAGTCTGAAATCTCTTTCATCTGTTTCATGCTAGTGCAGATTTCACGGAGGCTTTGGGGAACAAAGGGACTACAGCTCACGTCCTGTGACAGACCTAGGACAACACACACTCACATTCACTCATCTAACATTACATTTAGGAGAGATTGCTTCCAGCTTGGACCCCCAAATGTTTCCTTTGGGAGACAGTAAATACTCCATTTGTGTAGCATGAAAATTTGGTGTATTTGCAACCACTGCCCAATGAGATAAAAGGCGAAGGTCTGAATGGCTCTTGGATATATTTACAGAATAAGCACTGAACCATGTGTCTGCAAAATGCAGAAAAACTTCAATGTACTGGAAGAGAAATAGGCAAGGAAAATATGAGAAATCTGTGTGTCAGTTCTACAGTGGATGTTGACTGGTAAACTACATTTCACCTAAAATTAGGATACCAGGATAAATGCAAAGATAAAGGTTTACCTTAAAAAAAAGTTTTCATACCAAGAAGCTGCAAGGTTTGATCATTTTAAACTGCAGCATAAACAACAAAGAAAACCCACCTGGTAGCTGCTCTAAGGCCCAGCTTTTACCATTTTCAACTGAAACATCTGGCTATTGATGGAGGCACAGACTCATTGTGAGTACCAGGGCAAGGAGGGGACCAGTTAGCATTGCAGAGTGCAAAGATGTCACTTACCAGAGAGCAATGAGGGAACAGAAATTTTCAAACTGGTTTTAACAGTTAAAATTTATTTCTGTTTGTGAAAAGTCAATTCCTTTTACAAAAAAAAAAAAAAAAAAAGTAAATATTTCTTTAAATCAGTTTTCTGACAGGAAAAATCCACATGAGGACATATGATATCAAATAAGGGCCTACAATCAAGGTTTAGAAAAAGGCAGAAAGAAAGGATCTCGACCAGCGTTTTGTTAGAGTTCAAATGTTGGACTGAAGCCTCAGCTTGGATGTTTTGTCTGAATCAGTTCACTTGTCACTAACTCATTTCCGTGTAGTGAAAAAATGAATACATTTGCTTTTGAGTCCTGGTATGGTCAATATGTGATCATTCTTGTTGATAAATGGACTCTTAAAACTGAAGTGAAAAAGTTATAAGTAAGAGCTGAGTGTTTAAGAATTCAAATAAATAATTTGTCAGGAAACTGTAACCATCTGTCAGTTCCCTGCACTGTTAGGCTTTTCCTCCTTTTTTCCCAGGCCACTGGAGAAGATGGCCAAACTGCCTAAACAAATAAAGAACATACCTTTTAGGCTTTTGATCAAAACAAGTGAGAAGATGATCAGTCTCATAAAGGAAAAAAATTAAGATCATAAAAGAGTTACTTAGATTGTCAAAATGAATCACAGATTTACACTATAAAATAGAGGCCAAAAGCACATTCCTGAGTTATTCTATGTCAACAGCCATTTCAGCTGGCATGAAACTTATTCTGTATTGCTATTTCACAATGTGCCTTGAAATAGCTAAGGCCAACATGGAAATGATAGGTTTTGATATGAAACAGCTATTTGAAAATACTGGTATCTTCTTAAAAATGTTGTGACTTCCCATGGTGTAGAGTTGCATGAGAAACCACTCCATCTCTGGCTCCTTTAGACTTTAGATGACATGTTCTGCTGGGAAATTACACGTACGGACAGGTTAAGGCTGTTTCTTCATCTTCATAGAATCATAAAATCATTAAGGTTGAAAAGCCCCTCTAAGATCATCAAGTGCAAACATTAGCCCAGCACTGAATCATATCTCCAAGTTCCACATCTACATGTTTTTTAAATGCTTCCAGGAATGGAGATTCCATCACTTCCCTGGGCAGTCTATTCCAATGGCTGTCGACCATCCTCTCTATGAAGAAATTTTTCCTGATATCCTCTCTAAACTTCCCCTAGTGCGAGCTGAGGTAATTTCCTTGTCTTAGCAGGTTTTACCTGGGAGAAGAGACCTAACCTCCTTTTTACTCACAGAAATGAGAAAGACAATCCATGATGTGATATGATCCAGAAGCAGCATTATCACCAAAACCAGGGCACAGTATCCTGCATTGGCTTTTCTCTCTCTCAAGTGGACTTTGGTACCCAGAGTAGGGTCAGTCTGAACTCCTACAGACACCTACACCTCTTCCTCAGACACTCCTCTTGGGGTCAAGGTCATGTGAGAGGAGAGAAATGTGCTCTTTTAGGGACTAATTCATCTGCTTTATTGTAGACATCTATTTTAAGAAGGAATCAGGGAATTCTATGCTTAAGGGAAGCACTAAGTTTTCTTATGCCTTACACTGTGTAATGATTCAGTGAACAGGGAATCAGTCTTCTTGCCTGCAGGCCATTCATGCATCTGAGGAAAAGGCTGCTAATTACAGTGAGTCACTGTTACAATTAGAATTTCTCGAATTAAAATGGTGGCTAATTTATTATTTTTCTGCTTTCGCGGAATCTTCTTTTTTTTTTTCCAGTCGGTTCCACAAAATTACCTATATGCTGGAGATTTCTCCAGCAATATATGATGGCTGGACAATTAAAAAAAAAAAAATCAAATCAGAGTTGCCAGATAAGACAGTAATTGCAGACTTTGTGTGGTCTTCTCTGCTTGGCACATACTCAGACTCCCTAAAGACATGAAGCTGCTATTTGTATATATACGTATATGTATAATACTGCAGACCTCTAGTACTCTACAATCTTTAACATCCTCAGTGTAAGTGTGAAATATTCTTAGGTGTTCAGCATTTTGAAATCTTTTTAGCAATAATATAATGACTTTTACAGTAATTTTTCACAGTATAGAAAATTGTGTTGCCTGATTTTTGAGTCTTTGATGTTTGTTTCTTATCAGGAAGAAGGGAAAACTATCTGTTCCTCCTTTTTCTCTGTTTCCTTCTCAATGAAAAGGGAGTTTCTTGCATACCTCTGTTTTAGGAGCAGTCAAATCGAGTGATCAACAATTATAATTAGACATGAAGTAAAATCATGAGAAGTGGCAAGACTGTTTTCCTCAATACAACAAATTTGTATTAAGAATCAAAAAAACCCTTTCTATTTTCTGAATTCTTTGCTTTGCTGTGAACAACTTACGTATGCTAATGTAAATTATATGCAGAGCTTCCTTGTGATCCATCTGTTAGAATACCTTCAGCACAGTTCATTAGGAAGCCATAAATAGAAAGAATAGTGCAGAGCCAGCTATTTGGCTCAGAACATTTTTAGTAAAATATTTATTCTAATTGTCTCCCCTAGCTTGTTGAAATGAGATAGGTGTTTGAAGATACAGGTATAATGTATTGTGGAGCTTCTGCCAGTTAGACCATTAAGATCTTCAAAAGCACACTCTAGGATAATGCATGGTTCAAGGACCTGTCTAACTAAAATGGAGAAAAAAATTTAAGTTGGCATCTTGACTGCCCATGATTTTAGTTAAAAGTATTTCAATGTGAAGGCAAGAGGCTTGCTTTATCCTCTTGGAGCTTTAGGGCATCACATCAGAGAAAACCACCCCATACCTATTTAATTTGCATTCTAGCTCTGAGATCATTGTATATGGGCACCTTTTGATCCTATAAATAATGACTTCACTTTCAAATGTGCCATTTCCAAACATTGACACAACCATTCTTTTTCATGATCTGCTATTGTGATGAAATATCATCCAGCACTGCCCTAAGTCTCATGGATAGGAAAATATTATAAATTTCTAGGCCAGCTAGAAAAATAAATATAGGAAAAGAGAGAAATAGTTTGTGGAAATCTGTGTGGAAGGAGTCCAAGTTCTTATACCAGGCAATACCTAAACAGCTTAAAATATGGCAAAATATGAGACACAAAAGATTTTACTACACAGTGTCCATCAGGTACTTGCCTTATGCAGCAGGTTATGCAACTCCATTGAAAGTATCTTGATTGTCCTGTGGAGAGTATATTTCAGAAACATTTATAGATTTTAAGGGAAAAATAAATTATTTAGCTAGCAAATAGATGTGTTGACTGAGATAACAATTCTTGACTCTTCCTCCAGCTTCACATGCAATATAGGAAAACTTTGGAAAATAATGTTACTGTTCTTGGGTTTTTTCTCTTAAGAACCCTGACTTTCCCATGGCTGTGCTGCATAACCATCTCAATATTGCACTTAGCAATCAGATGTGAGAGTGCTGGCTGTCCCTGAGATCCAGCCAAGCTCTCCTGTCCTCACAGGGTAGAAAATTAGTACAGTGCCATGGACAGGCTTAATGGTTGCAGTGGTGCAGTCTCTAGATTTAATTTTTCAACAGTTAAATAAAATATCCTGTACTTTTTTTTCTTACCTATATTTTGTTTTGACTTTGCTAGTAGGATAGAGATAAGATGGTCTCATTGCTTTGCAAAATGCCTTTTCATCCCTTTCTTAAATATTGCTGCTAATAGTCTTCATTTTACTAAAAATTGGTGTAAAATCAGTTCAGGAACGAGTTAAGTATAGTAGATATTCTTCATATTATGACTTTTGATAAACAGCAAAAAATATGTGTGCTGAACTACCCAAAAAAGCCTCAGCAAACCACGTCTACAAAGATAGCTATGTGGTAGTAAGTTCTGAGTTGTGTGTCCTTTTCTCTATTGTTTTGTATTAATGTCTAAAAAGTGTAAGTTTGTTATTTTGAGCATATCAAGACTCCAGTGCATTCACATGGAGAAACAGAATAATTTGTTTCCTTTTAGTATAATAGTGATTTGTGTCTGACAATCAGAGATGAGCAAAAACTGCAAAACCTTGAACTGGTTTGTTTTCTGTCATGTAGTGTCTTAGGTGTTCCATCACCTACATTTCTCCAGTGTCAATCTCCCCTGAAGATTTTCTCTCTCCTGGAGATATCATTAAGATTCTCTGCACTGCCCAACAGCTCTACAAACCTTGTGCAGAAATGTGCAATTGTCATGTCCCTGGCAATTCACCATTAGCTCAGGTCTGCATCAGGCAGAAATCACCTCCACCTTTCAGAGCCAGAAAAAGTGATATTTAAAAGACTATATTGGGGGAGGGAGGGAGGGAGGGAGGGAGGGAGGAAGGAAGGAAGGAAGGAAGGAAGGAAGGAAGGAAGGAAGGAAGGAAGGAAGGAAGGAAGGAAGGAAGGAAGGAAGGAAGGAAGGAAGGAAGGAAGGAGCACTTTTCCGTGAACTTCCCTGTCCTGTCTGGAGACCTGACTCTTGCTGAAGCTGGTAACAAACTGAGTCCTTCCTGTCAGTGCTGCTGAATTCCTGGAAAAGGCAGTTTCCATCTGCCAGGACACTGCCTCCTCTACCAGAACACACACCTTCCACTGCTGGTGCAGAAATTACCCCCTCTTATACTTGACTAATGTGTTTCTCCATTTTCAGGAATGAAGTTTTGTAAACCAAAAAAGCCACTATTTGTTTGAAGCACAACAGCAGGCTCTGCTTAGCAACCTGCTATCCTGAACACACCAACAGCATTTTCTTCTCTGACCATGCTGATCACAGGGGTATATTTAGGGCCTCCCTCCTGAGGTTTTGATGCACACATACAAACCAGTAATTGATTTTTCCTAATTATTATCATTTTGACATACAATTAATTGGACATGAGGTACCTGTGAATATTTGTAGTCCTTTTCAAAAGTAGAGACTATGACCTCTGGAGGAAAAAAAGGCAAGAAGAGACTGAGGAAATGCCCAAAGGAACATGGGAAAACTCCCTGACGATGGAAGGGACATGCTGTAGCAAGAGATGCTGCTTTACCTCAGAGCATTCTGCCTACCTGCAGGGCACCCTTTGGGGTTTATGTCCTTCAGCTCTCTGGAATATTTCCTAATCCCTGCCTGCCCCTAGCACAAGAAATATCCCTGAAGCATGATAAGCAAGGTGTGGACTAGGAAGTGCAGCTGGCTGGCCAGGATCTGGTGGATGTGACTCAGTGCTGAGTGGATCTGCTCCAGGCATGAGCAGCCTGGGAGGGAAGCTGTGTGTGTGCAGCTCACCCCTGAGAGAGCATGGCTGCAGGCCTCATCACTTCTGGAACAAAACAGTGAAATTCCCCTATTTGATTTATGGCTTGTCTATTCTACAGCCCACACTGGAGAGGAGGATTAGCCCAAGGTAGCTGTAAAGGCACCAATTCATGCATGAGGCAGCATGACCACAGCAGGATGCAACTCAGAGCTATGAGCTTTGCTTCTCAGGAGTGCAGAACAGCCTCCAGCTTGTTCAAAACATAGTTTGGGTATCTCTACATTATTTTTCAGAAAGAGCATCCTTTTTCTTTTTCCCCCCTGAGTTTTTATTCAAGCATAGTTAAAAAAAAAAAAAAAAGCCAAATAAAATGAATCAAACCATGTTCTCTAGACTGGAAAGACAGGAAATAAAAAAGAGAGATTTATGGGTTTTAATTTTTAAATCTTGGGTGGTGCTCAAAAGCTACACTGATGGGACCATACTAGTAGCTAGATAGAGACAGTAAATATCAGGAGAATCAATGATAAATCTCATTCATGTTTTTATTGGGAGAAATCCTGAGTTTATATAGCTGAATTACATGCCAAAAAATTTCAAAGTTGCGTGTCCAGAAATAAGTACCTATATCCATGTGGGAATCAGTGAGAACTGTGAATTCTCAGTACCTCTGAAAATTGCTTTCACATAGAGACAATTTATAGGGCTACCTTCAGAAATCAAGCTTTGAAAAAAATTGGCCAGGATTCCTACCTATTTATTGTTTCCTGGGCCAAAAAGAGTGATGAAAGTAGCTGGGTTTTTTATTATTATTTCCATATGCATTATATTTATAAAATTTTATGCAAGGAATGTTACAGAAATTCCATGCTTTGTTTCCTTTGTGAAAGATACCTTCCTCATAAGAAACACATTATGCTTGGTCAAATATTTCTCTCTATGGGAGGATTAGATCCACAGTACTGTGGGGTTCTCATTTATCAGAAGCACTTACTTTATCACCTGGCTTTTATTAAAAAAAAAAAAAAGAGAGAGAGATCTATTCTGTTTGGACAGCCACTGTACACTGGATTTAGGAGATTAAGGTTTACTCTAGAAAAGTGTTATTGTGAGATATGATATGAATAGCATGACATCATTTCTGGCAATACAGTATCAGTGAGTGAAAGGAAAAAAACCCAACATACTGACAGCTTTCTGATAAGAGGAAAGTGTTCTATACTCTTTTCAAAATTTACTGTGTTTTAAGATTGTGTATGTTATATACCAGTCTAGAAATGAGAATAGACAAAACAGCAATAAATTCTTCTGAGGGCATTATTTGAAAATATATTGAAGTTTCTGACTGTGAAAGAGGAATTTAGGGCAGATTAATGAGGAGCCAGTGGGTTTGGTTATATTATCTTACTTACTAGAAAGCGAAGGATTTCCAACTTTTACTTTAAACCTTTGTATGGATACAGTACTTTAGATTTTAAAGAAACATCCATTTTTTGTCTTTTTTTTTTTTTATGAGCTGCATGACCTTTTTCTAACTTACGTGATGCCATGGGAAAACATATTTACTCCAAAATTAGTTCATTATAATTACTAAATTCTTCCCCAAAACAGGTCAAACCTTTTTTACATCATTTTGGTTATTGCATTTGATACATCAATTTGCATGGAATAAATCAATATGAACTATCCTATAACAAAATGTATTTAGTTGTCGAAGATTTTGTTCTAGTTAACAGAATTTTGGTTTCCTTGCTTTTGTTTTTTCTATACAATTTTTAGAACATATTTTCCGTACTTTTGAAACTATCTAGAATCACTTTAGAAACATGTGTCAGAATATTATCTGGTTTATCAATACTAAATTCCCTGCCAGGTCTGGTGCTTTGTATTCACTGGATTCGAGTGTATAGAATAGTGTCATAAACAGTAATGTTACTGCATGGTCTTAAAAATGGGAATAGTGAGTGCATATAAGGGAAAAAAATGCATACAATTTTTCCTGAATTTTTGGACTGGACATGTACAAAAATTTAAAGAGGTGAGAGGTAATATTTGTTCTAAAGCTGGTGCTCAGAGGTGCAGTGGGTACACAAAGAGATATTGTGCCCCACAAAGTCTTTACCAGAAAGTTTAGATATGAGACTTAATACCTGTGAACTCAAAGGGAGATTGGTTTTGCCAATTTCATTATTTCAGTGTCTTAATTACTAGGTCACACTGCATATTCTGAGTAACACAACACTGAGGTTTTGCTGAGTTTGTGTTGTGTTCATCGATTTAGGTACAAAATTTAGTTTTACATTTCTTTTGTTTATCCCCTAAATGAGCCTTCCTTAACAGTAAGTAACAGAAAGAAGTGGTATATAAACTTCCATTTTTGCAGTTTTGTTGTAACTAATTATATAATTTCTATATCAAGATATTCTCAAAATTATTTGTGTCCTATGGTATATTTATCATTGTATTCACTCTGTATTTTAACAGTCTTTGACAACTTCCTTACATTTCTAGGATTAGTTTATATATTGCTTTGTCTTATGTTAATATTTGCAATCCTTTCTGTTATGTCAATTAACTGCCAGGACATCCATCTAGACACAGTGTACTCAAGCATAATAAAGAAAAGAAAAATACTTCAAGATGCTAACAAATTATAACCATGCCCAGATATAAACCAGATGTATGAGTGATAAACACAGAGATACAAAATTGTCACCACCCTTCAGAATCACAATTTTAAATGTCTCCACCTTTGACCTGTGGCAATAAGCTTTACTAGGGCATGAGATGGAAATCTAGCCTTGCATTTTCTCGTGTTGAATTTTTGAAAACTTTTTCGTTGTTTTCTTTCTTTTTTGCTTTGTTGCTTCTTTAGTAAGCTGCATCTCTCAGACATCCCTAAAAAAACTTAACAAGCATGGGGAAAAAGAAGTGGCTAATGGAGCTGGGGTTGCCTGTTAGCAGTGCTCGATGCAAACATGTGCTTTGGGTTAGGAAATGGAGAAATGCTCTCACTACCACACAGCCTTCTTCCTTCACTCACTGCTTCACAGCTGTGTTTAGTGCTGGAGAATATATGTGCTGATATAAACCAAGAGCACATGGAGCCTAAATGCATTTTATCCATGCTATGTAGTTACAGCACAGTTCCTGAGCAGACCTCCAACTGATTAATTTCTAAAGAAAATTTTGCCATCCTTGATTTGGAAGTTGTGGAAGTACACTGACTTTTCTTTAGCAAGCTGAAGAAAACACATATAATTTTAGAAGAGATATTTTTTAATCTCTCGGAAGCAGTTTGTATGAAAGGTGAAGTCAGGCAGTATCACCTGTATTTCAGGGATTTTTTAAATAACTGAAAAGTGAGAGCAGATTCTTTAAATCAAGACTGGTGTATGGTTTGGTTTCCTTTCCCTCTGAAGACTCATTTTAGTATAGTAGCATTCAACCTGTACCTCGTGTCCCCCTGGTGTTCCAAGAAGAGCTCATAAGGGTTTAGAAAAGGTGATTAAGGAGAGTAAAACCAATTCTCAAAGGGCTTTATTTCACTGTGCTTCAACTGTAGGTACTGGGGGTTGAGTCAAAAAGGATGTCAAAGTTTTGGTTCAGTGATATCCAGGAGTCTCCAGGTCTCTGTTGAGGAGAATGGAGACTCAGACTGACCTTCTGACCCTTTGGGCTGTGAGATTTGGCTGTGCTTCACATGACCTTGGACCAAATTTCAAGCATCACAGTTCATACTTCTACAAGGAAATCACAATTGACTCATCTAATAGAGGTTTTCTCCAAAGTGAGAAAACAATAAAAGCTTTTATTTTCCTATCAGAGTTTAGCAATGGGATAGTCTGGTTGTACTTTTGAATGCATCTGTGAAGGATCAGCATTAATATAAAAGCTGGGAAGAAAAAACAAAAATAAAAATCAAAACAAAAAACCCTATGGTGAGCTGAGGACAATATGATTAAAGATGTGTCATTCATCCAGTCAGTGCCATAAATCAATAGAGAGCACAAGATAATTCTCTGAAGGTAAAAAAGCTGAGCACAATTTTCCTTGAAAAAATTAGTCTTGGGTCAACTCTTTGTTGCTTGAGAAAGTCAAACTAAATCCCAAATTATGCTTTGAATTTTGGAGGAAATGAATAAAGTCAAGTCTCAGTCTAACAGTGAATATGTTTTATGTGCAATGCAAAGCAAAAACCAAATAATTGATAATATCCAGGGAAAACTGCTAAGCACTAGCCAAAGGTGAATGTTATTAGCCAGTCACATTTAAAGGAGGTAACTCCTCTTGGACAGGATGTACCTAAAGGCCAGGAGGGAATCCCCTTTCTGAGTCCTAGTAGCATTTACGTTTAGAACTTAAATCCAGAGAGGCAAAAGGAACATTTCAGATGCATGAGTCACCTTAGCATTTCTTATTTAAATACCCACTGCTCAGCAGCCCCTGTACCCTGTTTTATTTACCAGCAGAGACTTCACCATAGTTCCTGGTGCCTCTAAGTCTGGATGGAGTGTCAAATTTAAGCTGGAGCTCCTGAACTGAATCTAGATGCTGTCAGCATCAAGAGGCTGCCAACACAGGCGTTGCATATCAAAGACAGGATTAGCTGTCATTTTAAAAAATCAACAAAAATTCTACCATTTTTAATCCTTTAAAGGATGGCTGTATCATTTCACCCAGTGCAGACTGCACATATCTATTGTTCCAAGGTTATTATGTAAACTGCCAAAGTCCCCATAACACCAGGGATAGCTAAACGTGTAAACAGAAATAATTCTATATTTAAACATTATAGTTCTTCTGGTTGTTAAACTATCATTAGAACAGGATGGAAGCTGGTTTACAAGCTTCATGGTTGTATTTCTACACTGTGGGTGGTAGAAGCCAAGCCATGTTACGACAATAAAATTTCTTTGTCAAATATACTGTAGATGACTGTTTATACATAGCAAGATTTGCCTCTCACCTCCTGAACCTTCAGGATACAGCATGGGTGAAATGGATATGTTGTTTTTAGTTGTTGTAGCAGCCTGGAAAGTTAGGATTTGAATCTGCTGACATGGCTGTGGTTATTTGCCAGTTCTTTCCCTCTTTCCCTCTGTTGGAGAATTAGCCCTCCTTTCTTCCCAGCTCCACAAGACATGCTGGAAGATGTCTCCTTTAATGATGAAGAATGAAAACTTTAAAATTTTTGAGCCTACATAGACACACAGGTGCTCTAATCTCTAAAAATAGTACCAGTTTTTGAGAAAATCATCTTTTGCTATGTAAAACAATTTAGAAACCTACTGAAAATAGTCAGTGTGATGACAGCATTTAGCACATATCTGTGGTCCCCAAATAGAAGTGATATTTACCACATAATTCATGCTTCAATGGAAAGCAATATGGATTAATATATATTGACAAAATTTAATCCTATTAGTAAGGTATTAGGTCTAAAACCCAACAAAATTTCAGCTGTCATATATCAATGCTTAGTAGGCTGAAACCCTTGGAGAAAATGGGGCCCCAAATCCACAGAAGGATAGAATCATTTCATCATCATTTGAAACAGTTGCTTTTTAATGGCAATCAAACTAACACCCTCGTGGATTTGGGCCAAACTACCTTCACTGTGAGATGCTGCAGCAGAATCTCAAATTTGCGGAGGTGCTCCTTCCACTTTGCTGTGCCTTCCTTGCAGAGTTGCCTTTTAAGACTATTAATGGAAAGAGAAACATCAAATGTGCCCACAGCATCAGAATTATGTGCTTTGATTCTTGATTCCTGATTCCTTCCCCCTTGGTCATGAAGCCTAACAGGATACAGGAAATAGGAGTACAGAAATTTCTCCTGAGGAAAGAGAAAGTGCAGGCCAGGATGTTTATTTTAAACCATGCTAGCAACCAGCCACTTTACTCCATAATAGCTTGGTGTTTGGTGTCCTTATCCAGCACTGAGACAAGGGACTGATGCCCTCCTGACCAAACCCTTGTGAAATGTGCTGACGTTTAAGGGTTGTTCTCAATGGGGACATTCTGCAGGGTCCCATTCTGGGTGGAGTACTCTGCAGTGATTTGTGGGATTTGTGATGTCAGGAGAGCAGCTAAAAGGTCACTGACATGGGAAAAAGCAGTCCTGGACACTTGCCTCTACTCGCCATTTATCTCTGCTCTTTTCTCCCCTCACTCCTTGATAACTGTGTAATGTAAAATAGCAGCAATAATTAGTTATAAAGCATTTGGGGAGATTATGGTATTTCTGGGTCTAGTTGCTGGAACCAATGGAGAAATGTGGAAGTTCTCTTTTTCGAGGGTTTTTTTTAATGAAAAACAAAAAATAAAGTTTTATTTTAATTAATGTTTTGGGAAAACACACAATAAACCATGTATTTGTTTTATAAGCATAATTCTGCTTGCCTGACATGAACAATATTATTCAGACAGGCTGCTGTTTAAAATAGCATTTGCAGTACAGTTCATTTCAGTGCTTCTTTATTTTTGTTAGCTTTAAATATAAAACTGACATAATTCTAATTTAGACTAGCCTAGCAAATTCAAGGCCTGGAAGGATTTAATGATCTATTCAAGCCTATTTACCAAAGGCAAATATCTATTCCACTGCTTTATCTAAAGTAACATAACCACCATAAAATAAAATAAAAATAATAATAAAAAAGGTTAGGTTTTGAAAAAACATTTCATCTCTTTTCCTAATACTTATATTAGAAGACATACATAGTCACTGATTCAAGACACAGTGTCATTCATTCAAATATTTAATATCTAGTTTTGGTGAAGTCGTTTGATAATGTTGGAATTTTTCTGAAAAATCAACATTTCTCATATGAAGTATGAAATCAGGTCAGGGCTTACTGAAATGAAACATGAATTAGAGTATTTGTGAGTTAATGTATGCAATTAAATGAAGCCTTTTATCTGTTTTCAGCTTTGTCATGATGTATTTTCAGTTACATCAAATTATGACCTGATCATTTGTCAACACTTCAGTACTGCAATTTGTATTTATTGAATTCATTATCTCAAAAAGTTCCACACATGTAAGATCAGATTGCTCTCATTTTAACACTGCATTGTTAAAACTTTGAAACATAGTTGAAAGAAAATTACATCATATTGAGTCTTTGAGTGATCTTCTTTGTCATTTCCATCTTAGCTTTCTGAATAATTTATTCATTACATCTAGTCAGTCTTCATCTGATGTACAATAGCAAGTTTTAGTTGTTGAAAACATTACCAGGTTTTCAGTCGCTGGTATGCAGATGTCTGTTTAAACAGGTGAAAATCCTTAACATTTTCACTCATTTGAAACTGATTTTTGTTCATGAATTTTTTATTTGGTTGAAGTTATTTTTTTTTGTCATCTTGAGAGGTTTTTTCGGGGGGACAGGAGGGGTCTTCTGAATGCTTTTATAAAAGAAAAGAAGAATGAAAAGGTGGTTATCAAATGCTGATAACCCATCTGACTGATCCCAACCTAACTCATTGACTGTGCAGTGTACAAAGTGGTAACTAGGTAGAAGAGCACATTTATTTCTACTGTTCCATTAATTTGTAGTAAATTCACACATCCCAAAGCTAGCATCAACAGGGTTGCAGGCCTGCAATCTCTCTGAGGAGAGATACCAGAGACAGCTGATCCCAGTCAGCTCCAATGGAGCCACCAGAGCACAGCTGAGCCCCTTGGCCAAACAGGGAAAACATATTTAAGAAAGGGCAAAAAAAAAAAAAAAAAAAAAAAAAAAAAAAAGCAGCTGAGGGAGTACTAGGATCAGAGGAGAGGGTGCTCTGTGGCATTGGTGGAGGTGTCTATCATGGTCCATGAAGAACCTCACACAGCAGTGGCTGGATATATCCTGAAGGGCTGCAGACAGTGGATAAGCAGAACAGGTGAGAGAAAGCTTTATGTACTGACCATAACCCCTGTTTCTCTTCACCCTGTACTGTTCAGAGGGACTGAGAGGAGACAGGAATGGAGTGAAATGGAGAGTTTGGGAAGGTAAAGAAAAGGTACTGGTTTATGCTTGTCTTTTTATTACCTATCTACTTTAATTGTCAATAAAGTTAATTTTCTCCAAATCTATCTGCTTTGCCTTGACAGTATCTGGTAAATGACCTCCCTATCTTTCTCTCAATTCATGGACTTTCTCTTCCATTCTCTCCCTGCTCCTGCTGAGGGAGAAAGTGAGTAAGCAACCACATGGAAATGTGTTAGCCCGAGTTAACCCACCACATGCAGGAAAAGATGACTCGCTTTTATGCATAGTCAGCATCTGGGAGATGAAAATGGAATTCTGATGTAACTGAAAGATGCTGTGGACTTGGAGACACCGTGATAAGATTAATAGCAATAACAGTGGAAGGTCTCATATTACAAAAAGGCTTTGCTCCTACAAGAAGGCATTTGCTCAATGTTTCAGTGCTTATAACCAGAAAAGTAATTTTTCAAAGCTGGGAGCTCACTAATAAATAGGGCTCCAGAATATTCAGCCTTATTGCCAGCTGTGCCAGGGAGCTGCTTTAGCAACTTGGAAAAATCTCTTGATTCTGCTTTCAAACAATGTTTGCTGACAGTAGTCAGACTGCTTTAGACCAATGCTTAAAAATTCTTACTAAAACAAGTCAAGCTTTCATACATGGAAGTGTAGCAATGTTAAAAGCTAAATACAGGTTGCTATCCCTCTGATTCCCCTCCAAGACTGTCTGTTTAGTCTGTTTGGCTTATATGCCCTTGAGAAGGATTTGCCTGTATAGTGTTTAGAACAAAGATATTTAACTCAACTGCATTACCACGCACAGCTTTAAATATAGGAATGATTTTGGAGAGGCCTTTTGCAAACCCATTTGCAGAATGCTATGCATGAGCACAAACCTTTATGGGACTTGAGCCTCCCAGTGCCTGAAAAGGCAACATAAAATGAGCAACATTTGGAATGGCTGGGCTGAGGTTATGAGGTTAAGGATAAGCATGGTTTTGTAATAGGTGCTATTTTTTGGTTCATCTTGAATTGTTAGTGACATGAATGTTTTATTAACTCGGGTTTGCAATTCTGCAGAATCATATGGAGGTTAATGAATGTTTGAATACCAAGAAAAGCAAACATGTAACAAAGGCCTGTGAAAGACCACTTTAATTATGGAGTTTAGGATAAATTCTACTAGAATCCAAACACGTGACTTTTCAATTAACACACCTCTGCAGGCTCAGACAACTTTGAAAATGAACTTTGCATAGGGTTTATCACCACTTTTTAGTTTCCTTTAACATACTGTCACTGATTAGTTCTGGAAGCTTAATTCACTGCTAATTTCCATTTGCTTATATTTAACTCAGCTGTTACATTTTAAAAGTTTTACTGCTGAGGCAAAGATGATTCTGAAGCATAGCATTTACAGAAAGTTATTTTATCTTTGATTTCTGACACTTATACAGAGATGGATAACAGAAATCATCCACTTTAGCAAAGTGTGCCTTATAATTCTGGGAAGATAAACTTCCATTTAAGTCAAGAATTATGATCTTGTGCGTTTTATCATTATTTCCCTGCATAAAATCCATTGATAAGCTTTTATCAGGAGAGGTGTGGCTGATTTGGTTGTGAGCTGGGCAGAAGACATGAGGGATTAGTCCATGAGGTGAGAAGTGTGGCACTGCTGTAACAGCCCTTTGCATGGAGGGATTGTTCCGTGTGTGTCAGAGGTGAAAACAAACCTTGTGCTGAGAAATATAAACCAGATTTCCTTTTGTTGGCCTCAGGATAGGAAGAGGAGACAAGAAGAGAGAAGGGGAATACTGTAAATTGAGTCTGAAGTGAACTTTCCACAATAAGACTACTATATGAGCTAGTATACACTCCCTGAGGGTCAAATTCACTCTTCTGTATTGGGATAACACATAACTGGGGTTGAATTTAAAATCTCCTTTGAAGAGTTTCGGGCAGCTACAGTTCTGTTCATACAATCCACCAGCTAGTAGCCCTTGCTTTTCTCTCTGGGCCTGATTTACAATGCTGAATCCCCATGTGCTTGACAGCCACCAGTCAAGGTAGCAAGCTCAGCACATTAAGAACTAGAAAAAACCCATAAATAAAAGCTCTACAGCTTGAGCCAAATACTGAATCTTTATTTGCTGAGATGTTACAAATCTTCATTCTTTCTGAACAGTGAAGTGGGGTTGCAGAGTTTGCTTTCTCTGCAAATCCTGTTGGGGTTTTCAAAGACCAAAAAAATAATGGAAAAGGCACAAGTGAAAATGTAGTAATACAAAAGCAGAGCAAGAGGGAGAAGGGAAGGAAATTTCTGTCATTCGTTAATGTAATGCATTAAATTCTGTCTCTTACAGCAGAAATACAAACTAGAAGCAGTTGTGTGGGGTCAGTGTGATAGACATGTGGTAAAATATTTATTTTTGTGCCTATTTTTCATTACCATTCGGTGAGCCATTAGAGATGTATTTTTCCTTTTACAAAAGAAAAATAGTAAAAAAAATTGTTTTAATAGTGAAATTTGTGTGCCCTTTTTTCAACATTGTTGAAACAAGTTGTTGAGGAAGGACAGTTTCTGTGTCCACATCTTGAGTAAAAATAGCAGTTTTACTTTGTTTTTATTTGGTCTCATTCTAAAAGCATAAGTGACAATTCCTAATAGTACTACAGAGTTCAATGATGCAATATTAATCAGCCTAAATAAGAGGAACCAAAAGCTTCATCCTTAATTTCATTGCAATGTAAGATAATGTATTATCTGAGCTATAAGATAAATCCTTAAGTTAGCTCTAAAAATATTGGTTTCCTTTCACTGCCTTCATGAATTACAACCTGGCAGTTGTAATTCATGATCTATTCTTCCTGTGAAGAGCTAATGTATGTTTTAAATTCCTTTACCACCAAACCTTCAATTTGAGAAATAAATGCTAGTGGGTGGAATGATTCTTAATACTTCCTTCCTCCTCCCAAGGTGTTAACATACCTCTGCCTAGATGGTCACCTAATGTCTTTATTTGTTGGTTTTCTTGTTTTATCTCTTCCTCCTCAGTTGTGCAACCTCTCATCCTCTTGTCATTCTCTTTGAATTTATTACATAATTGAAGAGCAGTTCTGTTGCTCTGTAGCTGCTGTTTGCTCTTCCCTTCATTTTTTCAGACAGCTCAATTCCAGAGTGCAGGTGTGTGAGTTTTTTATTTTCCTTATCTCCATTTTCACAGCAAGACTAATGAGAGAATCACTTAGGTTTTCCAGGTAGCAAAGTAGTTACTAAAAGGGAATAACAAATATTTTAATTTAATTGTCCTATTGTTCACAATATGTCACAATAGCACTCAATTACCAACAAGATGTTTTTCTCAAAGATGGATGTGTGCTTGAGTGATGTGAAACTATCTTTTGTCATAGTGAATCACCTCTGTTATAAACTAGTTTTAGACCTTCTTACCCTCATACAAACTAAGGTGTTGCTAAAAAATATTGTCAAGTCATTTGTACTACTGTTTTATTTCTCATCCCACTGAGACTTTATTTGCTATCTATACACACACACTATATTGTTCTGATCTATGGTTTAGTGCCTTCTTAGGTATTCTGGATTTAAAAGATATAAACAAGAAAATAGTTGTATAAACAACACCAAATCAAGGTGGTTCTCTCCTGAAGAACCTAAAGATGATACAGGAGCAAGTTCCCTTTTCTTTGTTTTCTTCCAGGCCCTGTTTTAGGCTCATCTCCCTTCCTTCTCTGGCCTTTCCCCCTTTTTCTTAATATAGTGATTAATCACCAGCTGGAGTACATTCAGAAAACTAATCTCATAAACCTGCAGAACACCCTTATTGTAAAAGAAATGTACATTTATCTATCAGAGATGGATAAAGCCCAAAGGAAGCTGAGTATGCTCATTCCCTACAGCAGTGATGAAACCTCATCTTGCTAAAGAGGAGCAAAACTCTCATTGCCTTTTTCTGCATGTCTGGCTGGGAGAGAAATGCTGCTGCTACTGTCCTGTGATTTCTGCTCGGTGCTGATAATGCAGAATGGATTTACTTTGTGCACAGTTTTTTGAACAGTTTAGGAAGCACATTTGTAAGGTCCAATATCTGAGCTGTTAAACAAATATTTTAGGGCTATTGTAGTGCTTTTTAGTAATTTAGGTTGATTTGGGGAAGAAAGAGATATTTTTTTCTGAAATGATTTAAACATGATATTTCCTCGAGGCATCTTATATCTTTGAAGGCATAAGTTATGTTCACTCTTTTCAGTAGTCTGGTGAGCACTTAAATGACAATATTAAACTTTTTACTGCTGACTGACATTCAGTTAATGATTCTGAGTATCCCAAAATCAATGCCTGTAACTTCTACACCACCGCTGGGTGTTGATGAGAAAATGCTAAAATCTTTTCTCATGTGTGGCAGTGTTTCAGATATTTAATTTAATATCACCACCACAATCACTTTACCTCTAGCATAGATTTATTTCTTAAAATTTTAATTAAAAAATTCACAAGAGTGCTGCAAAATTTCTAGTACATTGGAGTTTGCCTAAATGAATTGAAACTTTGTTTAACTGCTTGCTTATAGATGCCTACTCACTTGTGTAATTTTTATATATGCTCATAATTTATCCAGAACTTTTTTAATACTAATCCCATATACTTAGAGGTTGTTCTGAATGATTTTGTGAAGCAGATGGTTTGGGACTACTAAAGCAATGTAAAGAAACCTAATCTACCATGTATTCATTTTGTATTTCCTGGAAAATATGCTGGATATTAAAATTACCAGAGTATTCTGAGGAAAATTTCAAATTCATTGGGCTTTAATTTTGTATTAAAAATGTCTAAGTTATGCACTTTTAATAATTGGATTTTTTTTCCTTTTTCTGTAACTACCTGCTTTTACATAGTAATTGAAATTTTGAGAGGTTAACAACAACAGACTCTAAAAAATGTTTTAAGGATTGCAATATCAATTAGATATATATATATATATAATAGTTGGAAACAGTTTCTCAGGTGCTGTATAAATCCTTTTTCTCCTTTTCATTCCTTAAGTGTTTGCTGGCAAGCTTATCTCTGGATAATGCAGCCTTTTTCTAATGGCCATTTTATAGCTTATGCAAGTCATCATAGTAATTAGCTTAAAATTTAAGTCTGAAAGAAGTGTATTGTTTTTATGAGAAGCCTAAGAATGAAGGTCATTGATTTTAAAATGTGATGGTTTTCAAACACTGAGTTATGCTAAATGCTGTGCTGTGAGAATGATACAGGACTCATTCTGACTGCCGAGAGAGAATTAAGACTGAGAACCTTACCCTCTGTGATGTTGATTATTTGGAGCTGGGGAATCCAGTTGAAAGGATATAGCTGCAATTTAATGCGATTAGCCTGCCATACCAAGTCATTGGATAATTGCAGACCTTGCAAGACACTGCTCTTGTGGTGTTGATATGCTCTGGCCTTAGGGAGCACTGATTGAAGAGGGATGATGAGAGTAAAATAGATTCAGATAAAATTAGAGACAACCGGGGCAAATAGATGTGGATTTTCTCATTTTAGCACAAAAGAAACCTGGCTTAGGTGAAATGGAATCTGGCTGTAATATGCTGAAAAGCTACTTATCTCAACTCCCTCTGGAATATGCAACAAACATATGGAATAAGCTTGAGATTTAACCTCTCTACTCAAGTTCATATGACAGATTCATTATTTTCTCCATTAGAGAGAGAATGTCAAGATCAAAATCTCGGTTCTGATTAGCTGGCAAATGGGGACTATTGTAGCACAGATAATGCATTGATGTACAACCACTTCGCCATATTTGAACATCAATTTGTTTCATTCCTGTTGAGGAAGTACCATAATATCATTTCCCAAGAATGAAAGGCCTCATTTTGATTTCTACTCATACAATTCTGAGCTGTTGTTTATCATCCAAACCTCCCACAAAGCATATGTGGGATGCATAAATTTTACTGTGTAATTCTAGGTTTGGTCAGAGATTACAGCAGTTTTGATCCACACATTCAATGTCCATGCATCCATTTATCTAAGGATGGAATAATCCAAAGTTCATCACAGTACATATTTAATTTGATAGTATAGATGCAAACCACTGATGTAGTTACATATGCACAGCTTTAGTTGAGTTAAGGGAAGGTGTGGTTTGGAAGTAAAAGCAAATTAAATTTGGGTAGGTATTCAAACTTTACAGTTATTTATGCAACACCATAAAAAGGAATGGCAGTTCCCCCACAGTTAAATCCAGAAGATTTAACTTGCCTAAGTGCTTCTGACAATTGGTATCAGAGTCATTAATGGATTTTATTTCTGTAACATGTTTGAATTGCCCAGAGTCAATTAATGATGATGAATTGAGATGACAGCAACATACAAACTTCTCAGTGTTAAAGTACAAAATCACATTCTTACGATAATCAGAAACATTACCTTGCTGCTTTTTCCTTTCCCAGATCACTGCATCTGAGAGAATAAATTCCACTAAGAAGCAGAATCAGGGTTTGGCCTGATTTGGTAATGAGGTGTCACAGCATTATTTCGTTCAACATGCAAATCATATGAATTCAGAATCAAAGAGTCATGTACTGAATCATAGACTCATTTAGGTTGGGAAGGACCTTTAAGGTCATGGAATCCAACCATGTACAAGCACGGTAAGCTGTCATGGTAAATAAAATATAGATAGACTCCAGGAAGATGCCTCTGCTTACACTTGTTTAATTAAAATTAATAGGGATCAGAAGTTTCATTCTATTATTTCAACTCAGGTAATAGTCACGATTTTATTCTCATTTGTATTAGACATAGTGCCTTCAGCAGCAAATATTATAGATTGTTAGTTGGTAATGTCATATATTGTATTAAAAGTTCTAATATGAAAATATTCCTCCTAAGGTGGAGACTTTATATGGGAGGATTGTAGGAAGCTCCTTAAGTTGATGTTAATAGTTTAGAGTGCAGAATGAAAAAATGGGAAATTCAGCCCAATTTCTTATAAAAAGAAATTGCAGGTGACTGTAGCAAGACAATTGACAGTTTTATTCTTTACAGGCATGCACACATAACATACTCATTCACCCAGACATTTAGAAAAAAAGCTGGACAAATCCACCTTAAAAATAAATAAAAATTATAAAAATATGGGTTATGTCTGGAACCATTTACAACTTCCTAAAAGCTGTGAACTCTAGCTGCTGGTCATGGATTTCTGTCAGAAAAGGCAACAACAGCCTTTACAAAGCCAGGAGATGCTGCATCTGGCTGTTGACTGCACTTCACTGTCCTGTCAGGAGCACTCTCAGCTAATATAGTTATAACCAAACCTTAGCCCTGTGAAAAATATTCCAAACTGATGATGGCCACAAGCTGGGAGACTACAGAGGGAAAGGGCATTTAAAAGTTTACATATTTTCTGTGATATTTCTTTGTTTCTTTGATGGCCATACAATGACCCTTTAGTCACTGATTGGAACTCTTAATTGATTTTAAACTTTTCAATGCTTTTAATTAATAGTCACCTTTTGATGAAGGGATTTCTTTCTATGCAACATGTTTTTCATGGATCCTAAATACCAGGTTTGAATTCTTTGCTTTTTAAAAAAATACACAAGGAATTTCTGTCTCTTCAGAAACTCTTACTGTACACAAGCCCTTGAAAACTACCCAGATCCACTCAAAGTCTTGAGAGTGACTGTAAAAACAAGGTTTATGAATAGATTCATAGTAAAATTTGGAGCACAGAGAAAATGTTTTGTTTCATATTCCATGTAAAGTCTGTTTCTCCAAAAGACATTCTTGATAATTTACCTAGACCTAGAAAAAACTGGCATTTGTACACTGTGATTCCATTTTGTAAGTAATTTCGTTATCTCACTCTGTACCTTCCTGTGTGTCTATTTTATTAATTTTTTTGGACATTGTTCCATCAATGTATAGAACAAACAGACTGCTAGTTTTACTTTCCCATCAGTTGTTTTTTTACTGTATCACTTTTGCAATTAAAACTATTTCTGTTAAGAATATGAAGCTTGCTCTATATCAACATATTAAATGTGGAGAGATGATTCTCTAGTCCTGGGTTTCCTACCTAAAGATCTATTCTTCCTATAGATCTCTGATGAGGTGCATGACCATCAGTTACGCAGAGTAATTATTTCTCTCTCTGGAATCCAGAATGCAGCATAAATACGATGTTTAGGGTTTTTTACTTTCATATTCTGTTGCAGTTGTAGTACCTGTGTTACCCCTCATTGTCCCAAAATTACACATTTTTGCTGTTGATGTTACTTTTTCCTGATCAATGCACTGACCCTGATATTATTCAATAGCTTGGTGAAGGGTAGTATCACTACCCCTAACCAGGCTATAGGTCAATTGCTTGTACAATGTCATTGATGATATTTCCTTTTCTCTTATTCCTTTATCCCAGTTAAATGCTGAACACACTAGGTCTGGAAGTAATGCATTAAATTTGGCCTCTCAAGCTTGATGGATTTGGAAGTATATTAATCCAAGGGGAGTTATAGTGCATTGTAAATCATAAATATGTTGAGAAAGAGGAGAAACGTGTAAAATTTGGAGCAGACATGAATTATAGCATAGTTATCTTCGTAAAATCAAGTCCTCTTGAGTATATTTTTTTGTATTATTGCAGTGTGAAGCCAACACTACCCACATCTAATCTGAAATGCATGTTGCTATGTTTCAGTTTTATTGCTATTTCCACCCATGAAAACAGAAAAAAAATAAATTTTGTTAGGGTCAAGAAATGAGAACTATATTCAAATTGAGAGCAACAGCCTACATCTGTAGTGAATTTGGATGCATGATTGAAATATTTATAATTATTTTCAGAATAACTGTTACCTAGCTGTAACATGTCAGTAACTGCTGTGGTGTATGTATGTGTGTGTTTGTGTGTGTGTGTGTAAATATATATATATGTGTGTGTGTATAGAAACATATGACCATATAAACATGGCCTGAACTAAATTATAAACCTACTGCATGAATTTAGCTCCTCTGTCTTGAACCCTATATTATTGACTGGGGGTTTTTTGCCTCAATTTGCTCGATTAAAAGTGTCTAAAATGCTAGATGCACTGATTTCATGTTTGCTCAACTGGATTATGAGAAATCCAGGTAAGAAAATACAGAAGAAAAATAATCAGATTCTGTTGCATTCTCTTTTCACAAGAAAAAAGTTACACCTATTGATGCTTGTGCAATTTTTATCACACTATTAAGGAAAAATAAAGCTCTTTTACTTAACATTTCCCTCACTGTATGTGGCATGCTATGTGGAAATAATATGGTGGCTTTGCTGTCTGTGTAAGCTTCATTGTATAGATGGGAAAATGTTACAAGGTAGAGTCACAAAGAATTTAGCTAAATATTTGACATAAATTCCACAAGCAAAGCATGCAATTGTCACCAGAAGATGTTGGATTCTCAGCATTCATGTAATTTTAGAAAAGTATTATTCCCTTTAACCATTAGAAAAGGTTATGAACTCACATCTCATGAATTTCAGCTCTATGTTTTCAGTTTTTAGCGAGTGATTGCTTCATTCTTAGCTCCAGAAAGTTAAATAAAAGTCAGAAAAAATGTGATCAGGTGTACAAAGAGAATTTCATTGCCCTGCATGAAGTGTCCTCTTGTGCCTTAAAGCACATATGTAAAAAAACAAACATGAGTCATAGTTGATGGTCTTTTTTCCATACGGTAAATATAACGCAATGATGATTATATTTCCATTTTGAACAAAGTCTCTCTTACCCTACAGGACAGAAAAAGAGTCACTGTGGTTATCCAGTCCCTCTTTCCTTTCAGTATTCTGTAACCTTTTCTGCTGTTTCCTTTCTTTAAAAAATCAAAGCCTATCAAGAATACTTTCTAAACTCATTCTTTCTTTTTGTATTTGCCCTGTTGCCAGCATCGTTCTATTAATTAACCTTTACCAACCTTTTATAGATCTTTTTCCTAAACTCAAACACCAAATAAGAAAACTGTTCATGGAACATTTAGGGGAGAATTGACTGAAACAAAAGCTTGACATTGTTTTCAGTAATGAATTTTACACTGGAGTATTCAGCTGAGCTTGAGGAGATTTAAAGCACATTCTAAGTTGTGTTACTGAGACATAGTGAAATGCTTTGCTTTAGCAGCTGTTGTTTACACCTGAAGCTATTGTAAAAGTCTAGGATCTCATCAGTTTGGGGTTTTTCTTCCATCATTTTCTTGATTTTTTTTTTTTTTTTTTTTTTTTTTTTTTTCCGATCTGACAAATGAGGCTTTTATAAATTAACTCAGCTGGTGCACATTTGACCCCAATTTTTGAATGTGTTCTCTGGGTCAAGTACTTTTGTGTGTGAGATTAGAGTCATTCTTCCTACCCTGAGGCAACCAAAGTACTCATGGCATTTAACTTACCATCAACATATTTTTAATCAGAAATAATTTTCTACATGTTTAATCCAGGCAAACAAATCTCACAGTAAAAACAATTACAGGCAATTACACTTTATTTTCTAGCCTCTGCTTACCCATATTAAACTATGCTACTGAATAATAAATTATAAATTAAAATCTGTAGAATATCTGCTGATGGATGCTTCAACATATTTAAGTGAATAGTTATTTTAGTCTGAAAAATCCAATGAATCTTACCCCCTGACCTTTATGTAAATTTAAGAATGATATTCTTGTATCTGTACATCTCTGTCTCTGTCTTTCCCATTTTGTCTTATCAGTTCCTTCCATGGCTGAGAGTTTGCTTCTCCAACCTAAGTGCCAACATATGGTTGCATTCTGTAACATGAACTCATGGCTAAATCTATGAACTCCATTCCCAAGTCTCCACCTTTGGGACATCAGTAGGTGGTAATCTTAGCAACCTGGATGTGATATCACCATTGTGGCATTTTCATTGACACAGCTCTGCTATAGAAACCCCTTTGCCCCCCACAAGTATAATTCCTGAAAAATTAGCCTCTCATTACAAAACATTAAATCTCTTGTCACTCAGTCCTGTAGGTTGATGGAAGCGTTGGATATGCAGTGGGGGTAAAAAATTCCCCTAAGAGTTAAACTTGGCACTTCCCTGCTTGGTGATACAGACTCTGGATGGGTGGTCCTTCTGCATCTCCTTCCAATAACCAGTTCACAGGTAGGCAGCAGCTACAGAAAGGATTAGAAAGCCTGAATTCAACAACTCCCAAATTTTATGAGATTTGAAGAGCCAACTGGTGTTCTTATGCTTTGTTATGTTGGCAAGGTGAAAGGATTGCATTTGATAAGAGAGTAGTTCTTTATTATTTTAAAATATCTTAAGAAAGCTTCTCTCCTGGGTGGTTTGCCTTTTCCTAACTTAAATTTCTAGTCAATGTTTGAGTTACCCCCTTCTACCCTTCTTGTGGTGATTTAAGTTTGGTGAAATCTAAACAATGTGTTTCATATTTCTTATATGCCAAGAGGGACTTTCAGGGCAAGGCTGAAAGAAAGCAGTGCTTTTGGTTAACATCTCCCATGAAGGCAATATATCTAGAATAATTGTCCTGGGAAAAGAAAGCCAAAGAAATTTGCTCAGCTGTAGACTGACTGAAGAGCTCAACAATGTGATAAATGGTTTACCTTATCTGAGTACTGAATAATGTCAACCTGTGTGTAGCAGCTTTGATAGCCATGCAAATTGTTATCACATTTAGGTAAAGAAGAAAGTCCTTCTAGGAATGTATATGTTAAAAATGTTCCCTCTCCCTACAAAACACTAGAGATTCGGGTTGAATACTAAGAAACAGTCATGGCATTAATTCCTTCTGGAATTAAAAATTTATAAAAGACATTTTTAAATTTCAATAAATATTTTGTCTATGTTTTAAAACACTAAAAAATTGAATAAGAAGATAATTGGTACAGAAATTATCAGAGACAGATGGGACAACACATACAATGCTTTGTTCATGGTATCATCAGGAGATGGTAATTTTGGACAGCAGTTTAGACATTGCTCAGGGATTATTCAGAAAATCTAGTCAAAGTCTTTGTTATCTCATAATTTGAAATAAACCACAAATTATTTAAGTAAATGAATGATGTACTTTTGCATTGACTGGCAAACTATAATGACAGATTAACAAATCTGCCCTACAGTTTTGAAATCTGTTTTTATAGACATATTTTATTTAAGCTGTGTTTAAAGTCTGCAATAAATCAGTACAGAAGCTGATGAGAAATAAGTATCCCAGTCTAAATCGAGTAATCAGAGGATCCAATGGCTAAATGACCATATCATGGCTGGAATGACTTTGAATAGAGCATCACTGTTTAAGTGCATGATTTATAAGGATTAATATTAAGAGATATTTATTAATTTTAAAGGCCATAAACAGATGAGCTACATTCAGTTTTTTAATAGGGATTTCTGAAGCAGAAGGGCATTCTATCTTCTCCTGATTTGCAGTTTAACTTAGAAGGTCATACAGACCACAGGAACCTCCCCCATCCCCCCGAAAACCACATACAACCCTGTTTTTCTGGGTTCTGTTGCCTATTGGCCACCCCAGTTTGAAAGTGTTTGGAGATTCATTCCCTTGAGGTATCCTGATCATTTTTCAAGCACAACCACTGTTCATTCCCTCTGGAGGCTCTTTGATTCACTTCCAGCCTATCAGCACAGATGGAAGGTACTTTCCAAAGTATGTATCAGTGAAATTCTTCTCCTGGCTTTTCACCTACTAATTGCAAGCAGGGAGCCCGTTCTCCTTTTTCAAACAAAGCCACAATTTTTAAATCTTCCCTCAGTATAACTGTGGCTGCAGAGTCATATACTGCATGAATTGTGATCGTGATAATGTGACACTTTCATCTTGGCTTGAAATAGCATCAGTCTGCTGCAACATCTTTGAAATCTTGATTGATAAAGGATTTAGACCTGGTTTTAATTATCATCTTATGTACTTGGCAAAGGTTAATATTTTGCATGAGGAAAAAGATCAGGCTATAATTCCTGGATTTAAAGCAAGAACTCCAGAATTTTGATTAACTATGTCTTCCAATGCTAGAAATAACTTCAAGTTTTGAAATGAATAAATTTGCTGTTTGTTTGAGAAATGTGGAAGGCCTTTTTCATGGCTACTTCAGTTTATAAACACAGGTTATTAGTGCTATGCAACTAGGAACAAAAATAATTTCATGATAAACATAAAACTTTTTGTGTTTCAAATGTGTTTCAAATTCATTAATGACCCAAAGTCATGGTCCTAAAGTTAAAGGAATTACACTAGCTCTCATTTGGCCATATTTTTCTCATAATCCTAAATGGATCAGTCCCAAGCACACAAAATATCAAAGAAATTTGCAAACTCACTTTTGTTTCTTCAACTGCTGCCAATTATAGGAAACAGACAATTAAATCTTACTGTGTCATATTAATGCTGGTCATGTCCTAAAATATAGCATCACAAGATAAATTTCTTTTTTATTTTAGCTTTCAACATGCCTTGAGTATTAGGGTTTGGGTTTTTTAAAAATTATTATTATTTTTTGCCAGATAGATCTATATCAAATACCTATATATGGCCTGGATGGGTATTGCATGCCATTACTATTTTAAAGAAATAGCAAACTATAAGTAAGAAACTATAAATTCCTATGATAGAAATGGAGTTTTTGTAGAGTAGCAACTGAGTGATTAAGTGATTAACTGAGTTAATTTTGCTGTACAAAGATTTTTTTTAAAGTTTATAAAAATCATGTGCTGTGCTTTTTAAATGTTTCTGGAATTCTTATGGCTAAGAGGGCTAATAAAGTGAGTGACTGATACTGAATTCATAGGTTTCTGTTGTGGAGGAGTTTTGTATTTAATCAGTGTCAATACTCAAAGCTATCATCCAGACAATATGACTTTCATAATCCCTTTTCCTAATCTTCAAAAGGAAGCAAATGGGAGCTAAATGGAAGTACAAGCTACTATCACCTTCCCAGTCTCAGCAGAGAGCAAGGAAGGGTTTGACATAAAAACAGAGGTATCTTTTATTCTGCAGAGATGATCAGTCATCATTTGAAAAGGAGATTTCTAAGAGCTCATTGTGATTGAATTGGAATCATCATAAAATTACTTGTATAAAAAAGTTAATTACTACAATGTGTAGTGGATGGAAGTTCTGCTGCTTACACAATTTAGTGTCTACTGCTCACACAATTATGATGTCTTTACTCCAAATCTTCAAACTGACTTGCACTAGGGAGTGATTTCACTCAGAGACTATGGACTATTTTTAGATGACTACAGCAGGAATGTTTGTGATCTATTTGTGAAAGGGCTGTGATTATACTAGGGTTAGTTTATTCTGAACATGGAAAAAACTCTTTAACTGAGCAAATATGAAAGCTTTTTCAGACACTTTTCTGACTCTTCAGAACACACAAAACAGGCTTACACACTCTGGAAATTATCCAGTTTTGTGGTATTGAACACTGGCTTGACAAAATCTTTGGTTTCCAGATTTAGCTTACTTCCTTTTTTTGTGTGTCTGAGACTTCCAGACAGACAAACTCATAAAATTCAGTGATTTTAATTCTTCAACTTTTGATTTTCATTAATCCATCTGGCGTGACATGGTACAGAATGCACCCATAAAATAATTTTTTTATTATTTAAAATAGGGTATGTGTTTTTTATGTTTTCACAGAAGATGTTCTTGGCTGGCTGACAGTTTATTTGAACTGTTTTAACTACTGTGTTAATAAACAGTGCTACTTGCAGATTATGGCAATATGCTTTGCATTTTCATTCCCTGTTTTTGTATTTTTCAGACATGTAATGAAAACAGTATATGGGGCTGGATTTTAAGCATTTATTTTTAACTACTATTTATGGCTCCAAATTCATTCCTTGTGTAAGATGTGCCTAGAAAGGCAATGAATATGGATGAGATTGACCCATGTTCCTATATTTTCACATAATTTCTGCAAAAGACAGTTGTCTGTGCTAGTCTCTGTGGGAGAACTGTATCATATGCTAGCTTTGAAAGAGGATTAAAGAGATGATATAATAGTTTTTCTAACTCTAGTTCAATGCTACTTTATGATGTGATTATGAAGTGAGCTGCCAAAAGATAAATAAAAAAAAGATGAGCTTTTAAAGGAATAGCTCTTGTTCATATATTTGTTCAAAGAATAAAGGAAATCACATCACTTCATACGTACACATCAATTCAAGAGAATACAACAAGCTTCTCTTAAACGCTGAAGGAGTGTCTAGATTCTATTTTCCATATTTGTTGAGGATGTGTCCTTTGCTTAAACTTACATTTTTCCAAATATTATGGCAAGGAAAATCACTTTCATATATTAACATGTTTCAATGCATCTAGAGAGTTTTTTATTAATGAACTATTAGATAATGAATTTTATAATCCATAGAATGTGGTTATAAATGATGAAAATCTGGGAAACAGGGGCCTAATTAGAACAAAACCCAAACACAGGTAAAAAGGAGCACAATTTGATTGGTTTTCACTGTGGTTTTTTCACTTTTGAAGATTCTCCTCCATACTCCCTCTTAAATGTTGACTCATTTTCCATTAAGCATATTTCATTAGTCCAGGTTCCTCTCAGGTTAGCTGCTGCCATTCTAAATGTATTCTGCTAATGCAAAGAAAAATGATCACTCCAATTGTGTGGTCTTCTGAAGTCTCTGCTGTGGGGCCAATAAACCTGAAATAATCATTTGCAAAAATGTACAGCAAAACACTCCCCAAAGCCACTGGTGCCAGCTAAAAAGATATTCTTTAGTCTCACAGATTAAAAAAAAGCACTTAAGGAATGAAAGGTTTAGTTTGCTGGTTTTGTGCTAACTAAAGCTTGGCTCTGATGGTGAATATTTTAACATTGGCCTGAGCAATAGAAAGATATTTGACACTTAAACTTCCATAATAGAGCTATTTCAAGGATGAAGCTATTTTGTTTATTGCACAATATGAAAATCATATGGAAATAGCTCTGCAAGAAAATAACAATAAAAAAAAATCCACATACCATCAATAAATCTTTAATATATTGTGGAAGTAGAACCACTCCACAATTATCATAGGCTTGCAAAACTCCTAAAAAGTAATCTTTAGTTGTAATAAAGTGGGCTTGTGTGATGATGTCGTGCAATGTGGTCTAATTACAGCTAGAATAAACAAAATGATGGTTAATTTGCACAAAATGTCCAACAGTTTATAGGCCTTGGCTTCAGTTTTGCATTCTGAAAGAGCAGAAGTTTTCAACAAAGTCCAGTGCCGCTGCAGTTGCCCACAATTATCTTCCACCCCTGTGTGTATACAGTGACCTACTTTCTGCAGTGAAAGAGCTTCTGCTGGAGGAGCCCACACTTGGAGGATGCTCTGCCTTTTATGGGCACAAGCAACAATTTTTATGTGGCTCACGGGGAGAAAGCAGAGCAGAGAGCTCCTGCATTGTGCTTTGCTCTCTGTGGTTTTCCCAGGTTGACAAATCAACTCTTCATTGGGGTTGTTAAGGTAATGTCCATAGACAGCAGGCATAGTACTGTTAATACAGGTGAAATCTTCCTTAACCACATCCAGAGATAAGTTAGGGATCACAAGAGGAAAGATGCATTTGAAATGCTTTTTATGACTTTTGTAGCTTGTTTTTGTGCAGTTGTTTTGTTTTGTTTGGAATTTTTTTGTGTGTTTTTATATTATTCTTACAGCTCCTTCTGGTCAGCCGTGCAATGGAAAAAGTGGTAGAAGACATGAAATTGGCCTTTTGAATGCCATACCACATCACTGGATTTCATTAGATAATAGATTTTAATGTACAGTGGTTTATATTCTTTTAAAATAATAGAATTTAATGTTTGAAAGAGAGTAGTTTTACTCAATAACCTACACTGAAAACACAAATAAAGCATTACATCTGCAGATTTGCCATCCCCCAGTATTTTTGATTACCTCAATCACTAGTAGCTTACTTTTATTAATAGAAAGTATTTGAGAAAACCAAGCAGTAATAACTTACAAATGTAGATTTCTTTTCATTCCTACTTACAAAGTAGTTAGAATTCATTCAAGCCATCTATAGTTACAGGGATAGTATGTAAGATTATCCATCCTGTTGCTGTGTTGGCACAAAAGAATATGTTCAGAATATAATGAGCTTAATAATTTTGATGATAAGCAGCTGGTGATTTTTGCCACCAATAAAAGAAGAAATATCACAGGGAAAACAAATGGGAAAAGTAGGAAAAACTAAAAGAGAAAATGAAGATGAAGAGTTGAATTAATTTTTTTATGTATGTCAGTTTGTTCTTTGTATCACATCTTTTAAGTTGTTTATAGTCTGAGTGTTGAGAAAGCAGCACATTTTACTGATTCTTTGACCTCTTTGAAAATAATTTGTAATTATCTATTCTTATTGTAACATCAGTGGGTCCAAGCTTACAAGTAAAATAGTTTTATGTTCTTGTACCATTTTCATAATTCTTCATCCTTTCCCGCCATAATATGATTTTCATAGATCTTGGGTTAAGATTAATGTCTTATCATCTGATGAATCCAAAGAAGACTTAGCCATTATGCTCACTACATGCAAAAGAAATTATACATAAGAAAACAAACCAAGATAGATTAGAAAAAGTTTAAAAAATCAAGAAAGTGAATAAAGTCCCTCCTCACCAAAACAAAGTGACATAAAAAAAAGAAGATAAGACCATCTTATTTTCCAAATTATAACACAGATGGTTATCAGGTGTTTGTAGAAGAAACTGTTATGTACAAAGAGGTTATGAAAACATTGATCCCCCTAAAACCTTAGAAGGTTCTTATATAATTTAAATATTTTTAGTAATTAAGATTGATGGGGTAAAATATATGTAATTGAAAAATGATGCAAATTACAATGTGTGTAAGAGAGAACACTGGAAATGTTGAAAGAGAATAATCATGTGCTGTTTAAAAAGAGTGGTGTTTCAAACTCCAAAAAAGCAATAAAAATATAGCAAAATTGAATTATGGAACTTTAGAATGCATATATTTATCCAAGCACTGGCCATTGAAAGGATATTTTATAATTAATGCTGGATTACTTGAAAAAATAGTAAATAATGGAATAGTAATAATTTCTGATTTTAATGCAGTGGGGTTTTTTCTCTTTATACTAATTTAAAGAAATTCTCTAGAATGAGACTAAACCCCCACAGGAATGGAATATAAGCTGAAGCTGCTTAGCAAACCTACAGATCAGATCCTGAGCAGGGAAATAGGTCGTAATCCTATAATTATACAGGAACACAGCCTTTTTTTACATGTGGTGGGAGTCCCAACTTATTTTAGCAATTTTAAATTTATCTTCTGATAGCACCTTGGGAGCCTTTATGGTCAGTAATGGAGCCAAAACCAGGAGTTTCTTAGTCCTCACTCTGCTGTATTCTCATTAGCGCTCATGATTTACTCTGACTGTAGTTTACAGCAGAGAGGAGCTGAGATAGTGTACCGTTAAGGAAAATAATTAACATTTACTTTTGTAACTTGTCATGAATATGTCTTTTGAATATATGAAGAGATTCTTTCCACCACATGTAACCTCTTCATCTTTCATGACCTCTCTATGGCTTTGAACAGAAAACAGTGCTTAGTTGATTTAGAGAGTGTGAGAGGGAGATGGAAAAAGAACAACTACTGTAAATATAACTCAAAAAATCATGCCAAACTGGGAAGTTTAATGATTCTGTGGTTTCAGTAGACGATGTTCTGTCTGGCAAAAAGCTTTGTCAGAAGAAAGCTGTTACCATGTAACTTGTGGTAATGCCTTTCATTAAATAGAATTTTTTTGTTTATTTGCTGGGGTTTTTCTTTTGGGGGCAGGGGAAGGATTGGTGTTGAAATCAGTTTTTCGGGGTTTTTGTTCCCCAAAGATTATGTGAATTATATTCATAGGCTGTCCTGCCTAAAGGCAAATGTCACTCTATTGGAAAACAAAGCTGGCCCAGACAATGGGATTACTCTTCCTGAATCATGTTGGCTTCAGCTGCAGGTTAGTTTAGTCCTCACAGAGTTCATAGAAAACCTGTGGAATGGCATTGATGAATCAGCTTAATGCCTTGGTTTAAATGCAAATTAGCCACAGGGACACTGCCTTTGTTCCTTGCAAATCTACCTTTAACTGTTAACAAAATTGGACTTATGTGGAGCTAGGGAAGTTCTTATCTCCACACCATCTGTACACCACACTGACCAGTGTGACATCTATTCCCAGTCACATCCCAGAGAAATAACAGCACTGCTGCATGCTGGTTTTATCACCAGCACAAGGTCAATCATTTATATTTTGAAGAATTTTAGCAGCAGATGACCACAATCTATGGATTTGAATCCTGGTTTCTGATGCTGTTATTTTCTGATTCAAAATTTTTCTGATATTTTATATTGATGATTAATATAAGAAGATGCTTAAGGTTAATTATTTCCCAAATTACCATAAATGAGGTATTCACACTACAAATATAATTTTTTAATTTATATAAAATATTACAATATTATACGCTTTATAAAAAGAAGATTTTACTCAATGACTTGAATTCAAGATTATTCAGTTAAGGAAGAGTGATTAAATGTATTGATTGATTGGAGCTATTTACCTGGAGTGAAACTTGCAAGATTGGAACAATATCCGGATCCTGAGAATTGTCAGACATAGCCACTCTGGGTGCTGTTGTTTGCTGCCATGAATGGGTGGAGAAAGTCAAATTTTGCCCAAGGTGTGGGCATGATGGTGACTGATCCAGTGTACAGCCATTTCTACAAAAGAATCAAATGAAACCCTTCCTTGATATAGCTCATAATTAGAAGCATGGACTCCTTTGCACTGCAGATATTAGCAAGGATAATTAAACAGTCTTTTTTTCTACTGTCGTTCCTCCTACAGAAATAAAATGTAACCTCAGAGTTCAGATGCAGCAGTGTCTCTTTCCTCATTATTGCAAATGAGTGTGGGCACGAAGCTGATATTTTGTTAACACATGTACTTGCATGCATTTCCCCATTGGTTTCATTGCTCTGTGTCAGGAGGGGACATGCAAGATGAAAGCAAGGCATCAGTAACTTTCTCTGAGTTATTTATGTTCTTTGAAACAAGACACTGTACTTCAAACATTTTTGCAGAAGCAAAGCCATTTTTAAAAGTGCATTGTAGAGGGTAGAAAGAAAACTTATCTTTCTCAGTTTATCATTAAAATCATTTCAATCTCTGTAAAACCAAGAAAGATGACACAGTTAAGCTTTGGATGTTGATGACTGGAACAGAAAATTTCAGCTAAATTCAAGTTACTGATCCCAAACTTTGAGAGAAAATCTACCTATGGGTAGGGCAGGGCGAGCCAGGCACTGTAACCTAGAGTGAATGGTATTCCCTATGTTCTTTTATGCTGGGGGTTTTTTTTCCTAATTAAAAGTACATGATGGAATAATCTAAATTCTCATACTGACATTTTATAAATAGAGGCTGATGTAATTTCATCCCTGGAAGGTGAACTAGGATAACTCTATTCAGTAATCATGAAGGCACAGGGGCAACATGTATCAAAAAAATCTCTGTGTCTCTCTTGGTATCCAATCAGGGTATAAACAATGAAGGTTGTAAGTGTGGCTGGTATTGAAAATGCAAAGTTAGCTGGCTAGCTTCAAACCAATGCAAAATCAGCAAGTAAAGCACCAAAAATCCTAAGAACAGAGTACCTTGATATCAATATTGGGGTAGGTAGATAATTTGGAAAAAAATATTCATCTGAGCTTGCAGAAAGTCACCTTGGAAAAAAAATGTATGTCATTCTGATTCATTGTGGCAGAAGGCAGAGAGTGCTGGAGAAGAGGATGAGGAAAGAGATTTTCTCTATTGCTTGTAATGGCCTTTAGAAATCTACTGGGAACAATTTTGTTTTCTTAAACTAACTGCTCTAAACTGCCTGACTTCAATCCTGACCTATCATCATAGTAACAGATAATGTCATAACACAGATCCATCACAATTTATTATCTAAATATATTACATATCTTTTACTCTTTTCTGTCAGTGTTCTCCAGCAGTCTGAAGCTGCTTTTGACGACAGTTCTGGAAAATGAAAAAGTCGTGGAATGTGTGGGAACCAAGAGCCTGGGACACTACTAAACTGTCATAACTTGAAAACTGTGTCATCCGTGAAGTAACACATGCCCCAGTTTATATTGCACTGTTTAGATTAGAACATAAACTGTAGCACATGGAAATTTCTTCTATGCACTGTGTGCCAGTGCCTAGGATTAAAGCTGGAGGCTCAGCTCTCTGTTTGGGACTAGGAACCTCCAAATCCCACTCAGACATCACTTATCTCTCCTCTACAATTTAAAGAACTGATTTTTTACACTGAGGTTCTCCTGTTGCTTTAAGTTTCTTCTCTGTGTAATTCAGAAACCGGATAGTCCATGGTGCTTACCTTTTGCTTTTATTTTATTTATTTCCTTTTTTGTTTGGCTAAATAAATTATGAATTGAGGACTGTGGAGTTCTGAATAGGAAATCAGAGTCTGTAAACACCACAACGTGGATATAGTGAAGTAACTGGTAATAACTATATATTATCAGAAAAGTCTAGTGATAGCTTGACCAGGAGTTAGAAGTAGAAAAATCAGTTTTGTATGCATATCACCAGCCACTGATTTCTTAGTGTCTCTGGATGAACTGCAGAGGCACAGCTTTTCACAAGAGCCAAGTTGTGAAATGGAGCTTAGAGCACTGCTCCACTTTTGAGAAACTCAGTGAGGTCATGTGGATCAAAACCAGGGAAAATTTGCTAGTTTGGAAGGTGACACCTCAGGTCAGGATTGTGCATTCTTAGATGCTTAGAAGGCAGCCTGATTTTAACTACTTCTCATTGTCAGGCCTCAAGGTAAAGTTTTCAACAGATAATTATAGCAAAAATTGCCCAGCTCTTTCTCATTCTGAGACTGAGAATTAGAATCATGTGGAGACCAGAAGTTACCTTCAGGAAAGGAGTTTGAGGCATTAAAATGTGTATCATTGGGAATCAGAATTATCCCACAGAAATGCTGGTGTTGTTTGGGAAGAATAATAAGAAGGGATTATTGTCCTTATGTTTTCTGGTTGAGAAGTCCTCTGTTATCAGATTTCATCAGGAAAGTATGTTTAATCACTGATTATGTCGCTTCTTAACTTTCAATTTTGGAAACTAAACTAGTCTTCTGATTTTTTTTTTCTGTCTTCTGTAAGAGATGTTCTCCAGTCCTTTAATCATATTCCTGGACTTCTCTGAGCCATTTATAATTTTTCATCATCTTTCTTTAAACACATAATTAGACACAATAATGTAGCACTTATGGCTTCATTGCCAGTACAGACATAGCATACTCTCTTCACTTATACTTGGCATTTTCTTACTAAAACTTTCAAGGACTTTTGTATTCCACAATGAAAACTCATGTTCAAGTAATTATCCATGCTGACCTCAAAGTCACTCAATATTTCTCTCATTCTTTAGAACTCCCAATCCTGAAGAATGACTTACGTTCCTTGTTCATAATTACGTTCTTTCCACTTGGCAATGTAGAAATACACATCATTTTCCCACAGTGTGTTTACCAAGAAACTGAGTTTATTCTGCATATGGGACATAGTCTTTTTGTTGCTACTGATTCTCTTGATCTTTATGTCTTTAGAAATTTTTATAATAGTATATTTATATTGCCTTTCCTCAAGTGATAATTAAAAAAGCTAAATAGTAAGTATTCAAGATTAAAAACTACAGGCTGACATTAAAATTATCACTTTATGACAATAATTTTAATTTAAAAATATTTAGTTTATTTTGACATATTAAATGTCTAATACTGCCTATCAGCTATCAACATGTATCATCATGTGTGTTTCCTATTTTTTGCTATATATTTATGACTGTCAGGTCCTCCTCTTTTCTATCATGATTATTAGTTAATTAACTGATGCTTTCAGCTTCCTTCCATGTCTGTTGTAGCTAGCAAAGCTTTCTTCCTCAGCAGAAATTTTGACATTTTTGGCACTTTAGGAATTCCCAATTATCAGCCACATTTAATTACTTTCTCCCAATAGACTTTGCTCATAATTGTTATCATGTTCATGAAGCTAGCTTATAAAATCTAAATGAACTCTAAATATGGTGGAGGTTGGGATGCTTCAGATATAATTGACTTCTTATATCTTGTACTCCACCAGTTGTTAATTTTTGCCCTGAGATTAATTTTTCTTTCCATGTGAAGACAATGTATATTGGTTGTCACTTTTTTTTTCAGATTAAAATTTGTAATTTTATAAACCCTGAAAGTATGGAAGGGTTCCCTGCATTTGACTTTTGATGTGTCAGTAAGAATTTAAATCCCTGACATTGCTACATCTTCAACCTACACAATATATTGGTTTTTAAAAGGTTGCTTATACCATTGTTTAGTGTTATTTGGTGGTCTGCAGCCACACATTTACTGCTTTATTCATTACCACAGTAACTCCTAATTGCTAAAGTTTACTTGTTTCATAATTTTGGTAACTTAGAAACAGTTAAAATTATTTTAGACATCTATCTTCCCCTTCCTTTTTTCCCCACTGATTTCTTCCTATATAGGTTATAATAATCAATGGAGAGACTCCAGTAATATGAATCTTGTAGCATAATTTCATTTAGGAATGTGTGAGACATTAAAACCCAAATTCAGTAATTTTGAAGTAGGTCAAACTCATCTCAGCCATGAGAAATTCGATTTTCCCTTGTTTATTACCCAGACAGAAATGAAATAGTTTCTCCTTTGTGTCCATCTGAGGCTTGGTGGTACAGACTCCTTATTTCATGGTATAGTTCTAACTGTATAGGTGTGTATGTATGTTTTTTCGCCTCTTCTCTTTCTTCTTATGTTTATCCCTCATGGCTATTTTAGCCATACCATTCACGGAAGATTGATTCCAGGAAGCTCTAACAAGGGCACATCCTTCTTTTGCTGTACAAGGAGGTTATAGCTTGTTCTGACCCTTGACTGCTTCTGCTCATGACATGGGATGAATCTCTGGGAAAGGCTTTAATGTTTTTTTCCTTCAATCCCCTTGGAGGTCTCTAGAGTCTTTTGCAATTAGTCACATATTTTGCTATCAGTTGTAGCCATGATCATGTTTTTAGGACCACTTTAAGCTGCAAGACCTTTTCCTGACTACCTCCAAAGCAAACTGGAGTAATTCCATCTTGTGATTGCATCTTCTGTCTTGGCTCCAAGGGCAAGCACAACACCCTTTTGTTGACCTGCTCATCACAGTGCACTCATTATGTTCTTTTTAGGACAAAATACCAGTGTTGGATGTTTTCTTTCCTTGGGTCACTGAAGCTCTGTCTGTATCCTTTAAAAACAGCTTCATGCCTCTTCATAACCCCCAAATTCCTGCAGCAGAGAAGGTCTACAAAGTTCTACCTTCAAGGTAAAAGATAGTGCATGAGTTGATGATGTGTTTTAGTGAGGCCCAGAGACACAAGTTTAACTGTGAAAAAGTAACTACTATTTGGGTGATACCTATTCTGAACAATACATGAGGCGAATTATGTAATAAAAAAAAAGCTACAGGAAATCCACAGATAACTATCTAAGAAAACAATTCAAATAAATATAGGGTAAAATAAAGACTGACAAATACATACATGAATAAACAGTACTTGAAGGATCAAATTAAGATAACCTTGCTTCTTCAGTTTTAAATTCTGTATTCCCTAGTTTAATAATACTAGTGGTACTAAACTGTAGATTTTACATTGTTATTAAAAATTAAATGTAGTTAATAAAAATAAGTTGTTGTCATAGTATAGCTTTTATAAGGATCACACCTGATAATTTTCCTCTAATATCACTCCTTACTTCTGGGGAGTGGGTTAAAACTATGAAAAGCACGAACCACCTTGAGATCATTAAAACAAAAGAAAAGGAGAAAGAAATTAAATATTTTCACACATGAGCCATTCTCTATAGACTTCAAAATTCCCTTTCACCATATAGAGTCTCTAAGGCCTAGCATTTCATATCCTTTTCTTTCATTTTTGTATGGCTAAAACAGTGCATTGCACTGGAGAATACCCTGTGATTTATCATTGCTGGTTTAATCAGGGAACTGCTCTTTCAGATAAACTGTTTGCCTGAAATGCTGTCCCTGATGTGCTATTTAGTCAGATTGGAAAAACAGTGGCAGGTTCTGTGGCCCTTTTTAGGTTAAAAACCTGATATTTTCCCTTTTCTTTGTAAATCCTTTTTTAATAAATTTCTGTGTCTGCTTCTCACATTACTGTCCAGCTTAGCATCTGGTCCTAGAAGGTGGCTTAATTAGCTGATGAGATAACAAGGTGAATAGATGCCTAAGCACTCAACTATTAAAAGTTATTCTAACCACGTAGAATTTTACAGTAAATTCCAGAATGCTCTCTAAAAGTAGGCTTTTCACAACCAGTCCTGCCTGAAAATGCAGGGGCTGAAAAAGAAGATGAAACTTAAGGGTGTAGGTTTTTAAAACTTTTATTTTGTTCTGTAGAGACATAAATACCAATGGAACACAATTTTTCCAATCTTGGTTCATGACCTGTCATCTTCTTAGTTAACTACTGATTACATAAAGTCAACATAATGCAAACTTCATTGGTTTATGTTGCTTTTCCTTATGCTCAAAGTTGATCTGCTGATACACACTCAGTAAAGTCTTAAACTGAACAGAGTCCTGATTTCCCTTTTCCTCAAATCAATACCAAGTGGGTTGAAGTTCCCATATAGTCTTATTTCTCTAATATTCAAAATCCCTTATGAACACATAAGTTTTCTACTATTACTGCTCTAAGTGCTTACAAAAATTTCACTTTAATGGCTAAGTAAGCATTGGCCCTAAAATGATTGGTGAGTTGGAAGGTGTAAGGGAGAGCTTTGAGAATTTCCCTTACTGCTTGTGAGCTACATCTTGGTTCTGAAGGCTCAGTAATGAGAAAATTGATGTGATCCTCCAGGTAATGAAGCTTTTAAGCCAAATTTTTAACTACTGAAGCCTGGGAAACATGTGAAGTCAAATAAACCTAACTGACTTCCGATTGCTCACTCATGATCTTGCTTTCACAGGGACTGACTCTGGTGCTAGAATTTAAATGAGTCCTTCTTTTCTAGCTCAGCTTTTAAAGATTTCTTTCAAATTGGTTCAAGTCCCTTATGTAGATATTTTTCATAAGTTTTAACTCTTAACTAAATTGGTTTCGTTTGAGACATTAAATTAGGAAATGAAATTGCTGAAAGGAATAAGAAACTCTTTTAAATATATTGTCATATAGAATTTCACAGTAAAGATGGTCATTAAGCTATTAGAGAGCATCCAAAGGAGGGCCATGAGGATAGTGAAGGGTCTGGAGGAAGAGCTTTAGGAAGAGCAGTTGAGATTACTTGGTTTGTTCAGCCTGGGGGAAATGAGTGGAGACTTGATGGTGATTTTTAACATCCCCAGGAGGGAAAGCAGAGGGACAGGGGCAGGAGTGGGACTTGATGATCCTGATGGGTACCTTCCAATTCAGCATTTTCTGTGATTCTCTGAAATCCAGTTTAAAATGATTCAACTCCTGCTGAATGAGCAACAGCTAAATGAGGTGTAACTCTGTGGCACCTAGACTTAGTCACATGTGTGAATGATTTAGTATCATGATGAAAACCACTTGAATTTACTATTATTTTTGTTTTAGACACTCCAGAAAATACAGAAAATATGCATCAAGTCAGAAGCACAAAACATGTGCCAGATCTTTCATGCTGTGTTGAATAGAAAACAAGTACTAATATCAGGCAGTGTGGCTTTCCCCAAACCTCCAGTAGCATGTCTGCCACCCAAATTGAAAAAATGTGTGTGGTGATATCATTTTAGACAGCAATGCTTCGCCTGTAAAACATTACTGCCTGGGAATTAATCTCAATGATACAAATGGAAGGAGTTATAATAATAGTAAATTAAGGGGGGATTTTAATTTTTCTAGGAATGTGTCTCTCTAATAGATGCTTAAGTCTCCTGTGTCATCTCCTTCATTAATGTTCAGTGAAATAGTTTTTCTTGCCTATAAATTACTCTTATCAGCAAATTAAGCTGTTAGTAAGGAATGGCAAAAGTGCACAGAAAAGAACATAAAGCCAAGGAAATGGGAGTTTGGTCTTCTGTCCTAATAAGAGGTTGTTGAAATTGGTCTAAATTAAAATTAGCTTGACGGAGTCACAACTGTATGAAAGGGTCAAAACCATATTCTGAATTAAATGGGAGGATGTTACACTGAATTTCTGCATGGAAATTGAAGTAGGAAAATGTTTTGTAGACTAAGTTCAGATAGAGAGCACACTCACTGATCTAAACAGAATAACACCAGATCTGAAAGCAGTGATAGAGCAGAAGTTATCAGCAGAATATTTTGTAAGCACACTGATAATGATATGATTTTAGTATTATACACAAGAAGAAACTGAAGCGTTCAGAGAACACTATGCTAAGAAAAACGTAAGTATCCTCACTGTACTATTACCTATAGAATGAACTTTAGACACCAGAGTGAAAATAATTAGGAATCTTCTTTTCTTCTCTGGGCTTTGGGTTTTCATGTCAGTATCTTTGTTCCCACTGACACTGCACAGAGGAATGTTGTGAGACCTCAATGAGCTGTGAATCTGGTGCACCAATTCTAATACCCTTACAAGCATATTCTTTGCATTAACCTCCATAATCCCCTCTGAACAGGTTTTTTTTTTAGTCTTTGCATCCTACACATTCCCTATCTGTTCCAGCAACTCCAGAAATACACCACTTGTCAAAGTGATCTGTCAGAATAATGGTAATGTAATCATGGATTGATAATTTTAGATTGCTACAAGTAATGCTGTTTACTAGAAGTCTTCATTCAAAAAACAAAGGAAAAAAAAAGAAAGATAAAATGGGTAGTTAATAAGATACAAATGGGTGGTGATAAGTTCCTTCCTATCCTACATACAGGTCTGCCCCTTGTCAGAGAAACTAGTTTCCACAAGCCCCCTCACCTGGCTTTGCCAGCATCTCACTCACTTTCCTGCAGGATGTGTGGGAGTTGCTGCTCTGTTTTTGCAGAGAAGCTCAATACATCTATTGAATTTGGTCTCCATGGACAAGACTGCTAAGTTTCCTATGCCTTAGAGTTCTGCTTCTATGGAAGAAAAAGAATTCAAGAAATCTACCAAGAAGAATGATCTAATGTACTTGTAATATGGTTGGTTTTCTCTTCTGCTCTTGTGTAAAGTTATTCAAATGGTGAGGGGCACTCAGGCTCCAGGGAAGCGTGCATGAGTTTCACACCTACTCTTCACAGCAGCAAAGTAGAAAGTGATTTTGTTTCCTTGTGCTCCCATTTCTCTCACTTCTTATTTCTCTTTCTCACTCATTTAATTTCCTGCTGCATCTTTAAGCTTGATAAGGCAGGACTGACTGGGAAGTGTACATGAAGAGTGGACTTTGTGTGCTGCATGTCCAGTGCACAGATCACTGCAAGTCAGTGGGCATAATTCACTTTTGGATGTGAACAAGATCTTTGCACAACAGAAATACTACAGCAGACATACTTTTAAATGGATTTGTCATGTTGATAAAAACGTTAAAAGATACCCAAACTGTATTTCAACAAGAAAAACATATGGTTTTATAGTCTTAAAGTAATACTGAAATACAACTTCTGTGCTTTTATTGTGACTCAGTTCAGTTCTGCAACTCCTGCTAATGTTATGTAGTTATGTGTTGTTAATTTTTAGTATGCTTCCAGCTGTAATCACTCTCACACAAAAAGTCAACAGCTACAAAGCTGGCATGCTTCTGCTGTTAGTATTATGAATCCTAACACACTCCACATGGACTACTCCCATGCCATTGTCAAATATTTGTTCACATCAGAGCTGTGTGTTTAATTATTTTTCCAGTACATCCATAAAACTTGAAAAGGAATCCTTCTGGAGTGAAGTAGTGTGAATTTTTCATTGCTATCACCAAACCAAACAACTTCTGGCTCAGATTCTGTACTTGGACCAAAAAAAAAAAAAAAATCTAATTAGAAACAAAAAGGAAACTCCTTTGAGTATATTTTACAAAAGAAAAATAGTTGGTGGACTGACACAGCACTCACAAAATAACAATACTTCCATGTTACAAAATAAGTCATATTCATAGCATTTCCCTATGCTAATGGAAGAACATAGGTTCAACATCCTGCTCTGCTTCAGGAATTTTAAATCTGAGAATGTTCTCAGTCATTGTGTTTTATATCTGAGATTGAGCTGTTTTAGGTCTTTTCTGTTTAAATTATTTCATTTTGTGTAAACTGCTTGGATGTTCTCTAAATCAGGGGACTGTATATCACATCTCTAGGATAAGTACCCTAAATACAGTGCAGCAGATGAATTATCTCACAGTCCTGTTTTGTGCTTCAGTGAACATCTGAATGTCCAGTATGAATGAGCTGAGGGAAACAGCTTAAAAGTGTTACCCCAGACAGAGCCTTCAGAGTTCAAAGAACTGCTCTCACAGAGATATTAAATTTGCAATTGGTATTTTTGCAGCCTATTTTGGCACTTCAACATCAATTCCTGTTATTGGGGAGGTATTCAGATTGTGTATGAAAGTCTGCTGACTTTGGTGTCTACCTGAAATACAGGAAACCAGATTTTCTCTCTGTATTTCAACTATGAAGAAATGTCAACAGAAAAAGTTGAAACTGAGTTTTTGCCTCCAGTATAGAACCCATAACTCAGCCCTACATGCATTCTCTTTTTTCCCTCATATGGTTACAAAGTTGTACAGCAATGTCATGGAGAACAGACAACACACAGGCTCCATTCTTGCTCATGAATCCTCCTATGAAACCTTTGAAAATAATATAGAATTTTTTTTTCAAATTTAGAGACACAACCCTGAAAGTTTATACTCTCTTCCTCCACAATTCCACTGCAGAAATCCGTGTGGATTTAATCTTATCTGCCCAGAGGGATGAAGGGTATGATACAGTTTACTTTACTTGTTTTTTTTTATAGGTCCTCATAAAAGTAAGCCCTGTGTCAAATGTTTGAAAAACTTGGGATCCAATCCTGTTGTAAACTACATGGATGCAGATTTGGAACCACTTTGCTGGAGTTTCAGTGACAGAACTGTGCCTATAAATTTCGCTAAGTGCCTGAAAAAGTATGTTGCTTAAGAAAGAAAAACACAGTCTAGTCTACTAATCCTCCACTGTTGTCTCTTCTAAAAGAATTCTTTGTTTGGCTATGTTATAGTAATAATTTAGGTAATATGCAGAAACATTCTTAGACAGTTGAACATGATAGTCTCCATTTTCAAGCTCTTAGAATATTTCCTGAGATTATTTTGGAAGGTGTCAATTGTCCACTCAGAGGATTTCCAGGCATGATCAGAAGCTGGAACTTCTTATAGACAAATTTCAATAGTTTGCATAGAACCAGCCTGTTTGGAGGGGAAACATGGATGAACACAGATAAAAGCTTTTATGGGTCACTCAGTCTCTGCGTAAAAAAAGAATTTCAGAATATCCTTAATTTAATAACTAAATTAACATCCTAAGGTCACGTTCCACATTCAGAAGTACTTTAAAACTTTCCCTTCCTTCGTTGTCAGAAAATTTTAAAAGGAAAAAAAAACCAACAAACCGAAAGCAACTCCCAAAAGTCTGGTGTGTATCATGTATTTTCTAAATAAAAATTATTGGAGGTTGCATAAATGTGTGGCACACAAGATTTCTTTATGTCTACACAAAAGAGCAAGGTCCATCCATTTGCAAAGGAATTAACATCACAGCACATCCTATGGTCATACAGTGCTGTTGAAGTGCCTGAGAGTCTTGTGACTTCCACAGGCATCATGTTGGTGTCTGAAAGACAGAAAAACCCTTGCACAGTGATCTTATGGATGAACCTCAGTAAATGTGCATTATAATATCTGAAGGATAATACTTCCTTGTCTTAATGTCATATGAGAAAAATTTAAGAGAAATATGTATGAATGTGTTTCATTTATTCTGCTTTGCCACCTTCTGTTGGGTGTTCCTTACAGCTTCCACTGATAAGGCAATAAGGGGAAGTGAAGGTAAGGCCACTGACAGAGGTGTTAACAGGAACACTTCTGTAATGCTTCACTCCTACAAAAGCACATGGACAGCATATAATTCCATTATCCATTCACCTGCTCCCTTTAACAACGTAAAATCATAGAAAAAGGTCTTAATTTTGTGTTAAAAGAACAACTTTGCTTATGTCAACCAGAAAACAAAACTGATGTATTTTTAGGAATAAAGTTGCTTTTTGATTCCTACAAGATGAGTATAAAATATCTGTATTGACATTAAATGTCTGATCTACAGGGATAGAAGGAAAGAGAGCTCATGATCCATTGAAAAAATGGATCTTTTCTGCTGAGGTCAGAAGTGCTCCTGCACTCCCAGGGCATCAGCAAGCTTCAGCACTGCTTGGTTATCCCACCTGCTCTGACACAAATGCTGTAGCTCTGGGAATATATCACTGTGTGATTTCAAGGCTCTGCCCTTTTGGCCTTGGCTGAAGGTCCTGATGCCTTTTGGAGAGAAGGCATGGCTTTTCTCTATGATCTTTTCTGATTCTAATCATGCTACAGATAATTTTAAAAATTGGTGCAGTGGTAAGATTATAGTGATCTTTTTGCTACACAATACAACTGTGTTTGAAATATGGTTTTTAGTCCTTCTCTGAGTGTGAAATCCTAGAGCAGCAAAAAATTCAAAAAGCATATATTTGAAATATGTGTATTCAGGATTCATTAAAATTATCTAAAACTCTGGGTATGCAGTCCCAATTGGCTTAACTGGAAACTTAACCGTAACCTTAAACACATTCATATTTCATTGCTTTTGTTTTTACCTTTAAAGGGGATCCTACCCCATCCCTCAACATCCCTCACTAAAAAAACAAAAAAAAAAAAACAAAAAAAAACCCAACCCTAAAAACAAACAAAAAAACCCTGGATGGACCTATCAAAACAGCTGTAGTTACAGCACAAAATAATAGTGTAATAACACCCTATTGCAAGATTGCCTTTGTTTTTATGCTAGTTTTGACAAGGCAGTAAATGCTCCTAAGCACTTACAAAGATTAGTAAAATTGTAAGATTGAAAATGAACGTGCAACAATGGCACTGAGATATCTTTGCAGTTTTTTCTTTTTAAGGCCTTTATCAATCTCCAATTTTCCAAGTTGTACTGGAATGCCAAAAATTAACTGAACAGTTTCCTTTCATACTTTATTTCCATTTGCCTTTTCATATAGTACTTAATTTTCCCTAGAAAGCCAAAAAATTCCAGATGACAGACAGAAGACATGGACATTAATATAGATCATTCCTAGGACAGCTGATTGGAGTACTTTTTTAGCCATTTCTAATGAAAGCCACAGCAGTTACAAATAGAGATCTATGCTTATACAATAATTTATGGTTCTAATAATGCCACTTATATGAATAACATGTTTCTTATAAACTGGATAATAAACTATATGCTAAGACCATAGCAGGCCAATGGCACATTAGTTCCTGCATTTTTAATCAAATGTGACTCTAGGGACTAAGCACTACAATCCTGACTTTACATCCTTTCATGGCTGGGCAGGGGGTGGGGGAGGGAAATCACCCCAAATCATAAAGGGAAAGTGTAGAGCAATATTGCTTAGCCTGAAAGCTCACTGAATCTCTCATGTCTGTGTCTTTGCATCACAGGAAGGAGAATTTAGAGGAACTGTCATTTGGAAATGAATGACCTTTGCATTGAAGTAATAAAAGCAAAGTTCTTCAGAATCCCTCCAGATGAAAAATGCTGTATAAAGGTAGGATTGTTAGTGGTGGTTTGCATTTGCAGTGACACTGCTTAGTTATGAACTATAGAGAAACTGAGGAGGGATTTAAAATATTTGTGAACTAGTTTGACAGAAGCATTTTTGATATTGCTTTGCAGATCCAAACACATTAAATCCATTAATAAATTCTTTAGAAAATCTTTCTGGAAAATAATTACTCTGGAATTTATTTATTACCCTATAAGCCTGTGTATATCTGGAAGGAAAAAAGATGAATCATTTAGAAATGGAACACATGTTTTGTGAAAGTTTTCATATGGAAACAACAACAAAAAAGTACTCTGTCCCTTCTTCTCTGAAATAGTTCTAATTGTAGTCCTAAACTACAATTTTTATATTTCCATTTTTTCAAACTTCAGTTTTTACATTTCCATTTTTACAAAATTAAAGTGGTGTAAATCATTCAGCTATAAAATTCTTTTCTTTACAGATTGTTTACTTAAAAAATATTATTATCAACTAATAGTCTTATTGTTTCACAAAGCTCGTTGAGAAGAGTATGACTGAACAGATAGAACATTCTCCAGAAAAACCTTGATTCTGATGAAGATTCATTTAAAAAAGGAAGGAGAAGAAAATATACTGCTTTTGAAATATTGCATTAGGAATTTCTGCATTATTGCTTTCATTTTTTAATTTCAAAACAAATGATGCAAGTAAGGCCTGGAAAATAGTTCAGTGTATATAACTGAACAGAAGTTGACAGCTAAGTTTGTTGCAAGTGTATAATCCAGGGGGATATGTGCCTTGCTGGGGTAAAAAGTAATATCCATAGGTAAAGTAACCCTGTTTTAAAAGTGAATTTTAAAACAAGTTTGTTGCAATATCTGCAGATAGCATTTTTGTAGCCTTTTGCAGCTCCAAACTAAGGCTAAAAAAATGTGAGTGTAGTGTATATCACTTCTAGAAATTTCTTGCCTGAACTCTTAATCTCATTTCATTGTAGTTCATGGGAGCTCACAATTTGTGCAAGAGAAAGAGTACTTCAGAAATAGTCAAAAATTAACATTGCTTTTTCCTAAAAAAATGGAAAATGTGTTTTGTGTCTTCTTTTGTACTTCTGCTATTTTAAAATTTTTTTAAATTTTAAATTTTAAAACTAAATTTTAAATTTTTTTAGTCAGTTTCTGGCTATGTAATAATTCTTCAGAATTTCCAAACCACTCTGGATAATCCTTCATCTAAATAGCTTTCTGAGCATACAAATTTTTTAAAATCAGGATTGTCTCCTTGAATCTCATGATTTTACATCAGAACCAACAATGTGGTTTTTGTAATTGTAATTCAGTTGTTACTTGATTAAATTGTTCATTTTTTCCTGGCAAGTAATCATTGTGCAGTTCTGTAGGTTGGTATCAGCTGAGGTCTGATGCCCCACAGAGGCATAATTCAGTTAATTTTTATTCTTTTCTATCTGGATACCTGCTGTTCTTTCCCAGCATCTTTCTTCTGCTTCATTAACCAAGCAACACTATGAAATCTGTGTAGAGACAATAAAGTCAATTGGTCAGAAAATGGCTCTTGGTTTGCTTAATGCTGCAGGTAAGACCAGAATATTTCATTACAGTATTGTCAAAGTGCCATGCTAGAAGGACAGGAGAGAACAAAAAGAAAAATATATTTTAAAAATTTAGACTTAAATAAGCTTAAATATTACTTCTCTGCTTCCTCTGATTCTTCTTAAATCAAAATATCTTACCCTAATTCATTCATGACTGTTTCAGATTTTTTTGCAAGGGTAAGTAGCATCTCTGTAGCTGAGCTAATCATGTCAGCAAGTGAAGTATATTATTGCATCAATTAGAAAAGACAATTTATGGGAAATGGAAGTTCAGAAATTGTAAAATATTCTGTTCCAGCAGGATGCCTTCTACCATAAAGTAGGTTGTAGTTTGCAGGCTGAAGCAAGGCCAACACATGGGTTTGGATCGAATTCATGCACCAATAATTGTCATGCTATGTTACTGAGAACTCCTTGACTGGAGATAATCATTGATTTGCCATTATTTCTCTTCTCTTTTGTGTGTGACACATCATTACTGGAAGCCTGTTCTCTTTGCCTCATAATTCAGATTCTTGGCACACCACGTTGAACTTAATAGTTAAGGGTAGAGGAAATCATTTACAGCTGTCTGTTGGTTAGGTGTTCTCTGGGCTTGAAAATAGTCAATTTGGTGTTGCATCAACCCAAAATTCAGCATTCCAAGTCACTGGCTTAAACATGCCAATTTTCATACCCAATTTTCTTCTTTCTTTGCTATTTTGAATGTGTGACTGACACTATGCAGGCAGTGTTGTCCAAACACTGATGCCTGGAGCCAAACTGGGTCTGAATTAGTAGTCAACAGATATTGCCCCAATGGGAACATTAGTTTAATTTTCCATTATTGTACTCTTTCTTCAACAATATAGACTTTCATTTCCAATCAAGGTAATAACCAAAACATTGAATTAATGCTATTTAAAATTTGGAATGGTGCAGTTGCAATGGTTAGTTGTAAATCCTATGATCTTGCATTTTGAAATTTAACTGAGCTCTGCTGGCAGCATTTATCCAAATAGATGATTTATTTTTTTCTTTTTGTTGCCAAATTGTAAGTTCTATTTCTAAGCAGAGATATGGTAATTTAGCATCCACTTACCATCTATGAATCAGTATTTTGGCATCTGCCTGGGTGTTGAAAAGTCCATTTGGACTTACATATCCAGGATATTTTGTTATTAACAGAAGTAAACACATTCCAGCCTGTCCTTTCTCTGATGCTCAGTGGAGCTGTCAGTTCCCCATTTCTATCCCTGAGATCCAACACCAGAAGCAGTAAAGCTGTGGATCATTTGGCAAGAACCCACAGCATGCAGGATGCCAGCTGAGCTCAGCCAGCCTGGACTGTGGCTAGAGACATTAAGAAATAAAACCTGCTCAGGGGCTGCCTCTGTCAGGTCTATGCCTGTTGCAGAATCTGAACTAGTAGCAATCTGAATGGATTTATAGCTAATATCTGCTGCCTTGGCATGCTTCAGGAAGCACAAAGGAAATTACACAAGGCTAGAAATGGCTCCTCAGTCAATGAAATGATGTCCCATGTTCACTGTTTCTTGGTGGCTCCTGGTCGAGCTTGCTCAGATTACATGTTAAAGGACAGGCTGAGTGGTTTTGTGGGTTGTATTTTAAACTCTCTGCTCTGCCAGCATGATCTGTGATGGAAAAGTCAACTTGGGGTCTCTCTCGTTCTCATACCTTCTTGGAGTTATAAAGATTCCTGGGCTGAAACTTAGTTTGAGGTTTTTGTGCCAGAAAAAAAGTCTGCTTTGTACATTCCTGTTAGGGAATCTCTGAAAAGTTTGAATTCTAGGGGCCTTTTGAGCAATTGAGAATGGTGAAATAGCTTCTCTTTCTAACATTCTGTCAATTAACCTCAATTAACACAGTTCCTTACAGGCATCTTTCAGGAATCTAAATGAGAGCAGTATACACAGTCTGAAGAATTGATTGCCAAGTCATTTGGTCTGTAAAGTAACTCCTACAGAAACAGAATGAATTATGGTAAATGTGTTTTTAAGCTCTTCTACTCATAAAACCCATTATAGTCAGAGAAAATATTTATTGACAACATGATTTTTTTTTGGTGTACAATTTATAAAAAAGACAAATTTCAATACCAGAAGAAAACAGTGCCTTTGTATATAAAGTGAAGAGAAAGATGTATATCACTCTAGGACCATGCCTATTAATTTTCTCAAGGGTACCTTGTATCATGGCTTTTCAGTACCTGCATTTGAAGCAAATAAATCACTTGAAAAATTTCTAAGATGGAAAAGTTATTCCACTCTTCCCTCTGTGTGTGCCTAGTTTGCACCAGCCATGGCTCATACTTCAGTGGGTTTCTTATTGAACTCTTCAGCTGGTAGTTGTCATGATTTAGAAAGCCATCCTTTTATTTAACAAAGCACATTTCAAATACGCTACGGTCTTCAAGATCATTATTAAAGACGTTGACATCCTGCTTTTCTTTCTCAGCAGATTGCTGACCTCTTAATGCCTGACAAGCTCTTTTGCTTTCACGGGTATGAGCATCTTGCTTTAGACCATAAAGTGTAAAATATTCTGAACAGATGGACATAGCAGTACAATGGTCTATTGAAGTCCAAAATTATTGAGGATTACTTGAGATTTTGTCTTATCCATCTGCATTGGAAAATATTTCCCAATTTAATCATAAGTTCTGTTTATTTGCAACTCAGTAAAAAAGAAGGAGAATCTGGCTGCCAATAGTCTACAGAATTTATAGATACTTCAACTTGCAGCAATCTATGAAAGAGAAGGAAATAATACATTTGTAAACAAATTAACAGTCAGTATTGAAGAAAAATGCTGAAGTAGTTAGGAAAAAACACATGTTAAAATATAATTTTAAGGTGAAATATTAGGAGAAGTTCTTTTGATTCAAAATAGCTTTAGGAATTTGCAGAGCAGTCATTAATAAAGATGTATTTAGTCCCAACATATTGTGAAAAGTCTATTTAATTTTTAAGAAAAAAGTCACTATATCTCTCCCATAAAATAAATTTTTCATAGAAAATAAGGTTATGGTGTATATATGGCAAACAGGTGACACTGTTACCAATTCAGGGTAGAAATTCAGTCTCAACACATCATATCCCCATTTAGAACTTTGGCCAAGAGGTCAAAGATGTCTATTAAGTATTGTAGATCCAGGATCTCATGCTGCTTTTCCTTGTAAGTGCAAGTCAGAGCATCGTAGAGAAACAAGCAAACATTCAAAAGAGAGAGGAAAAAAAAAAAAAAGGAGAAAAGAAAGAAAGAAAAGAAGGGGGAGGGGGGGGAAGAACAGCTTTGAAGCATTTTCTTTCATCCCCATGTGGATCAGGACCACTCTCAGAAAATTTTCGTTTTCAGGCTGCACTCTTACTCAAAGCAGCTGTATAAACAAACTCTTGAGTCATGAAAAAAGAGGAGAGGAATATTAATGAACTTCCTTAATCATCAGAGTTGAAATTAGCTACCCAACAATCTGACAGAAAAGAAAGGAAAAGAAGACACACAAAAAATGTATTCCCTTTCCCTTTATTTCCTGTTAAAATCTTGGTAGGCTTGTCTGTGTTTCTACCTGCCAGCAACTGGAACTGAGGATTGGCATTGAAAATTTAGTGAAACTTTGGAAAGAAGTATTACTGTTCATTCAGAATTTAGCTGAAATCAACATGGGGTCTAAAGTTTACATTCTCAGAAATCCTAACACAAATTTATATAATTGTTTTTTATTGAAGAACTAACTCTAAGTTCTCAACACTGTCCCCAAAAAAGAAGAGAAACAATCAATGGTGCCCTCATGAAATAAATATTTTGGGACTATTGGAAAAACTCTGCTTCTTAAAAGAGTGTGCTGGCCCAGCCCTCAGCTGATTCTCAGTGTTTTACTGCTGCCATAAATATGGTGGTGCAGAACATAGAAAAGTTCAAAGAACAGCTGCATATTTGTGCTCTGATCCTGTGATGGGACAAAGGAGTCAACAATCAAAGCAAATGAAGCATGGTTAGTATATTCTACAGGACTTGCTCACATTCTTGAAGCACCAGTCTTCAAATAAATTACTGTGATAAACCTGTAATAGAGACCCTCCTTAACAGTTACATCTCTGTGAACAGCAGAGAGAATGGCAGAGCATTAAGCTAACAAATGTTCCACATTAAAGCTTCAGGATCAATAACATTTTTAAGATGTTATCAAACAAAGCATTCAGTGTTGGAAATAACAGCCTCAGCCTTATGGAGATGAAAAATGTAACAGCCTCAGTGTCTCTGCAGAAATGCAGTTGCAGAGCCAAAATTCCCATTGTTCCTTAATGTTTATATTGCACTATAATGAGAAGATGCTCAATAGGAACTAAAATTAACTGCAGATGTACTCACAAGGAATAAATGATACATGTAGTTCCTACAATAACCCTTTTCTGCTTTGTGGGGTGAAGCAGTTCTCCAAGTGTGGAATAGAGTCTTTCTGCTTGGTGCTCTTAAGGGAAGAGGAGACACTTGCATGGCAAGGCTGGATGGGTCAATGGGATGCTGGAGTGTGGGTGACACGTGCCATCACTGCCCACCAGCTGCAAGGATCCAGTATTGTCACATTAGGGAAGCCTTGCTGCTTCAGTCCTCGGAACGAAAACCCTTTCCAGCTGCTGAGATGAACTGATGGAATACGATTAATTAGAAGCAGAGAACAGTGTCAGCTTCCTGAGACAGAGGCAGCTGAGCTGTTCTTCTCAAAATAAGATTATTTCCTTGTCCACATGAATTAGAAGTCTACATGGAATTGCACAAAAGATTAAAATTTTGTATGGTGCACAAAAAACCCTATAAATTGTGCGTATAATCATTTGGAGTGGAATTCAGTTCTTGATTTAGACACTTAACTGGAGACATCTCATATTTCTCAGGGGTGTCTCCACGTATGGCTAAGTTCACTCTGTAGTCAGTGCAGCCTCATTGATGAACTAAAAGACTGAAGGCTGTGAAAATCCAGTTTCTACCCTTATTGTCAACATTTCTCCCCTATTCAGCACCCAAAATGTATCAGGAGCAGAATGGTTCAGTAGTAAAATTTTAAAATGCATAAATTCACGTTTGTTTTTCTAAAATGCAGATTAGGAAGCTAATAAATTTCAGAAGCTAAAATCAGAATTTTTTTTTTTTTTCAGGTGCACCGCTTGAAAGAGGTTTTTTCTCTGGCCATTGAGTCACACTCCTGACTGCATTTAAATTTCCTCACCTTTGAAATGGAGTTAGTGAAACCCTCTCACCCCATGGTTTCCAATTTTAATTGGAATGAGAAATTTTTTTATGTGTTTACTATTGATGTTTCCAAGATTAAAAAAAAAGTTCCAAAATTTAGTCTTTTCTCACATTTCTCAAACCTGACACTAGTGCTCTATAAATTAAAAGTGGATAATTGTAAAAAGTCAAATTCACAAACTTCATTCCTCCTCCTTTTCTTCTTGAAGGTATCACTAACTTTTGATGAGAAAGTAGGCACTTGCTGTTTCTTATTATAAAGGAATACAGCTTTTGCTTGACAGAACTGAATGAGATTCAGAAAATTGCAGTCTCTCAAAAGTCTCTGTTAATTTTCTTAATTAAATTCTGTCTCACTTTAAAGGTTACAATGTCTCTTTATTTACAGAACAGCTTATTCATTCAGCTCTTTTTTTCCCTCTTGAGCTTGTCAGAAGCTGTTAATGTTGATACAGTTTGACATTTTGCCCAGACTGCATCAAACCACAAACCTGAGAATAGAATGTAGCCATTAACAATTTAATAACCTGTTGCAATACTTAATTTTTTTCCACGTCAGCAGTGTCACACTTGATAATGGTATGTTTTTCACCTTTCCTGAATGAGACGAGACTATTTTCTTTACATGCCATAGTTTTTAAAAGTGCTTCAGAACTGTAACTAGTCAGAGGTTGAATTTTTGAGTGCTGGTCTCTTGGAAATGTCAGAATCCATAAATATACTTGAGCTGAGATTTAACTGAAAGGCGAAAGTTTTGTCTGAGAAGTAGACATGAAAGTCTTTGATTCAATGTAGTAGATTAGCACAGTCATAATCTGGGTAATATGAAAGCCTTTGACATCAGTGGAAATGCTTTCACACATAAGCTTGGGGTATGATAACACACTTTCATGGCTAAATATTAAACTTCTATTCATCTCTTAGTCTTGGTAAAAGTCAATAAGACCTGTAGAACTATTTCATTGATTTCAGCAAACTTTGACTCTTACATTGTAATTGTAAATATGAAAATTTTGTATGGGAGAAGGTTTTCAGAAGAGTTTCCATGATGAGTGTGCAGCAGTAGATTTTGGCTATAATAATCTCAGGAAAACCATGGCTAAGATGAAATGCATATTATTTCTAATGGTAGATTTGCCAAAAAGATTGAAGATGACATGAAAATTTTCAAAATATTTTGCACTCCGAAGAGTGCGTGGGTGGAGCAGAAATGTCTGGAGAGGCTGTCAAATATTTTATCAGTGCTTAATCTAGCCATGCTGGAGCAGGCAATGGTGAAGCTTTCTTCTGTCTTTTGGGGTGTGTTTTTTCCTTGATAACACTTTGGGGAAAATTTTCTAGACCATTGGTAGTCCAGCACAGCCTATTGCACCTGAACATAATCCAGTGATCACAGTCCATTGTCCAAACACTAAAACTGCTCTAGTCTGAAGGAGCTCATGTCTCTGCATTGTTTCAAATACATTTCCATAGACTAACACCTGACCTTGGTTATACCTCTATAAGTTCACAATAACTTAATTGGTTTTCATGGAATTCTTGCTGGTTTATATTGGTCTCAGTGCATGCTTTTGGCCACACTTGCAGCAAATCTAAAAACTCCTCTTGTAGGATGGGAAAAGCTTTAAATACAGCTTTTTAGGTACACTTTAAAAGTTCTACTCCTTTCTGGTCATTGGCTCTTAGTGTGATGCTGCATCAGTATAGAAAATATATGAAATTTTCTTCTGGATTCTGCTGAGTAAGAATCTTATACAAAGATGTCTTGCTTCTTCGAGGAATAATATTTCTACAGAGAAATAAGTTTGCTTTCCTTCCTAGAAGAAACTAGGAAAAAACCTGAGAATAATATCATAATAAAGTGTGTATTTAGAGCACTTGTTTAACCTTTCAAGGTGGAATCATTTGTGACTTTAATTTTTTTGTCAGTCTGTATATCCTTTCATATTCTTGTGCTTATTTTTGGTAGAGTTCTGTGAAATCCTCTGTAGAGAATCTCTGCAGTGTTCATTGTAGGGTCATTACCTTAGATGTAAGGAAGCGAAGCAGAAGGGTGAATCTTTTGTCAGTTTCAAAATATGGACTGGCATCACTGCTGGAATTCTTGCACTTTCTGTTAGCAATCAGTCTTCCTAATAGTAGATGGTGGAATAAACTCTCCCAGAAGATAAAATAACCCTGGACTATTTTATTTAAAGAATTAAATATTAAAGTCATAATTCCTTTCAGTAACCTCCTCACAAATTGATGTATTAACTTAAAAAATACTCATTTCTCTTTGTGCAAAAATGTGTACTGGATCCTGCCACGAAAAGCTTTTTATTGGAAACACCTCCACAACTTCTGAAATGAGATGTTGAGATGAGATTGCATGTGTGTTTCTCTGAGTTTCTGATAAAAAGGCAGGTCTAGATAGAAGCTTAAACTCATGATTAAAAACAGGCAGCAGATTAAAATTAGATTAAAATTCTTCCATTCACTTCTTTAATCACTATTTTCCCACCTTGTGAAAACTTATCAAAATTTTCCCAAAAATGCCTGTACAGGATAGCTCATATCAGCTGAGAAAACTATAAAAGCTTCCGTTTAAACATCTTTTATTTTTTGTTTGTTGGTTTTGTTGAGTTGGTTTTGTTGCTATGTTTTCCTTTTAGTTCCAGCGTGATTTGCCTTGAATTCCTGTTTCAAAAAAATCGAATTCAGCATGCAGGTGCTGCAAACATTTGGATGATGTGCCTGGAAAGGCATTCAAGAATGCACAGTGCAGTTCCGGTATTTTAGTACCATTTGTATTTGTTGTTCAGTATGAACCCCTTCAATAACTCTTCACAAATTTGAACCTTATTTTACAACTCCATTTTGTCTAAGAGACACTGGATCTCATTCAGGGCTGTAGCACAGCTGATGGCTGCTGCAGGACCAATAAAACACGAGTGCTTTAGATGTATTTCTCTGACAGCCCATTCCTTCAGGATTTAGCAAATTTGTCAGTAGTTTTACAGCTCAGTTTTGTGTAACACACAGGACCTTGCCCTGAAAGGGGAAGAGCATCCTCAGATTACTTTTTGGATTTGTGCAACTCTGCCTTTATGGCACCTTGATAAGATTATAGAGATGCTGTACTTTGATGTCAAAAGGAATTTTGTGTCAGCTGAGAAACAGCAAACACCTCAAGAACATTAGGAAAAATAGACAATATGATGTATCTCCTCTTGTATAAACAGTGACATCTAGAGTTGCCATTAGTATTCCCTAATACGCAACACAGTTAAAGGTTATCATCTGCTGCAGATTTAATGGATTGCATTAGAATTACAGCAAATGACCCTTGCAGCTCCTTTAAACTTGATCGATCACAATGTAATTGTCAAGGAGGGCTAGCAATTAATTTTCATTAGTCAGGGAAGTCATTAATGCTTGCTGTTAGGGAAAATGACTATTAGATTGGAATGGAAGGGATTCAATCATTTTTTACAATTAAAAAAGTTGGCCTAATTTGCTGGTTCCATATGTGCAGAAGACTCTCATTGCAGCTCTGTTACCATGTGCTGTTCCTGCTGTGATGCACGGCGTCCAACTAAGAGTGGAATACATCCCTTTCCATACTAAAAGGAGAGGCATTTATTACCAAATTTCTACTGGGAATATTACTTTTAAAGAATGTTCCATCAACATTTTTTTTCTTTTGCCTTTAAAGACCGGTTGGAATTTAATGCTATGGTGAAAGGCATGCTTCCTCAAGTCAAAGTGCTATTTGCTTTTCCTTTGACATTCTGGGCTGTTTTACTGAATAAGACAGAGGAGTTGAAAGATCCCAGCATCATTCAGCTGCCTTGGTAAATACTAAATTGCTTGGCAATGATAATTAGCTGTGATACAGCTGCCCGACATCACGGGTGATAGAACAATGCTCTTCATTCATGTTGTACAATTCATCTGAGAACTTCAACATTTTTTTTCAAACTCTACCTTCAGAAAGTCCTAGTCAAATATGGAAGTTGAATTGAAACAGAAAATCAAACACCTTAAACTCCAAGATGAAATTTTTGTAAATGCTTAGTCTTGTCCAATTTCCCTTTAGTTAATTGGTACTGTTTTGCCATATCCCAGGTTTTGGGATGCACTTTGCTGAGATTTTTTTTGCTGTTCTAAAAGCACTATGTTTTTCAATGCATCATCTTTTATGTCTCTGTAAATATGTGTGGTGGAGCATTCTTTTAAAGAATTTGAGTAGAAAAACAAACCTATTTAAGCTTGATGCAGTCCCTCTGAGAATAAATTTCACCTACATTTTAGGTACCTAAAGAATTGCTCTTTTTTTTTTTTTTTTTTTTAAATAGCATACTGCCGTTCTTTGTAAAGCAAATGGTAGAAAGCAGTGGTATTTGAATGTTTTCATAAAATTGCCTATCTCAGTTTAGGTCAATAAATTAGGTGAACATGATGTAGCTCTAAAGGCTTTCAAAAACACTTTATGCTTTTCCTTGACTAAAGGAATTTAGGCATTGCAATGAGTAACTCACTTAAAATTTATGTGCTTGAAACCTGCAAAATTTGAGTAAATTGGCTCTTATCATGATGACTAAAACATATTGAAGAAGATATATTAATATTACTTATTACACTGAGAAGGACTTAGAAAATTTAAAGCCAAGCATGAAAGTGGAATATTCTCAAATGTACCTAAGGGAATATGCATAGGGGTAAGACTAAGTTTTTAGACTTCACAAGTTCTGTAAGCTTTTGCAAAGCTACTGAGTAACTGAAATTCCATTCATTTCAGACAAAGACAAGTTGACTTTGATAGTACTTTATTTTTTTGTGTGTAAAGGAGGTGAATTTGAATGAAGTACTTAGCTTCTTTTGTAAATGCCACTAGGAACCTTATTTTCACCTTTAGCAGTCTAGAACAGGTTTCAGATAATTTAATTTGTTGTATAATAGGTTTTCCTATAGTCAGTGTAGGCAAAGAAATATGCAGGAGTTAATCTGGAATTCATGTGATCTATTTTGATGTCAATGTCATGTGGAGGTGTGTGCTATCCTAACATGATCCTATCAGTTCTCTGCTAATTTGAAGGGAAGCTGGAATGGCTATCTCAAACCTAGATGTCCATATCACCAGTGTTTAAACATGTATTAAGAGCCTCTCTACTGGTGTTTATAAATCTGACCTTTCCTGATTCAGGAGCCTGAAACAATTTCAAATGCTACCAAACACAAAGATGCCTAAAAGTTGTTGAAGTGATTTGCTTGATTCAAGCTGCAAAGTCACTTTTGAAAATGTTCCCCCTGCTATAAAATATTTGCTTTCTCACTTGGAAGATTTTCAATAGCACTTTCATTGCACAGAGTATATTGTTCTGTAGTTTGATGAATTGCCTCTTTTATAAAACAAAAATATGTTCAAGATGTGATAGTCTAATCCTGTTTTTAGGTGTGTGGCAATCTAGGTGCTCCACTTTTAGAAGAATATTTTCAAAGTTGGGACGTAAATCAAAGTCCTTTCTAGTGTTCAGTGATGGTCCACATTTAGCACTTCCCTTAGACAATGAAGTTCAGCACTTCTGAACCTTGGATATTTGGGAAACTGAGGCTCCTTAAGTCATTAAATACTCTACTACATTCTATGACTAAACACTTATTTTAAAAAGTGACACTTCCACTCATTGCTGAAGCTTTACTGGAACCTATCAAATAGTAATTGGTACAGCCTAATGGTTAAGAAAAAGAAAATTAATAAGATGAGTAGGACTGTGCTCTTTGGAATTCATGGAGTGTTCAGATGGGCTCAAGTTTCTCACGTTGTTATACCCTTTCAGTTTGAAAATATTTCTGTTACAAGATTGATTACTGTAAGTCAGACTTCCTCCTAGCATTTATCTGTCACTCAGAAATGAATTCTCAAATCATTATGCACATTTTACTTTAAACATTTGTGGTTTTTAAAGAAAAAAAACCAGGGAATGAAATCTGGCATTTCATTCAATGTATTATATGGTATGCATTAATGGTAAGGCAGTACGTTGTAATCAAAAGTTTCTGTGGGAGATGGTGTGGGCAGACTTTTTGACTGGATAAATCCTTTTCTATTATTTCACTTTTTTCATGAGATGAAACACATATAAGCTGCCATAAATCATATTTCATAGTATTAAAAAAAGGAGTAAGACCTTTGCCATCTCACTTTTTTAACTTTTATTGTACTTAATTTATTTCTGTTTTAAAACTTTATTCTTACATTACTTAACTATTTAACTGTCTTTACAGAACCACCATAGCAGGTCTTTGCCATTGTTCTTGATCTGATTAAAAGTATAATTTTTGCTTATTAATTCTCTATAAACAGTGATATTATTTGAAATTAAAAACCACAAGCTATAGGTCCTTGGAAACTTGTTACAGAAAGTCCTGAAGAGAGACCCTACTTGTTGCTCTTTTCCATTTTCTAAAGATAGAAAAAGCTTAGGGATAGAACTAGGACTAAGACTTTGGTGTTTTTCAGAAGCAGGGTGTTACACAGTGCTCCTGGGCTGGACCCAAAGACAGAGACACAAGCTGGGATCAGCCATGAGATGCAGGACAGTCTTGTGAGCTTCATGGTTAACCTCACCAAAGTTTTTGTTAAATGAGTAGAAAATTAACTCCCCAAACCAGTAGTACTCTTCTGTTGGAGTTGTAAATGTACAGAAACATCTAAAACAAAAGCTTGTCTTTTCAGGGATTGGTAAAGTCTTTCAAGCACCTAGAAAACCACAGATTCTTTTCCTCACTAATTCTCAAAATCCTTAAGCATCAAGGTTGCACTCAGATACTTCTACACCAACAGAGGAAGCACAAAAAATGAATCAATGTAATGAATCTACATTATTATGTATGATAGTGGCCTAAATTTTCAAATTGTTTAACTTACTATTTGCCATTATTTAATCTGTTTTAAAGTGCCAATTTCACAAACTTGTAGAATCATAAAGTGCTTTGGGTTAAAAGGGACCTTCAATGATCACATAGTCCAACTCCTTTGCCATGAGTGAGGCCATCATTCCTTAGATCAGGCTGTTCAAAGCCCCATCCAACCTGACCTTGAACACTTCCAGGGACTGAATATCCACAACTTCTTTGGGAAACCTGTTCCAGTGTCTCACCCCCCCTCAATGTAAAAAAAAAAAAAAAAAATTCTTTGTTATTTCACATCTAAATGTACCTTCCTCAGTTTAAAATAGTTGCACTTTGTTCTGTCACTATAGGGCAGGAATCAAATTCTTGTCTTTGTCCTACTAGATAATTTGCATAGTTTTTTTCAGTTACTCAGTTCAGGAAATAAAAGACATAAAAATCAAGTCATACAAAGAAATAGCTTCTCTCTTTCTTCTGGTGTACCATCATAAAATTTCCATCAGTTATATGTTATGTAAATATCAAGATGTTAAAGATTTGATCAGGTGCATCTCTGCATTTGATATCTATCAAATACTTTTGGGCCATTCTGAATTAATACTGAGGGCAATAAAATTATAAACATTAAATTTGGATCAAACCAGGTTATTTTTGCAGCATTAACTCTTCTTCCTTTGTCTCAAGAAGCCACCCCTCTCATTTTCCGTTCTTATTGAAAACTTAGGAATGGGACTCAGGTATCAGATTGGAATTACCCAGTTTAATTTGAAAATATTTAAATATTCCTTTCATTGCTGTATGGACGTGGATGTTTAGTTGCCATTGAGATTCTAAGAAAGTTAAAGAAGCTACTCTTGAAAACAGAGCATTAATGAGAAAATTTGAGTCAGTCTAATTTCTTTTTAAAAAGTCTCCATTCAGCATTAATTCTTTTTTTCTGCTCAGATCTTCTAAAGAAGGGATATTGAGAGTATAGTTTACATCTTATTGCAGAAGTTTGTTTTTTCACAGGTCTGCTCTACTTGTAATTTCTTCAGGTGGGCTCTATTCCTGGTGTGGTCTACTGCTACTGAAACTTGGGATTTTCTCTTCTGTGTGCTCAGAAACATTATGAAAGGAAAACTGTGTAAAGCCAAGCAGAGGCAAAGCAGAATAGGATGTCTTTGCAACTTTGATTGGGTCCCTGTTCTGCATAGGCAGTGTTACAGTCTTTGATCAAATGGTTACCTACTATTTTTCCATATAACTCTGAGCAGTTATGAGCTCTTTAATTAAAAGCTGTGCTGTAACTATTTTTGCTTCATTATCTTCACTTCTCCCTAGCAAAGGCACACAGCTTTTTCCAGGGATTCATGTAGGATAGTTATTTCTGTCCCTTTTTAATGCTTCACAAACGTTAATTTTCTTTGACAATCTATGAGCCAAGAGAATGATGTTTTGCATATGTTTTAGATGAGAAGGGTAAGGATGGAGAGATTAAAGGTCAAAAAATTTGCTAACATATAATGAAGAATTTGAGATGTATATGGCCTAATTTTCCCAAATACGTGACAGCAAGGAATTAAAAAAATTAAATCTCCTCAATTTACATTGCAATTTTGAAGCTTAGTGCTTCTTCAGTCCTACTCCCTGGTCTTACAAGGGTCTTTCAGCAAATGGAGAATATGGTGCTAGTGAGTGCCAGCTGTGAGTCTGAGGTGAAGCATTCACTTACACATACCTTTGTGGCAGAAGAAAAGATGTAATTAGAGGGGTGGTATCCAGCTCCCTTTTCCTCTCTGGCTGCTCTTTCTTTGTATATGTGAGTAGATTCATAATTTACCAGAGTTAAGCAAACTCCTTGCCAAGAGTAAATGTATTAAAAACTGCCTATGTGATGTGAAGAATTTTCATACTCTTCCTGGAGAAGCTTAGGAATACAGTATATTACTTTGCTTAGATAGATAGATAGATAGATAGATAGATAGATAGATAGATAGATAGAGTTAATGTTTATGTTGTTGAAAGCAGATTTGAGAAATTAATTTTACCCATAGGAGTGAAAGCTGTGAATAAGAGGCAGAAGAGAAAAAGCAGGGAAGGTGCTGAACTGCTAAGCCCCTCATGTTCTGTATGAGTTCATACCACATCCTGAAACACCCCCTAAACACTTCTTCCCTGCTGCATGACAAGATTACCTGGGAGCCCAATTTCACATTTATTGTCATTCCATAAAAGGTGTGTGACTCTAGGTCACATAGATTCCTGTAAATTCAGACTGCAGGTACTTTTTCTTCAGACAGAAACAGGTTTTTTCCTTGCCAATTCTCTTCCTTCTATTTTAGCAGGAGAGGTGGTTATACAACAGAATAACTTGGGTTGAAGGTCATATAATCCAAGCCCCTACTCAAAGCAGGGTTAAGATCCAGTTAAAGAGGTCACTCAGGCCTTCATCCAGCAGAATTCTGAGTATCTCCAAAGGGGAAGTTTCCACAGATCTTTTGGCCCGTTTGTACCATATGAGTCTTCACAGGTGAATCAAAATAGTATCTTTTTAAAGAATGAAATGCCTTTGTTTTTACACAAACTAATTTCAATTGCAGGTGAAATGTATTCAACTATTTACAGTAACGAAAATTTAGTAAATCAGAGATTATTTCTTTTTCTAAGTTGTTTTCAGGGAGAAGGAAAAAATGTCCCTTTCAAAGTATTTAAAAAAAATTAAAATCCTGACCTTCTTTGTTTTAAGCTTCTAGCACAGCCTTGAATAAAAGTGTAGTGAATGTTTTTAAACCCCCAAGACAGTGAGCTACGGTTTTTAAAGGATTAAGTTTGAGTAGAGGCTGGCGCTATGAAGGAATGTCATCCAGATGCTTTGTTTCATGTTCACTGCATGCAGACCCACTCTTTGGTGCATCAGATTTGAAAGGTTAGCCACATAGAGCCAAAAATGTTATTTTTTCCTTCTTTCTTAAGTATTGTTGGTCCTAATTTGCAATGGAAAACCTTTTCTGCTTGGTGAAAGCATTTGTGAAAATAAACTCATTTAGAAAAAGGGTTTTGTTTTCAACATGTGCTTTTATAAAGTATTTATGCATCATATTTCCCAAGTATATATCCCCAAAATGCTGTCAAAACAACTCAGCTTGGCAGCTTGTTTCCCATACTTGTTTATAGCTCATGGCTCCATTTATTTCTTAGACCATGAAGTGACTTGTCCTCATGCTCTGTCCAGGCTGTCCTCATACCCAATGATAGGCACTTGTGCATTAATAACTAGTAGTTGCTATTTATATTTAAACACCATTTCTTTCAAATAAGACACTATAATATTGTTGCTACTGGCTGCATACTTAGTGCATTAAAAGTTAATAGAGCTGCGCAAAAGAACTTTGCTTAAGGATTAATCACATCTGTGACCCAGGGGATAAGGGATCCTCACCTGCCAATAAGGCTTATTGCTACTTATACCAGCTAAGCCTTAAGTACCTTCCTGTGAAAGTGACTTTTACTTGGTGGGAGCTGAAATGAGGATTTCTGGCCCTCCAAGTTATATTTTACAATGAAGATTGCATAGTGAATGGTAATTTTCTTACTCTTTACACCTGTTAAATCACATTTTATGCAAAAGTAAAGTAGAATCTCCTGTAAAGCTATTTTTCAGCATGAACTACTGCTGTCATTGCAACTGTAGTACTCCAGGATGATGAATGGGACAGGGAATTGATTCATGTAACTGTGACTGGGAGGGAACACAGCCCTGTGGTCCACAAACCAATTTTTCTATTGAAGTGTCATCTACTCTAGAGCTGTAGGTTCAGTTCACTGCATAAATCAGAGACTCCTTGTATCATTTCCCCTCAACTCCCTTTCCATTTTGAACTATAGGCCACTGTAAAATCCCTTCAGCTTTCAAGTGTACTTCCTTTCTTCCCCATTTCCATACATTTCCCCTCTTCTTTAATAAGTCAGAGTTGCCTTTTCACCCTTGTATTGAGACATGACTTAATTTCCACCAAGAAAAGGGTGCTGGGAGCACTTGGGAGCTGCACACTATCTATCCCCATGCCTCCCTCCCCTGCCTTCTTCCTTGTGGAAGCACCAGGAGCTGCTGCTGGGACATCCCTTGGTCTGCATGCAGCTGGGGTGATAGAGGCAGAGGCACATCCAAACCCACAGTGGTGGGCAGAGAACACCTCCCTTGCAGCCCATAGCTCTAAGCTGTCTCTGAGACATGAGGTTTTGAGGTTGCCATCACTTGCAGGTTGTTTAGGGAGGATTCACAATATGGGTTAATGGCCTTAATTGAGGTGTTGTGTGTTAGGATGCAAAATCACAGCGGCAGCTGCAGCAGCTGGTACTGCTAACCACTCTAAAACCTTTGTATTCTCCTGCTATAATTTTTGTCTGCTTTTCTCCAAAATTGAAAGATAACCTTAAAGAAATGCTAGTTTCAGTGTGAGACATTGTTTCTCTTAGTGTTCTCTCAATAGACATCTTTTATTCTTTATGTTAAAACCACTTGATGTTCTGCACTCACAGGTTAGCAGAGCAGTAACCTTTGAAAGCCTTTAAACTGACATTAGGTAACTCATACTTTCTCCTCAAACAATGAAAAAACCACACATTAATGCTCTCAAAGGAGGTTATTTATTATTCCAGTGGTGTAAATGAGGGCAGGATTTGGCCCACATGCAATGAAAGAGGAGTAGAGCATGTAATTCTTCACGCCATTGTGAGGAAAACTCTGTCCAACAACAGTAAATTATCTGAAATTCTTTCAGGATATATGAATGAGTCCACAGTCAGAGAACGCTTGTGAGGGTTAAAGCATAAAAATGACAACTATAAATAAAGGTGAAAACCCCTCATCCCCACTGAAATGAGAAAACATAACATTCCTGAGGCACTGGTGTCTTTGGAAAATGCATTGCCTGGCTGACTAGAGGAAAGGGAGGGAGGGAGGAAAGGAAACCCATCATCCTACTTAGGCCTTTGTCTTCCCCAAGTAAAGTTTAATGCTCTTGTATAAAAGGACAGTTTTCTCTGGGAAGATCCATCCTGTAAGGATGTGAGTTTATTGAGTTTGCAAAACCTTCAATCAACAAATATGTATATATGTATATGTATTTACCCTAAATATTTAACAAATGGGCATAATACAGAGAATGTTGATATCCTTTACTCTGTAGGGTGCCAGGTAGGAACAAAGAACAGTAAGCATTTTCACAGCAATGAGGAGGTGCATATAGCTTATCCTGGGAGTGTTAAGCTTTCTAGAAGAATACCTGCTGTACCCTGGACATTTTCCATTCCTTAATAGTGTAAGCCTAGTTGCTTTTATGTTATTACTCCTCTTTATTGGCAGAGTAATGAGCACTGTGGATAATGTGATAAAATAGCTTCTCAAAAAATGTGTCTTGGAGGGAAAAAATCTGCAATCCCTGTTTTGATTTGGTATATTCCAAAAGCTATGGCACCATTGCAGCACCAATTTAGAGGATGGAATCCAAACCTGTAAACACTGTGTAAACAGTTCCATGAACTCAACATGCAGACTAATGCTATGTCGAGTTTAAATCCATTATGATGCTATGGATATGCCACTTCTTGCCATCTCATTACGCCAGAATGAAATTCTAACTTTGCAACAAACTATACTTGAGTTCAGGTTAATCATAGGGAAAATTTTGTCAGTGATTTCTCATTGTTACTGTAACAGAAGTGACATGTTAGTTTTTAAATCAAACCAATCAGTCACCAAAAAAAAAAAAAAAAAAGGTTAAAAACATGAACGAGTGATATTTTTGTAGATGGACACTAATCAGAGACAGATTCCCAGTGAAACTTAGTCTCTGTCTCATTTGGTTGCAGATGGTCTAAGCTGAGGCTCTGTAGTCACTCTGCAATCAATAGCAGGATCTGTGTTCAGCACCTCATGGAAATGGGCAACTTGCTGGATTTAAAACTCTGAACCATGGATGTTCACATGCCATGCCAGCACAACTTTTGACTCCTTACAAAACCACTCACTATGGTCCACTGAGTCTCTGATGGCTGTGATGAGAGCTGCTGTGGGGTGGGTCAGATGTTAAGGCACTAATAAAATGACACAGGAGGTTCACATTAGTCTAGTCCCTATTTCAGCATACATAATTTTTCAACTATTTGTCATGTACTTTATCTCAATATGGAAGCTGCATGAAATTGTGTTGCTTGCTTTCTAAAATATCGTTGTCTCTTCGTATAGAATACTTTTACCATAACATAAACATAAACATAGGAATGCACATATCAGAGAAAACATTTTAGATGTAATCTAAATAATGTTGTTCTATAAGAATATTTTAAAAAATTAGTAGAACTGCATTTGTACTTAGAGTTTAGTCTCAAACAATAGACTGACTATAATGGGAATAAACTCTTTCACTCAGATTTGGGGTTTTTTTTGCTTTCCTCTTCTTAACTGCTCATTGTACAAATAGAAATTCAAGAAATTAAAGAGTAGAAAACAGCAGGAAGTACTATGTTGTTTGTCTGCCACCTGACAGTTTTACAACGGGTGTCTCTTTTTCTTTTTTTCCTCTTTTTTCTACTCCCCAGGACAAAACTCCCTTCTTTACTGGGAAAGCCAATATTTTAAAAAGTAGAAAATAAATTTAAATGTCAGCTTTAACGTATTGATTAAAAGATACTGGATGAAAATTAGTGACAGTTTCATACAGTGTGAGTACATTTTTACATTCATTACCTTTTGATTTAGACTTCAAGAAAATGCTGGAAGGCACTATCATTATACCGACATGCTGATTTTTTTAACTTTTCTGAGAACAAGTATAACAGAGAGATGCAGTATATGATACACCAGCTATAAGTAAAATGCTTTTTATTATGTGTTATTATTCTAGATGGTCTTCTAAACACAGAGGGTCCCAGTGGGTCCCAGTGGGATTTTTATGACTATTAAGGATACCTCACTTGGTTCCTTTTCTTTACAGAAAGGCATTGGGCTGAGAATTCCAAGTGGCAGTGGGTTTTCCTCTCAGCTGCACTACTGAGTGAGTAGTGCAGCTGCATCAGTCTTTGTAATGAATGCACATAGTTCAAATATAATTTTCACCACCCTATCCCACTGTTTAGCTAGTATGCATGATATTCTTTAAATACTGAAATTTCTGGAGAAATCTGTTTTACCAGTGCAAATCAAAACTATCAGTGACCATATTGTAAATGCTTCTCTTAAAAACTGAGTGCAAGATAACAACATGATGAAGAGAAATTAATGTAATGCTAAAGTCCTTTTTTATTTTTTTCAAAGATGACCTTCCTGGTTGAATTTTTGGATAATATTTTAAATAAAGACATATGTTGGCCAAGTAATTAGTTTATGACAGCGAATTTCTTATTAAAACATACCTGCTCTTTATCTCATTCAGTATAAAAACTGTGGCTAAAACTATGGAGGTCATGAGCTTTAGCATTAGAAAAACTTCAAATTTTGTATGCCTCTTAGTTTACTTGATAATATAAATACAGAACAAATACAATAAACAATTTCTAATCGCAATATAATGCCAAGAATAATTTTGCCAACTAGTTGCTTGTACAGAAAGAAAAACTATTACAATGTTATTACTTAAAGAAAATGATAAAAATTTCAAAAGATAAGTTTCAATGATGTGAAAAAAAATTATCTGTAAAAGTTACTCTGTAAAATTCTATGTGACAGGGAAAAATAGAATAATATAATGAAATTATATTATTGTACATATATACAATAATTATATTATATAATTATTATATATATATAAATACATCTAGAAATATACATATAATATAATGATAGGATCTACTTTTGTATCTTAGCTGGAGACAATTGCTGTGTTGAAAAATTTATAAATTATGTAGACAAGAGGCTGAAGAAAGAAAATACTGTCTTCAGGTTCTAGACATAGCACAAGGAAAAATAAAAACCGAGCGCAAGATTTCCAGGTGTATACACAGAACACATGATAGGAAATCAATAGGGAACTGCATTTATCCAGGTAATTTGTCAAACCCCACGTGACCTTTCAGTGACAGTATATCTATAAATGAAAGCAATTTGCTTAACTTCCTACAGAAATCTATGTCAGAGGTAGGAAGTTTTTTTCCAGCTACCAGAATGTGATACTGGTGCCTTACTAGGACAAGTACACACTGCTCTGACATGATTCCACAGAAAAATGATTTCTCTGCTCTGAACACTCTGGTTTACAATGAAGGTTAAGTTTTGTGGATGGATAAAAGTCAAAACAGTCCATAAGCATATTAATCATGGAATCAGACCTTCAAGTAGTGCTCCTTGTGCACATGCAGGGAATGAACCTGCTCCCTTACAAATTTCTTGTGGGTATTGACTGATAATATGATATCTCTGGTCTCACATGCTATGATTAGACAGGCTTTCCTCTTTAAGCACTTTAACTTCAGAAGCTTAGTGCATTATCTGCAAAAGCTGTTTTGAAATAGACCTAATTTAAAAGGATAGGTTTTAGGAAGGAAATAGGAAGGAGGTGTCTTCAGGAGGAGGTCTGAATCCTTGACTTCAGAGCCAAGCATTAACTTATTTTTTCAAATGCATCATTGTTCTTGAAGACCCTATATCAAATAAAGAGTCTTCCACACTGTGCTGCTGAAGTTTATGGCTCAAAAGAAACCATCCCCAGGCTGTAACACAGTCCATATGGCTGGCTGTTTGAAGTGTGCTTAGTGCTCCATTAGGGATTCTCGATTTGTACTTCTCAATCTGATTTCGATAAGACACAGGTTTCCTTTAGTGGCCTGACCTGGTGCAAACACATAATAGATTAATTCTATAATAAATTATGGTGGCAGTAAAGCTTTCTGGACCATTTTGCCTTTTAAGTAACAATTTTTTTTTATGTACTCTTATAAAGCTGAACCAATGTTTCATTTGTAGCTCACTTTATGTATATACAGAACTACTTGAAGCTTGGGAATGTAATTTTGTGCTGGGTGCATTACCTCTGAGTGTATTCCATTTTATTGTGTTTCTGGAGCTACTGACATGTTAGAGGAATACTAAGAGCTTTATGAAACAACATTATGCCTAGAAATGTGTTGAACTGCTTTTCAGGAAGCTCCAGCTGGTTTCTATCTTAACAGCGGCATAACTACACTATTTCTATATGCAAAACTGCATTTCCATAAAGCCCATTATTATCTTCTACTTGTATGTATTGTTTTTATATGTTACTGTTATTTTCAACCACCAAGTTTGTCTTAGATTTATTATATATTTAGCACTTTACATATTTCTGTTGCCATTTCTAAATTCTCTGGTACAGAAAGAGTAAACAGTTATTTTAGGCTTTGTTGCTACTCAGAGATGAGGACCCAAGTGTGCTTGCTGTCATGTATACCCAAAGCCAAGAACTTATAGATGAAAAGCAAAAGATGAGAGATGTGAGTGAGAAAACAAGTGCAAAAAATGAATGACACCAAATTCCTTACCAAGGGTGGGAGCCCACTGAGAATCTAGTATAATTTGAGAATAATTTGTATTTTTAAAGGACAGTGTTAAGGAGAGCAGTGCAGGAGTCTTCTAGTTATTTCCAGGGAAGGCTCCTAGAGATAAGGAACAGCAAGAGAGGAAAGCACTGTCGTGCTTTTCAATATCTTGCCTATGAGTGACAAGGGGTGCTAATCTGTCAGCTTTTATCACCCTTCCTCTTCAGGCTCATGAGCTCCATGATTCCTCTCCTCTTACAGACACCCAGATCCACCTCCTTACTTTAACTCAGGCCTTCTCACAATTAATTAGGATGGCATGGTAGGAAAGGAAAAGACTGGGAAGGCTTTGAAAGAGACTAAATGGTGACTCTTAACCAGAGGTAACACATAAAATTTACAACACCACACAAAGTTTTAGAGTTCTTTTCCCTGTTTCTTTTAGGTCTCTGGAAGACACACCCGTGGAGGTGCTGTGTGATAAGGCCATTCCACAAAACCTCAGAGAACACCAGTCATGGAGACAAACATCCCACTGACCCATGCAGGGTTCTTGGTGGCTAGAAAATGCTGAGATGACCATCTGTTGTTTCACCAGCTGTCTGCCAAGATTTATCTGCACACATCATCAGAGGGATTAATCTATGCCCAGCCTGTAAGGATGCAAGAAGAGGAAAAAGCATGGAATGAGTGAAGGGGAGAAGGGAACATTGTGGGTTCTGTGGAAGGATACAGAAAATGTAGGTGTAGAGGAAGCTGAGATAGAACCTGAATAAAAAGGAGATTGGTCTCAACTACAGGCAGAGTGTTTCAGGTGCACAAGGTATGAAACTTTAGGCTCCCTGTAAGCTAGGAGGAAGCAGTGTATAAAGATAAGAAAAAAGAGATGCATAAATAAGAATAAAGAAGGAAAGAAAATATATAAGATATTATAATCAGAAAATTAAAGAAAAAATAAATACATATTATACAGAATAGTAAAGGGATAAAATTTACCAGAGCATGAAGATCCAGAATTACTTGGAAAAGGCTGATGCCACATACTAAATATTTTAGTTTACTTATAATGAGCATGAGAGACAGAGGTTTTTCTGAAAAGCACATAAGCTTTTCATTATTAAATGATACCAAGTACATAACTTACCATTTACCAATGAAAATTCATGAAGAGAAGCAAAATGATGCTACATTAAAGACAATTAGCATTTAAAATTAATTTAACCTTAATTCCAAGATCAAGTTAATCTCTTAATAATCAGCTGAAATTATCTTTTTCCCAGATGGAAATGCTTTTTGTGTATTGCCCAATGGCTTTCAGAAAACTTTGACTTCTCTTATTATGTAACATGTTTCTTTTTTATTTGATCTTGAAAAAAAAGCCTCACTTATCATCACAAACAAAAGGACACGGGCTGGCAGCAATAGTGAAGGACTTTTGTAAATCACTTAGTAAACCCACGCAGGTAAGGAAAGGCTGAAAACATTCATTGCCAAGTCTTCATCTTACAAAATCTCATTTGGTGCATGAGCAGTCACAATGAACCCATGGTATTTATCCCAGCATAAAGATTTGTGCAGAGGTAAAAAAAACATGCTTGCATAACTCTTTACAAATTTCCAGTGTATAAAAAAATCCCAAAACCAAACCAAAAAAGTTCTACTCTACTCATCATCTCCAATTTAGATTAATATTATTATTAGTTGGGCTGATTAAATTGATTTACTTTTCAAAGTAACTAAATATATATTTGTAGTACTAAATAGATATAATTGCATAGATACTTTCCCCAAGTTTCATGCACTTAGGCATACTTTGCCAATTAATTCTGAACTTCAACAGAGCTATGTGATGATTCAGCATTTACTGTGGAAAATTACTTTTTATTATTCAGTGGCTTTTATCATAGCCACTTTCTTTGAGATGACTTTGGCTTGTGCCTGGAAAGTGAAAGAAAAGAATAATCCCTTGAACAGGATGGGAAAAAAAATAGAAATTCTTTCATTATTTTGATTTTTGAGTGTCAGATATTGAGATGAGTAAAGCATATAAGTACTTTCAAAAATCTAATTTCCTTTTCTTGAAAGTACAAAATCAAGGAAACACAGTAAGAAACTTCTAACTAAAATAAAGATCCATTTAAGTATGTGGGGTAGTTAAACACTGTACTAGCTAAGTATTTTTACCACTAGAAACAGTCAAAATTATCATTACAATGGTCTTCCTGACATGGTACATGAGACAGGGGAATTTGTGAAACAGTTCTCACCTCCTACATATAAGTTAATTATTTCTGTATATGAAAGACATCACAGCCTGATTCAATCCTCCCTAAAATGAGCAACTAGTGAAGTCACAAAATAGGACATTAGTAATTCAGGCTCCCCATGGGGAAGCAGTGATTGTCTCCACCTGGGGACCTGGGGCAGATCAGGCAGCTGTCTCACCTGTGACCAGGTGTATCAAACAGGGCCTGAAACTGTTGCCAAAATTCCACACCAGTTTCATCTACAAGTACAGAAGAAATCATATTTTACACATTTGTGTTACTAGGCTTGTTTTCATCTTTTCACTCTGATGAAGATAGAATGGACTTTGCAAAAAAAAAAAAAGCACATTTCAGTTCAAAGAGATCCTAAACTGAGAACTCTTTTCAGTTCATATATGTTGTCAAAACTAAAGTACTGATTTTCTCCTGGTTCCAATTTGTGTTCACAAATACATATTAACTGAATGAAATCTTCTACTGTTAAATTATTTCCCCTAAGGGATTCCAGATGATAATTGCAATGATCAAGCTGGGGTGTTTAACTATTGAGCATAAAAATTTGGGTCTCTTAAATCTTCCTGGGTGATGTCAAAATGGTTTTTTCTGTCTTTTAATATGTGTGCCAGCACTTGATTTTTGCACACAGTTTATTCTAGAAATTACCTTCCTCCCTCATAGAGGAATAAGAGTGCTTGAAGTAGGATAATTTTGATTATCTCAGTATCAGAACATGCCTCAGAGAATGCATCTGCAAGCTAAAATATTTTTAAGATACTTCTCTGAAGCTTTTTTATTTGGAGCTGATTTTAATACACAACCAATTCTTCCTGGGGGAGAAGATATCCATGGGACCTTGGTAGGGACAAGCCTTCTGATTGGAACCACCATCTGTGACTGCTTCTTCCCCTGGGAACAATGGAGGAAACTCACCTAACAGGCAAATTTTAAACCATAACTCTCATTATGGATCAGGCTTAAAGATTGCCCTTATCTCTCAGCTGGCTCCAGACCAGCTCAGAAATAGATTCACTAATCAGAAATAGTATGTGTCTTAGAAAGCCAAAGTCATTACAGTGAACTTTGCTGAGTCTACAGCTGGGGAGAGCAATGTCACACAGGACAGAGCATCTTCTGGCTGCTGACTGGATAAATGGCTACAAAAAATGGGTACAAAAAATGGCTACATATTCTAAGAGTTTCCTTGGACAAGGAAACTAAAATGAATTATTGTGCCTGCATAACTATTCATATTTGTTTTTATGTTTCCAGACAATTTGCTAGTAATTACAATTTTAAACAGAATAAATATGTCTCTTTTTAATGTCCTGGTATATAAATCTTTATGGGTTTTAAAACTCAGGATTATTTAAAGCATTTTTCTGTTAAAAAGGAGGTGAAATACAAACTTGTAAGTGATTTGAGGAGGAGGGAAATGGGAGGTAGAGTTCCCATGTACTCAGAAACGTGGTCTAAGGTATGGTTCTTAAAACCATTTCTTTCATAATCAACATAAACCTTATCCATCCATTTGAACTGAGCTGTGTTGAAATGTGAAGCTTTTCTGAATTCATTGCTATAGTATTATCATTATATTGATTGGCAAAAAAATTTGGTCTGTTTTACATCCAAGTTGAGACCAGCAGAAATACTGCAGGCTTGTATTGTAGAGGACAGAGTTTATTCTAATCTCTTTTGGTTCTTTTTTCCTAAACTGTATTGGCATCATCAGGTGATAATGAAAGATTATGGAAAATTACTTTTGCATTTTGGTGATTATTTATCCAATTTAGCTGGAGCTCAGAATTCTTTGTTTAAAGAAAATGCCGATGAACTGCTGAGCAGAATTAAATATTTAGTGTATGTTTTGCAAGGAAACTTTGAAAAGTGAACATTCAAAAAAATGGCTGAATAGTGAAGATTAACTCCAGAGAAAATTAATAGAACTGGCATGTTAGACCAGCCTCTCCCTGCTAAATCAGTAATACCCAGTGACATACTTGGAGAAGTCCTAAGTTCCCACAGCAGTGATTGCCTTCAGTAGTAGCTGTGGGTTCTACACACTCTCAAAATCAAGAGCACAAACACCTTAGGGCAGGAGCTAGGTCCTAAAATTCAACCTAGGTATCTCAAAGAAAAAAGAAACATTCTGCAGAGCTACTTTTGTCTGATATTTACTGAATCCTGTCCTTGATTAGCCTCACAAAAGGAAGTGATCACAAAATGTGGCCAAGTATAAAAGTATGAAGTATTTTTATGCTTTTTCTTGCAAATCCTGTTCCTAACCTAAACAGAAAAAGAAAAGAAGGAAAAAAAACCTGATCAGAAAAAAATGGGAATATATTACTGATGAATCTATGAAATTTAAATTCAAAAATTGCAACTCTAATTATAATAAAGGATGAAGAAGCATATCAAAATGTAAGTAGAAGTAAAATCATGTTACATTAAGTCCATCTAGGCCAGTACCTATCTTCAGTAATAGTTAATTCAGAGGTGCCTACAGGAGAACACAGTCACATAGAAAAAATACAATATTTCTCCAGAATAGTCACACAGCTTTAAGCAAGTTTTGTATCAGGGACTTTAGCCAGAAATTGTTTTACATCAAAAGACATTTTATGTACATTTTAATGCAATGAGGAGTGACTCCAGAATTCTTCATGCCTTTTTCTATAGACTTCTATCATGCTGGGTTTTGTCTTACATCTTATGTTTCATTTTCTTTAATTTTTCTTTGTCTATCAAACCTTCTCCTAATCTTTCTAGTTTTTCTGTCTTTCCAGAAGGAGGGAACTTGACATTGAGCATTGGCTATTCTCTCTCTCTTCCCTAACAACTTCAATATTTTTTACCTACTTCTGATCATGGAGAACTTATTTTCATAAAATACATATCATACTTCTAAGATCTTGCCCCTGGGGGGAAAAGAGACCATTACTTTATTAGCAAGGTCAGAATTGTTTTTCTCATGTGCACCACTAATGAATTGGTGCATCCATCTGCAATGAATTTTGTCTGCCATTCTAATGTTCAGTCACTTTCTCTAGTAAGGGTCTCATGCAGTTCTGCTCCACAGACTTTTGTCTTTACTGCCTTGAATAATTTAGTACAATCAGTAAACTTTACCGTCTCAGCAGTTGCTTCTTTCTACACATACATTCTGAATATATGCAAAACAGAAGGAAAGATGCAAACTTCCATGCAGAAATTTTTATCCATTAAGAAAACTGGTCATTGACTCTGGTTTGTATTTTAATAATTATAAAGCTATGGGAGAATCTTCCATTTTATATTATTTTGGCTTTTAGCTTCCAGCAAAAACTATGCTGAAATGCTTTTTTTTTTTTTTTGTAAGTTTCTCAAATCCATGTAACACACAAAGCAAATAGGTTTTGCTGTTGCAACTTGTAATTGCCAAGGAAATGGAAAATTTGGCCAAACTTTGTCAGCTCATAAAAAAATTGTATAACAAATTTTTTTTAGTTGTCAAACCTTTCTTATAGTCTGGCATTCAGAAATCCCCTGATAATTTGATCCTGGAAAAGAGATAGAAGCACCTAATCTAATGGAGACAAGAAGAAAATTTGCCAAGAGCATAATCTCTTGAGACTGTATAATGAGAGTAGGGAGGTTCTGGGAAGGTCATCAAAGTCAATAATGAGTTAACAATGAAAGAGTTGCTCAAAGAATGCTACAGAGGTCACAACAAATTATTCTCAGACAGTGAAAAAGTAAATTTGAGAGCTAGCAAAATATTTTCAGTGGAGCAAGCAAAGATGAGAATTACAGTGGTGAAAAAACAAAAAAGGTAAAAAATAGCACTTGGGAATGCAGTAGAGGAAGTTGTTAAGTACAGAAGGAGGACAGGGACTTGGCATTAGAAGATAGAACACAGCAGGTTGAAGAAAATAGGCAACTAAGAAATTTATTAGGGAATAAATGACTAACTGTGAGGGCAATCAGCTCTGCAACAAGTAAGGTAATTAAACATTAAACAAGCAAGAGTGGTAATTTGAAGTATTTGAAATCAATTACACAATTAAGCAGTTGATAATGAGGCAATTTAGGGAAAATAGAACTAGAGACTATAGAAATAACTGGTTCTAATCAGACAGTTAGTTACATTGGAATCCAAAAGGAGCAAGACACTTCCAAGTAATAGTCTCTAAAGGAGAATATGGAATGAAGTCAATTTATGGGGCCAATACCCTCAATGCTGCACAGCCCTACAGTGGGTGAGTCCCAGAAGAGGGCAGTGGTGCTCCAGGGAAACCATAAAATGATGGTGGCCAAGGGTTTTAGTGGCTCTGGTCTGGTGCCCTTCCAAAACAAGAACTTGCCCAGATAGGACTGAAGTCAGGACTGCAGAGTCATGTTTGAACCTTGGTTCTCATGGAGGTGCAAGGCTCTCCTCTATCACAGAACCAAAAATATTTCAGCTTTTTGTCTTTGATATATTTTTATTTTTGAGGGGTGGCCCTTTGAAATGTGGTGAGATTTTGGCTTCCATACCACATTAGTGCTTATCTTGTTTCTCCTCCTGCTTGTCCAAAAAGATAAAGATACAAAATGACTTGCAGCGTTTGGCCTTCATGGGCGAAATGGTTCACTGAGATTCCTGGGGTCCCATTATAAGTTATAGCAGCTGTAATTTCAGCCACTTTATGGAGCAGTCCATTTGTGTCTGCTCCAGTTCCTAATGCTACCAGCCAGTCTGTAAAATGATCCTAATCTATTACATTTAAGTCGTTTGAGTCATCTTTTTGAAGATTGTTGAGTGCAGAGATACCCATAAGGAAACAATGTAAGTTTTCCATATACCACATATGTTATATGTCTGGTGAAATGTACTGCACACATTTAAAAAAGTGACAGTATTAAAAAACTGACAACTTTTCATGACCTTTAGTATTATAATGTATTTTAAACATATGGTAGGATTCTGTTCTTCTTGTGGATGTGTCAGATACAGTATGAATATTTCATGAATTGTATGTGCATGTGAAAAAAAATGTATGAGAAACAAGAAATTCAAGAAAACACATTAGCCTTTTACATTTAAATTGGCAAAATAGCTACTGATTAAATATATTATACTGAATATTTGTAGGGAAACTGTGACTATTGAGAAGCAGTGAAAATCAAGAGGTAAAACAGTAAAACCGAAATTATGGTATATTGATATACTTAACTTTTTGCTCTAGTTTTAACACATAAGCTCTTTAAGTCTTGACTTAGGTACTTCAGTCTTCATACCTGTCGCCTACCATACTCCATGAAATTTCAGACTAATTACAATTAGATGTTTCTCATACCTCAAAGTATTTTATGTGCATCTGACGGGATTCCCTCTATTAGACCTACAGCAACAAAGTAAGCATATGTTCTCTTGTCTTTGTTATTGTACAGAACTTATTTCCCACATTTGGCTCTTCCAGCTACATATTAGGCAGTGCCCCAAAAGTTTTAGTGAGGCTGCTTATATAGAATAGAGAGAAGCAGTATGCAGGTTTGTGCACTAAAGAGTACTGATGGCTAAGGTCAAATGCACTTGATATTAATATGCAAACAATTTGACTGAGTTTTTGGGGGAAGTGTTACTGCAGAATTTAGGATTTAGAGAACACCCGTAAGAGAATTAGGATTTCAGTGTTTCTCATGGGGTTTTTTTTTAAGCTATTTTTCTCAAATACTCTAAAAGATGATTTTGATATATTGCTTGACCTCTTTTAGGAATCTAGAGAATAGAAAATATCTGTGTTTGTTTTTCACTGAAAAATGTAATCAAGTGTTTTGACAAACAAGCATAGTTTGAGATTCATGTGACAAATCCATTTGCACTGGGTTTGTATGGCAAGGTTTAGCAGGGCAGCATGGGGGGCTGCAGGGATGGATTCTGTGAGAAGCTGCCAGAAGCTTTCCCTCTGTTTGAGGGAGCCAATGCCAGAGGCCTCAAGACAGATCTGCTGCTGGCCAAGGCTGAGCCCATCAGCAATGGAGACAGAACCTCAGGGACAGCATAAGGGGGAAAAAACCCAAAATCCGAATAGCAACACAGCAGTTAGAACCAGAGAGAGGAGATAGGATATATGAGAGAAAGAGCCCTGCAGACCTAGGTCTGTGCAGAAGGAGGGTGAGGAGGTGCTCCAGGTGCCAGAGCAGAGATTGCTCTGCTGGAGCAGAGGTGGTGAATGTTGGAGGGCTGTAAACATAGTGCAGGAGGGAATGAGTGAGCTACCAGGGGAGAGAAGGCTAAGGTAGGATGGATTTATTTGGTTCAAGCAACATCAAAAGTCCAGTTGGATTTGGTCAGCAGAAAGTCATGTGTGCATGTGTCTCCTAAGAGAAATTCTAAACTCAACTGGATGAGGGTGGGAGTCACCTGATCCTACTGGGATCCTACTGGAGAGCCCAGAGTTGATGACTTCCAGGCTTCCTCAGCCCCAGTTCCTGCTGTGGTTCCAGGGCTCTGTGAGGTAATATCCCAAAGCAAAAATCTTAATTTCTATAATTTCTCTCCCTTGGTGTCTGAAAGCATGTGGATGGAGACATAGATAGATAGATAGACTGATGTAGACTTACAGACAGCAAGATATAAATTATTGGAAGCATGATCTTCAAATTGGGTGGAATTTTCTCTAAATATAATAATGAAAAAGTGTAAAAACAAGTAGTAATTTCAAATCTTAGCAATGCATTAACTGTTGATAACAGAAAAAAAAATCATTCTTTTTTGTTCAAGAGGTGTAGTTATTGATTCCAGATGGGTTCTTTGCAAATTTCTTAACACTTAAAACATTTAATGGACAAATAGTACTTGACAGTCCATGTTTGGCTATAAAATGGCCAAAACCCCTGCAAACCCTAGTAGTAATTTCTCAGCATTTACAAACAATGAAACTTTGAACACATTACATTTTTATGTTTATTCTTCTACGTCTTGTGCCTGTAGCTGGTGTGTGTTTCCAGGAAACACCTGCCATGTTTGGAAGTTCACAAATAGAAGACATAAATTATAACTCTTGGAAACCTCTAGTTTTTAAAAAGCATTTTACTTGGTTTAACTCCCATAGTATAGATGCATACTTGCCTTTTATCTTGCCAGTTCGAGCAGCAAGATGACCTCTGCTGCTAATTAGATGTAAATCACATTGATAATTCTTTTGGAATTTATTTTCCACTTGTAATTGCAATATAACTTCTACTAGCTTTATGCTCTTCGTGACTAGCCTTTCACTTCAGCTGCTGTGTTATGGCAGTCTTTCATTTTTGCAAGTTTAATCAGTGTTCCATTACTATTTTAATTACTGTAATACAATAAGAATGTGCCAGAGAGTATAGATGTATTTTTTTAATCAGAGCAGGCTTTTTAATAATGGTTCATAGTGACTATCTGCATTTGAATTTATCACAGAATGTGGATTTTTTGAGAATATTTGCAAAGTCTGGCTATTGAAATTATGCAAATTTTTCTACTCTATTATTCAGAGGTCTATCCTGAACATTTTTTGGTAATTTTTAATTTGTGGGATCTAAACCAAGCAGTGTTAATGAAATACATCAATATATGTGGAGAGTATAAGACCTTATAAAACTGGATAGAGAATGGGAGAGTTTGTAGAGAGCTTGCAGAAGCACTCCTCTCTAAGTACTTGGAAATCACAGTCTGAAAGAAACAATAAATTAAAAAAGTAATATCTGCAAGGTAGCGACAAAACTCCTATTAATACTGGTGATGTAAATAAATGGATAACACAGCTATGGTATAAAAGAAAAAGGTAAATTCCCTGACTAAAGATTGCTGGTTTGCTTGCCCAGAGAGATTCATAGGGACTGGGAGGCCAAAGAAATTTTTCACAGGTAAAACTTCAGGAGCACATTGGATGAATTTCTGAGACCTTCCCTGATTCATCACAGAGGGGTGAAGTGTCCTGGTTTCATCTGAGACAGAGTTAATTTTATTCATAGTGTCTGGCACAGTGCTGTGGTTTGGATTTAGGATGAGAACAATGCTGATACCACACTGATGTTTTGGCTGTTGCTGCGTAGAGCTTACAATAGGTCAAGGACTTTTCAGCTTCTCATGGCTGCCCCGCAGGGCTTTTTTCTCTCAGTTAGGTTTCTCCCTTCCAGAACCAGGTGTTTAGAATGCCATGAACTGCAGAGGAAGAAACCTGAGGGAAGCTGGATTGAAGCTCTGTAAAGAGAGAAGCAGAAAATATCTTTAAACAATAGTTTTTTTCCCAATTGCTACAGTTTTTCTAAAATAATTCTAAAATTAGGTAAATTCAATAAAAGAGTGATTAAAAGAATTAAGAAAGCAAACCAGCTTATATACAAATTGTTTTCAATGGCTTTCATAGGAGAGACTCTTGGCAAGGAATTGAAGAAAGCAGTATTCAGGGGAGTAGTTCAGAAAAATCCTCCCTTATCCTACTCAGACCTCTGAGATATTTGCCTCCCTTGATCTGAACATCTAAATTCCATCCAGTTTTCAGTCAGGCCATGTCCCAGTACTTAATTCAGGGTAGCAGCCCAGCCTTCTGTGTGAATTCTGAGTAACCCTTGGGTGATCCATGCACACCCTGCAGAGCAGGAGCAAGCACAGTAACTTTTCAATTTCCTCAGTTATATCTCAACTTCCTTTAGACCTGGGGAATATCTCAAACTTCCTTTGGACTATTCTGTGCAAACTAGCAAGTTCATTGTTACCCCTTTCTTAATTAAGGGTTACCATTGCGGGGGGAATTACCTCATCTTATGAACATCCCTTTTTAATCTCTTCTCAGAGTGTGCATGGGACTGAAGCTATGTAATCCTTTGGCTGGAACTTTGAAAAATGCTTTTGGCTCATTTTATTGTAAATCCATTACACGCAAGGAATAACCATAACAATAAAATATAAGTTACTAAGACAAATTTCAGCATTTTGAATGCAGTACATATCCATTATTAAGAATATAGAAATATGAATAGTTTAAGTATGGAAACATTGGAAAGGTGGGGAAAGCGGAATCTTGCCCATTTGGCAACAAAAAACCAAAGGATTAATCCAGCCATGTAATCTAATTTAACATTGACATCCACTGTTCTATTGTATTTTTTTTGTGCTTAGACTGCCCTGGACACGGGTAATGCTTCTAGAGGGTTATGATTAGCACACAAAGGTCTGCAAAGACTTTTCTCAGTGAGCTGAGGTTGGACTGGAAATAAAATTAAAATAGTGCTCCACGGCTGAGAAGCTTCAGGCATTTCTATAATTTCTATATTTATATAACTGAAGATTCTGGTCAGAACAAAAGAAATACAACTGTTCATTATTATTTTACTGTCTTCAAGCAAGGTATTTACACTTTTTAAAATAGTGAGCTTTTTAATAACAAGTTCAAAAGGACACTGGTTTTCTTGGGGTGTTTTGCCAATATTAATATTTTTAATAATGTTAAAATTTAAGAGCTTGAGTACAAGATAGGTAACTTGCAGTTAAGAAGAAGTAGGGACATTTTCTTAGTTCATTATTCATGAAATAACTATTCATGCTTTTTCTAATGTCCTTTATCAGAAAACATCCTGAAATTGTTTTTATCTTGTTTTAAAGATTTGATCATTTTGTAACATTTGTAGAGTGAATTATTGCTTCATGAGTCAAAAGTATCCTATAATATTCAAAAAGCATTAGACAGTTATAACATACAGGGGCAGTCCTGATCAGTGCAGCCCAGTCCCTGAAAGCAAAATATCAAACCACTGCAGTGGAACTTTGAACCTCAGGAGGATGATTGAAGATCTTGGCAGGTGTCATTTACTGTCTCATTCACCTTGAAGTTTCCCTGGCCAGACATGTGGTTACTTTACTAGCAAATTTCAGACTGCCAGGGTAGACAAATGTTCTGTCTCTCCAGCTCACTCAGCGCATACATCCAAATTTATATTTGCCCCCTTGGGCGAAAGTCGGTGCTATTATCCATCTGTCCTGTATTTTCACCTTGACCTCTTCATGCTCACTTCCTGCTCCAATGGGATAGTTTAACTACCTGTGCAATTTCCTTTTATCAGCCTTAGAAATCTTACATGCACTTTCCAAATTCAGAAAAGAAAGAAACTGGAATCAGATCTAGATGATAAATAATTCTGCAGTTAATGGCGTGTTTCACATGAAGCTTAAAGGACTTTACCTTTAAAGTTATATATGTCTTAATTCAAAAAAAGTGTGTAGTTATATATAATATATATAAAAGTGAAATCTATAGTTACATGTAGCTGTATTCTTAAAGCAAACTGCCAGTGTTTGCCAAAAAAAAAAAAAAGCTAACAGAGATGGTACACTGCTTTGTGTTAAACTCACACCGATTATATAAGTTCTTTTACTCACAGAAGTACATTATTCTTTTTTGAAGAGCACAGCATAAAGAGCTATTGCTCATGTGAGACCTGCCCTTATTTCCTTTTGGTGTGCAGGACTTCAGTGAATCTGTTATGATCACCATTTCCTATTGAACTGTCATGACGAACTTGGAGAGATACCATCCAGGATGCAGGTGTTCAGGGTCAAACGGGAGAGAAGGAAGTTCAAAGGCATTGCCTCCCACAATTCCTGATGCTGTAATGCCAGCACACTGTGTCACGGGAAGTCTCTGAAACACCCATGCAAGGGTGTACTCACCCAGTGAAACAGACATATTTCATTGCAGCTGGAAGTTTAAAAAAAAATTTTTTTTCTTTGGTAACTGAAAGAAAAAAATTTGTTCAGAAATACTAGGAAGGCATGCTCAATGATAAGAGTCTTATACTTTGTCTTCTATAAGAGAGTCAACCTCATCATCCTTTCCAGATTTTCTCTGTAAATTGCAATAAAAGGTGTTCAATAAGCTTGTCATCCTGGCTTTTATCTGATTGCATATAATAGCTGGAAAACTCTCAAAACTCCTTATGACCCTGTTGTTATCAAGAAAGCTAAAATTCTTTAAGATCTCCTGGGAGAAAGAGGGTTGGAATTAATTCTTCCTTCCTCTTCTCCCTGGAGACACACATAACTTGTGCAGGTTTAATGAAATTTGCTGATTCCTATATGTGTCATTAAGCAACTCTGTGAAACAATTACTGTGTTGTTCAGGGTGGTGTAGAGCTATCAGTCACAGCCAAACAAGCAGGCAGCTCCTCAGTTCACATCAGCAGGTGATCTGTGGAAAGCAGCCCTGCTCTGGAGGACTGTTTGGGCTGCAGGGCGAAATAATAGAAATGTGAGGCATTGTTGGGATGTCATTTTAAATGGAAGCCTTTATGTCATTTAATAACAATCCCAGAGGCAGTAGGGACTGGTGGTAATATCAACATGTGAGTGGTAACTACTTATAGTATGAGAAGACATGAAAAGCAGCATTAGAACAAAGTACATGCAATAAATTTTATGTAATCTTTTACAGATACTAAGCCCAGGGAGAAGGTGATGCTTGCCTTGCATAGTAAGATGTATTTAAAAAAAAAACAAAACAAAAAAACCCCAATGAAACAATTTTTACCAAATATTTTGCCAAAACATTCCCTATGCTATAAAATAGCAACAAAATCAGATTAAATCTTCAAATGTTTCACAGAGGCAACATCACTTCGCTTTGTTAAAACTCTGGCTAGTACAGCTTTTTTTAAGGTACTCTTTTCGTGTGACCAACTGTGTGATTGTGCATTTTATGTTCAATTTCCAAAGCAGCACCTTAATGACCACTGCCCAGGACTGTTGGCTTTCCCTAACTGTTCCCTGGAGTAACGTTTCACTTATAAGCATCATTTTAAATGTAGTCTTCTGTAGCACTTTCCTTGTGATCCTCAACCTCTGCAAAGAGGTTATGCTTTAAAAACATGTGGCAAATGCTGGCCACCTGTTAAGAGCTAATGATGCTGAAAGAAAGCCTGTTATGTCAGGGCATTTTCTTAGGGAAGGTAATAAAAAAGACAGAAATCCTTCAAGCTGGAGCAGCATTAACTTTAACCCATTTTGGACTCCGCCCTTATAAAAGCTACTTCAAAGGTAGACATAATCCTCTTGAAAGAATTGGGCGAGGGGAAGAACAGAGAGGTTTTGGCATAATAATTGCAAATGTGCAATTTTCTGTGCAAATTTTACACTCCCATCTAGAAGGGAGATTTTTTAATCTTCCTTTTCCTCTAGAGGGTACTGGATAATAAAAAGATCTATAGACAGATTAAGATTAATCTGTTCAGTAACCGTGGGCTTGTCTTTTCTGGTACACTTGGCATACAACGTCGTCAGCAAAATAGAATGGACAGTTTCCAAATCCACTTAAAAATGATACCACTCTGGTGACAGAGATATCTTTAAATTAGCAGACAAGAAAGACAGATTTACATTTGCAGAACTAAAGGAATGGATAAGACATTATAAATAAGGATCAAAATTAAGGTGAAAAGCACTCCCATTTTCTGCTGTCTCCCCCTTCAAGATTAAACTTTTGTAATAATATCAAACATATTGAAATAGTGTCTGCTTTAACTTAATAAAAATGCAGGATAAGATTTTTTTAAAGATTTATTTAAATTTAAGTATGCAATCAGTAGATTTTAAGAGGAAAAAAGAGGTGGGGTTAGGTAGGATTACATATTGCTGAAGAAATTGGAGCCATAATATAAATTTGGCTTCAAAATTCATTTTTTGCTTGTCTCCAGATGCCACTAGCAAAATGGATAGTTTTGATCCACAAAGAGAAGAAAGCGTGTATTTGTGCCAACATGTGTTTGACATCCTTATTTTTGTTTGGCACCTTGGAGAACCAATGCTTCTCAAGGGAATCAAAGTTCAGAGTTAGGTGCCACTTCTGTAATTACATACAGATGCATAAGTAGGATTACAGCAGGCAAATGAAAGGTTTTTTTACATAACAAGGTGCATTTGTCTGTATTTCTTACTAATCAGTTACAGGGATCACCATTGTTTTAAGCATAAGAAGAAATTACAACGTTAAAGAATGTCTTGGCCAGTAACCTTCTGCAAAGTTTTTTTTCATGGTAATCAGCTAAATAACATCCATTTATGTACAGGGTCCTTTTTCTTTCTTGGAGAATTTATGTCTGGATGTAGGTTGTCTCCTTCTCTCATTTGTATTCACCCTGAGGAATACTTTCTTCCATGACAATCCAAGTGACATTAGCAATGTAGTGAGGCCAGTTAGATTGTGATTGATAAATGCCTCTCCTCAAAATTCATGAATAATTCAGAATAAAAACACGAATATACAGCAAATTCTTGCTTGTATGAAATAAAGGTAGTTCAAAGAATTTTCCTTTCTTTAATGACCTTCATTTTCATACAGCCCAAATAATTCTGTTTCTGTTTTATTAATATTGTATTAAGTTTCAAATAGAAAACAAAGACAACACATATGGCATTAGTATAATCCATAGAAGTGCTGCCCTTTGAAGCTCTAAGAGTTCTGCAAGTGCTTTCAATGGAAATATATATTCATAACCACAGTTACTTAGGTTTGGAAGTAAAGAACAGTGGCATTTTAAAATTACATTCTGAAATTACACCTACTGAAACATGTAAAGATGTATTATTATAGCACCAGCAAAGAAACATTATGATTACTATTTTTAGCAGAAAATGTGACACTTAAGCCTGCAATTGTATCTTGACTGCAGCAGCATTCATTGTATTGAAATTTTACTCAATTAATTAGAACTCATTAAAAAGTTTTACATTGCAGTACTTTGAAGTGGTAAAAAAAAATATAGAAGAAAGTTGGTCTTTTAGAAACAAATTATTTGTTCAATACCTTTATAAAATACTTCAACTAATAATTTGCTAATTTCTACCTTATTTTACTCTGACCTCTTTTCTCCACTAACTGAGTTTCAAGATATTTTATTATGCATCATTTCACTAAATTTTATCTGTTTTCTGTGGATAAGAACAGAGAGGCTGGAAATTTGTGTAGCCTCAACACACGAGCCCAAATGTTCCTGCTTCTCTGGAACCATCACTGAGAGAGGAAGAGAGGACTCTGCTTTGGGTGTTGTCAAAATTGGCAGCTCCAGCAGAGGGAACACTAAGTCCCATCTGAACAGAAAATCAAGTGGGGAGATCTTTAACATCAGCATATTTTGTCAAAATGCTCTTAACAGGAGTAATATGCATACATATATAAAGCCAATACAATATATAATACAGCACACATATATAGCAAAAAGCCCTGAATTTTTATTTAAAATAAGTGTTGAAGGCAAAATAGGTTTTGCCTAAACGTGCAGCACTTGACTTTTTCTGCAAGGACAGAATCCTCCATTAACTCTTGAATTCTTACATGTGCAGTGTATTAAATTTTCCACTGAAGTTAGTGGAAACTATTCCGTCTATTGTGTTGAAGTAGCAATATAATGATGTAAAATTCTGTAGAACATCAGCAATAACTCTTAATAAATGGGAAATTTCTGTCTCAGTGCAGCAAGTGAATGCTGCTTCTGTTAGATATTATTTTAAAATCAATTGAAGTACTATAAAAAGAACAAGCAATCATCTGGAACTAAATTCTAGACATCTGAGATGCTTCAGAGCCTAAATTTCACTTGAGCAGAATTTTAGGCCATCTAAAATGCAAATATATAAATGTAACAACGTAATTTTCAAAAATCCTCCTCCAAGTTTCCTATCCACATATAATTACATATTTTTTGTAAGGCTACTCTTTCCAGCAAGGGGAAAGAATGTAACATGTTCTAAAAGCATTAAATGTCTTCTAAAAGTATATAATTGTCTCCATTTAATGTTTAGAACACTTAGGCATCTGTCTGATTATCCATGGGCCAGGTGTCCAAGCCTAAGTCACTTCTGTGTTCAAAAGCTTAATACCTAACTTTCTAGGTAAACCCAGGAATATATTCTGGGCCTTTGTTCTGGCCTTTCAGCAGGTCTAGTTTTATCACATGCATATGTTATTGACTGAAAATTACAGTGAAAATGTATAACCATAGTAACAATTTCATGATTTTAACCACTTTACATAAACAGTTCCCCTAAGATATCTGCCTTGCTTCATTTTGTGCTAAAATTAAAAAAAAACCACAATTTTTTTCCTGCAATATTCTGTAACTAAGGAATGCCCATTTTATTGCAGATGCAATAAATCAGATCAGCATTTCTGTTGGGAAGTAATATTTCATGGGAACAGTAGCATAGGGACCTATGGTAAAGTTCAGCCTTGTAACTCTTTCTCTGCTTGGTCTTTTTTGTATCACAAAACAGGTGTCAGTGACATTTGGAGCCAACATTCATGCCTGAGCAGCTACTTTCTAAACACATTTAAACAAAAGACAAAAGCAATCATTACTTTGGAGTTTCTTCTTTTTTATGGATTCATACCTTCTGGGGACAAGAGATAAATGAAGGTAAGATGAAACCTTTAGATGTTGTCTTCATCAGTGTTGACACTCTTCCTTAGGGGCTGACAGCTGCTAATGAATTAATTTTAAACATGACACACAAGAAGAACAAAAGTGCTGTTTTGGTTTTGCTTCATTCTTTGTAAAAGATTAAGAGTAGCAGCTAGCACTGATCATAATGTGAAAGCAAATCTGTACTAATTTGTGATCAAATAAAAACATGAACAGATTCATAAAGAAATCTTCACGTTTTCCCAACAAATGAAATTGTGTTGTGTCGCTGTTGAGCCGCTAGCTGAGAAATGACCCAGGTTCTCAGACAAGGAAAGAGAAAAGGTGTCTTTATTATTTTGATTTCCATATATATAGAGTTTTCAGATGTCACCCAGATTGGTCAGCCCGAGACCTCCCCCTAGGCCCAATTGGCCAAGCCCGAACTGACCTAATCCGGAGACGTTGTTTGCAAAGCATCCAAACTTTATCTTTGTTTATGAAATGTAGCAAAATGTTCTCATGAGAAAGACCTGTGCTACCCACAATGTTGGGTTTTCCACTTGAATTTGGACATTTTTCCTGTTCATACGAAAATATTGTAGCTATAATCAGGACAGAGATAGAGCCAGAATTTCAAATTTGGTGAACAGATTGACCAGAACTCAGGTATCTTCTCTATTCCCTTCACTTAACAAAGTCCTTTTATGTGGTTCTATTCTCCATCACTAGACTTTGGTTTGTTGTTGGTTTTTTTTGTTTTTGTTTTTGTTTTTTTAATATTGATATTAATTAAACTTCTCTTAACACTGCTTTTATACTGAGAATTTTACTTCTCATACAAGGTAAACATTTATAAAATTTTTGGTTTTCAACAGAATTTGAATTCTTTGTTGAAAACACAGTGGTCCACAATCATAATTTCAAATAAAAAATAACTTTGTCTTGTAAATTATTACAGTCTCTCCCTGTCAGCTGAGTGTGATTGTTGCCATGAATCTAAGGTATGACTGTGGCACACTGACCTACACTTATTGGTAACATCTGTATGTTTAACTGTACACTGATTTTTACCTAATTGAAGGACATAAGATCATAATATATTCATGAGAAGAATTGTTTATGGGTTTTGGTTGCATTACCCCAATATGTTTAATGGCCAGTACTGATTCCAGCCTTGTGTTCAAAACCCTTTCCAGAAGACATGCATAATATGCAAATATTTCACACAGTCAAAGGATATGGAAATATAAGGGTTTTTCATAAGCAGAATACATATAATGGTGTAAAGTAATAATTAACTTTAAGGCATTATGAAATGAAAGCATTCACAAAGATCATTCCAATTGATTTCCATATAAAGATTCATGGAGCTTAATAAAGACCATATATATCAATTATCCTCTGGAATATTAGAGGCAGGATTGGAAGGCAGGGTAAGTGTGACATAAGGAAGAAGCCTTTCCTTTATCTGCACAAGGAATTGAATAACACAGTGATGACATCTCAACATTAATAACTCTGGAGAGTGGGGCAGACCTCGGCAGATCTGGTAGATTTTGTGAGGAGTAACAAACCCAGCTCTGATTTTCATCACTAATACTTCAGTGATTTCACTCAAACCCAGTGAATTATTTATTTAAAGAGAAGACAAACGTGCAAATACAATGTAATATGTTTTTCTGAAGGTGTAATATACTCTACTAGAGGTTTTGCCTGATATGGGTAAAACAACTTCAGAACAAAGGTAATCTAAATTTTGTTGCAAAGAAATATGAGTCAGGTAGATACAGCTGAAACTCAGATCCAGATAGCCACACAGCAACATTTGGCTTCTAGAAAACATGCCTGGGTATAAATATAGTTTCGTAAAACTAGTGGAGGGAGAACATGGGATAAATATTGTCTGCTTTTCTATTATTAACCTGTCCATTGGTTAGTCAGAACTCAATTTCATTTACACATTGTTAAATTGAGAACCAGCTTGTAAAGCTCAGGCTGTTGTATGTTAGGTATGTTTAAGTCTTCATGTCTTAATGGCAATTTAGAGATAAATGAGGTATAAAGTTGAAATACCATCAATAAAAGAGATGTTAATATGTTTCAATTTAAGAACTGTCACAGCAGTGAATTTAGGCTAATAAGTGATAAATCCAGAAATTAAAAAGACAGCACAATTTCCCAAACTTATATTACATTTCCCAAAAATGCATCTCTCTCTCTCTCTATATAGATATATATATATGTATATGCACATATATATTTTATACATAAATACTGTATGTAATTGAGACACAGGTATAGAATAAAATTATCTGCAATTTTGTGTAATCCCAGATTGTTTTTTGAAAATATTTTATTTGAAAGCATGGGACTAGGTTCCATGACCTTCTCTTTCAGGTGGGATTGAATTTGGAAGAGAAAAACATGATCAAAGTTTTCCAAGTTAGTTTCCCCCCTATGCCATATTTATATAGATACAATTTTTCTTGCTATTTTTTTTGATTTTTAATGAAATTCAGAAAGAAAAGAATGAGATAAAAACTTGAGAAGAATTAATTCTGCTAACAGAAAATGATCACAATTTATTTAAGCTTCTTTCTTTTTTTCTGCAATCAAAATGCTCCCAGCAAAGGAAAAAAGAATGTTTTCAGGTTCCTACCCTTTTCTTAAATAAAACTTGTTTGTGGGTAGTTATTTTGTGGACCCTGTTTCAAAACAGTCCCTCCTTTTTTCTGATGCTCTGCTGTTAACAGCAGATCCTGCAACTAATTTGATTCACGAAGGTGCCATTTAAACAAAAAATGTTTCATAGGGATATTTTTATATATATTTCTGGGTTTTGTAGAATGGCGTTTCTGTGTGCAGATACTGATTTTTACAAGTCTATTACTTCCTTACTCTCTGCTCTGATCTACATCCAGTCTGCCTGCAACTTTTTGCCATCATTGGAAGATAGTTGCAGTTTTTTCTAAGCAGGCACATTTGATGTAAAAAGCTGTGTGCTGGACTTGCACATTTGAAGGAGATTATTTTGTGCCCCTTTTTATTGCCAACAGAGATTCAAAGTAATAGCAGCCATTATTAGAGAGAATGGAACATAAAATACACTTTTTATTGCTCTAGAAACAGTTTGTGATTCTTACCTTTCCATAGTGATACATGAGACTTGTGCATGCTTTGGCAACAGATATCTTATAAACACTGACTTTTTCAAGCACCAGGCAAGTATATGCCCTTTTGTGCTTATATCTGAAGAAAGAATCGTATACAGTTTAAAAACTAAGCAGTTAGGCAGCATTTATCTGTTTAAACCAGCAGTTCTAGCCTTTTCAAAACAGCTGTACTGTCAGCTGCAGGAAAATTTACTGCTAGAGAAAAGTGTCAGGCATCACATCTATTGCTGTTAAGCTTCACAAAAATGAGATCACACCTTCTGATCTCTTTCTAGTGATAGTGCCAGTGCTTAACACTTTGCTCAGAAGTTGTGACAGGACACAGTATGATTTTAAAGTCACACAAGCAATACCACAATCTCTCCCCTTCTGGATGAAAATATGAAAATGTAGATTGTTCGCAGACACAGTTGTACTGAGTGAAGGAGAAATGTTACTCCAGAAAAGGAAGTAAATAAAATTTTGGCCAGGAGACACAGAATCTTAGTCCTCCCCTTGCACACTTTAGGATTGAGCCTTTAGGATTGAACAGATATGATCCAGAAAAATTACTCCTTATTTCTTGCCTTCAGCATTGATTAGAACATTGACTGTATATCCATCTTTTTTCCTACATTATGTGCTTCAAAACCTAGAGCCTCAAGATCAGTCAAACGATGCCTTTTTCTTCCCCTCTCCTTTTTTCCTCTCCAAACTTTTTACTTTCCTCCACTGCCACTGTCACTCCTCACACTTTATGTTCCCTATGCACTGGGATTCAGATTTTGAAAAAAAGCTGCTTTTGCTGTTATAGCCAATGTTCCTGGTGTTTAAGACCCTCAAGGTAATATTTCTCAAACACAGTGAGAGCCCTTTCCTCAAAGATTGAAAGATTGAATAGTCTAAAAGACAGCAATAAGGAAAGATTAGGAAGACATCAGTGCCAGCAAACAGGTGGTTTTGCCCTTTTTTCCTTCTCCTTCTCCTTCTCCTTCTCCTTCTCCTTCTCCTTCTCCTTCTCCTTCTCCTTCTCCTTCTCCTTCTCCTTCTCCTTCTCCTTCTCCTTCTCCTTCTCCTCCAGTACTATGAGATTTCTAGGACCAGTTTAGCTAGGAAATCAGGGAGAGGATCATATAATGCATAAAGAAAAGTGGTGTTCAAAAGTCTTTTCATCAACTGCTGCAGCTGTTGTGCTGAGTTTAACTTCTATATAGCTTGTGACTGCTACTTCCACAGTTTTGCCAGCTGGGAATAAACTGTTCCCTGGTTTGATGTTGGGGCTTCAGGTACCACAGAGCATCCTGCATGATCCTAGGCACAGAGCACAAGAGAAGACACCCCTGTTGGACCCCATTTTTCTCCTGCCTCTCTCCCATTACTATTTACTAAATTAATTTTCTAACTCTATTGTGCAGGCTCAGTTTCTGAGTGCTACTCCCTGCATTTTATTTTATCTCTCAGCCTTTCATTTCATTTTTTTTAGGACTTAATAAAAGGCAGAGGCTTACTTTCCATTGAAGAGAAACTGGAGGAGGAAAATGTGTCAGGAAATATCTCTGTGGCATCAGTCCTTTCCATGTTATAAATAGCACACATCCTTAGTGAAATAAAGCATTTACGCCCTCAGAAAGAAATCTGATCACTCATGGATTAAAAAGGAGACATCTAAACTTGACAGAAAGTGGCTGATGGAAAAAATAAAAGTTTTGGGGTGGAGATAAAAGTTCATTCTTAGGTTAGATTCCAAATACAATGTAAGGACCTGAAAAGCATTCTAAATTTATCTTTCATAGCTGAGAAAGTGTTCTTGCTGCCTGTAAATTCTTTAATCACGAAGACAGTAATTCCTTCTTCCACACAGATCCTGTCATTAATTGTTTTTAACCCAGTGACTTGTGTGTTTGACATTGCATTTTTGTAGAACAGGGAGACTCACAGTGATCTCATTTAAACTGAGACACAAGTCTGGGGCAATTCTAGTTAAATCAGTGCAAATAAGACAGTAAAAGACATGATGAAAAAAAACCCTGGATTTTAATGTTGAAAATGCACCTTCAGTAGTGTTACCAAATAAGAAATAAGATAGATGGCTGACACTAAAAAAAGAGGACCTCATGCTTATAATGGCATAACAAGTTTTTCAGAATACTTCATGTGGATTTAATGTGGGATCATTTCTGCCAGAGAAAGTCAAATTGCAAAAGGCCAGTGAGACAGCAATTCATGTTCTGTGCCCAGGGGGTGATTATTGCTTCTAAACTGCTTTATCTTGTCTGATTTTTCTATATGATTCTCTTTGGTTTATAGCTGGTAAGAGAAAGCCTATGTTCATTAGAGGGCAGTTTGGGTAGTTATCCAAATTAATCTCTTTTGTTTTAACTGGATAGTTTGGTCTTGGATGATAGTTTGGTCTTGGAGTGGTCAAGACAAGTTCAAGTACTTTTTCAATGTAATTTTTAACTTCAGATGTAATCTTGGCCTTTCTGCTGCTGTGTGAGAGTAGGTAAAGAAGATGCTGATGTTTTATACTTCCCCATTCCAGTTATCAGAGCTCAGACGTAACGGTCTTACAGTCCTTTCCCTCAGCGAATGGAGGAACAACTCAATCCTCACTTCCTAAAGAGGAGGAAGGAGACACAGCACCTCTCACATATATGTAGCAAGTAGACTTAATATGTAAGTAGAGATAATGCAAAAGAGGCTATAAAACTCTAACACAGTGTTATCTAGTGCTTTCTACAGCATAAATTTTTGTAAATCTGAGTTAATCCTCCTACAGTCCCATTAAAGTCAAAGAAGAGATACACAACAGGCAGAACTTGATTCCTCTGGCCTGATCTACACATTTATCTTGGAATTGGATGAGCTGCTCTTTTGAGTCACTCTTTTATCTCCACTGACTGTGGAAGGGACCTAGGATCCCCAGCTCACACACTTCAGCATTTAATTTTTAGATACCTAAGATATAACACATGAGTTTCTTCCATTATCTCTACCGCTGGCATAAAACTGTTGGGTTTTATTGCTTCATCATCATTCTTTGAATATTTGTCATTTTTACATTGTTATTATAACCTTTTCTTTCACTAACATGTGGAATTCTCCAGCAATGACCTGAATCTACAGGGAGACATGCTAATAAATGCAATTTGCTGCAATATTTCAGTGGAATATTGTTGTTATAAAATTCACATTTACCAGCTTTTACTCAGTGCTTTCACTGCTAATTTCAGTAGTCAGCAAAGGTCTTCTGTGCTCAAATCGAACCTGGAACACTCTCTTGACCTGTTTGTCATTGGAATCCAAGTGAAATTACAGAGCACCAATTAAAAATCATTTAAGTGCAGTGGTTTATTTTACTTTGTGGGGTTTTTTGTGTGTTTTTGCACAGTCACAGTCTTTAACACATGTGGTTTTGTAATTGCAATATGCTGGGAAAGTTCAGAGTGCTCACTGGCCTTTCAGCTCCTACTTCCACCTGTGTTCTCCTATATTCAGTGTTAATAACTTGGGCTGTGAGTCCCACCAAATAGCTGCCTGGAAACTCGCACTTGCATTTTCTTTGAATTTGCACCATGGCAAATCTTTTCTTCAGTTGCTAAGACCCAACAATAAAATATCACAAGAAGTGAAGAATTACCAGAAATTGTCCTCTTAAACTGATGTTTACTCTTCAACTATTTTTTTTTCCTCTCCATGGAAATTATCCACTCCTTAGAGCAGAATCCCATGTTGTGTTTGTTGTCCTGGCTTGCATGTTGAAGGCTTGCTTGTCATAAGGGATTCTAAATTTAGTCTAACAGTAATAAACAATCATAACTACTGTCCATGTTTAATAGATTATCCTTGATTAACCAAGCAATAAGTTTTCATCTAGTTTTGAAGACAGAAATTGAAGAGTGGCAATGAGTCATGGGTCAGCTTATGTACTTGGGACATGTGAGACCACAGTGTAGATGTATCCTTCAAATCAGAGAGAGAAGGGTTGTGTGTGCTTGCACAGCATATATGAGATACATTTTTATTTCTTTCTCTAATCACATATGAGACTGAAACATTCCTGCATATGCTTCTTTTCATTTGATTGTCAGTGCCAACTGTATTCATAAAAATGCAATTTAATCTGTGCCCAGATGACTGTTTCTGCCTGCTTTTCTTCCTTATTAATGTGAAATAATGCAGTTCTAGGAAAATTGAATGTTATTTTGTTTCAATATTGCAAAGGATGGGATTGCTAAAGACCAAACATAGAGACTGTGTAAACACTGTTTTAAAACATTAGATACATATTGGATCAAACATGTACATATAGCATTTTACCCCTCAGTTGATAAAGTCTCTGGAAAATCAGTTTATCTGACCCATTTCCTTTTGACCCAGCTTACCCTAGATCTTAATAAAGACATTCTCACTACACATGAACTGACCAATTTCTTAGTCCCTAGGTATTTTGTAGTAAAATTCAGTTTTCCATCAGCAAGCTGTTAGAATGTCCACCTGCTTTTCTGTGGTCCTGTAAAAGTTGCCTTGACTGAAGACTTTATTCTTCACAACCTCTCTTCCAACTGCTTGGTTTTAACCCTCTGTTCTGGACACACTTGGAATAGTAGTGTCATTTGGGGAGCATTTTCCCTCTGTAAATATTCAATAAAATGACTTTTTGAGGTATTTTTAGTGTTAAACTAATTATTTATTCATATTTTTTCCACAGTTTTACCTGTGTCATGATTACTGTTATTGATAGTGGTTTGATTACATTACTGCATTTTTTCAAAAAGAATTAATGAAGCCTTGCAGGAACCAAATCAACTCAAAATGTGCAAGAGGATGTAAAGAGAGTACCTGTACACTGAAGTACAGAATTGCTTTCAAATGCCAGGCATCACACGGTTTCTGTCATGACCAACTTGGTTATTGAAATGACTTTGTACATATTCTGTAGTTCGTCTTCTGTAGCACTGAAGTACCCACAAAAAAGTTTCCATGAAGACATAAGTTAAAACGGAAAACTTTCAATCCAAATGAAAGTTAAAAAAAAAAAAATTGAAGTTATAGCAATATTAGGTATTATTAAATAAAACTAAATAATCTTGCAAGAGTAGGACACAAAAAAAATGAGATCTGATGATACACAGAAACATGCATAATGTATACATAATGTACTCTAGACAGCCAAATTTTTATCAGTTTGTGTATCTTATCATCTTGTGAGTATACTTCATCCAAAGGCAAAAGCTGTATGCAAAACCCTGCAAGATTTTTGCCTTATAATTGTGGTTTCTATTTCTTCCTTCCTTCCAGCTTTGACAGTGCCCATAGTTTACTAATTATATACAAGGAAAATATATACAAAAAATTACCATCAATGTGTAGTTTTAGGAGTGTATCTTATTAGGAAATCAAATTACTGAACTTTCATCGATGAATATTATTTCAAAAACCAAAGCAGGGAAAATAAGTCTGCTCCAAAACTTCAAAGTATTTCATCCTCCCTTTCCCAGTGAACTATATTCTTCATTAGCTCAGATCAGTTGAGTTTTGTTTGAGCCTGTTAAAATGTGGAAACTGAAATTCTAATCTTAATTGCCTTTCTGTTGCTGCTTTTTAGATAAGACTGCAATTTATCCTCCCTTTTTGGAGCTGAATTAAGTGCATTGTGAGGGAGACTGTACTACTTAGTGAGAAAAGTGCTGGATCAGACTTGGGGAGTTCCTATTCCCAGCTTTGGCATTAGAGTGAGTGAAAAACCTACAGATTTTTCAACTCTTAACTTAAAAGTCCTTTCTCACCTGTCAGTTTCAGTTTTGTCATTTTCATTTGCATAAATCATTTGTCACAATTCAAAAACAGAAGCCCAAGGAAACACCTGCCCCATAGGCACTCATTGCTCCTGATTAAGTTACTGTTACTCCAGGGTATTCCAGTTTAGCTGTTTGTGGTGGATTTTAAGGATGACAGTGGTGTCTGGCTTTCTAGATGATTAATGAAGAAATATTATTGATATTCTCATTCTGCTCAGTTTTTGACATCTCCCTTCCTTTAATAAACAGCTTATCCCAGCGAGGAGCTGGCGAGTGGTCAGATCTGCTCTGCTCTGCACACTAACTGTGTAATGGATATATTTTCCTCCAACCTGTCAGCATACAAGGCTCAAGCTTGATTCAGATCTGCCTTGTTCTTCAGTAAAACGGGAGTAGCTCCTTTGAAGTCAGTGAAATTCTTCTGGTTTCATGTATGGGAAAATGAGAGAAGAATAAGGCCTTTTGTCTACTTCCAGGGCAGCCATGCTGCTTAATAAATCATTATATCAGCAGTTGTTTTTCTCTGGGGACCAGTGCAATAATTGATGCCACTGTCCAGAAATCCACAGAGGCTATTGATCAGGCCAGCCTGTTAGCATTGCTGTAAACCTATGGCACAGGACTGGAACAAATAGTACTGGAAGAAATGAGAATATACTCACACAGTCATTTGCAAAGTGTATTTTATGCCAATGTTTCAAAAAGAATTGAATTATCACTTCTGTTTGTCTTTTCTGTGCTGTTCCTGTAAATATATCTCTTTACTCACAGAGGGCACCACAGCCAAAATTAACATTTCTGCTTACAAAGCAGGAGACCCTGTAAGCATTTTATTCTGTTTACTAATTGTGAAGATGAACAATTTAGACCTGAATGATCGAGTACATGCTATGCAATTAAAAAAATAAGAGGAACATGGATCATGAGACTGTCATCCTTTAAAAACAACAGCTGACCTCAGAAGAACACAGTTTTCTAATTCAGTCATATTTTCACAGGCTTTTCATTTGGAGTTCATCTGAACTGTTTGTAATAAAGTTTATAAACAAAAGTTAAACAGAGCATGTAAATTCTCTTGAATCCCATTTATCCAACAGTATAACCTCTTGAAGACTAGAGACTATCAAGATTTTCTTTTACATTTCCAAAACTAGAGTATCTAAATAGCTGCTAATATTCAGTGAAATGCAAAAGATAAGATAGTCAATTGTTGATCAACAGCACTATAAGAGAATCTTTGACTATTAAAAAAATTCAGTGTACGTAACATATATCCTTAGTAAAACCAGACAGTAAGTAATAAAGAATTTAATAGTGGTGGTAGTAGTAGTAGTAGTAGTAGTAGTAGTATGTCTAGAAGAGAATGGTAACTTTTTGATGATGTGGTTTCATTGAAAAGAGCTGATGTGGTAGCAAAGAAAATTAAATTAAGCAAAAGAGGACTCCTTCAACAGGAATGGAAAAAATAAATATATTGTTTCTATAGCCCAATATTTAAAGCACTTCCCTAGAAAGGGTCCTGTCTGCCCAGCTAGGATGTGAATGTGACTCTATGTCCCATATATGTGATTCAGGTGTCAATCTTTTGCTACTTTGAAGGAAACTAGGATTTTGATTCATTCTGTCCCATCCCAAAGTTTTTTTAAATTATTTTTGTCCTAAATGTAAGCAGATATAAAAATCACAATTTTAAAAGTAAAGTTTAACATTCATTTCTCAGCTAATCATAGAAAATGAAGCAGAAAATAGCTACCAACATATGAAATTTATGGCCTGGAAACCACTGTTTTCACTTGTGCAATAGAATAGGGGTTGATGGGTCTGGAGGAAAAGAATGCTCATTAGTCAAACGTTATCATTGAACATCCTGGATATTTATTAATTTTTTTAAATTGTTCTTCTGAAACACAAGCCAGAAGACAATCCTTGCTTGCTCCTGTCTCCATATTATGGAGCTGTCTGTGACAATTTATGAAGCAACACCTGCGTTGATAACTCACTGCCCTCCCACTTCCTTCCTCCATTTGGCTGTTTGCTCACCTGTTACTGGGTATTTGACTCCCCATTTAGAGATCTCAGAGACTATGGTTTATTTTTGTTCATTTTAATAAGATTCTAAATAGGAGACCTTTAAACAGGATTTCTGAGGACTATTGCAAGAAATACAATATTTCTATTCTTTCTGCGGCAGCAATAAATGTTATGATTAAGGATAAGAATTCAGAAAACCTAGCCAAAGAATTTTTTTAGTAAAAAAGAAGGAATAGACAGTAACCATAACTCCAGTTTTCCTGGTATTTTGATATATAACACATCTGCAAGCAAGAAAACCAGTGAAAATAATAGCAAGTACTGGGAAAAACTCTTTTGGATGCTACAAGGGAAATAGACTTTATATTCACTCTCTCTGTGAATTCACTGGCTAGACCAGTTGTATGAACAAATAGTTCTCTGTGTCCTCACTGAGTTTTAGTGCATTCTGACAGTTCATGTTCTTGATTGTAATGGAGCTGAGTAGCTTTTTGCAGCTGTTTGTTCAGCAGACCCCAAAGCTCTCCTCCCAGAGTCATTACTAATTCAAACAAGCCACACTCAAAACCAATTACATGTCTGCACCTTGGAACAACACAGACCTAATTGTAGACCTACGTGCCTTCTAGGCTGAGGGGAAGAAAAACCTAAAACATGTCGATGTGTGCTATCCCTGCTCCATATGAACCCCTGGGCTGTTTTTACTGTGTATCCCAGAGGTTGCACCAAGTGCATACAGAATCCTTAATGGCAGAAAGAAGTGGAGCAGGTGATTTGGAGCTGCATGTGTTTGGAGCTGCCTCGCATCCAGCTGCTCTGGGAAAGTGCTCTGTGTTGCTCCCAGGAGATGCTAAACACACAAAAATACTTGGTCTTCTTATGGATCAACAATGAGACTCCTCACAAAATAATTAATGGCCAAGGTCCCCTTTTCTGACAGCTCACATTAAAATTGCAGGCAGCTGGCACAGCTGGCATGTCTGGGCAGAGGGGATGAACTAGGTATGGCCTGCCAGAAGAGTGGTAAAAGGCTTATAAAAGGATTATAGCTCTGAAATGGTGTTTGTGCTATAAGGATAGTAAAAAACCACCATTGTAAATAAAACCAAATAATAAGCCTAAGTCTAAAGATGGTTTTGTGATAAATTTCATAGAAAAGTGAACAGTAAGGGAAAAAAAGAATAGAGTACACTAATTAGCAGTGTTATGGGATATATAAATTAATTAGTATTCTTTGCACCTAATTTATGTCATCCTCCCACTTCTGTTATATAGCCAAAATCAAATTTGTGATCATATTATTTGCTGTTCTTTTTTCTGTTCTAGAAAAGAATGAAAATATAATGGTGTAGTCAAAATGGAATTACTTGCTTGTCCATTAGCACACAGATGACCATCAAAGTCAGTGACTTCCGTTTTTCAGGTTAATAAATACATTTACTTTCAATTTCATAGAATCTGTGAGGAACGTACATTGTTACAAGCCAGAAGGTCTCTGAATTCTGGCTGTTTGGAAGACAGAATTTTATTCTTTTAACTTTTATTCTGTCTCTGGTTTGGTTTTTCACTTTATCACAAGCTCTATGGTAACATTTTAACTCTTGATTTTTTTTTACCTGAAATTTGTTTGGTCCCAGTTACTGATAGCGTTTGGTGAAGCTTTACAGAAATATTTCAGGGTATTCCAAAAATGTTTTTATTGGCCTGAAAGTGTGCTTTTGCTACGCACATACTGGCCATAAAATATCTGTGCAAGTAACCTGAGGTTTTCAATCCTGGCTTTCTACCTATCCCACTGTAAATGAGACAGTTTTGGGGGCAATGCAGAGGTTATGTTTGCAAATAGTATATGTGCTGTTTACAGGTTACAGGAGTCACACACAGCACACAATGTTTGTGCATGGACAGTAGTGACAAAAGTGCAGACTGGGATAACTACAGAAAAGTAGTGATTTGCCTCCACAGCAAATTGCAAACATAAGTTTGCCAATGACCAAAGGATGAACTCTCTGTAGAAATGCAGAGAAATATTTCACCATCATTTGCTGCTGGTTTGGAGAGAATGCTACCAAGATAGATAAACTTGTCAAGCATGTTAAGTTCCTTTGATCTTGTGCCATGGCATAAAGCTACACTTGGTGATTAACTCTTTCTCCTTATTAGACATTTTATTACTTTTTCTTCCTTTCATATCCTGCTTTGTACACTTTCTCTCAAAATTTATTGAAAGTGGGCTTACTGAAACAGTTCTTAGTTCCTGAACTGTTCAAAGATTAATATTCTAATTTGGAGTAGAGGAAAATTACTGGAGAAAGGACACTTGTCTTGCAACGAAAAATAAAAAAATTAATAGAGGATTGGTCCTCTAAGACTTGTTGTTTCTTCATAACCTCTTTGCAGTTCCTCCAGAATGTACCACATTTAATCCAATAATCCATTTCTGATGTACCACATTTAATCCAATATCGAGTTAACATTGATATCTCAGTTGTGGATCATTTTTTGCCCAGTGTACTAATCAAGCCCCTCATGATAATCCGTTTTCTACAAAAACTTCGTAATCTTTGTAGTCAACTGAATAAAGTGTTAGAAGAACCTCTGTAAACTAACTTTATTTCTTTTGCCTGCATTATAACACTTTTGTTTTCTGTTTCAGGGAACAATAAAGTGGTCTGGCATCAACATCTCTGGTTTATACAAGAGCACTGCTCCATGTTTATATTTTTCAGTAAATGTCTGCTGACTTGGAGACTACTTGTCATGCGTGGTTATTCACATTCAATTTTCCAAATCAGATTTTGTTTAAGCTAGCACAGAACATGGAAACTCAACTGTTCTTGTCAGCTTTTCCTTCAGCAGTGGTCTAGACAGTTAAGGGAAACAAAAGCTGTTCCAAATTTGTATTTGTTGGTATGTGAAATAAAATGATACTGAAGGATGACATGGAATCCAAAACTGATGAATAAAAAATATAAAATATATCTTAAAAGGAATAAGTTATATCCCTTCATCTAAAGAACAATTAGAATTTACTGTTATACATAAGGATTGGATAAGGAGCTATACTAACACAATATGGGGCTTCATTTGCATTGTGATTTAACACCTGCAAGGAAGTTCAGTTTCAATTCTGGCCTGTTTTTATAAGAACTTTGAGTGGGTTTGCTGATATTAAATATGCCAGACTTGCCAGCATATGTATACATGGTAAACCTGGTTGTATTGAAATAGAGCCTTCAAATCTGTAGATTGATTCAAGATTCTTGAATATTCAGTGAATAGTGAATTTTCTTTTACTAGGTCTGGTCTTGAAACTGTTGTAATTCAATACTTTTGAGACATTAACAATCTTTAATCAGATTCAGAGTATGAGGGCAACAACTTTTTTATCACTGCAGAGAATAATAAATCCCCATTTCTCTTAATCTTGGTAATTTCAAGTTCTTCAATGAAGTTTATTTGTCAGGCCATTTAACTAAGTCATGGTTTTATCACTGACACAAAATATGTGGTTGAATTTTAAAAGTTTTGAGAATTGTATGTAGAAAAACTATGAAAGAATTTTATCTGATTAGTTAAATCAAATTAAATACAATTCAGAAGAATCTCTTAGTTTTGTTTCATTTAACCTTCTTAAACTGACAACTTAAACTTGGTGACCACTTTTTTGAAAGTTTGGCCAACATCCTAGTGGGTATCATTGTTTCTTTCAATAACTTCTGAAGTGATCTATATGGCAAATAGCATCAACATCTGGGAAAAGGCAGAGTGATATGCTAACTTCTCCCAGCAGTAAGAAAGCAGAGTATATTTAAGAGGTGATAAAGTGGAGAAAAAAAAAGCCAGAGTAGAAGGAAGAAAGGGCAAAATGTGGATAAGAGACTATAAGAAGACAGTCTGATTTGAAGGAGATGAATTTCATCATACATTTCAGCTTGTTCTTTGGATTGCATGCAGGTTTTGTTTTAGTAAGTTTGTACTAGAGAAAGACTCATTTTGGTATTTCTCATAGAAAAAGCTCCATCATGGTGGTGCTTAGTTTGCAACACAACTTGAAGAATCAGAAGACTCAGTTTTTCAGAGCGCTCAATTCCCAATGAAAATAAAGAGAAATAAGAAACTTCAGCGTAAAAGAAAGGTCCTGGATCCTGGAGATCAGCCCCAGAAACCTGATATAAATCCACATGCTTCTCTTTTATAAGTCCACATCATAAAACTTTAAATAGATTACTCACAAATTAACACATTCATTATAATGAGGGACTGTCTTCATCCTTAGTCCTTTTGAAAGAACGTGTATTTTGTCCCATTCTCTCCTTGCTCAGATACCACAATTGTAAACAGTCATCTGTTGAGTATTCAGAGCAAGAATAAACTAATGTTATCACTTCCCTTTCCACAACCAAGAACTACTATCACATTATGGACATGCTAACCCCATGTGTTAATGCTTTGCCACCTTATTCTGCAGAGAAAAGGCAAAGCAGATTTTAGGGCAAGTGTGAAATGAGGGATGAGGGGAGCTAATTAATAAAATCTTCCTTATGAAGGCAGAAAGGGGTCCTTTATTGTGGGTAGAACTGTGGAGAAAAGTATTTCTGCGGGGATGTGTAAAGGGTAGAGCAATTAATGATGGTGTCTCAGTTATACTTCATAATAGTAATAGAAATGTCTTCATAACATTAAAATACATGAAACATTAGGTTTATAATGTATTTGCATGAATAGATATACCTATAGGTCTACACATGAGTGTGCTATGTATCCTTGTTCCCCAATCCAGTTCACTGAGATATCTTCAACCCTTTCACCACAATTGTATGCATCCCCTTTTCAGACATATAAAACAGGAGAACACACTTGGGGGAAAGAGGAATTTCTTCAGACTCCCCTAATGTTTCACAGATTGGATTTCTGTGGCTTTTTCCTAACTTCCTTTTCTGGGAAACAAGGTACCAAGTGAATGGGATGTTTTAACTTTGCATTTATCTGACAAGAATCTAACCTGCATGGCAAATTGTTAATGTCTAATAGGAGTTTGTTCCAAGATGTTTTACGTCAGTTCTACTATACTGGAGCAGGAGAGGCAATGTGACATTAACACTGCAGAGGTTTAGGTCCCCTCCTTGCATGGGATCAGATTAAGTTCACTGCATAATTCGTGGTTGTGTTTTCCATGATTACCATGAGTGGATCTTTTGGTTCACCTCCACCTAAGTTTGTTATATCAAACAAGTCATATTTGCTTTTGAATTGCAAGGGAAAACTGAGTGAAGAGGAATGCAGAAATACTTTCTGGGGACCTTTTATTCTTTAAAAGGAAGCATGAAATCAGAGTTTTGATTGCTCAAGTGTTGTTTACCATTTCATCTATCTTGATAGTGCAGTAATTTAAGAGTTCTCAACATCTTGCTTCAGACGCTTAAAGATTTTGAGTATTTCTGTCCAAGCTGAACTTTTTAACTCATGCAGAGGGGACATGAAAACAGTGACCTACCTCTGAAATAATCTTTTAAAATCAGAAAAACGTGCACTGTATGACTGGAAGGAGAATTTTGTAAGTATCAAAATGGGAATTATGAATCAAAGCTCAGGGGCTCCAGTTTCCTCTAAATGAATAAGCAATTGCACGCGACAGGATGTGCATCAGCTGGCCAGGGTTTCCAAATTTTGGGTGAAATGTTGCACCTTAAATCAACATGTAGTGTGCATATATTAGGTGATAAATACGGTTCATGGGCTTACTGAACTTAAAATATTTTATTGTTAGAGAGAAAAAGACTACATGTAAATTTAAAAAACAATGTTTTAAAGCTTACTTTGGAAATAAGCAAATTGTGCTCTAAGGAGGAGTGCTCAGGAAAATTACTTCTATGTACAGTAAAACTTTATGTACATTGCTTTTCCCTACTCCCTCAAAACCAGCAGTGTTTCAGATTTAAGTTACTTATACAGTTTTTCCCTCCAGGTTCATTCTGCCTCTTACCTCCCAGTAACTGAGAAATGAGTACTGTTAGAGCAGTTTTTAAATGCAGAATTTGTGTCTCCATAAAAACACTATGGAGTAAGCAGGAGGGTTATACTAGATGATCTCCAGAGGATTTTCTAACATTAATGGTTCTGTGATTCCATGAAGAAGCAAAAAGTCTCCTTGCTTGAAGGGAGATTACATCCCCACACACCTCTGAGCTGTAGGAATGCACATCTAATTCACCATCACTTTCCCTGTTCCACAAACACCTCAGTGATTTATTTAAAAATGGGCAGTGTCCACACAGTTCTTAACCTTACAATATGTTAAAAACTAATAATGAAAAAAAATAGGGCTACTAGAGGATTATTAATGTTCAGATGAATAGTGGTTTCAGTTACTGATTTCAATTATTGATTAAGAAACAGATTCAGCCAAAAATTACCAACCTGCCAAAATCAGGACTATGGCTACTATTGTCTTTCCCTTCTTGAATAGATTTTTCAGTACCTGACTTCAGCTTTCAACACCTAACAACACTATTCTCAGCAGAAAAATTAAATTTTAGGGTATTATTTTACATGTGAACAAAGCTACATTAGATTGCATTTTGCATCTTTGACTGTTCCTTCTCTTCTGGTGTAAAAAACTGATGGTTTTCATGTGGAGTTGACACAGACCCTGTAAGGAGTTCTGCAGATCTTATTCTTCTCTATTACCTTATACATGTTGATATTATCACTTAATTTCAAATATCACTGCAAAGGTATTACCTATAAAAATTGGCTTTTCATAATAATAACAGACAAAAAAAATGATAGACAAGTGTAGTAATGTTGGTAATGTAGAAATAGCATTCATTGTGATGATTTCATCAGTGAAGAGTATTTCTAACTCTAATTACACGTGAAAAAATTATTATAATTTTACATATAAAACCACCCTGCAATCTTACATTGTTCTAATTCATTCTAGCTCAACACAGAAAATATGTCACCAGTACTGCTTTGAACCTAGTTAATCTGGCAGAGAGGTATATAGTCACTTCAAATATGCTAATCCTGTTGGTTGTCCTCATTGTAGCTCCATGTACTCAAAGCTTTCATTATATATATACATATATATATATATACCATAAAAAGAGATTATGTTTCTATCATGTAGAAAACTGGGAAGCCATATCCAACAATATGTCCAAAAGTTTAAGACTTTTTCAGGCACTGAAACACAAACAAATTCCAGACTTCAGAGCACCTGGTCAATATTCATTCTTCTCCCTATTGCAAAGGCTGCAGACACTCTGATTTGAGGCCTCTTGTTATGTATTTATTTCCTCATGAGCTCTATCATCATCCATGGTCATAAAATGACAAAAAAATGCCACTTACTTTGCAGAGGTTATAAATAATCTCCAAATATTTGTAAGTTATTCATTTTTAACTTAATTTTAATTTCCAGAGAAAGACAGAAAATCCGTTAACACATTTTTGTCTGTGGAGCTGGCATGAATTCAGATTAAGTCCACTGAAATCAGTGAAGTTCCTGTGAATTTTCACCACAGTATTTAAGGAAGATCCTCATAGAAATGAGGAGAGATACACCCCTTTAGATCAGCTAAAGGTTTAGTCTGCTCTCTATCTGTGCAACACTACAGCTTAAAAATTGTTGCATTTATCTATGTAATATATAGAGATAGACAATTAATATTAGAAATTCAATGGCACATTCTTGTTTTTGCTGGGATAACAAAATCTACTCTGGGGAATTCTCTCCTAATAAAAGTCAGCTAGTTGTTGAATGCAAGCCAGTTAGCAGATTGACTACAAAGATGCCATCAATTTGAATCTAGAGGATGCTTTTACAAGTTGCAAATGTCTTCTGACTTATTTCTGACTCATTAAAGCTTTTATGAATCTTGCCAGATGTTTAAGGCCTCAGGGAAAGTCAAATGTACATGGAAAGATGACAAAAGAAAAATAGGTAGAAAGAAATATTGTGAATTACATTGAATGGAAGCTGGCTTACATTGTCCCAATCTTCAAGAAGGAACAGAACTGATCCCTGTCAGTCTCACTGGGTGCCCAGTAAAATCATGAAAAAGATTATTCTGGGAGGTACTGAAAAACTCCTAGTGGACAACACAGTCATATGTCCAACAACACTGATTAATCATTATCTGTTCCAAATTGATCTAAACATGCTTTATCACAGAATTTTAGTGAAATTCCTTGGAAATTTATATTATTACTATGTTCCTAATGCATTTCTACAGCAGCACTGCAGTAGCAATCACGGATGCAATGCAGTAGTCAACTCTTCATGTTTTAATTCTGCTGCTGCCATAAAGCACAGAGCACTCCTACTAAGCTTGAAATAAACCGAGTTGGCAGTTCAGAGCTTGTGTTCGGAACAGTGGTCTCCTGCTTTTTGTAGACAGACTGTATTTTCAAATCAATTAATCTCAGCAGTGTTGCCACAACAGAGGGGCACCGCCAGGCTCGGGGAAGTGCAGCACAGCCTGCAGGAACACACGGAAGGTGTTTGACGCCAAGGAGATGGGCTCATGCTAGGGCTGTGGCAATGAATCTCCCTTCCTGCAGCTCAAGAGCAGAGAGCCAAAATACTCTGGCTCCAGACTCCAGTAGAATTCAACATTTCCTCTTAAATGATCCATAAAGAGCCAGGAAAACTCTCACCAGCGCAAGCCAAAAAAGAATTGGATGAATTAAAGGATAAAGCAAAAGAGTTTCTGCAGTGCTACAGTGGATATTAATACTTCCATGCTAAGCACAGTTTTGAATATACTACAGTAGCTTGATTACTTTCCATCTCAGTTAAGTCCAGTCAGAATTGTAATAAAACCTTGTACTCAAAGAAAAGAGGTTTAATTTCACATGTCTGTTACAGCTGACAAAAACCTATGTCGGAGCAGCTCCTTCCAGTAATGAGGAATGGGATTAGACACTAGTAGAAAATATGTCCCTAAAGACCATCTATAAGACCACAGCTCTGAAGTGATGAATGCTGCATTGCAATAAGATATTTTACAGTAAATAATTAATGTATAGCAATACAAGGTGATAGAAATACAATAATTAAATTACATTTTCTTAGTAGTATGTTCATTTTTGTTAAATATTTTAAGTCCAGTGTGGGCTGTATTAAATATGCATGTCAAATATTAAAATAACTTTCAAACTGCTTTTCACATAGGAAGTTTTGTGTTAGATTTTTGTGTGCTTCTTCCTATACATAGCCCTCTCTAATCTGGTCTTCTGAGAGAATTCCATTTTTTAGAAAAGATATTTTAAGTAAACCACTGAATACTATGGGCAACATGGGGTAAAAAATAGGGAATTAAACTGAAATGAGGGTCTACGTCAATCATCTTTATCAACCAGTATAGACACAGAAGGCAACTGCTCATATAATTTGATTTATGTGTACAGCACTCTCAACAAAGTAAAGTATTAGAACTGAGTAATGGATAATTATTTCAACTATTGGAAAATCCTGGCATAATAAGTTGTAATTGGAACCCTTAAAAGCCAAACTTTTGATTGTTGAGAAAAAATATGCGAGAAAAGGTCATATGGTAAAAATAGTTACACAGACAGGCTGGGAGAGACATAATTACAGTCCCACCATTGTCTGTGTGTGAATACTTTATGGCATTAATTACTGAACATATGTAAATGTATTTTTATGACGACTTTAATTGAGAGCATTAAAATCAAACCCACTACACAGCATTTATGTGTTATTTTTGGCCTGAAATCCTATCTAGGGTAGTATTTAGAAGTTTTATTTATTAATTTATTTGGAGGGTTAAAGAGTTGACAAGAGACCTTGCAAAGTTTTTCAACTTTAAAGCTGCATTATAAAATACTCTTTAGCCTTTTGATTCAGCCACCTCATCAGTCACTGCTTGTCCAATTGCATGTATGAATTCTTCTTCTAGTTTCTCCTCTCCCTGCATTTCCTCACTCCAATACGCCTGGGTGAGATTTTCAGCTGTAATGTGAAATGAGACAGAGTTTCCAGGTCTGGAAGTGCAAAGACTACAATGGCTTTGTGCCCTCACCATCCCTTTCTGTTCCAGGGATATTTCCAGAGTAAGCAGTAACTCCAGCTTCAGTTTTAGCAGCTCTGAGGGCTCATTTGCACTGTAGCAGTCTCCTTAGGTTTTCCACATTAAAGCCACTTCTGCAGAGCAGGTTTTTTTTGACAACACAGTCACAGTATCCAGGTTTCACTTAATCTGCTCTGTTCTTTTTCTTTTTCTTGAGGGGATGGAAATGGTCTCATCCTTCAGCTGCTGACTCTTTTTCCTAGGCCAAAATTATAACTACAATTGCGGCACCAAAGTATTTTGCCTCCCATAGCAGGGCCATTGGACACGATATTGACAAAAAGCAGCAGCAAGGAAGTGTCTCACTCCTATAGAGGTGGACTGGATTTTGGGGGTCTGCTTAGATTTGCTTCAGGTTTATTTTGACTTTGGGGCTTTCCAGAGTCAGTCAAAATAGAAATTACTAGAATGATTCCAAGGTTATGCTCTAGTAATTTTTGTTCACCAGTGCCAGCTTTTTTTTTCCCTTTGACTAACTTTTATTACACAGTTTTGTATCAGATGACTTTGGAGTCATTCAAATTTCACACTCCCAGCCTCCTACATCTCTAACCCTTGCCCCTTTATTCCCTGGCACATGAGGTTGTGTCTGGGTAGAGTACATTGAACAGATTCCTGGGAGTCAAAATTCATTTAGGATGGAAAAACAACAGTGCATCCCCAGTTGCTGGAAGTAAATTCAGCTTCTGATCACAGCAAAGGAATTTCTAAAACAAGGTCTGGGGAAATCTATGCAGCCTAATAGCTGTTTACATGCATACCAAATCTCTTCATTTGCTGATCACTCATGCAGGCATTTTAACAAGTGATGTACTCTTGCCAGATTTGCAGGATGCATGTTTAAACAAGTTGGTAAGGAAGAAATTTGCTGAGGGACTAGCTCCTCTTCAGAAGTCCAAGGAATCATTCTTTATTTAACAGGGATGAATGAGCAGGAAACTTTTTAGGCTCCAGCAGATGTCAAAGCTGTCTCAAAATTGCCCTGCACTGTTCCAAAACTACACATGGTACTGAAAGAGTATAAGTAGGATTCAGTTGCGTAAAACATCAGGAAAATAAAGTCTGTGAGCTAGTTTGCAGAATAAAATGTATTTTTTCCTCTAAAGTTCTATGTTGCTTTATTATTTTGTTGTACAACTGCATTATGTATTTGTATGCACCTGTGCACTGCAGTACTGCTTTTTTATTAAAATACATTTGCCTGAATACTGAAGGAGCACATTTTGGATTTTTACATTTAATTTTTAATTTTATTTAATTTTAATTTTATTTTGCACTCTGCGTATTTTGATAATCCATATTAGACAAAAGAGGATGCTGAATACCCACATAATTTGATACTTAGTTCATTAAAAAAAAAGTAATTTATCTTAAAATATCATTCATTTAGAGGCTGCTATTTTTTATTTCTCTTATGGGAACATTTTCAAGGTGGAGTCCTTTCACTCATCATGCTTACAAAAATGTGGTTTCTCTGTCCCAGAAACTAAATTTAAATAGATATAAAAACCAAATCTATTAACCACCATTTTCTCATTTTTGCATATGAGAAATTGAGACTGAGAAATGAAAAGATACTTGTCTAACATCACAGAAGAGCTAAGGATAACTTGATCTTTGATGAAAACTTAGTGATTAAATGGTGAAAGAGACTCTAAAATCATTCAGAAAAGTGACTTTCCCCCATTTTTAGTTTATAAAAGCTAATTCAAGTTTTCTATTCTTCATAGAATCAATCATAGAGTAGTCTGGGTTGGAAGGGAACTTTAACCTAGCCCAAGCCCCCTGCAATGAGCAGGGCCACCTTCCACTAGAGCAGGTTGTTCAGATCCCAGTCCAGCCTGACCTTGAACGTTCCAGGAGATGAGGCATCTACACGTACTCTGGGCAACCTGTTCCAGTGTTTCAACAGCTCATTGTAAAAAAAATATTTCTTCACCTTATCTGAATTGACCCTTCTTTAGTTTAAAACCATCACTCCTTGTTCTAGCACAGCAAGCCCTGTTAAAATGTCTGTCCCCATCTCTTTTGTAATAAGGTCTTCCTGGAACCGTCTCTTCTCCAGGCAAAACATTACAAATTCTCTCAGTCTTTCCTCATGACAGAGGTGCTCCAGCTGTCTGATCAACTTGTTGGCATCCTCTGGACTCACTCCAACAGTTTGACATCATTCCTGTGCTAAGGAATCCAGAACTGGACACAGGGCTCCAGGTGGGTCTCACCAGAGCAGAGCAGGGGGCACAGAGTCACCTCCCTTAACCTCTGATCATGCTTCTTGTGATGCAGCCCATGATAAAGCAAGCTTCCTCCCATTCCATTTAAAAAGCAGAAATGAAATGGCAGAGATACAGTGAGTTACCATGAAGTTCTGCGAGTATTGTGGTCTAAAGCAGTCTATGAAAAATTTTTGGACTGAAATATTTTATTCTATTGTTTATTCTCCTACAGTACCCCCACCAAGCGAAGGATTTCTGTGATCTTTTTTTAAATTCCTCTTTCACTTGAGTTGATTCTGGTGAGGTAAATCTTTTCTTTGACAGAGAAGATTCAGGTTTATGAAAAATGTGTCATCAGAAAGGTATACAGAGCAAAATGTCTAAGCAGTCCATTATTTTGAAGCAAAGACACTAATATTTAGCACAGTAAGCACTTTTATATTAACAACATCTTGTGAAAAAAGAGATAGTCCTAAAGAAGAGTTCAAGAAATCTAGTTTTGGACATGAGCATGCATACTTCATCTCATCTGAAGATTACTTTTGTTTCCAAAATGGAATTCCTAGATTTATTGCAAAATAATCTGGAACAAATCCCTAAATACTATGACAAGGTAATTTTTAATGAAACAAAATGCTACTTTACTATTCATCCATTGCCATGTATGAGGCTTCTGTCAGTCTCTGAAAGCTGTTCTAGGAACAAACAGCTTCTATGCAAATCCTTCTGTTGATTTCTAATTTCCTAGTAGTGTACACTTTAAAGCACTGTTTATATCAGAATCCAAGGGACTGATTCTCCACTTAGTTACTCTAATGTAAAACATACTTACAAAAGATTCTATAATTCCCACTGGTAAATAATGTTGGTTTATTTTGTTCTGGGAAGATTTTGTATCTGGAAGATTTGATTCCTAGTAAGTTTTTCCTGATCCAATAAATACTTTTAAAAAGGGTTTCAAAGTCTAAAACGTAGTTAATTTTTCACTTACAGTAGATACTGCTATTATATTCTGCTCTAGCAGAGATAAACTTTGTAGCCAATAAGTATCAGAAAAAATAAGTGATGTTTTCTGTTTGGTTTTACAAGGATCCTAGGACCTAAAGCTTGCAGAAGAACTGTGGCAAAGATTGCCCAGTTTTGCTTAAGGGATTTTGGACCACAAGTATTATTTAACATTCACACCCAATATGTATTCTACTGAGATACAAATATCAGCACAGAAGCTCCCTGTGGGATTCCTGTTCCCACAAAGAGCTGATACTCAGTGTCTGATATGCATTCAGAAGGTTGAGAACCATCCTTCCCAAATGGAGATTCCCACAGTGAGCTTAGTTACTCTCAGAGTAAATACAGTTTCCCAGAAAACTAGAGCCTGACTTCTCCATCCACCTACTGAAACCAGATTATTGCAGATAATAATCTTTCAGATATCATGCTTAACTAATTTCCTGCCTGTTTAATTGTCTTAACTATCATTTCCTGTGATGCAGTGCTATTGTAACACCTAGATCCAAAGGACGATGTCAAACATGTTTTTGGTATTTTCAGTGGGTGTGTTGCTGAAAAAATAACCGGAACACATATTTTAGCAGGTGTGTTAGTCTTGGCTATTCTTCCATTCTGTATTTCCTGATGGCTTTTGCTGTTCCCACTTCATCCCATCTCCCACCCTGGACGTGCAGTGTAAGAAAGGGCAACCCTTTCAGGGAGGAGTATGCCTGCAGTGACCTTTAGAAGGTTTAGTAAATGAAAAGGGACATGCGAAACTGAATGAGGGATTTATAGTGTTTCTGGCATTATAGGTTAAACAAATACTGAACAAACTCAAAACAGAGCTACACAGTTTAACACTTCAGCCCTGCAGAGCCACTCAAGGGAGATGGGTAGAGAGATATTTGCTTATTCTGGTTTGAACTCCGAATGGAGCTAAGTGATACCGGAGATTGAAAGGCTGTCCAAGAGTGCTTGTAATGAGCCTCCCTTTGCAAGTCCAGGTCGGGCTCCATGCTTTGACACTGACATTTAGCCTGTCACACATAACCATTTCACATCCACGGCTGACAGGGTTGCCTTTGGCAAAACAAAGGTACAGGAAAAAGAGTAGGGACCACTCCACGTCTTTGGTTTTGCTGAAACAAGCAAAAAAATGGTATCTCAGTAGTTAGGCATGGCAAGGAGGCTGTAGTTGATGGTGCATTTGAACACAATTTTTTAGTTAAGTCTGGGTCAAAATAAGTATATTGTTTGGTTTGTGCTCTAGGAAATGTTTTGAAAGCTATCAGCCCAAATTCTATTTTTTGAAATAGATATACCTCAAAACAAGCTGCTGTTAGAGCACTTTTAACACAGTTGGCAACATTAATCCAAATTAGGACTTGAGCATTAATTTTAATGCAACTTCAAATTATTAGTATGAATTTGTTTAAGGTCTTTGGAATACAAACCCTACTGAAAATATGTGTGCCCTTATATTACATATCAGGACCTAGTAATTTAGAAGTTCTTGGTGAACTTTTTATCAGCACAGAGTTTCTATAAACAGCAAGCAACATTCAGAATGGGATTTTGCAACAGTAGAGAGCAAAAGTTTAGGGACTGAATAATCCTTTCACTTGTGAATGTTGTAGGGTGATTTTAGACAGTAGAATGCAACTTCCCAAAAGCAAAAATGAGTAAAAACACATGGACGATTTTTTTATCATTGAATATTATAATAGATCTTTACTGTGCTCAAGAGGAGGCTTTTTTTTTGTCCCAGCAAGATAAACCAAATGAAATTCCCTAGTGTAAGAGAACTGTAATCGCATCTATTCTTACAGATGTGACCTCTCAGGAATAGAGGAAAAAACAAGCAAACTTTGGCTAAATAAATGAGTGCATACAATGTACAAGTGCAAACAGACCATTCCCTAATGATGAAAAGGTTCAGGGCATGAAACTCTTGCTGTTATTACTCAAGATCCCAGAAGGACTGAAGTGTTTTCATATTATTCTGCTGATGCTATCAACCTATTCACATGCACTCATCCTGTTGCACCAATGGCAAACTTATCTTCAGGTTAAAAGCAGAGTTTCTTACAGAAGGGAAAGAATCTTATCATCCCCTTGGCAAACTCTAATTTTATCTGTCATGGTAGGAAGCACATTGGGTTTTGATAAAATTTCCAGTTCAGTCATTCAAACACATTGAAGGTGGCATATTCACATTGGGAACCCTGGCTTTAAGGATTAGTTGAATAGAGCTGTGGGAAGGTTGTTTGGCACTGTGTACTATGTGTTTATTATTCTCATTTTTTTCCCATTTATTAACAGTAAGATGACCTATGCAATACTATGGTCAATATTCTTGCGTCTGCTGTCATTTCATGTCTGGTAGGTTAAAAAAATAATCAAATTTCTATATTGTTTTCCTCTATTTTCAAGGGGACATGAGTTACAGATATTGAACTACCTAAAAGTGATAAAACAAATATTTATGGCCTTTCTGGAGAGACTTAGGTAAGGTTGTTAAATTTCTTTTCAAGATTCTTTTAAAATGCTGGAATTTCTTGCTGGAAGCCTCTGCAAATAAAGAATATCACAAAGGATAATCAGCAAATCAACTGACAGAGATTTATGTCCTACTAAAGACTTTGATAGTAACATCTGAGCATTTTGTTGACAGTCTCTTGCTTTCATTTCCAGAACCCTTGGTCAGCCTTTAAAACTAAATCCAATGAAAAATTGCACAGTTAGGTATAATCCTTTGGAGAGAGCCTATCTGACGAGCTAGTTCAATAATGGATTATTGGATAAGTCTATAATTAAATGCCGGCCTTCAAGAAATTGTCTTTCTTGTTTTTATGCTTCAAGCTCTCTGAAACATAATCCAGCAATGAGTAACACATAAATCTCATAATATACCTATAGTCCTGTTGAGGTAATCTTATCTGCTGCTGTATTAAAGACAGAATGTTCTGTTCTTATGGGGCCTTAATATAAAGGTGTATTATAAGTTTTAAATGGCAATCAAGTCCTTTCTCCCAGCTGGTCATGGTTGATCCTCAAGATTTAGGAAACTTTTTAATCTAAATTCTTCAATCAAACATTTTTGTTGATTTAGCAGAATCCAGCTATTGCAGTGTTATTGGCTTCATTGTTCTTTAGGAATCTATTGCTCTCTGAATCATGTGGGAATGCACAGTGCATCAGCTGTGGATACTGATGGAATGAAAGCAGCAGGCAGAGGTCAGGCCAATTTTATAATTTGGTTTTTGACTCAAAATCCGAATAATATTCCCAGTCCTATTAAAAACTTCCTATGTACTCTTGAACATATCACCTAACACAGGATTTATCACATTAGGTCTTTGCAGGCAAAATGTTGTCTAAGATACTTTTAACTAGATTCTTAGTCTGGAAAGCAATGTCTCCAGGACACAATCCATCTCACCGAATTTAGATCCCTCATTCAGTCTCTCAGTCAATAGATTTTATGAGGGTTGCCTCTTGTCTTAGATTTTGTTACCTCAGCAAAATTAAAACTCTGTAGTGGTAAAAAGAATTTTGAAATTTCACATTTTGTGGGCAGATATTCCCAAAATTAATTTGCTGATTTTTTAAAATTTTCTTTTTTTAATCTTGCCACTACTTCTACAAGATATATCTGCATTCACTTTTGGAGTTGGACACCATAGTTCTTGTGAGCCCCTTCCAAATCAAGCTATTCTATGATTCGGTGATTCAGATCACAGCAGAATTTTTGGGGAGGACAAGCAGGACACCATCTCTAGATAGGATTTTGGAGACAGGTCCACCTGGTCACACCAACTGTGGCTCAGCATATTGAATTGGGAGCCACTATATTTATTCTCCTTCCTGCCTTGATTCCACTCTTCACAGTCTTATCTCAAGCTGGGAAATGATAGCCCCAAAGGGAAAATAGTGGGCTGGAAGGAGGAAAGAGTGTTTACACTTTAACTCACATGAAAATGGTAGTGATGGTGGAGTGTGGCTTCCTGCTTTGGAGCTCAACTCCTTTTGGTTTCTTTCTGCCACTCCAAATTCGGCAGGAGTGGTGATGCACAGCAGAGAAAATCAGTGAGGAAAATATGATGGTGGCTGAAATAACTCACTGAGGCTCCATACAATTTTTAAACTTGTTTGTACACTTCATTTCCAATAATTTCAGTAAAATTGGATGTCAAGTTAAACCCGTTGACTCACATGTGGTCTTCTTTCTTTTCATAACAATTATTTTAATGTATTTTCATTGACAAAAGAGTCCCTTTACCTTACTAGTTGAGCTGCTAGGATTTCAGCCTAAATTTTCAGTTCTGGAAAAACAAACAGACTGTGAATTGGAACAAAAATTCTTAAACTACCATGAAATAAAACAATTTGACTGAAATCACAGAAACATTTAATTTTGACTGTGATATTTTTCTTACATTGTTCAAACTTTTTATATCTACAAATTTTAGATCTATATTTTTGTGATACCAGTGTTCAACCATATAGAATAGGGAGTTGAGTTAAGCATATTCCCTTTCCCTATCAAACCTTTGTCATTGACAGTGAAACATTCTTGGATACTATTCTTATCTTGGTTGAAAAATACCCTCATGCATTTTTAAAGAGTTTTAATTAGTTTCTCTAAACTGGGAAAACAATTCTGCAAGCAAAGATGGATGCTTTGGAGATTAGTAGTCAATTTAAAAATAGTATCAATGACTGTCCCACAGCCTCCAAGGAAATTGTTTATTTACCCCGTATTAATTTGAAAACAAACCAGTGGGAGATCACAAAATAGGAAAACTAAAAATAAGTGCAATAATACAAGGAAAAACAATGACAAGTCAGATACAACCTGACACCCTGTTAGTCAGGGTGGTGGTAGCAGTTCAAATGAAGTAGTTCAGTTGAAGCAGTGATCCTGTGGAAGATCTAGTCTCCACCTGAAGGTCCAGAGGTAGCTCTTGTCCTCTGGGAGTCTAGCAGACAGGAGCTCCTTGGGTAGGTCCAAGGCCAGGTTGTATCCAGGTGGGAATACTTGGCTCCTCCCTCCTGGGTGGAGCATCTCACAATGGAATGAGATAATTCCATGAGTCATGTGGTTAGTTCTTGATTGCTCATTAACAGTTATCAGGGGTGAGTCATAGCAGGAGATAACAGCTAATGGCCCACAGCTTGTGGTAATAGAATACTAAATACATTTATATTGTAACCTAGGACAACCCCGTATTTTGGTTCCTCTTCTTTAAAATAGAATTTATGCAAAAGAGATACTCCAGTATACTATTCAGATACTCAAGGTAAATAGTCTAACACATTTTCACTTTGACATTTTCAAATTTATACAGTCTGAAGAACTGTTCATGAATATTCACATAGAGAAATAAACAATTTCAAGTAGTGGCTTGAAAATGTAGCTTTTCACCTTCAGCCAGCACTCCAGTTCAGTCATTAGTGACTGAAAATTGTTCCCATGTGTACACTAAGCAGTACAGTGTTTTGGTGGTCTTACTCTATTTCTTATTGGACAGATGTCTATATCATTAAAAATACCTTTCACAATTAGCACTAATTGACATCAGAGGTAGGAATATTGGAAAATTACCTGAGCTGTGAGACCAGCTTTCCTCTAAACGGTTAAGGTGAATTCACTAGAACGGAAATGGAAAATAAGTGTGGGGCACCAAAGGAATTTTACTTCTCTGTTCACCTGCTGGATTAATGACAGAGTTCAGACTGCAGCACAAACAAATTGAATAATTTTAAATAGTTGATGTGCCTAACAAAAATAATTACTCATATTTCAGTGAAATATCCCATTCCTTCACCCAGAATTCTTGAATCTATTAATTCCTCCAGGAAAGAAGTATTTCTTGCTGATAGATAAGTAATCTATGCAGTTTAGCATATATTTCCCTTGTGAGAAGAAAGGCATTCTTTTATCATTGTTATCAAAATTATTTGTTTGTATTTTTATAAAAGTCTCTATTATTGTGCCATCTTCCATTGTAAATGTAGCCTTTCTGGAAACTATGCCTCAAAAGAAAATACAAAGCTTTTCATGTCTAAGAGCTGGCTCAGTCTTTTTATTTGAATGACTTTTTATGGCAGGGTGTTTGGAGGAGATTAAAATAATTCTATGGTTACTATTAATAAGGGTCATCCTTTAACAGTTAGCTTTCTAAAATGACATTCAGCCACTTTCTTCCCTTGATGCATTGATACTCAGAGAAGGCAAACAACTTCAAAGAATGTCAAGGAAATAAATCACGTTTATATATAAATATTTATGGCCCCAAATATATCCTCCCAGACCACAGAAGGACAGCCAGCCTTATTATCGAGACAGTTTATTCTAAGAAGTATTGTCATTAAAGAGTATTTTTGGTGAAAAATACTTGGGCAGAATTAAATAGATTTGTTTTAACTAAAACCATACCTTGTAAACTAAACCAAAATTTTTTCCAGTAAACCTTAATAATTATGGATCTGTCATTAGACACTTAAAATTTCTATGTATTGCAGACAGAGCAAAGTAATTACTGAATTAGGTTGGCAGAATTTTTGTGCACATTTTATGCAGATGTAAACAGAGACTGTAGAGTAATTAAATGCCATTACTTATAATCTGTCACTGTGCATCCATTTGTGTACAGGGCAAAGAGACCCTGCAGGGGTGGTACAGATGCTACAGCTGCACAAGGGGGCTCAGGTGTATATATTTCTTTTAGGAAGAGAGGTGTTTTAGATCACTTGTGTGGATTCCTCAAATATGTTAAATTCCTCAAATATGTTAACGCTTTATTTATCATTGAAGTTTTCACCTTAAACTTGTAATAGACTTACAAACATCTCTGTATTTTGAAAAATTGAAGCTGCAGGTTGTTTTCAGTTTCAGGCATTTGTTTCAGTGAGTCAGGACTGCAGAAACAATAGAGCATCTGCAGTATCCATCTGTGACACATGACCTGGGTGCTCCTGCAAAGATTTCACTTCAGGTATTCACTTGGTCATCAAAGTCTTAAATAACTTGCACCATACCTGACCTAGACATTATCTCTCTTGTTGTACTTTTTGGTAGCAAGAGAGGTAAATCTTAGATTGTTATACTTAATTTTTACACATACTAATTTTTCTGAAATTGAGTCTACTTTATATTCCAAATTTATCCCTCATGGGCATGAGACATGTTCTGATTATTTACAAAATAAGAACAACATGAGTAGAATGATGGACTATGGTTTTGATTGGTCATTGGATTCTTAATGTAAGGAGAAAGCTAACCTGGATTTAAATTTGGCACAAGATGCAGAGTTTTCTCCAATATATACTGTAAACTGGTTTGGTTTGTTAAAAATAATGAACATTTGATTTGTGCTGTAGTGGCATGAAATGATGAATCAGGGTTAGGATACCAACATTCAAGAAGAGGATATTTGTAAATAGTAATTTAAGAGGAAATCCAGGAAATTAAAATGCAAAGAATCATCATGGAATTTGCTCAGAGAATATGGGATCCTTATATTTCTAAAAACAAATACATTTGAGTGCATTGAAAGGAAACATAAAGGGATAAAATAGATAAATTATGTGTGCAGGAATGAGATGTTACAAATCCCAGTTTAAATCCCAGAAAGACAGGACAAATACCACTAGCATAAAGGAATTTAAGGTTTGAAAGATAAGACATAAAAGAAGGTTAAGAAAAAAACTGAAGACAAAGAAATCTTTTATATTATCCTGACAGATCAGAAGTATTGCAGAACAAGCCAGTGGGTCTGCTGGTCCTCCAGAGTACAGAAAGTCAAAAAGCACAAAATTACAAGGAATATGAATGGTCTCTTTGCATCTGTCTTCACCCCAGTAGGTGCTGGAAAGATGTCTACATCACAGCTACTCCTTCCAGTTAATTTGATACAGAGACATCAAAAAGAGGGGAAAAAATGCAAGTATTGAACTTGTCAAGGTTTAATTGGGGGCTACAATGTAAAATGCTCTACTGTAGTAATCTGCTATTTGCTTTAGGGAGAAAAAAACAATGTATTTATTGCTCGTTAGTACCAAGCATTCAGGTGAAAACAGTGAAAAGAAAGCAGATTCCAGTCTGTCATTGCAGAAGCACCTCCAAAGTGTCTCCTCCAAAAGGCATTCTGCATGAAGCCAGGAGTATGTCTGAAAATTTAGTATAGGATATTAATTGTTCTAGGTTCCCTTTATAGTCAGTGTTGAGATAGAGGCAGAATAAGATTCCATTCATTATTTACTGAATCATCTCCTGGAAGTGTTTTATGCAGTAATTTCTAGTTTACATCTTCAGAATAATAGTCAGCATTTCTGTCATTTTGATTATATTTTTGGTCCTGAGAAATTGTTGCAACCAGACCAGTCATGGAGAAAATAGGTATGAAACCACTGTGGGCTTTGAGCTAGAGACTAAACATTGTGGGTCACTACCAACAAGACTTTTTAGGCTTTCAGAAGTGTTTTTTCCATGAAATGTTGTAGACAGTGGCTAAGTTTAATCTCTACAAAGTAGGAAGCTAAAGCCTGGAATAAATTAAAGTTTGGTTATAAGATAAGAAGCTAAAAGGGTAATGAAATTTCCAGTTGGCACCATTCCTTTCATTTTGTTTTCCATAAAAAGAATTTCATAAAGTTTCCAAGGACCTCTTAATCTATTTCTCTCAATATTGTTTGCTGACTAACTTTATTAAAGTGTAGAGAAAGTGCAATGACAAGTGACATTTTATTTTGGAAGATGGTATTCAATATTGGCAGAAGATGATATAAATGATCCAAATGTTGTAAAATTCATTATTGTTCAATAGAAGTCCCTGTTGAACTTCCTCTTTCATAATCTGTGGTGAAACTAATTTTAACAAATCCGGCAGGCTTTCTTTATATAATGTAAGGAAAGCTGTCCCCATTATAAGGACATGGAAAAAAAGTGTTTATGTTTATGCAAATTGTTTATAATTTAATTAAAACTAATTACTTAAAAGTATATGCTAATTTTTTACTTTTTGATGCAGTAAATGTTGAGTTTAATTAAACAATAATCAAACCATAACATTAGAGCATAATAACAAATGTATACATTTCTCAACTCTAGAGACAGCTGAGATGGATTTGAGCTGGTTACTGGTGTTTGGCTGTCATTTTACTCAATATATGCCTGTATGTCTACACCTGTGCTGGTTCTTTCAAGGTCACCAAACTTTTGATGCTTTTGATTAGCATTCAGCTGTGTCTCTGATCCGTGGTAAGCTGCCAGCAATAAATAGGGACCACACATATTGGGGAAGAGTTTCTAGGTGTCTTCAACATTTTTGTTGAATGAGACACCTGCAAACTTTGGACAGAGCTGGATCAATTGTCATGACTCATAAGGCTGAAAAAAGACAGGGGTAGGGTCTTAGCATTTCACTTTTTGACTGTTGACCTTCATGTCTTGGTTCTCCCCAGACCAGACATACAGAGGATCAGAGCTTTGAACCTGTGCACACCTGCTTGATGCACACGAGAAAACATGTTTATTCATTTGAAATAAGTCAAGGGAACAATTGCATAGCATTGTCTGGATCTGGCCAAGGAGGAATTGCTTTATTGCTGCAGCATGTGTTGGATCTTTATTTTCTAAACATCCTGCTGGGAGACGTGCAATAAAACCCTTTTTGCAATCGTTCCTCTCTCCATGGCGCTAAGAGTTCCCTGTTCCATCCTATTCCAAATAACACATGTGAATGCCTTGCCTTTTGTTTTTAAGTTAGGACAGCTCCACAGGGCACATATTAACACACATTAATGAATGGATTATGGGCTTGTCAGAGCTTCCGGTGGTGAATTTAGAGCCCATTAAAGACTAGGCATTGATTGCACTGGAGACTGTAGCTCTCTGTTTAATCCCTGGCAGGTGGGCACTGGTGCAAGCTTCACCATCTTGCATCAGCAGTGAACCTCAAACGTGACCTCTCCAGAGGGAGAAGGGTAATTCATTTGCCATGTTTACTTTATCTTCAGCTTCTTTTAGAGAGAGGCTTCTAACTGTGCTGAATTGTTCTAAGCGAGGAGTGGCAGATGTGTGATGTGGCTCACGTTTTTGAAGGATTCTGTAGCAGTCTCTGTATGCTTGACCTTCAGACAGTTTAAAGTCAAGTCCCCATGGCAAAGAAATGAGTGTATAGTATGAGCTCTCTGAAATTAACTGTAGCTTTCGTGGTGGACTTTCACTCCCAGGACATACATTAAAATTACACTCCTGCACAGTGACTTTAATTTCTGTTAGGCAAAAGGACTGCTCAGTTACTGCAGTGCTTTTACAAAATAATACCTAATAGGAGGTGAAAATACACCAAATCAGGACAAGCTTGAAATAAAGACTTTTTTTTGTTTTTTAAGTCTTCTGCCAACACAGCATACTTTCTTTTCTAAATCACAATGCAGTCCCAGGTGTCCCCTGGATATCATGGTAGTAATCAGATTAAAAAACCCAACCAAACAAAAGGCCTCCCAAAAGCAAGAGGCAGGAAGAAACAATTACCTGTGTAGTCTAAAATCTCATTTCACACCAGACACTTTTCCTAACCACAATCAGTCATTAAGATACTTTTATCTTGAGTTTGTAGGGGTAGATCCACCTCTGGTCCAGGCAGCTGCAAAGGAGAATGGGATGGGAATGCAGTCCATTGCTCTTTAGATAATTCGAAGGATGAGATGGAAGATGGTTCATACTTTCTAAAGCCTCAGTGTCCAAATTCAGAGATTTTCACATCTATGCATGAGGAATGAATGCTTAATTTTTATACAGATATTTAATTCACACTTAATTCAACCAGATTAAAGGAAAGTGAAACTAGAATAATTTTCTCACAAGAGCCAAAATAGATAATGCTCTTACAGAAAGGCAAAGCTGGAAATGATAGATGTGAGGGACTGAAAGTATGCTCAAATTACTTTAATCTTATGTAAATTTCAAATCACAATGTTTTTCTGTCTTTCTCTTACTGAGCTGATTTGCTCCCCTTTGTAACTAGGTAGTTGCCAATGTCTCATTCCTAATACACATCATATGCCTAACTCTCAACTTTTGGTGATAATTTCTCGGTTTAAGTGACTTCACTGGAGAGCATCTCTTCACAGAGGAGCACCTCTGCAGAATATTACACACTCTCTCTTTTGAGCTATTCTAGGATATATCATTTCTTCTATAAAAACTCTCAATTTCCTCACTAGTCATGAGAGACGCTTCCCAGGTTTCTTAGTAAAACAAAATAAAAATTTTAATTCATTATTTTGATTTTAAACAGTTGATGGTCTCTTTTTGTTAGATCAATAACTGTTTCACTTGATCTCCTTATCAATACCTTTAGCAAGGAATAAAACTCCTTTTATTTGCCTTCCTTTTTCGGGGATTTGTTGTCATATTTTCACACGGAATGTTCCTTGCAATGGACTTCCTGTCTGTATCTGTGTATCTTAACCAACACTGTAGATACAAAACCTTAAAGAGAATGCATTTATGTCACTCATCAGCTGGTTCTTCACAGAGGTGAGACTTGGTGGCAATTCACTCTCCTCCTGTCATACTATCAGGTGTTTTGGGTGTTTTTATTGTATTGTTTCATGTTTACCAAAATTGTCAAACCAAACAAAATTTTTAAGAGGTGAGAAATAAGGAAAAAAATTTAAGATGTGAGAAATTATTTACTTTGGTATGTGTATGAAAAGAAAAACTCTAACAAGGAGGCATAATAATATATGAAATGTCTCCTGAAAATATAGATCTTCCCACCCTTTTTAAATCCAACCTTTAATTAAAACAGGTGATTGTTTTAACTTATACTTTCCTCTTTTCTGTAAGCCTGTCCTTCCTATTTATTCTTTTTTCCTTTGCTGTCCTGATTGAGGTTGTAACTTGATTGAGGTCCACTTCTGCAAATAACATCAGCATAGATGCTGAAAACAAATCTTGGCACAAAACACTCAGACATCCAACAGATGAATATCGTGTGGAATTTGTAAGTGGCTCTGGGGAAAACAGGTTTAGATGGAATCTCTTTCCTTATCTTTAACTCAGAAAGAGCTGAATTTGTTGAGACACTTTGATAGGTCTCTTCATGCCATTGGTATGCAGCTACTGATATATCAGTACATTTTTTCCTGAGTGAGGCAGGGTACCAGGAGCACCATAGAGTTCCTGGCCACCAGAGATATGGATTGTAAGATGCTTAAGGGGTTTTATGTTCCCTATGCCTCTAACAATCCTCTGCTTCCCAACAGCTGGTCTGAGGTCTGATCTTTGTCTAGTTCAGAGATGTTTTATCAGGCCTGAACTAGAGCTTAATCAAAGTTTATCGAAATACTGGCTTGGAAGCTGTGAGGTAGAGAAGGAATCAGTCTGTCTTGTGTCTCATTTCCCTTCCTTCCTCTGGCAACAACCTTGCTGATTTCATCACTTCCAATTCTTTAAGAGCATTTCATGCTCATTTTGTGTCCAGAGTCACAGGGGCTTTTCTGTTCATGAGAACAAGTCTGCTGGTAGATTGTATCACTCTTAGCACCTGTCCAAATTTATTAGCCTATATAAAAGATTCGTCAGTTTGGAGGCATTCAAAGTGTGCAATTTTAGTTCGGTTGATTGGGTGTGAGATACATGTCACAGAGGACTACCTATGCAAGGTGACTCTCAACCCCTGCACCTGCAGGAAAGGGGATTTTCCTAGGCTGGAGGTGCAATGCCAAGAGAGGAAGCTCCGCTGCTCCATCTCGTGGGAGGAACTAAGCACATCACGATGCACTTGTCAGGCAGGTGCAGCATTTCTGTAGCCTGTTTAACTGCTCTGAGTAAAGGGATGAAATCTCCGTCTGCTGCGAAGGCAGAGATTCAAACAAGAGGAACTGGTGACACAAACCCCGCAATGCTCTCTGCAGGTGAGTTTTCACTCACATACAAGTGTTCTTATGTCCTCTTTCACATTCCTCAAGAAATTAAATTCCAGATGTTGTAGATATAGGAACAAAGCTAGACTTCTACTGGCCGCAGTTAATACATATTACCTAAGAGTTGCTGCCTTGTAGTTCTTTTAGCATCCAGCTCTCTGACACCCCATAATCCTGTGTCCTCCATCCTCTTTTGGAATCTACACCCACTCTTTTGGAATCTATTGAAATTGCATTTAATGAAACCAATGGTAGTCAGGTGATTTTCATGTCATTAATGGTGGTAAATTCTACCTTTGTTACACTGCTTTCCTCTCATTTGTTTCTAAATCTTCATGTCCCTTTGATCAGAGGATAAATGTTTATTCCTTGGCGTGTGGGGTTTTTGTGTGATTGATTGGTAATGACAGATCACTGTCATAGGCACTTCTATAGGATGATTTTATCAGTGAAAATTCCAGTAAATTCCCTATTTCACTAGCATGGATCTGCACAGTCCCTCAACGACTGTTCCTCACAGAGTCCAGTCAAAAAGGAATGTCTCAGTGGGACAGAATTTCCCATATAATTCTCTTGGTTTAAAATTATAAAATAGTTTTTTTATTTGGTTATTTTGGTAAGAAAGAAATGCCAGCTAATAAAAATTTAAAGGAATAAGTTAAAATTAGTAAAAAAAAATTTAAACTTAACATTCTTAGGCACAAAGCCTTCATACACACAAACACACAAACACTTTCCTTCTGACAAAAATTTGCTTCCTCTGTTGCTTTTTAACATACATCTTCATTAATGCATACATAATATATATATTAATTTATTCAGTTTAACGATAGTTTTAAAGGAAAATTTTTCAGTCTTCAGTATTGTCTTCAATGTGATCAGATGAAACCATAGAACAGGAAAAGAAAATTCAGTGTGTTTTTTATAGTTGCCAATCCTTCAGAAGACAATCCTGGTTCCAGTAAATATACCATGTAAGCAACTCTCCTCCCTTGAGGATGGAGAGTGTAGGGCTCTCTGAATGTATTATTGAGAAGGGAAATCAGCTGAGCAGCCTCTCTTACCTTAGTCTTGGAAGAATTCCATGAAAGCCAAACATGAATATTTTACTGGGGAGAGAATGCCAGTTTGGTTTGCTGTAACTTATTTATGAGTTAAATTTCCAAAGCTTTTTAGGCACATGCACGCTTTTTGGGTCACACTCTGCTTTTGTTACACCAATAGAGAGAATTATTGCATTGTCTTCAGTGAGATCATGACATATTTACACAGCCATGAAATAAATAAATATTAGTAACAAGCTTGGGGCTAGATCCTCCACTTTGCTTACTCACACAAGCTGAGAGAACATCGTAGCTTCAGGTGTTAGATGTCTTAAAGAAATCTCACACATGAGGTCTAATGTTCCCCCATGTAATCCATAGGGAATAAATGCCTCATGCAATTTGTGTTTGTCCATGATCTGAAACTATCTTTGTCTTGCCTTTCAACTAAACAAAAGCAAGGTGTGCTTTCACTAATTAGTTATAACTAAGTTTGACAATGATTAGAATTTTCCCTCCTGTGCAAAATCTGCCTAAAATTCGCTGACTTGCAGGGGGTATAGGATGAAATCTGTGAGAGCCCCACGGCACACAGAGAGAAAATTCTGGAATTTTTAATTGTAATGCCACTTGCACTACAAGGAATGGTAAAATTTGAACCCAAGATTGAAGAACACTTGATGAAAAAGAGCCCTAAATCCACCAAGCAGATATTTTGTACCAGAAAAAAAGTGCAATTTTCTTACTTATTTTGTGGTCCTTGAGTCAGCAGTGAGTTAGAGGACGACTTGTCAAATTCTGAGATGTTAGTGAATGATTTATTAGGTGTCCAAAAGCAAACCTGTAAGCCACAAGATATAAAGAAAACAGGCCTCAAATGGTCGGTCCAGATTTCCTGCTAAAGTAAAGACTGTTATATTCATTAGGGAATCTAACAAAGAAAAACATTACAAGTATCAAAACCACGTCTGATCTTGAGCTGCAAAAGCAGGAGTTTAGGAAATTTCAAGATGTGTGATTTGTTAACATTTGCGTTACCTGCATGACATTGTGTAATCCCAGTGTCACACTCTTGAATGATAACTCTGAAGATCAAACTGGCCCCTTCACCTCATGCTGGTTTTCCCATCCATTGCTAATTATGATGTTTGCCTTTGTGGGACTTTTATGTGCTTGGCATTCAAATGCTTTTTCCACTTGTGACCTCAGCTGGTATGATCCTACTTCAACAAGAAGGCATGAAGCAGGGCTGGTTTTTGTTTCCATGTTTCTCTTTCTATGCTTTCACCTGCCTGCTAGAGGTGACAGCATTTTGTTAGAAACACCAGAATTCCCACTAGGTCAGTAGGTAAATATTCCACTCAGGAATATCCCTTACCTACCCTGGGTTGTGAGATTATTAGCTAATGTCTGCAAAGTGCTCCAAAATCCTTGGATTGAAAGCAGCACGAATGTGAAAAGTGGTGCTAAATGTATATCTAGAATTTTAAATGCAGTAGAGAAATGCTCATGTATCCTTGGAGCGCTGATGCAGCTGTGTACCTATGGCCTTCTAAACATATAGTTAGCTATCCTCCTTTTTCTTTCTTTTTTTTTTCTACTAGACCTCAAGTGGTTTGAGTTTTTCCTGAATGTTTCTTACATTTCAGTATCTGTGACTGCACCATTCATATTTGTAGATTCTTCTGAAAATTCTAACTTTAAAAAAAATGTAGCATTTAGGCAAATGATGTGACTATGAGGAGGCAGTCATTTGGATTAATACCCAACCAAGACTATCATGTGTTCTTTCACCACTGAAGAGTTTTCTTAAACTTTTCTTCATTAAAAAAAATATATACCAATTCATTTGCAGCCAGTAAAGATTCTGGAGCACACTTCACATCCTTACAACATTTTTTGTCCTTCTCTCAGAATCAGTTCTAGTCAGTAACAGATGTTGTTATGTTTCTTTTGTATCAACTTTGGAAAGTACTCTTGCCTCCTTTGGGATGAAAAGTGCTTTATAAATGTAAGCTTGTTGTTCTTTCTTTATGAGTATCTTTGACAGTTCACTGCTGTTGCCTATGGAACTTTGCCCTGGTAATAAAGCTGTTAATAATACACTATCAGTCAACCTTAAGAAAGTAATACAGGATTTATTGGGCTAGCATCAATGTTTATCATTCTTGATTCAGAGATATAAATTACTTGTGTAGCATTTCTAATGGAGGAACAGGCTTGCTGGTGAAAAGATGAACCTCATTCTGCAGAGGGCTTGGTACAAACTTTGACTAGAAATACAGAATTTTCTTCATTAGATGTGATGCTCAGTGTGATGTAGGTTAGGGCTCATGCTCGTGAAAACAGAACAGCATTCCTTCAGTAGATAATGCTGGGATGAGGTGGGGAAAAACCCACATCTGAACATTTTCTTTTAATTCTATATTAATTTTGAAGCTCACAACCCTTAATTCAAAATTTCCATACTTTGGTGCTTTGACAGATCCTTAGTGAGCTGAAGAATAGAGTATCAGAACAGAGAATAAGAGACCTTTATTTTTAGCAGTGTCATCTTTAAAAAGGTGCTGGAATTTTTACTCCTGTTTTGCTGATCAAATTTTTACTCCTGCTTTTCTGACCCAATAATGCACATGTCTGTGTACCCAAACTGCAGCGCAGTATCACAAAATAGGAAAGTAGTATGAAACAGAAACACTTGTTGTCAAACTGCACTTTTCTGCCTGCACAAAATGTGCAAAATCTTTTAAATGCTTTTATCGATTTTGGTTATGCCTTTTCCATTTTTGCCTTTCTTCTGCTATCACTCCAAATGTAACAGAGATGGAGTATCAGTGTCCTAGATGCTTTAAAACACACAGATGAAAGACAGTCATATAAAAAGATACAAAGAATGTACAGGCTGAAAGAAAAAACAAAAGACAAAATGAAAGTTCAAGAATTACATGTTTTAATTAGCATGGAAGTTAGAGTTTCAAGAGAGAATTTGAAAAGGGAAAAATTACATAGTCTTGTCTGTCTTTATAAGTAACATAAGAAGCAGCATGGGAGGAAGTAAGAAAATGTCTGTCTGAAAATGTAACACATAGATAGGAGAATAAAGTACCACAAGCCAAAGTCTGTTGCCAAATTCTAGATACAGAGTGAGATCATCTTCTGTCCTTGTTTCAATTATTTATCCATAAATCATATTCATAACCTCTGGCAATTTTCCTTCTAAATAGGGAATAATGCAGAAATATTTACATTTGTATTGATGTACAAGTTTTCTTTTCATTCTACAACATTTCCTTCTTCCACCAGGAAAGCTTTTTCCTACATTAACTATGGTGTAGCTCAGTTGATCTGAGCCTTTTATTCTTGGTCTTTTGGGGAATGTACAGCTCAGAGATTCAAGAAAGAAAAATAAACATATATTTACAATACAAATGTAAATAGAAAAAGGGACTAAAAAGTGATAAAGGTTGGAAACTGCTGGTATGAAAAAATCACAGTCTTCTTTTGTATGTGTAATTAAGAATAAGTTCCAGCTGTGATCTCTGCAGGCTTTAGATTGTCATTACCATATCCACCTAAGTGAATATCACTGTGCTGGAGTTACAGAAAAGCAGAATAACAGACCAAAGAAACATCAAGAATCCTGTTTTCCCTTTTTTTGTTTTTACATTGTTCCACATAACCTCTGTTGCCATGTGCTTGCGATTGTTTAATTCAATTCCTTCAGAAACATCTAACCAACAAAAAGCCCTGGTCTGCCTGCATGTGAATCCTCATCATTATTTAGTCATTACTAGATGTTAGCATAGAGACTAAATACAAATTGCACTGTGAGAATGTAAGGAGAAATTCTAAAGCAGAATATATTTGTCTTGTGGTTTCTTCTCCAACATATCTAATTTGCCAATACCTTTGTCACAAACCAATGGAAAGTACTGCTCTTTTTATTTTGTTTTAGAAGCCAAGATGGGTCCCTTTGGAAATAAGTTTCTGACAGACCTATTCTTTACATAATTTTGAGTGGAACTGATTGTAACTGATGTCACTCCCTATAATTTATCCCTTTGAAATTCTCTTCACCTTCATAAACCAATAGATCTAAAATGTCTTAAGACTGATGTAATGGAGAAATGTTTAAACAAAAGTGTGTAAAACCTGTGATTTCATTTCTGTAAACCAAGTCTGTTTCCAGCAGTATATCTTTACAATTAAAGCTGTTTAACATTTCTTGAAAAGCAGCTGTCTGGAAAGATTGCCTTTATGGTTAAAAGATTTTTTGCTAAGTCATTTTAGACTTGAGTGATGGATTGTCACTTGCCATCTAGCATTGTTTAAGAAAAGCTTGGATAAAGAATTATGGCAGGGAATCATGTATTTAAAACTGCAGAGTCCAAGAGAAACAGGAACAATACTTTAATATACTTCATCACCTATTTAGCAGTAGTTTTTTTCATGTCTGAAACACAAGAGAGTTTAAAAAAAGGAAAAAAAACCATGTTAAGCAGAACTGAAAAAGATACTTTTGTTGTGGATTTTTACTGATATTATCTCTCTGTTTCTATGCCAGAAAGAAAAAAAAAAGGCCTTTATTGTTTAACTCTACTAGAACCATACAACAAAGAAAGCTTAATATCTCTTTCTGTCTTAACAATGAAAAGATGAAGAGAAAACCACAACTTGATTGTGTTAGAATGAAATGGCAGCTGATATTGCTCAAAAAAAAATCATTCTTAGTGTTGAAAGATGATTCTGCTAAGAGACTTGCTTGTTCATTTGTACTGAGATCAAGTACAATGAAGTTCTGCAATACATCATATCTCCCCAACCCCCTAGAAATTAAAACAAAAGGAATTCTTCATATCTCATTGGTATTCAGGCCATAGAGAATGGTGTCAATTACATAGTAGACTTCAGCAAAAATATCTGCTAACAAATGTAGAATGTAATGGAATTCATAACACAGTAACGTTCCATCACTGGGACAAATAGCTGTGGTACAGGAAGGGAAAGAAACAGTAAAAATCATGTTTCATATTGACTGATTTTAATAGAAACAAGGCACATGGATGCCTTGGAAGCATGGACACTTTGAAGGTATAACAGGCTACATAAGCATATAGTTTAAACTTCTTTTAATTTGTTTTGTTTTATCTTCTGATTGTGTACTTCTGTTTTCTTCTCCCATTAGATCAGGGAAATGTTTTGTTGTCACCTGCAGCCAAAAAGACAAGGCAGTGTGATAGTTATTGACAGCTGAAAATGGATGGGTGAAGATAATTTGGAGGGGTGCAATCCATCAGCAAGTAAAATAGATAAGATCATTGGTGAGAGAAAAAGTTATTGATATTCACTTATCTCTGGAAATATTCCCCATCTGTACTTGATACACTAAATTTGTAGACCCTGGAGAAGTCTAATTCCATAACAAAATCCTCCCAAAATGAATACACATCTCACTAAGAGGCTTTCTTATCAGATAAATCATTGTCTTGGAAGTATTTTCAGAATAAATAGATATAGAGGGCTTAGCTAGGATGAGACTAGGGATTGTGAAAGAAGAAAAAGAAGAAAAATTGAAGAAAAGTAAAAACTGAGATAATGAATAATAATAATTACAAAAATAATTTCGAGAGCTGTAGATACAGAAAGACAAGTCAAATTACTTGGTAGGAAACTCTGCTAAAAAGACAGGCTATTAGCAATATGTCTTTTCCCAGTTGAGCAGTGATTTTGTTATGGCAACTAAATGGGTCCTGCATTGTTTCCAGCAATGTGACTAATTTTCATTATATTGTGAGGTAAATAACATTGTCTTTCACTTCTAGGGATTTTATTAGTCTCTGCTGCATTGATATGTCCCTTACTCTACCTCATGGTACCTAGGGACATCAGTGAGATCTCTTCACCCAATTAATTGTAATGACCTTTAGAAGCCACTTGCATGTGGCTGGGGTGTTGTGTACTCATAGAACAAGTGGGAATCCTTTAAACTGAAAGAAAGTGTGTTTAGATTGGATATTAGAACAGAAATTCTTCCCTGTGAGGGTGGGGAGGCCCTGGCACAGGGTGCCCAAAGAAGCTGTGGCTGCTCCATCCCTGGAAGTGTTCTAGGCCAGCTTGGATGGGACTCTGAGCAACCTGGGATGGTGGAAGATGTCCCTGGCCATGGCAGGAAGGTTGGAACAAAATGATCTTTAGGTTCCCCAACAATCCAAAGCATTCTATGATTCTGTGCAAGTGCTACCCTGAAGTTCATGACCAGGAACTGAATGAAAGACACAGTCTCATGTAGCAGAAAATATTTCCCAAATAGCAATCTGGCAAAATTAATGGAAAGAAATAGTAGGACAGACCATTATAAACTTCTGTTTGGGTTAAAGAATCACCATCATGAGGAACACACAAATGCAGACTCAACCCAACAATCCCCCACCCATAACCTCTGATGCTAAGCAGTAATCTTTCCTTAAAAAGACAAGATATTTTGATGTACATTGTTGAAAGACTCTCCTGCAGTCAACCTGCTCATAATTTCAATCTTATATCACCTTTGAGGAAAAAGTGCAAGGCAATGCATTTTATCATATGTTGATTTTGCCAGATTCATATGTTACTTAAAGACACCATGATTTCTGGATAAGGCAGAATTAAATGAGAAATTGCACAGAAGGAAAGAGGTAGTAGAAGGAAAGAAAGTAAATACAGAAGTGGAAATCAGAAGCATATTGCAAGTTTTCATCATCAGATTTTATGAACAATATTTGAGTATCTGAGTATCTGACCTGCACATGTAATAACTGGAGATACAAGCTCCTAACTTAGGTACTTAAAATTAGTCTTTGAAACACTGATGTAGCCTTGATGTTGAAACTGGACCCACTTCACAACTGAAGTTAGAAAGTACCAAATCTATTGGTCATTTGAGAACGTAAACTTTAATTTAAGAGACGTGCTCTGTTCAAATTGCAGCTTTCTGAAAATGTTTTCAAATTTCCTGTTTTTCAGGTTTTGATAGGTGATAGATATAATATAAAAATTTAAGATGCAAAAAAACCATAAATAAAAAGTAAAAAGGGTTAAAAAATTCATCTTAGTCCTTTGCCTTTCCTTTAGCTCCTTTGCACTTGAATAGCAAAGGTTTGATAACAGCACATCATAAGAAAATTCCTTCTGATCTCCAATGCAATCAAACCTGATTATCTTTCTGTCTACTGAGAGAAGTAGAATTTGAAATGGCAAACATTCACACCAGGTAAGAATGCTGGATTAATGAGTTAGCTTGTCTCTTATGACTGCTTTTACAAACAGAAGCAACAGTGAAAGAGGTGGATCAAGTGGAAGGATGGAAAACAAAACAGTCTAACACAATAAAAAGGAATGGGTGGACATACCTGCCGTGTAAAGAAAAGCAAAATATAAAAACAGGTTAAACTTTAATGATTTTATCAATGTGTTTAAAAAAAGAAGCCAAACTATCAGCAGGTCTGAATGACTCAATTCATCCCTTATGTTTTAGAGCTTCTTAACCATACATTCCTTAGTCATGTTTTTGCTTTCTAGCGTAGTGTACATGCCTTCACACCAACAACACAAAGTATGTTTTCACTTTATCACTGGAAATATAAGCTATTGGAAAATCTATTGAACTGAAATTCAAGAAATAGACTGGTAATTTCTGTGTCATTATGCTTCTCAAAAACCTTTAAAAGATAAGACCCTTGGAGATATTTCATTTGTAGTAAAGGATGTTTTTCCTCTACCTGGAATAAGTTCTTTTGGCAGAATCATCTACTGAGCTAAGCTGAGTACTGCTAAACTGCTTAACAACTACTTTCTTTCATATGACAGGTTGGATGAGACATTCTGAAGCTGAAACCCATTTTTCTCATTAAATACTGTATTACTGTCTTAAAAGCAGTTAACTGCACCACATTTGATGCTTATTACCACTTATCTGCATAAAGCCCAGCAAAAGCAAACTCACTTCTCAAGAAGAAATGAAATTTTATATACCATATTAATTCCCATGACATTCAGTGAGGTGTCCTGTGAACTTTAGAAGAAATTTCACTAAAATAGTTTAAGCAAATTGCAAATGAGTTCCCACATCTGGCTTGAACTCATCTATCATTCATTGTAACACGAATAAATGAAGACATTCATCACAAAGCACGCAACAGAAATTGTGTTCTCCTATTGATATAATTAAATACTCATAGAGGGCTAAATGCATAATAGCTTCCAGACCTTTTATTTCATGCCAGAATCCAATGGCTCCACACTCATATGTTCCTAGTCAGAATCATTGTGAACCCTCTCCAGTTTCTAAACATTTATTGCTAGTGCAGTAATAATAAACATCTTGCATTTATAAAATGTAATGTTGCCTAGAATTTTTCATTTTTCAAGAATGTAGATCACACTGTCTAATGGCTCTCATATGTCCAGCATGCCCATGAACAATTTGTCTTCTCAGTGGAGTGTTAATCTGACACCTCAAGGACAGAGCTGGTTTCAAGAAGACTCCGAGAAAAGCTGGAATATTTCACGTGTTGCAATAACTACTGAAAGTCCAAGTATACTTACTCTGGGATTACCCAAAGAGCTGGATTATATTACTTAGGCTTTTCAGTCTTATTCAAATGGAAATTATGAAAGATGCCAGGAGATTTGATTTTCTTCCTTGGGTATATGCCAAAAATAATTAAGAGAATTTTAGAGTAATAATGACATTTATTGTGCAGTCCTGCAATGGATTTAGGGAAGGGCATGCTGGATTTCTAAAATGCTTAGAGACACAAAGAAGTGATACACCCAATTCAAACCTGTGAACATAGGATGTCTTCTGTGTAATGATGGAAATCAAGACATGTTCTATCATCTTTGTCTTTCATTTTCTAAAAGAGCAAAGGATGGACTGATGTTCCCATCTCACTTCTCATGTCCTTCATGAAATGTGTTCCATTCATGCAATAAATATATTGACTTGTTCAAAGATCTGTTTAGTTCTATGGAGAATTGTCTTCTGTCCTTACTGAGCTTTGAATCAAATGCTCCTATGTTTTAAAGCTACTGTTTTATCCATAATAATACATAGCTAAAGATTTAGATGTGGTTTATATTCTAGTTAGAAAATAATAGAAATTAAATTGAGATGTAATGAAAATTAAACTCCATTGACCAAGAAAAATATTTTGTCCTTCCAAAGTGACAGAATTACCCTGATTGAAGAATGATTTTTCTAGACTTGTTTGCATGTGGTCCAATTATGTATGTGAGTTCTTGCTTAAAATAGGGCCCAAAATAGCTGGCAAACAAATCAGTTCGTGGACCAAGGAACTGAATCACTCAGATTACACTGTTTCCTGTCAGCAATAGAGTATTTTGTATCAGAAAATTGGTGACCACATCCTAGAACTGTATCGTGGTTACATTAGCCTCTGGCTGTGATGTGGTCTCCTTCAACCTCAGATGTCCACAAAACTCATTTACAGTGCAGATCACATAGTTTATTGTTGGATATCTTGTTTGAGATGAGACTGCCTCAACCTTCCTGCTTCTCCTCATGGGCTGTGAAGAAAGCCTGAAGTGACAAACTCAGGGGTAGATATTCACCTGGAGCTACATGATCCTTCCTTTCTCCTCAATGACAGTAGCAGTAAGTGGTGAAAGTAAGGAGAAATCTAAATGGTCGATTAGATAGTCATGCAGAGATTTCTTCTGCTTTGGAAACAGAAAATCCATTGTTTGGCATGGGGAAATTTCTACCCTGCTGATGAAAATTGTATGTTAGCTCTGATCATACAACCCTTTCAAGGAGATTATTGTCTTTCCAGCTTTATCCATAACTTTATAATTAATTTGAGTTATATTTTCTGGACTTCACAGAAACACTGCTGACATAGCATGAAATAGTTGGGGAGGTTTCGTTTTTATGCTCACTTTGTTTTAAGTGGGAGGACACAAGGAATATTTTATATATTGAGCTCTGCTCATGCAGAAGGCACAGGAAGCTTTCTTCGCATTCTCCAGACCATGCAGTACTTTATCAATGGAATTTCAGTGTGAACTTTCTAAAATCTATAGGTCAATGAGACACAGGCATTTAGGAACTGAAGTCCTAGTTGAAAATTAGGGAAGTTGTGTGACAGATAATTTAGTTGTTGCTTAAAGTGTTAATCAAAATCATTTCTCACTAGCTGCTCTATGAAAGAGCTAGAAAGTAATTTAGATTCTAGCTCCAGGACTTCTATGACAAAAATATGTTCCTTAATAACTGGCAAATTTGTATTCTTAAATTATTTCAAAACACTTTGCATGTTTTCTGTCTCGGATTTCTCATTTCATTTCACCATCTTTTTCTTGCCAAGAATTCCATTGTCTAGCTGGAAAAAAAGTGTCATGTGAAGCTCATATTTTGTTGTTAAAAAAGTGGTTTGATCTAGAAATTCCATTCATGTATGGCCTTTTCCCCAGATTCTATAGAACCCAGAAATTTGCACTCAGTTGGATTTTGAGATTGTAATTCATATATCTCCAATTAAAGTAAATAGACTTCAATATGACTGCTACAATGCAATAATTTCTTTGAATAAAATGACAAAAATTGCAACCAAGTAAATTGTCACAACACTCTGCAGAGATGTTTTTAATCACATGTTCTTTCTACTTTTAATTTATCTACTTACAGTGTTATTTATTTGTCCCTCTTCTTATTTTTCTCTGAATTTATTTTTTGTCTTCTATTTCTTTGATTTTAGTAGAGCTTTTGGTATCAAATCATACTTGAAAAGAACAAAGAGCATACACAGCTTAGACTCAAACTCTGCTTAGGTGTTGCATAAATGTACCCACAGGAATTGCAGCACTTGGAAAGATTTCAAGTATGAATTCTAAATCACACTCTCATACCATTTATATTCATATGATGCTTGGAATATCTTTTACTTGCCATGATCCAAAACTACTGGCAAGCAATATTTTGGGTGCTCTCAGATCTCAGGAGAGGAATGTATACAGGATGAGAGTGCACAAGGAAAAATTATGTATGGATCTTTTTCTTTGAAGTAAGCAGAATCTGAATGACCGTCACTGGCTTAAAATAATCATATATGAGATTAGTTTTTCAAATAGTTTGGGTCCAAGGTGGGGCTGAAGGGTGATCTGTAGTGATCTTTCCCCAGAAAGAGCACCTGGTCACAGGGACCAGAGACAACAACCTGGGGTGACTGCAGAGTGGATGACCTTGAATGAAAACATTTCTTTTCCCCAATTCAGCATTTGGGGTATAGCATTTCATGAAATCTTCAATAGCTTTTTTATCATCTGTGAAAACCCTTTCTGTAAGCCATGATCATCCTCCTATGCCAGCTAAAATATCCTCAGGAGGTTTGTCTGTGTTTTATACAGCAGTCATTTCTGTATCATTCTGGAGAAGCCTCGACCAACTGCTGAACTGCAAAATTGGCAGTCAGGGATGTGCAATGATCAGCAGACACATTGCTCCTTATGTTCACTTACTTTCCTGATTTAATGTAGTATTTGCTGGTATTGCAAGTGTTTTACACAGATGTCACTTCAGATTCCCCTCTTTGAAGAGAAAAAAAGAAGGATGTGCCGAAGTTCCCTGTAAAAAAAAATAGAAGGCTTTCTAAAAATGAAAATTTAAAGTCTGATAATCTCTCTGGTAATTCTCCTCTTTCTGATTCATTGCTTTATAGGCCAGAAGTATGAAGCTATAAAATTTTTAAGTTAGTTGCCATAATGTCATTTCTAGTTAAGGTGTGACATGACAGCTTTTAAAATTAAGACAGGAATTTAGATTTGGGTTGGGTTTTTTGGTTTTTGGGTTTTTTTCTGGTGTAGAAATTCTGGAGTTAAAGCATTTACAAGAAGGGCAAATTTATCAAGTTGATGCAAACCTTTAACCATAATACACTAAGCTGATCTATGCTATTATATCACTTCAGTTATTTTGAAGCTGCAATTTTAGCCATGACCAAATTAATAATAAGTTACTCAACTTCTCATCACTAAAAAAATAGGATTTTTTTAAGAGGAGAATCAGAAAAATATGTTGAAAGTTTTTTAAAATAAGAATTTAAAAAAAAGTGAAATATTCAAAAACTATTTTTACAAATAATATGTAAGATGAAATTATACATTTTAAAACATTAGCTCTAGTATAATGGACTATCAGGTTTTTCAACAATTATGGCATTCTTGACAAAACATCAATCCATCACTAAAAATGTAGTAATTAATATAACATGTAAATATTCCCTACCATTTTAATCTGTTTTTATTATATGTTCAGACAAAGAACATTCTAATAAAGACAAATGAATGTTTTGAATTTGCTTTCTTTTTCTGTGTTTTAAATTCTAGGAACTTGAGTGCTTTCCTAAAGTGTCTATTCATACAGGAAGTTGCATTCACTGAAGATATTTACAGTGAGATTATTAACTCCAATTTTTAATTATTATTTATTAAGTCTCAATGACTCCTTAATCAATGGACAGAAGTGGGCCCGTTGAGGAGGAAATTTGTGTAACTTACATTTTTATTGTAAGTTACATTTTTATTTGTGTAACTTACATTTTTAACTTGCGTTTTTATTCTCAAGTGAAATGATTCAGGCCCTTGAAGACTGTATTTCTCTATGTTGTCTGTAAATTTTGCACAAGTTTACATGTACATGGTTATGTGGCACAGACCTATTCTAGGCAGTAGAATGTTGTCTGATTTTCTATGAATGACATTTTGTAGTAAAAATATTTCTTTTTTTTCTTTAACTCAATAATACTGGGTTTATGTATAAAACAAAATCCTAATTTTGGTGGGTTTTGTTATTAAATAAGTTATTTTAAACTAGTTGAAAAAAAAAATTACTTCCACTATTTCTCCTTTTCCTAAAATATTTCTAAAAACAATTCCTCAAGTATTAACAGGAGAATTACTCCTAAAGTGCCTATTCTGCCAGTACAAGTGCACTTTTTTTACAAGAACTATTTTTCCATATGTTTGCTTACATCTAGTTGACATTAACATTACAAAGATATTTGAAATTCCACAGTTCAGGAAGTGATAATAGTAAACAATTTGTGAAGGTTCATAACAATCATGATATTTCAGGTTTTATTGAATCATCTACCTGATAAAATGAAAATTTTTATTATTCAAACCACACACAAGAATTTATTCAGGAATTAATTTAGCTGCACATGGCCATGCTGCATTATGTTATATACAGGCTTAAAGATACTTTTATGAGATGTATTGATAGTTTCGATAGCTAAACAGTTATGAAACCTCTACAGAAATGCACAACATTACCTAAACATTTGAAAAATGATTTGCACTTGCACTGCACATATATGGTTTCATTTTAAAAGCTCTTTGAAATCTTCTCATTTCTGAAACACTAATTCAGGCATTTGCTCTGCATTGAACAACTTACAAACCCCAGGAGTTCCTAACTCTCTTCACTCTTAAAGCTACTGTATTTCATTTGGCCTCATTATTTTCAATTACATGGCATAAAAGGGATTTCCAGCATGACACACAGGAAGAAATGGACACAGCTCCTATAACTTTGAGTGTAAAAAGGGATATAAGTGCTATTTGCCTGGTGTTACACTGCAAGGACTGATGGTGGTGGGATATCTTGTATCTGAATGGTTAATAAACTTCAAAATTATCTTCCATTTCCCATCTGTTTCTGTTTAAATTTGCAGATGTATTAGCACAACTCCAAAGTGTGCCTTGTTATTTTGACCCATTGCACTGTAATTTACATGAATAGGGAACAGAAAGAAGCTTCAATCAATAACTGGAAACAAAACAACCATGAAAATCTGGATCCAGATGCTCTTCACTCTATTGCTATAGAATAAACTCCTCCATGTACAATTGGTCTCCAGTTTTACATATTTGTCTCTTTAGACCCATTTTGTACTATCCTTCAGATAAGTATACCTGGAAAACACCAGGAATTACTCTGAAAATCCAGCTTTACACAGAGCCTGTATGCGACTCTTTCAATGATGTTTATGCTAGATTGGACCCAAGTTTGTACAGTTATGAGTTTGTAGTAAAAATAAGTAAAGCTTGTTAATAATTCACACCATGTGGACTGAAAGAAAGTTCCCTAAAAAAATAAAGCACTCTTGTCTCAGTTTCATAATATGAACAGGGATAAAAGCAGTAGCAAAATAAGCAAATATGTTTCTAATTGTGACCTTTAGCAATAAGTAAAAAGCGGATGAGGTAAACCACTAATGAAACCAGTAGATTTTGGAACAATGAAGAGTTATTTTATTAGCTTTCCGTATGTGTTGATTCAATTAGGGGTTCATCAAGCTTTTTCTCTGAATTGTTATTTGGCTTTTTCTATGGTCAAGTAACCTCAGATTGCTGCAGATTTATATAAATTTCACAGGTAAAACTGTTTATTAAACTTGAAATTAAATCAACCTGTTGTCCTAAATTGCAATATAGATGTATTTATTCTATTACCACCTCCACAAGCTGTTAAAGCAGGTGGGGCACTGGTAGTTATCTCATGCTGTGACTCACCCCTGATAACTGTTAATGAGCTATCAAGAACACACAGCATGACTCATGGAATTATCTCATCCTCTTGTGAGATGCTCCACCCAGGGGGGAGGAGCCAAGCATTCCCGCCTGGATATAACCTGGGCTTTGAAGTGCACAAGCGACCTCTGGTTTACTGGATTCCTAGAGGACAAGAGCTCCCACTGGACCTTCAGGTGGCGACCAGCCCTTCCACAGGATCACCACTTCAACCTAACTACTTCACTTGGACTGCTACCACCACCCTGACTAACAGGGTGTCAGGCTGTATCTGATTCTGTCAGTGTTTTTTCTTGTATTATTGCATTTATTTTTAAAATTTTCCTATAAAATTATAAACCTGACTTGCGACCTCCCACTGGTTTGTTTTCAAACTCATATACCTGTCTTTTACTGTATCTTTATATCACTCCAAAGTATCTCAGTTAGGGAGTTTGTAAATATTTGGATCTTCATTTTCCAAAAGAAAATGCATCTGGCAACTATCTTCAGCTTACTCAGACAGGAGCATTGAGTCCAGGCATGAGGACAAATTTTTCTAGATGCTGCTTACTGAGGGTAGGATCTAGATTCTGAATGTCTCCAGAAAAGCATAGCTTTACATACTCTGTAACTAAGCTACTGAGTATTTTACTGCAGAGGTACTTGAAAAAGAAAGGAGGCAAAAAAAGCAAAACCCTCCAAACCTGTAGTGTGTCTATACAGTGTATGCATGTAAATATACGATTATATGTACATATATACGCACACATATAAGCGTGTATATATAAATCCTTACAGTCTTCAAAGAGGAAAATGAAATAGCCTTTAACATAGCACTTTCATTGCTATCAAGCAGGAAAGTTGATTGAGTCTTCATGAAAGATGATTTGACATTGACTCTTTCCTGGCAAACTCTTCTGTGTTAGCAAGTTGGCATTTCCTGAAGAAAGGTTTTCAGAAGGTTTCCAGTTAGAACACCAAACTGTGTTATAGGCACAACTCCTACCAATTTCAGCAGCAGTTGGAAGTGTCCATCTATACACTTCAGAATGAAGAAATAAAAGTGCTGGAATTTTGTAATTTACTTCTGTTGCATGTGTAGCCCTCCTGCCAGGTGTTAGTGGTAGTAACCAGGACTGGGTTCAATAATATATCTAGGGGACTCCCTCTAAAATAAATATAAGTGGTTGCTTGGTCTCCCACCTAAAACACCAGCATTTAGGAATTTAATAATTTAACCTTTTACAGGTGTTCCTTCTCCCATTGCAAGCATGCAGGACTTCTGAGAATATGAAACCACAAAAAACTTTTATTTGGGAAAATAAAATGAGTATGTAGTTTCAAAAAGTAAGAAAAATCCACAGAGCAGGTTGGGGGTATGACCAGCTTCACAGTTCCATCTGTGAGTCACACAGCTCTTTAGGGTGTGACACTCTCTATGGCAAAATGACCAAACATCAGCTGGGACCTCAGGTGACATTACTCTACAGCACTTTGTCTTTATGAAAGATCCACACTACTCTTGTTACGGTTTTTTGTTTGTTGGATAATTTGTTTTAATTTTGTTTGGTTTGGGGGTTTTGTTGGTTTTGGTTGGTTTGTTTGTTGTTTTTTGTTTGATTTGGTTTGGTTTCGCTTTTGTTTGCTTTGTTTTGTTCTAAATACAAAAGCAGGACATGGCCTGGTGGAACAAGTCTAGAGGAGGCAATGCAGATGATCAGAGGACTGCAGCACCTCTAGTATGAAGACAGGCTGAGGGAACTAGATGATCTTTAAATTCCCTTCTGTCCCAAACCATTCTATGATTTTATTTCAAATAAAACTTTTAGGGTGTCACTTTTTGGTCTTAGATGCTGCTGTTAGTCTGCTCCTGTAAGTTCATCTCTTACAATGTTGACCATTGAAGAACCTGTGCACCACTGCCCAGATTTCCTGCTAAAAAAACCTTACATAAATACATGGATAATGACCAGCAGTTAAAACAGGAGAAACACTTGTTTCTCTGTAAGAATGGAGGACTTCTTAAGCTATAAAATGGTGCTCTATTTTAGACAATACAGGTTAACAGAATTATCTTGCATGTTCTGCTGAGGTTTTTTTGAACTTCGGTCAGTTTTTTTCAAATCTTCATTAATTTTTTGAAAAATGGACAGTGACAATATTAAACCTATTATTGTATCCTACAGTGGAAAAAATAAAAGGAAAGAGCAGTAAAAATTTGAGAAATAGAAAGTGGATATTTTGAGAAATTAAAAAGTCAGTCAAAAAATAATAAAATCAGGTTCAGTTAGACACGAATCCTACTGCACAAAGGAAAAATTAATCAGACACCCAAATCACTTGAGAAGAAATAATGATGAAATAGTACATTTCAAAGGTGTTTGAATCAGATAGGAATTCACAGCACAGCATGATGGCTTAGGTGGATGTGATATTGGTCTGTCTGGGAACATCCCACTGTGTCTCCTTCAATATAAGTGATCACTCTGCAGCACAGGAACTATTCAAAAGGATGCAGACAAATTGGAAAGGACTTCACAGATGTGAAAGAAAATATATGAGGCCAGATGTTGATTAAGGAGTGTTGTGCTTTTGTTGGCTCACATTAGAAATTAAATCCATACACATACCGCATAAATACATAAACACAAGGGGGAAAGAATTCTTGTTTGCTGAAATATAGGAAAGTACAGTTGAAAGTGCATTAGAAGGGAGTTAAAGATAAGAGGAACAGCAGGGAATATCTCTCAAACTAGAAGAGTCTTGTGGGTGAGATGAAAGGATCTTTTTCACCTGAAGTATTTAGAACATGCTTGCATGGAGGGAGGTAGTCTCACACCCCTGTGGTTTCATGAAGGAGAGAGCTTGGGAACTTTGGAACAAAATTCTATTCAATATAAGAATGCTGTTATTGGATATGGGCATCACTTAAGGAACTGGATATTGTTCCGAGGCTGACTTGTAATGACTTTGCTACAAGCTGAAATTCTCTCACCCTTGTTTATCCATCCTTGTGGGACATTGAATTAGTTATCAGTGTGACAACAGCAGATCCATTAACTATTATGATTTTTTAAAAATTTATACTCATTTTATCAGCTAATAGGAATGACTGAGTTGCCATGTGAACACTGATGGACATACAGTGCTGGCACAGAAGTCCACAGCTCTGTTTGTAGGGTTGTTATTGTTAAAGTTACAGACAACTGGATGGGCTGTGGGGCTGGCCGTGGCCTGAAGTGAGGTCAGATGAACAAAGCAAGGAAAACTGCTGGACATGACATGAGAAGTTGCTGGACATAGCAGAGCGTAATGCAAGAAGTTCATAAAAGCAGGAAACAGCACTGGAGGAAGGGCTGGTGGTTCAAGGAGCATTCTGTGAAGAACAGCCAGACTTCTGAGATAGTTGAATTATGTCTGGACTGGGTACTCATTTAGTCTCTGGGGTTCAGTCCTGCATTTGATTGCCCCAGCCTTATCAGTAAAATGAATCAAATCTGTTCTTATGACCATATCACGTGAGTTGAATCTGCTTCCATGGTCAGAAAGCCTGAGGTACTGCAGGGAACTTTCCTAAGTGTTGTCACCAGGATGGTGCCCACTGCAGTCTCAACAGCACTGAGAGCTATTCACTGCTCTCCATCACTTATCAGTACAGGAGACAGCTAAAGTGAAGCTATATCTCCTCTGCTTGCAAAATAAATACACCCAAAACATGAGTTGGAAGTCACAATGTGGAAGACTGAATCCACCCTCAATGTCAAAACATCCTTGAGGGTTTAGAACTTGTTCTGATTTTCATATAACAGTACTAGAAACATTTATAAATGTATTATCTACAAAATTTCGACAGCGAATGCTATAGCAGTAGGAAGAATAATAACAATAACAACAGCAATAAAAATACTAATGAATTGAAGTATCAGCCACTAGTAACCACATAAATATAAAGAAGAATATTCAACAGTTGCTCAGAGGTAAGAATTAAAAGGATTAAATCACTGGGACAGCAGAGGGCCTCATTTGATCATGCTTGTCTTTCACCACTGTCCATCAACAATTTAATCTGTAAGGCTAAGCTCCATACACACATTTGCACCTCACTCAGCTATTAGGCTACTCTGGGAAGTCTGGTTAAGCAGAGTATGGCTGTCACAGAAGTTTTTATATGACTGACTGACATTTATACCTAGCATGTCCCACAGGCTTTATAAAGAACATTGTTTAGTGCCAGTAATGTTACATCTTGGTGGGTGAACATGATATAGCCATTGTGAAAAAGAGAAATAGATTAAACCACAACCTTGGAAATGAAATCCTATTTTTCTAAAAGGAATGGTTTTGTCCTGGATTATCCTGGGGAGAATCAGTTGTCCTGTTTTTTATTTCTTTCTTTTTTTCCCCCTTAAATAGAATAAAAAATGTGCTGAGTTCTGTGACTTCCATCTGAAACCACATCAGAGCTGAGCAGAAGCAACCTTGTTTCTATCAAGATTTGATCTTAAGCAATCAGGGGAGATATCTGGATTACTGATCAGAGCTACTCCGTTCCTCAGCATAACACATTTCTCTGTCTTCCATTTTGTAGTTCTTGGCCTCCATCCAACTTCAAAGTAAACCATCCTGAAATGATTCTTTTTTCTTTCTTTTTTTTTTTTTTTTTTTTTTTTTTTTGATAAAATACAAGCTGTATGAATTTACAGTAAAAATCATGGCATTATTTTAGAATTGCCTTCACTTTCCTGGGTCTGCATTCTGAAAGGAATGGCAATAATAGGTCTAATGCAAACCCCTTGATATCTGTGGGGATCTTTCCTCTGAGTACATTAAGCCTTAAATCCATCCCATTGGAGAAATGCACATGCCTTTGCTTTACACATTTATGCCTAGTCACAGTTTCCTAAATGCTGCCTTTGCTCTAGAAAATATGTAAAAAGGCTGGTTTGGGAGGTGGAGGTTTGTCTGGATGCCATTCTGCTACAGACAAAGCCAGGAAAATCCTGAATGAGCTCCAGGCAGAGCGAAATTTGCCAAGACACTAACTGAAGCAGGAGGTTCCAATTTGTTTGGACAGTAAGTAATACGTGCATGAGAGCTTCTGAGGGAGCAGGAAGGAGGGAAAAGAGCACAGGGTACTCTAGGATGAGTGAATACAATGTTTGCTCTTATCTCATTGAACGCTTTGGCTCCATTAAACTGTAAAACATCCTTTGCTGTGTTGATGGCAATACAAGCCATTGAGGTGGTGGCATTTCTTGTGTGTCCTCACAACCAGTTTGCAAGAGGAGAAGACAGGTGCATTGATACCTCAAAACAGGAAAGCAGCCAACCTGGAGCTGATGTCTGGATAGACTGGAGATGGATAATTACAGCTTAATTTTCAGGGTGAATTTTGCTTGAAGCAGATTTAGAGACCATGGAACAACATGGATTCGGTGCTCTGGGCTGCTAGGGCAGGAACATTGACAAAGGCACAAGGAATATATTGGCTTCTGAGGCTTTCTCATTTAAAAATACTTTTATTCTACAGTCAGAAGAAAGCACTAAGCTTCTCAGAGGATTATTAATTCCTTATAAAATAGGTATTCTGGATGTGTGAGGAACATCACTTTATAGCACATCAGTTTTCTCCTCTCTGTGGAAGAAAACTTGACATCTTGCCTAGATTTAGGAGATGAGTTTGAAACAAAGCTAGTCTTCAAGACATGCTGTATTTGAATGAAATGAGGTATAATTAGCTGGCTGTTTTCTCCCTAGTATTTTCTTATTTCCCTGGGATCATCCTCTGTGTTCTAATATATGTAGTTATTAGAAGTATTTCAATGAAAGGTAAAGGGTAATACACTACCTAGAAAGTAATGTTTAATTTTTTTGAGACTCTGAAAATTAGGCTTCTTCTGTGAAGAGCTTTAAAAGAAAGGAGTATGGTTAAATATGTCTGGTGAGTCCTGTTTTCCACAGATGCACTTCTTTGTGGGGAAGTAGAAGAGAAAGGGATGTGGAGGGTGACTAAACAATTTTGGCTTTACAAGAAGATGTAACTCCATGAATAGACATTGATTTGAACTGTGTGACCAAATTCAGTACTTAGAAGTGTGAAGTACAGAAAAAGAGGATATGTCCCTCTTGGCTACACATGTATTGCCACAAGGGGGTCTGAACAAGCTCTAATGTCACTCAGAAAAAAAGTGTGAAGATGTTTGGATCTTGCTTAGAAGCAATTGAAAAAGGAGATGGAATAGAACAAACTCTCAGGAAAGAACAGAGAGGACCATAGGAGGTTGTCAAAACTCTGATGTTCCTGAGCTTGAAATACGACATCTGCTGCTGCAAAGAAGGTGTCAACTAAATTAAGAAAAGTATAAGAAAAAATAGCAATGGCAAGCGAAGATAGTAAAAGACAAAGATAAGTAAATCAATATAACAATGACACCTCTATTTGTGTGGAAAAGACACATATTATTCTGAAATGGTAAACTTGAATTTAGTCAGACTAATAGTGGCATGAAGTACCATGAAGCCTTAAAGTAGAACTCATGTGAAAAAGCTGCAGAGATGAAAAAGAAAATTTGCTGAAAGATGCAATGATTTAATATTTCTGTGAACCAGCCTTATTTCCCTCATAAATGTTCTGTGTTTTGGCAAGTGATTTTTTATCAAGCTTACATTAAGCTTTAATTTTTCATTAAAAAAAAACAAAAGGAAAAAATAGGAAAAAATAGGGAAAAATAATTAGGAAAAAAAAAAAAAAAAAGAAAAGTGAGAAAAAGTAAGGAAAAAAGCTACAGACTTTCCTCAGGAAAAAAAAAAGTAATTGAATTTTATTAACTGTACCAAACATGAGGCCTAGAAAAAGAAATAAGCATGGCAAAAGTTTTGAGTGCACAAACAACCAATGCTCTCCTAGTTACTTCTTTCCTTCAGACAAGGTAGTGGGCTCAGAAAAATCTCACAACTACCTTCTTACATTACCTAGCCTCTTGAATGAACTTCTAATCATCAAAACCTCAACCAAGAAAAATCTGTGTAACATATGCATAAAATACAGTAGCTGTGCTGACCACCAGGTAATCTGTCAATCCTGAGGCAGGATTCATGGTGAGCAGGCTGGCTAAAAGGAAGAAATTTTGTGGAATATTGGGGGAAAAAGGATGAATAGGGAAAGTCGTAAACAGAAGTGAAGCAACAACAAAAAAATCTGAAAAGTGCTTTAAGCATCCTAATATTGATTTTCAAGCCTAGCCTTATTATTTTAGTTCTTTCACATGCAATGCTGAAATCTTCATTGTTGCATATAGCAATAAGTACTCACTGAATATCAAAATTTTTTTTTCCTTTTTTTTCCCCCCTTCCCATTTCAGTAATTTGTGTCTGATTCCTTATGTTTTTATTGAAAATAATTCATATTAGGCATTTCAGCTCCTGCCCTGTCTCTCTGTATATATTTTTCTTCAAATAGCCACCTAACTTGAATTAAGCCTTGACCTCTTTGTGTGATTCTAGTATTTCATTTATGTAGACACAATGAATCTTTCACTAAAAGGAACCAAGCCTGCAGAAATAAATATGTTATGAACTCCAGATAGAATGTACACACAATCTAGTTCAGAACAAATTGTCATTTTCAGAAGGGTTAATGACAGAACTTCAAGATTTTTCACGTGTTTTGGCATATTCTTCAGTGATTTTTCTCAGTGGAAGTGATCTAGCTGAGATATTTTGTGTTCTGTGACCTAATTTTGAAGACTTTAAGACAGCTTTTATGAGTCTAAATATGGAAAGTAATAGTTGCAGAGAAGTCAAATGTTATGACTGATCTCTTGAGGTTCTTTCAGCTCCAAAGGTGGAGGTTGCAGCTCTAGTTCAAGAGAAAATGGTGTGTGGGAAAATAATTTGGAAGATAGAGGAAAAGAGAAAAAGATATCAGTGAGTAAGAAATTGAAGATTTGAAGTTTGAGTGAAAACAAGGAAATATGGGAGCATAAAACAGAGGCAAAGTTATGCCTGGAACCTAAGGAAGGGGAGAAGGGGTAAGGAAATACATGAGTAGGAATTGGAACTTGCATTTAAAACCTGAATGATGTCATATAATGATAACAATGTAAGAGATCTTAAAAATGAGCCTAGACCAGAGATTACTCAGTTAGAAAAGTAAGCAAAAGGCTGATCCAGCCCATGGAGCTGTGATGCAATCTGAGCAGAGACAAGATGAATCTGAGCCCATTCAGTCAAACCACCAATTCCTCTTGGAGCCTGAGCTGAATTTGGAATAAATTCCAAACCTCAAGTTTTTCCTTTTGGTTCCAAAATAAGATCTGGCAATTCTCAACAGGAAAGGATTTATTTTCTTTGCTACCTCCAACCAAGGAAAAGCCAAAATGTGAGGGCAGAGTGGGGGATGTTGAAGGAGACTTGGTCAGTAGAAAAACAGAAAATAATTTGGTGGAAACTGCAAGTAGAAAGGGTCAAAATGAGAAACCTCTATGGGAACCCAGGCAGTAACACACCACTAAATTATGAATGGAGAGAGAGAGGTAAATGTTATGCTAAAGAAACTGAACTTCCTGTGCTTTCAAGTTGTGGTCATACCAAAATCTGGACTTACTAAATAGGTTGCATTTGCCTTGTAGGGTTCCACGACATAAATTAAATGACACATGTAACATGCCACTCTGAAATGTGAAATTATCGTGGAATGAGAATTTGAACAATGAGAAACAGCTTCCGCTTCCACTTGAAATTTCCTGTGCAAAAAGGCCTCAAGATTTGTTTCTTTTTACAACAGTTACATGTAAATAGGCCAAAGTGTCTTAATTAAAGTTTCTTGTTCCATAAACTTCAGCAGCTTCATATATGCAAAATTTTTGAGTAGGGTTAAGGAAGAATTATACATTATGATTTTATTTACAGAAATACCAATATTATTACTTAAAGGACGAAAAGAATTTTCCCCTGATAACATCAAGGAGGTGGATCTTCAAAGAGACAGAGAATTCCTATATGTAGTAAAACTGAGAAAATCGCAATTCTTAGCTAGCAGAGCTTTGCTAATTTAAGATAGTGAGGAACATTAATTTGTCTCTCCCTTTTAAATTTTCTCTCCTGTAAGAATTCCAGAAAGTATATTGCTGTTGAAAAATACATAAACCTCTACTGAAGTATGCATTTTGTGACATTTAACTAAGCTTGTGGAAGTCCCACCTTGTAATATAATAATAAAAACTACTGCTTGTCCTGCATTTGCCATCCATAAATCTCTAACCACCTTCCTGAAGGACAGTATCATTGCCTTTTGACAGATGGTGCGACTAAGGAGTAATGAAATAAAGCAAGTTACCGAAGATCACCCCAAAAGAACACCAACTCCCACTGCTTGTCCAGTTCAGAAGTCATATCAGAAAAAAAAAGCAGAGGCAAGGCTGTGGGGGTGGTCTGAAGCTTTTCTGTCTGCAGAATTATTTCTGCAATATTTGTGGTGGAGGTAGAGAATGGTATGTGTAAGTTTGGACGGAGAGAAAAGACTCTGCTCCTCCATGCAGACTAGACCCATCCTATTCGTCTGGATTTCAGCCACTTTCACAGAAAACAAATATGTTTAACAGGGGCTACTGAAGGCGGAGGAGTGGGAGGATTAGATGCGTGAATCCTAAAACATACTAATGTGCTTTGTATATATTTTGACTCTGAAAGCTGAGCTTTTGGTTTCTTGATGCAACTGATTTGTGGCAGGAGCTGAGCAAGTGGCGTTTATCAGCACTGCTAAGAAGCCCAGCAATAAGTCACTACAGAAATATTTATTACCTACCGGTAACCGCTGGTAATTGCTGAAAAAACAACCTGAAAGACACGTCTACGCTCTTGCTGGAACGACTCACCATGATGTAATTCCCTAAGCACCTCCACTAGGAGACAGTAGTAAAAACTTATGAACATGCTCTCCCTGTTAACATTCTTTCCTTCTCTCTTTAATATAGCGGAAAAAAAAAAAAAAATCAGTGTGCACCCATAAATTCGCTACAAAACAAAATCAGTTGCTCTAACTGGGCACAGAACTGCATAAGTACATGTAAGAAAGTTCCATAATCTCTAAGGGTACTGCAATTTTTTTCACATTCTCTTGTCAAGGAGTTTAATTTACAAATATTTTCTTCATTTAGTGTTTAAAGGCATTAGCACAGAAATGGACCCAATTCTATAATTTCCGCCATTGTCAAGCTGATAGAGAAGCTACTGATGAAATACTATTAAGTGCCTGTTTTGAGCAACATTCACACAGTATTTGTGAAAGCTCTGAAGAAATTATTGCATCTTTTGCAGCACTAAGAAATGACACAAATTTGAGGCTTTTTAAGATGCTGTTCTGCAATTCCTGCCGCCCATAGTTCTTCCTTTCAACCCCATTCAGGACAGGAAGCAAGGACACCTCCAGTTTCAGAATGGCCAAAATATCAGATTGGCCAACATTTGGGCACAATCACAGCAAAACCCAGTCTGTTACCTCTCAGAGGCAAACTGTTCTCCTAACAGGGCAAGAAGTCTTTAATTACCATTCCCCCTCCCCTCCTCTCCCCCCACAGCACACTCAGCAATTCCCAACTCATCTGGCTAGTTTCAAACCCGCATTTACACCAACTGGTTAGTTTTGTTCTATTAGCTCTCAGACCATTTAAACCATCTGGTTTTCCTCTAGCATGTCCTAGACCCCTGACCTGAGTGATCTCTGCATTTGATGTTCGTCCATGTCTGAAGTAACTGTTTTTTGAGGTGACAATCCCAATTTCGCTCACTGGTGTGGGCATGGTCCCAGACCATGCTGTGTGGTTACATGATGCCTGAGCATCTTCTCCCCTCCACCACCTCCTGCCACTTTTGAGCCAGGGTTATACAATCCCTGCTACACATGGTGCATCAATAGGGACATTTTGTAACCACAAAAAGAACCTTGAGTTCTGCTGCACTTTATGTCTCCTACACTGGTTTACTAGCTACAAAATTCTGCTATTTTTTCCAGGAATAGTTTCACAATAGAGTGTGCCTGGGTTTGATTTCTAGGGATTCTTGCTAAAATTCCTATGTGACATCATTTCAGGCCCTCACCCAGAAACCTGGGAAAATAAATTGCCTTGTCTGGGTGTTCAGAATAAGAAGTAGTTCCTCATTTAAAAACAATAACTTTACATAAAGGGAGTTAAATGAGCAAAGTTTTATCAGGGGGAGAGGCCGTCTAAAACATTACCTTGGGAAACTTCAGTAACTAACAGAAGGTGAGACTGCTGTCCCCAAGGCACAGCCCTGGCCCTGAACTCTTCCTACAGCAGCAAGGGGCGGTCAAGGCTATGGGCACTGTCCTCCCCCCTTCAGTGACATCCAACTCACACAACTCATTATCCAGGCTCAAAATCCAATTTGAGGGCAGTTTAAATCTTCTGGCCCAAGCCAGAGGCAAGCAGTTTGCAGTAGTATGTGGGCTGGGAGGGATCCTCAAAGGCAGGTTATTGCATCCTGGGCAGCTTAGGAGCAGGCAGGGGGTGGGACGAGTTGTTCCGGCAATGTTAACATTTGCCCCCCAACATTACATTTTTCCTCCATTACAGCTTTCTGCATCCTTCTCCCCATGAGTTCATTGCTTCTGAAAAAACACAGAGCTTTGCTGGACACAGATTCATTTATTCAGTGTGTAACCTGGAATTCAGGGACTGCTGGATCAAGCTTGATTCAACACACAGATGTGGCAGAGATGTGTCACACAGGCTTTCTCCACCACTGGCTTCAGGGAGCAACCACAAAGCCTAGAAGGCTGGCCCCACTCTCTTAAAAGTTGTGTGTCTTCTGGGAGCTTTTCTACCCATCCCCAATAAAAAGGCCAGGCTTCTCTTGCCAGGGAGGAGGTGTCAATGAAATCCATAGGCTGACAACTGCTCCAGGTGTGTTCCATCATTCCACAACCAACTCACTGAGCCTCTCCTACTTGCCACCTCATCTCCTCTTGCCTTCTCATCACAGCCACATTTTGCCATTCTCCTCTGCAATACCAATGTCCAATGGGTCAGTTCTTACAATTTCTTGAGAATTTTTAGATAGAAATCAGAGACATCTTATGGGAAATATTGACTGAAAATTAGGTTTTCTTGAACAAGATGCTTGAATCATTTAGCTTGCAGTGAGGCAGCCGTAACCTGAAGTGTTTCACTAAAGGGAGGATATGGACCCAGTTTCTAAAAACATTCTGTTCTTTTTTTTTCTTCTTTTATATTCTGCTTATATTTTTGTGAAAAGGGCATTTTTTACATCCTGTAACTCAGGTAAATCTCAATATAATTACATGTGAAGGAAAATCCCTTTTCTAGCCCCAGAGAAAATCAAAATGGGAAAATCAAAGGGCTTTCATGCCAAAAAAAAAAAAAAAGTGAGAATATTTCCATACAAGGTCACAGTTACCTAAATAAATCACAGCCAGCTTCACACTCCAGACTGTATTTATATTTTGAGCCAGGGAACATCTGTTTAATAGTGGGTGGTCATGTAACAGTTTCATAGACAACAGGGCCATCCGAATACTCTCGGAGATGTCAGAAAGGGTCTTATCCTGAAGCCAGTGAGTTGTAAATGGCAGGAAAGTAGGCCCCACTATTCTGGAAGGTTCTCTTCTCAGAAGCCAAGTAAAACTACATGCCAGTAAGTACATGGGGAAAAGACAGTTTGTCCAGAAAAAAAATCCTACTTAAAATGTAGAGTACAAACTAGAACCCCACAGCAGTTCCTCAAGAATAGCTGCAGTATTTTCTGCATAAATACATGAGAAAGACTCAAGATATGTCATTGGCTTCCCAAGGTAGCAGGGTGCTCTCTCCCAGTGTCTTCCAATATAGAACGAGGAGCACAGCGAAGGCACAGACCCTGATAGTTTTTACCTGTATACCTTACACAGCTCGGTCACCTTGGTAAAGAGCACACAAAACGAGCACTGAATAATTTTGGATGTCCTGAGATTGAGAGCCCAGACATTACTCGAGCTAAACATTATTACTGTCCCCAGTCTGTCACCCACAGTCTGCTGCCACTTGTAGGCACAACTGACTTCACTGACTATTGAGGGACCTTAAGGACATTATACCCCTTTCCACAGCTGCCAAAGAATCAAGAATGTGAGATGCTACAGGGAACAGAAGAAGAGATCAGTGTTGAATAGTTCCTTCTGGGTATCTGAGGTGTCTCATTAATTTGTGATATTATGCATCTTCAGTCATTTAGAATTTTTCCCTGAAAGTGTATGCCTGCTTATTGCACTTTAGGAGGTCAGAGAAGGCAGGGAAAAGGCAAAAATGATGCATGTACAGAGCTGCCTTTCACTCTCAAATATTTCTGTTGAAACCTTCTGGAATATAAATATTCTGATCCATGGCCCAGTCCTTTCTCCTCCTGGAGGGATCAAATCTATCTCTGCATCTTGTCACAGATAGTCAATGTATTTTTCATCATACTGTCTTTGATTAAACAGTCTGTGGTAAGGAGAAAAGGTGACATTTTCCATCACTGTTACCTCAGGTGAGTGTCAGCTACCAGGCTAAACAGTGTAGCTTTCCCATGCTAAATGTGAGCCAGGGAATCCTTTCCTATCTCACAGAAAGTACAGGCATTCATAGCATCTCATTGCAGATAACTTGTTTGTATTAACTGGAGAATAGGGTTGTGTGTTAGAATTGGTTTTGCTGCCTTGAAAGTTGGAAGTCTGTTTTATACAAGGCTACTCTGCCAGAAGAAAATGCATCAAGACTGAAGATAACCCCTCCACTTTCCAAGAATCCCAAAAGTGTAGGCACGAAAATGACAGCAAACTGTTCAGCGTCATGAGGCCTGAGACATTCTGCTCCTGCCAGACTCAGAACTGAAGATTTTTGATGAACTTTAAATGTAGATGTCTTCTAACTTCAGGTACAGGCAACTCACATATGCATTTTAAGGGTCATTAATCCCTAACTCTTACTTAATTTCTTTTGTGGGACTGAGCAAATTCATTTAGGGAATAGAACATGCCAACAATCTACCATCTTAAACTGAGGGAGCAATGAAAAAATACACACTTATGAAACAATTCTATGGTGTGGAAAAAGAAAAAAGAAACTCTGCTATGAAAAGAAAAATATTTGTCCGGTTTTTATGTTTCCTTTGCTCTTTCAGTTACCTGGATATGAATGGGCCTTATTGAAAAGTTAATAACAAGAGCTTAGATGGGAAATATCCATAGGATTTTGTATATAAACCATTCTTGTCTAAAGGTCCTGATAAAACAGCTGGTAGATATTAAGGACCAGCATTCCCTATACACAATAAATAAGTACTATAGTATCCTACGTTGGTATCCTAGAATACTGTAGTAGTATTGTTTTGGGCTGCATGAGGATAATCTCAGTTCTTATAAGACATCATAACTATACTGATCAATGCTGATTTAAACCAGTTGTTCATCAGACAGAGGGAGAGGTGGATTTACCTTAGTTAACTCAAATCTCAAGTTAGTTAACTGATATGGCACAATAACCAGCAGGGACAAGATGCATTTTGCATAATCTCTTTTAGATATTTCCATAGGCTCAGGCTTGCTCCCTTTTGCAGTGCCTGTTTCTCACCTTTGAGCATGAAGGCATCCCAGGGCGATCAGCTCAAATGCAGGCATCTGCACTCCGGGATGTTTCACTGTTAGTGGAAAGAAATGAAGTAGAGATTCACTGAGGGAATTGTATCAGACTCATCATTTCTGAGTAGAAGTCCAGCAAAGAGTGGGTAAGCATTATTCAAGTTCTGCTTGAACCTCAAAGCAGACAGCCGGCGCACACATGAGCTCACACATGGGAGCTCTGCACTTGAGATCATTTCAGAACTGTGCAAGTAGCTCTTCTCTGCTGTCTGCGTAGGAGTTTGACGTGTACTATTACAAACCATTGTTGTGATAACAGCGATTCTCCGACCATCTGCTGTGGCCAAGCTTCAATAACCTGGGAGAGGCCACATGACAAAATCACCCCTGACATATACTGGTGCGGTTATACTGGGGCTGATTTTGGCCCTATGCATGTCAGACAGAAGTTTGTAATAAGGTTTCCTTGTTCACTTCTCTGACAATCTGCTTCAACCATTCTCTGAAATAACTGCTAACGGCAGATTCACTCCCACTGCTCAGCTTCTCTTTTTCTTTTAAACTGAACCAGACGTGAGAGACAATGTAAAACCCTCAAAGTAACTCTAATCCATTTCCAAAAGATGCTTCAGATTGTACGGTAGCCCAGGATTCTGTTTTGAATAAACCCATGCTCATGCTCTTTGCAACTGAGTATTTCTAATGTAAGTGCCTGCAAGGAGGAGGAGGAGGGGAGAGAGAAGTTCATTAATAATCATGATGGTTTCAGTATTGTTGCATAACTCAGTCAATTTGATCATCCACTGGGCTTTACCAGGTTTGTTTTATTGCAGTTTGGTTGTGCCTGTGCAGTTCCCATTTTGGGGAGTTGTAGTTCCTGGGAGCTTTCATGCTCTCCCCACTTCCAAGCGCTTTAAAGCGGCGGCCTGCTGTTTTAATCACGCCTCTCTTCCTCCGATGTTGTTTGCGCCCTGGTACAACCCATCTGCCTCGAATCGAGTGCTCCACTGGGGCTGCACACATCTGCCAGCCAGACTACCTTCGTACACAATTACTCAATCCACCGTAAGGCTCTTTAATAGGAAACAAGTGTGACAACGGCAAGCCTTTTTTCTCTCGCTCTCCCTCTCTCTTTCCCCTCTCTCCCCCCCTCTCTTTTTATTTTTTTTTCCTTTCAACCACATAGTCAAACCTCCCTAATAGAGATGAAGCTTGATAGATCCACCCAGGTGTAGGTGAAATGGTAGAGCCTCAAGCGTAATAGATGCTGTGCTCTTGTGCTGAAGTTCAGCCCCGTGTCCTGAAGGGTTGTCTGGCAGCACAGAGATGGGTTGCTCTTTGCACAGTTAAAAAGTCAATGTGCTTCCTCCAACTCACATGAATGACTAATTTAGAAAGCAACCTGGATCTAGGTGAGCGCTGCAGAACTGTCTCTGCTCTTCAGTGCACGGACAAAGCACAGCACACAGTAAGTGGAAAATTTGTGTTTACTTATTTTACTTGGGAATTAATTAACTGTGTTTACTTTTGAGGGAATCCTCTAAAGGCTGGTGCAGAAATGAAGCAGAATAATGTTTGCATGCAGATCTCTTGCATATAACTTCCTGTTTCATTTTATGCTGTGCCCTTGTCCTGCCACTTCAGCCTGATTACTCAGACCATACAGCTGGGCTGAAGCAACTTCATTATCTAAAATTGAGCTGTATAATGCTATAACACATGGGTCTATTTCTCTATTAAGGTGTGTGTCTGTACAATACCTGATTTCTGAGCAGAAGTAGGGTTTAATCACTTTTATTAAAAATGTATAAATTAAAATGTTTAAAGAAAGTGAAATACTCCAAACTTTTTTTCTTTTTATTTCTTTTTTTTTTTTCGTTTGGGGTGGTGGGGGTGAGGAAGGAAAGGAGGAAACAAGAAAGAAGTCACTTAATGTGAAAAAGAAAGCTGCATTATTTTGTTTACCAAACTGTTAACTCAAACATACTGAGAATGTTGCCAAACTATAAACTCACAAACTGTATCAACTACAGTGATAGTAAACCTCGAAACAAGAAAAGAAGGTTGCTTGTCTAAAATGCAAGGGGCATATTAGAACCAGATGTACAGAATCTCAACTTTGAATGCTCAGTCTTTCATGCTTGGTTTAAAGCAGCCTTAAAATTGCCTTTACTTTGCATTTACAACTTTGGATTCGCTGTTAAACTGAGCTTGAACTTGAAGTCAAGATTTGATCTTAGCACACACATATTATTCGAGCCTCCTACCAGAGATTTACTTTGCTATTGGGAGTCTGTTTACTACTGTACTGTATATCCTGAAGGACATTAACAAGCTTTCTGTGATGGACTTTCAGGTGGAATGTGAAATGTAAAAGAATGTGTCCACTACATACACAGAATGTTCTCTCTGAGAAATAAACACATGCCTTATGAAAGGGATTTGCCAGCACCTCAAGCAGATGATGATACACTATAAGAATGTGTACAAGTATGTCTGAATTTATTTTCTGGAGGAAAATCCAATGAGATGACACTTCTCACCTTAGCCTTAATTTATTCTGAAATATTACTCAGGTTGGAGGCTGTTGTCAACACTGGAAGTGGAGAAATGAGTCTGCAGGGTTATGCCTATAAAACATTTTCAGTAATCTTCCTTTCTGCAGAAGAGTTATTTTCTTTGCTCTTGGACAGACAAGTATATATGGTTCTGTTAATTAGCCATGGCTTAAGGCTGCTACAGTTATCCTCTGTGTGAGATAGCCATTAGCCTGATCTGCTGCTGAAAACATGCAGTCTGTTAACACCAGGATTCTGAATATGGCAATTAAAAAGTTGAAAGTTTAGGAAGGTAAAACAGCCATGCCAGAAGAAATATTTCGACCTGTAGTTGCTGGCATCAGGCAGTGGTCAATGTCTACCCCCTACAGGGAGAGAATCTAATTTCATTGTCTCCCTCATTCATGAACACTGTAAGAGTTCCAACTCTTGCACTCGAGTACTGAAGTTATTCTCTGGCTCCAACAACTGCCTCATAATGGCTGGGACAGACTGTGATTAATAGAAAGTCATTTTCAAATAACTAATAAATAGCAGAACTAATAAATAGCAGTCGGCATTTTCTCTCTCTTAAATTAAAACCAGTGGAAAATGCCTTTTAGATTTTAAAAACCATAGTCAGCAGTGCTTTCTTTCACAGTTACAAAGTGCAAGAATGAGTTCACAAAACATTCCTGCTTACCTTAAGTCAGCTATACAATGTACGGTTCCTGAATACGATTTTGCAACAAGGTGTAGATAATGCTTCTATGTCAAACCTGGCCCTAGACATGGCAGTACAGCCATGAGGTTAAGGTACAACCAAGAGCAAGTGAGGGGGCAGAGTTATGGCACACATTGTTTGTGTCAAATTCACATCTATTCTAACAAATTTTGAGTGATGTTTCATAATTTGCTTTCAATGAAACCCATTGCTCTCTAAGGCATTTAGGGATAGGAAGAAAAAAGGATGATGGTGCTACCTACTTAATTCGTTTCAATTTATGTGAACTTACCTGACAATATTTATCCCAGTTTGCCAGTTTATTTAATTCAAGAAAACTAAAAAAGCATCATGTACTTTGATCCTATATGCTATGTAGGTATAGGGCTTTAATGTAAGTTTTTAATTCAGACATTACACATTTACATTTAAGTTACAGCACCATTTACTACTTCATAGTGCATTTTTGCAATAGAACATTTAAATATTTTAAATAAGCACCATGTTATTCCTCTTTTCCATTTTTTTATCATGACTACAAGTATCATGATAGTGTGTGTGCAGTGTAACCACCTAACCTACTTTTCTCTCTTTCACCATCTTTCTGATATATGCATGAACATATACACATATATACTCACAAGAAATGTTATGTCCTATGCTCCTCTACACTTTGAAATGGAGTTTTGGATCTTTCAAGACCTCTTCTCTTGGCTTCACTGCCCAAAATAATTCCAACAAGTAAAAATATGGCATTTTTATATTATAAAGCTGAATCCTGACCTCAGCTAAAACTCATGACTATAATAGAATTTTGGGTTTATGCATGAACTTGATTGTCGTGTCCCTTACCCCAAAAAGAGCAAGGATCTGAAAAAAATATCCAGATCATAAAGCATGTTATTCACCTAAATATTCAAACCTAAATTTGTCTTATTATTAGACCTTTTGTTTAAATGGATGAATAAAACCCTGGGTGGCTTAGTTTAGGCAAAGACTTTTGAGATTTTTTTCAATATGAGTTCCATGTTCAAAAAAGAGCCCAGTGGCAAATTGTTAGTTATACTTCAGATTTATAATGGAAGCATAGTGTCTAACACATCAGCTAACCATAGTAATAAAGAATTTGTTAATTACTCAGTAGTCATTTTGAAAATTTTGTTAATAAACATAATCTTATACTGTTTACTAACAAAACCACTACAGACAGAAATATTAACCACAACTTTTTTTCTTTCTACAACCAACATTTCAGCAGAAGGCTTTAATTTTACTCCCACTTGCTAGTGTAGTGGAAGCTATAGGTATTGTATGACACAATGAATCCTGTTTTATCTTCTTTGATACTATTACTCATGGCTGCTAAAGATTTAATGAGTCTTAAACTGAAAAAGATGTAGAAAAAGTGCTTATAGGCATAACAATGTGTTACTGATGAGCATCAAAAGATTACCAGGATATTAGCTAGGGTTACAGGAAAACCTCAAATAATATATGTTCCACAAATCCAAAATATTTTCCATAAGCAATCACTGATGAAAGTTTCTCTTAATCTGTATTGTTATTCTTCATATAAAGCATCAATTCTAAGCTGGTTCAGATCTTTTTTCTGCTAAATCCAAAGTGCTGCAGGTCTAGTCGGCAAGAATGGCTAGCACTATTAACATTAAAATCACACCAAACGTTTGCACCAATGCACTGAAAACTTGCAAATTTTACTTTCCAAAGTCTTGGTTGCTTCTGTGAATTTATGTAGAAGTGAACACAATTCGATTTTCATTCTTCTTACATTAAGTAAGTATCAATGCTGATTTGATGCATGAGCTGCTACTTAAGAGGGCATTTTGGGTACTGCCATGGAAACTAAGCCTTTGATCTAGAAAGCTTAAGTCCAGTGATAATTAGGTTTTGGTAGTAAATGTCTGACACATACTTTTTAAATAAGGTTTAATACCTAGTAAGTCTGTTTTAAAGATAAACAAATATTTTAGGAATCTGGATACAATAGGATTTCTTGACGATGTCTACATTAAAAATAAATCACCTCAACCATAAAAAATGTTTTTCAAAACTTCTGTTGGATTCAGACAATGTTATATTTTGTGTGTTGCTTCTCCATATGAGCATGAAAGTCTTAAAATACCATAAAGCTGTTCCTTTTGCCTATTTAACTCATTGGTATTACAGTAAAGAGGTGTTGATTTGTTGATTGTTGATAATTTTGCTCTTAATATATAGACTTGCAGATGTTCACATAAAGTGCTTGCATGAAATAATGCTGTCATTCTGATTTATCATTCTGATACTTTAGTACCAGCTCGTGAAGTGGTTTTTCTCATAATTAATGGTAGGTTGATCTTCAAAGGAGCTTAGATGCTAATGGCAGCAGGTACAAATATTCAGGAATAATGGAAGTTAAACTTCAGGAAGAAATAGAAAATCGTGTTTTTCTAGAGACAAGCTGCATACTACCCTCTTTCTCCTATGAGGCATTGGAGTGCAAATGTTACTAAAACAAACAGCAAAGGAGTGCATTTTAAGAGCAACATGCCTCTCTCCTTTTTCCAAAAATGTGAGTTCACTTGAAATGATTAATGGGAAAGGCTTTCTGGGGTTTTTTACTGCTGTTCTTTAAAGGGTGATAAAGATATATGAACCCCATGATATGCACAAATCCCATGCACAATGACTACGAGTTTGATTCAGTAGCTTACACTCTGGTGTAAAACCTTAGAAAACAGTGGTAGGGAAACCATGAATCAAAATAATTTATTTTTCATTATTTATTTTCCTGTAAATTCAATAGTGAAAAAAATATTCAAGTAGATTAGATTGTTTTGTGGTTTTTTCCAAATCTTATTTTGGATTTACTGTTTTAAATTCAACTCAGGTGTTATCTCAGTTTCTTGCTTGGTGTTAACAGCAGGGCACAATTTTTATTTTGATTGGTTTTAAAGTAACACCAGCTACGAGGTTTGTTACTCTGACAACTTTGAAATTAAAAAACCTGTAAAACTGGGACAAATTGGCTGACAGTACTGCACAAAGGAAGGGCCAAGGTCAAAAATTAGTTTGCTACATTTCTAGAATGTTGTACAGGACTTTAAAAACTCCATGAATGTAAACCAGTCTTTGAAACATCCGCACAGCAAATTCACATGGTTCATGTCACAGATGTGGGTCATACCTGTATAACAACATTAGTGTTACCCTCAAAATTTACATTGAATAAAATGAAAGGCATTGTATAAGGTAATGTGATTTAGACTACAAGTTTTTTTACCGTAATGGGTTTTCTTACAGTGCAAATACACCCTTACCTCTGGGGGACTGATACATGACACAGTTTTAGTAATGTTGGTTTTTAAATCACAGGCCCTATACATCCACACAAACAGATTTTCTTTTTGATGTTGTGACAATGTGAGGGGAAACTCCCCCACCTATTTTTCTAAATCTTATATTATAATATTCCTAAAGAAGTTACTAATTAATTAAATCTGAGTGTATTCCTATTCCATAGGAAGTCTTGTATTTGACTGAGTGAGGGCAAAGTGTAGTGGAATTATTCTCCAGTAAAGATTATGAAGAAGGCAAAAGGCTCTCTGTAAGGACACACAAGTTACAGACAAGTATGTCACCAACAATACCACCTCTGTCTCATGTAGAGTCTTTCAACATCATCCTGAAAAGTTTTCCTAGTCCAACCTGCCCTAACACAAAATGGGGCATTCACCTCGTGATCCCAGGCATCATGCTCTAAAAATACTATTTAAGCAGCTGAAACAATATTTCACAATATTTCACATGAATCAAGATGAAAACAAAACAAAATAATAATCATACTTTAGGGTCATAGTACTGCCACATAAAGACTTCTGCCTCTCCAAGCCAAATAATAAGCAGAAGGGTATGAACAGGGCCTGAAGGAAATGGTTTGCAGAGCTTTTTGCTCTGTAGGGAAAAGCATGTTTTGGTTTGTTTTGATCACTAAGACAAAAACTCATCCCTAACAAATCTTCCATTGCTTAATGCACAGCTGAAAAGTGATACTTTGTGGTGTGGATGGAGAAGGATAGGATAGAACAGAAGTAACAGATAATCACAATTCCAACTTTATTAGTGGAAAAAAACCCCACCCCTAATTTAATAGAGATGGTGTTAATTTCCCTTTGATGAAAGTGAGATTTGAGAAGGCTGTGCAGATGGCCAGCACTGCAGAGAACAGCTCTGTCAGGGCTCCTTACAGATCCACAAGGACACAGCATGCCAGCAAAGCTTGATGGTCCATGGATCAGTGCTTCCACCTCCTCACAGGCCAAATTTCCACAAGCTGATGAGTGCATGTGTGAAGTGGCAGGGATATACCAAGCTAAATAAACCCTTTTTTGTTATTTCATGGAACTTCTTGTGGTTCATCATTTGGGGTACAAGAAACCCCACCCAGGTGAGCTTACTTGGCAGCCATTTCAGCAGAAGAAAGATTTAATGATATGTTGAGTGAGCTTCTCTGTTAGGACTGCAATGGCTCCCTTCACACCAAGCTTAAGGCACATTATCAGGGTTGTTGTGGGGGAGCAGACACAGCTGATGCTCATGCAGGATTGGATCTGTGAAAAAAAACAGATAACTGCTGTCTCCAGAGGGAAATTTCTGCCAAAATACACACTGATTTCCCTAGTGTGTGGATTTAGCATATGATTTTTATTTAGCACCTTTATAAAGATTTAAATGTATATATACTTGCCTTCATACGTCAATCACACTTCACATTATTAGATTTAAGACCTTGTAGGTTTCAAATTTACTTATTGTTAGCATTTATCAGCATTTTCATGACCAATCACAAATTTGATGAGGGCTGACAACACCCATTTGCAGCAATTAATACAATCTCACAGAAAACATGGGTTTATGAACCTGATAATCTCAAGTGTTTTGGGTTTAAATATGCCAGTGGCTACTTGTCAAACTTCATTTGTAAATCAAAACTGTTTTTCAGTTCTACACCTGCAAAACAAGTGTTCAAAACTTGTAAACTTCTTTATGGATATATATTCTTGGCCTTCAGATATAGTGGAAAGAGTCCAAGACAAGTTTTTATGGCAGAATTATAAACACCTGAAAAATGGAGTTTGAAATGAAAATGCTGACACAGCCTTAATTATTGCAGCATGAATGATTTTATTATACACTATCCACAGTGTCTATACATACAAAGTACATGCTCCAGTGTTCTAGTATTTCCTTTAAGAAAAAAGCAATTACTTAGCAGATGTAGAGACCTAAGCATAAATGGGCTAAAGCAATACCTTTATGCTGTTTGAAAACCTATATGGAATGTTATTACCACATAAAAGGGTTTATACTTTAGAAGACTCAAAGGTACAGAGAACCAGCTAAAGCAATAAACTGCTCCAGTGTACTTAATTAAAAAGCTTCATGTTACTGAAGTCAATTGAAAAACAGAAGGTTTGATTCTTTAAGGTAATTTTGTCCTTTTCTGTTAAGTGCTTATCAAGTGTTAAATAATTAAATGCCGTCCCAGCAGTTTAAATTGAGAATAATTTGCTTTTCTTCTATTGAAGGCAATTCTTTATGCTGTCAACCTAGACACATGTAATAAAACGGGCAATGTGGATGTAATTGGGTGACATGGTTGGATTTAATTTACCTGTAATTAACCAGAATTGTAGAAGAAGCAGGGAAATCAGTATTGAGACGTTTCAAAAAATACTTTTTTAACGTCAATCTCTTTACATAAAGCTGGAAAACTTTGCAAAACAGAAAAAACAAACCAAAGAAGATTGCTAAATCATATTCCAAGTTTATAGGCACAGAATGTTAGAGTGGATTTTGACTCAGTCACATGAACGGCCAACCTCCAGGCTGGATTTGTTAGTGAAACTAGAAGGCTTATGAGAAATAATGGATTTCTGTGAAGTCTACACTCTTTTAGTGATGTTGTGCACGATCCATTTTAAAGAAGTCAGTGCTTTTTTCTCTGGTTTTTTCTTATTTTATTCTTTTTTCATTCTAAAATAGTGGTACAACTTCACGAAAATGCCTCTTTTTGGGAAGTTTAAGGCTTGCATGCACTTTCTCAACAGATGAGCATGGAATGTGTATCACTGAATGAAGGCTCTTGTGGTTCCTTCTTTCTTGAGCAAGGTCTGCATTGTCCTTGGCATGGTTTGTGCTGTGAGGCGATGCCAAGAGCAGGCAGGGAACAACAGTGCCCTGCACCCCACTCCCAGGACACCCTCTGGAGCCAAATGCCATGAGGTTGGTGGTTTGGATTCACCATACCAGGTCTGTGCTGTGCTCTGGAAACATCTACCTGGAGAGGGCTGCCAACTCCCAAGTCTTTATGTGCAGTGTTCAGCACAGCACAAAGAGACAGAGCAGAAATCTGCTCAGAAAATAGGAATTAACATGGGAATTATCATTGTTTCTATGTCTGCTGTCTGTGTTCAAAATTCTGCACTGTTTTACCCTCTATAGCATATGAATGGCATCTAGCATCCAGTAACACAGACAGCAAAAGTGTTAAGAGCACAGTTTGTCGCTGGCTCAAAAGTGTGTTTAGGTCCCATCTGGTTCCAGCATGGTTTTGTGTCAGGAGAGAAGTGCAGAACAGGTATATTTTTAATTACTTGGAAAGAAGGTGAAGAACTTGGTTGCAGTCAATTACAAAGCAGTTTAACCAAACTTACGGGATATAGGATTACATTCATTCTGGGTTGACTCCTATTTCAGATCTAATAGTCACAGCAGAATTAGAACACTTGATAAAAATTCAGGATTGCTACAACAGGTAGTTAGCATTGCTGAATTATTCATTTTAACTTTTCTAACTCCAGTTCCAATTTTTCTTTTTTTAACACTAGTGTTCATGTAATTTATAGTCCCACTTTTTGGGGTTTGGGTTTTTTTGGTCTAAAAAGTTGTGATTTTTTTACTATACTGGTCTCAGATTAATTTCTAGTTATACAGCCTCTTCTATATACTCACCAGAGGCAGATAAGGATTTCCACTGAATGGTTAATCTTTAGGTTGATACTATTGCTCTCTGGACATAACTCTTTCCTTCCACTGAAAGACCAGTAGTAACTATAGAAGGACTCTGTAATACTCACTTCCAATCTGGAGATGCCTGTATTAGGTGGTTAATGATACACATGATAAATCTGGAGTTGGATTCAATACAATGTTATAAATTATATTCTCCATCTCTTTGCTCACTCCCTGAAATCCTCTGAAAGCATGGCACCAGGACTGGAAACAACACCCAATGGCAGTTACACTAAGGAAAAAAAGTACAGAAGTAATTTAATTTCAGTAACCCATATTTCTTTCTTTGGTTTTGATTACAGCCCTTCTTTTCATTTCAAGACAATGAAAATAGTAATCCTATCAGTTCTGCTTGTTGTAGAGGTGTGGCTTGATTGGTTTTCGTGTGACTCACATTTTACATCAGCTCATGTAAATTAGAATCAGGCTCTGTGTATATAAAATTTTAGGTCTCAATGAGTTCATATTTCATTTAGTCCTAACCTTTTCCTTTAATTAACTGTATTATACCCATACTACATAATGCAACATAATATTTCAATCTTTAAGCTAGTTTCATGAGAGGATATTATGTTTCTTCTGCATGATATATATTAGGTGAAATCAAATACAGTAAAATTCTATACAGTTCACATTCAAAATGAATGTCCACCAAACAATTTAGCAATCTAACTTGTAACAAGGATGCTGACTAAATTTATAAATAATTTCTTCATTATTGTCAGAATGCTGGAATGCAAACCAGCAGTGGGGCAAATTTTCAAATACAGTATGGATTTTACACACACTATAAAGTAGGGGAGGGGGAAAGAGCATGGTGAATTCAAGGCAGCAACATGATCTCAACTCCAAAAAGAAATTTCCTGTTTTTCAGACAGGTACATTTAACAGTTATTACTGTTTCACTATAGTCATGTATTGAAAAACTTATGGGCACAGAAAAATAAGTAAAGCTTACTTCAGAATCCTTAAAAACAAGCAAAAATTTAAATAATGTGGTAGTCAAATATTTCATTTTCCAATGGCCACAGCGAGTGTAGGAGCAGTTCAGTAAGGAACAATGAATCCACCCTTCTATTCTCAGTTACCCTGGTGCAAATCTAAAAATGTTTCTTTCCTGTAGGGGTTAGTGCCTGAGAACAGCAATGCCATCAAACCCTGGCACATGTACAAGCAAGAAGGGAGTCAAGCCTGAAAACAATGGAAACAGATAGAAAAGGGGCCAATTAGTCATATCATTGATAAAATTAAATATGACACAAATAGAGCTAATTATGTCCTCGCTCTCAATTCAGATTTTATTAGTTTGGGAGCCCTTGGAGGTAGCCTAAATTATATGTATTATGTTTAGTTTGATGGGATTTTTTACCCTGTTTGCTTTATGTCCTCATGGGCTGGATCCCCAGCTGGCACAGAAGAGTTGCTATTACCTTCAGTAGGACTGGAAGTATTTACACAGTGGAGGAACCCCAGCTGGATTTGTTGGCTGACTAACTGGACCCTTGGATAATTTTTTTATTCCTTTTTCTTCTTTTATTTTCTCCCCTTTTTACACATGAAAGCATTTAGGTTTTAATCTCACTGTGTTTCTCTGCAAGCTTGAGAAAAATGAAAATTAGCATACAACTGCTTTGATGGTAAAAAGAAAACTAACTTAGTCTCTGTAAAAGATGAAAAACTGAGCTGGGAAAAAAAACAACCCCTTTTATTCTGCAGCAGTGCAAATGTGCTCTGTAGCACAACCTTGATCTCTTAGTTTCCAGATGCTGGAACCAGTTAAAGTTCACAACAGTCCTTATTTAGCATGTGCCTTTCCCACAGAAACAGGAACATGGACAGGCAGGGGATGACATGTATCCAGATCTTGTAATAGTATGAAGTTATAGTTGTAGTAGTATGAAGCTCTCTTATATTGTGTCTCTAGCACAGCACATGGAACCAGGAATAATAGGTCTCAGCTGGCACTTTAGTAATACTAGTTATAATTACACCCCTGAAAGATGCATTAAAAGAACATTGTCATTATTATGGTGGAGTTAATCACTTCTCTGCTGTAATATCTGGAATCAGTGTCACTTGCCCACATCCCCCTCATGGATTTGGATTACATTGCATGTGTAGTGCCAACTTTGGGAAGAGAATTTTCAGTGTTTTGTTTTTCGTTGTCGTTTCCATGGGTTGCTGCAGATCATCTTATAAATACTATGTCAAATACACTTGCTTTAATGACACAATTGTGATTATTTCTATGGGTCCTGCTTCTCTATTATGCCAATTCTTCACAAATATGTATTTATATGTACAACTCACTTTCGAAATAGAAGAGTGCTATTAATCCCGTTTAGGAGGGATCCTTTATGAGCAACATGCTCTTCCACTTGATTTACTTGGTACAAAATGTACGTTACACAATATTTGTCAAAGGCAACTCCTCTTAAAGATATGTTGTGTCATCAAAAAATGTATATAACTCTAATGAAGCATTTACTAACTTTATAAAATATAATCTCGGAGACAATCTGGAGAAATCTGAATTGGCATAATTGTCAAGAATAACCATAATTCATTAATGCTGCATTGTTAAACAGAGGTCAGTGTGCCAAGTAAGGGTCATGTAACAGCACTCCATTCCCAAATCCATGCCTGTAACAGAGGGTATGGTGGTCAGTCTTGTAAGAGACCAGCTGAAAACCCAAGACACATTAGAGAAATTTTAAATCAGTTAAGGTGCAATACTCTCCACTGATTCACAGCCACTGTATGAACTGTGGCTGTTGAAAGCATATCTTAAAACAAGAGAATAAAGTGAAGATATACAAGGAAAAATTATAAAATCAGATACAATAAAAGAAATGCAAGGTTGTTTTAAGAGAAAGACATAAGCAACAGCATGGATACTCAGTCAGATTCCCTTACGCAGGGGTAGAGAAAGGAAAGAATATTCATGGGGAACTTCCTTGCACTTTTTGCTGTTGGAAATAAACCTTTCAGTTTTTTACTTCTATACTTGGTCAAAACCTCCCTGAAAATCCATGAAATTTGTTTTTCCATGGGTTTCAGCTGGTTTTGGATCAGAGTCTTTGAACATAAGCTCTGGATCAGGTAGACTCACAGCAGACAACTTCCTGTAAGATGTGCAAATAAATGAGGAAGGATATTCTAAATTTGAGTGATATATACAGAGACAGAAATTTTGAGCATCCACCATCAATTCTTTCCCTTCTTTGAACTATTTTATTTCTGATTCATTACATAGCTTTGCAATGAGGCAATTACATTTTATTGGCTTTAAAGAGATGAGGTTAGGTGCCGCAAATGGTAGTATGCCATTTTTAACACCTGTTGAGAGTTTTTCCTAGCTGATCACAAAGGAGGCATTTTCTGCAGATGCTGTTTTCCTGAAAAATTACTAACATAATCTTTCCATAATACCAGCAGCTGTAATAATACCATTAATAACCACTTGACTGCTTAATCAACATTCATTGGTTAGCAGCAGCTTTCCACAATGTTTTTAAGATGATTTAGCACAGAGGTTGGCAGGACCATTTTGACAGTATTTTTTGTGTGAAGAAATTGCCAACTTCTCACAGGTTCTTTTGAGAGGAGCATGTCACTGCTGGTGATAGCCTATCTAGAACCCATCCCTCAAAGTGAGGGATATGATGGCTGATTTTGTGGACTGCAAGCGTAGAGATAGAGAAACTCACACAAGTTTTTTTGGCACTCAGTTCATCTCTTTAAGATGCACTTGGCCTGCTGAAAGTTCAGCTCTTCAGGTGAAAGGATCAGAGATAATTTTCTTTCCACCATCTGAAGACCTCTGGAGCACAGTCTGCATTGGGGGAGGGTGTCCATCCTGACATCCCTCAGTTAAGGCTTGTTATGGAGAAAAAATTCACAGCTTAATCTGCACTTATCATGGACTGTACACGTGTTGATTGGTTCTGGAATTGGTTCTGGATGTTTAGGTTTTGGAATTTAATCCTTTTGGCCTGAAACACAGTGAAATGAAATCACTGAAGAAAAAGGCCTGAGAACTCCCTGACTTTTGTGTGAGAGTGTTACTATGTGAGATGCTTTTTCCAGGTGTTTAAGCTACGTGTTGGATTCTCCACTCTTCATCCCTCTTTGTTGAGGCTTTCTTTCAACCAATACCATTCCTAGATTGCCCCTATTTGGCAAGCAGACGTGTTAATTTCCAAAACTTCCATCTTGACCTCTAATAGAAAAAAGAGACACTTTGTTTAGGCTGAATGTCTTTTGGTGAAAAAGTACAAAACCTTTAAAAAGATAAAGAAGTATGATGTGATTTACCCTCTTTTGTGACAGCAGAACATCACAGCAGGACCTGGAAGTATTGCAAATGTTTAACAGGAAACAATCAGCTAAATGTAGAATAAGATCTATTTGGTAATTAAAATGATGAATGTTTGTACTAATATGAAGATTATGAAAAACCTCAATCATTAGAAGGAAGGTGATTTTATTTTTTGCTGTGCATGATGAGCATAATCAACATCAGTAATTCTTAAATACCAGAATACTCCTATTGATCACTGGAAATATTTATATCCCTGGTGTGGCTGAGCCCCAGGCAGCTCCTTGCTCAGAGGGCAGAAATGCAAAAGTGAAAAATTAATTGGCTGAGATGAAGACAGTTTAAGAAGTAAAGGAGAAGTAAAAAAGATTTTAAAAATCGCAAAAACAAAAACCTCAAAAAGCAAACAGAAACCCTGAGATTGATCTTTGAGCCAACATGTGACTTTGTGTGTTCCTGAAAATTCAGTGAAAATGGCTGTAGCAAATTCTTATTCTAATTCTTTCACTTCATTTAAAATATTTTTTAAGTATACAGGGATTAGATTGGTAAGAAGAATTGCTTTAATTCCAAAGCTTTTTTGACAAAATTAAAAAATTACATTTTTCAAGTTATATTTCCTTAAACCTGAATGAATATTAGACGATATTCATGGACCTGTTAACATATCTAGTTTGGAATAGTACAGGATATAGATGTTTTCAGTGAAAATCTTATAAAGCTTCCAAGATTCTGAGGGATTTATCATTTTCATTGTCCTTGAGACAATTTAAATTTTTTTAATGATTACAGTGCAAACAAGACATAACTTGGCTTCACTTTGTCATCAGATACAAAACAACATAAAACATCCACGGAGACAAAAGATTATGAGCAAATATAAACCAAAGGTAGGGTGAGGTGAGAGATGGGAATTTTTACATAAGATTTTTGAAATCTAAGCCTGAAATTTATGAAAAGCACTGATATATCTTTGACTTTCAGAATTCTTAATTCCCTTGATCTTGCAGTTTCTGACTGAAAGTTTCTAGCATTTCTGTAGCACAAGCATCATTCAGCAGCTATTAATGCCTAATTAAAACTACAGTCATGAAGAAGTTCCCTGAAGAGCTCCTTTAGGGATACCAATGTATCTTTTCCACACGTGTGTCTCTTTCTGCTATTTCTGAGATGAAGATAGCTGAGTCACAGTGAATGCTAATTTCTGTAATGACATTGCCTCATGCAGAGGCATTCCCTCTGGAGTGAAGAAATGACATTGCTGCAAATGCATCAGATCATTTCGAAGGACCTGAACCAGCACTAACCTGTCGTGTCCTCCAGGGAACACCAGGTAAGAGGAAAAGAAAGAGGAAAGTCACCTCAGCAGGCAAGCTGTTCTCTATGAAAACAAGGCTGCTTTTTGCATTTCGTGTCAACAGATTGGGTCAAAATTGACCCATGAAATCACATCTTTTTTTTTTTTTAAATATTTTTTGTTGTTCTTATTGCATTCATGGACTTCACAGTCTTCATCCACTCTGTCTCATGCACCTTCTTGATTTCTTTTCTCCCACTTTTCTGGACTCTACGTTTTTACTCTACTGTTATTCTGACATATATTTCATCTTTTCATATCCTTTACTTTTTGTATTCTGCCTCATGCACCTTCTTAGTCTCCTTCTGTTTCTCTTTGACTTTACCTACAATACTTTTCCTGTTTTTCAGGTTTTTCTGTAGTTTATATGTGATCTTGCTGTCAGGGTTTTTGCTTTCTTATGTCATTCCTTGGTTCCTCCCCTGCTTCTCAGAGACCTCTAAAAACATCTTTGTTTTTTCAACCTCTACTATTTAAAGCCTTCCTTTTAGTATCTTTTCCATTATTCTTATGCCATAAAATGTCTTGTGGTGAAGAATTTGCAGCAGATGCTGAACAAGTAAAATGGTTAACATCTTTGTTTAAAATCAAAGATATTGGTATAACTGTAGGGGGAAGGTATAAGAACTGAATTCATGTTTCTGGACTACTTTCTCCTTTAAACACTTTGTCTTCCTTGTTTAGAAAATGCTCAGTGTTTGCACAATATTTACTATGGTAGCAGTAATAGTAAGGAACATATGATGAAGAACAAAGTGGTTATTTAGATGCATTAAGAACTGAGCTTCACAAAGGATTTTCACACAGAACTGTGTGTGAAAATTACTTCAGCCTCAGGTGTTGATTTTGCCTCACTAAATTCCTAAGAATGTGCTTATTCTTCCTTCCTTGTCCTAATTTCTTACATATTGATGTATATACTGACAGGCAGTTGCTACATTTCGCTTCAGGGATTTCTGTACTTCTGTGCTCGATGAAGTAAACCCTTTGTCTAGTTGCTATTTAAAATCTCTTGGGATAAAAGGTAACACATGAAGATGTGTAGAATTGCACTCATTCCAATCTAGCTGCAAAAAATTGAAAGATATGATAATACAAAAAAAAAAAAGGTGCAGATTATAAAATTTTATGAGCAAGAGATATTAGGAAAAGCTACTGAATCATTTAATTCCAAAATAACACCTGGATTTTTAAGCAAGCCTTTCATTGGGTGACTCATCTGTGAAATGCTGAGGTCAGCAAACAATGGTTACGTAAAGTAAAAATTCCTAATGACCACCCCTTCCATGTAAAGTATCAAGGTTTTGCTTATTGTATATGACACAGAAGGAGGAAGTAACACAACCTGCATTTTATTACTTGAATCAGATGCAAAAGGTTTTCAAAACTTCAAATTCAACTGAAAGCAGCTGTTGGGAAAATATCATTACATTATACCTTAAGCTACAAAAGCCAATTTAATGGTGACATTTTATTTTATTCAGATGGTCCTTTCTTTTATTCTGTCTAACCCAGTAAAGCCTGTGGAAATTGTATCTGGATGAAATCACCAGAAGGTGAAGGGCCCATGACTAAAAACATTCTTTAAAGATTATTCAAGGTTACAGTCAAATGGAATAGCAGCACTAACGAGAGCAAAGGTCTCCGTAGCCACAGGAAGTAATATTACATCGTTTAGTAGGGCCTGTTAGAAAACACAGTCTTGTTGCTAGATTTGGTTAAATGACAATTAAGGTGCTGAACAAAACCATTAGATGCTGGAGCAAACAAAGGTATTTTGGATTGTGGGGAAGTAATTTCTTCAAACCAGTGTAGAATGGAGTCTGCAGGTGGAATTACCTCACAGCTGATTCACTTCATGTTATATCATTGCACCAGTTATAGCTAACTCTTCCCCTGAGTAAATTATTTTTCTATCTGTCTCTCAGCTTGGATATTAATACATTCATCCCACGTGAGGACTGAGCAGAGCCACTGTAGTTACACCTGTAGCTTCAATAGATATGATAAAAACTCAAGGACAGTCCTCCAAGCCAGCTGAGTTGAGCCTGTGCTGCTGCTCAGCCCGTGACCACACTCGACTGAGGACACTTCCAGCAGTGTGAGCACAAAGTGCCTCTGTCCTCTGGCACTCCCCTGCCTTTTGCACTGCAGAGGCACTTGGCAGCCCTCAGAAAATTTTACTTCCATGGAACTGTGATCATTACCTTGTGTTACTAGTTTAGAATTTTCATTTTCAGAAGGCTCTGTGACAGTCAGCTTAGCAATTTAAGTTTTGATTTTATGAAAATAGATACTATTCTCTCTTGTTTTCAACCTGCAGCCAGATATCTTCACTTGGTACCCTGCTGAACTTGTTTCGAGAAATGCTGAATGCTGTGTAATCAGCTCTTAGAATCAGAAGAGATTAAAATATAAAACCAAATTAGTCTTTCTTTTCTGCTAAGGCAAATCATGATTAATTTCAAGAACTGAGCTCAGAGGAATATAAATGTACATGAAAACTGGTATGCAGTTCCTTTAGGAAAAGAAAAAAGAAAAAAAAAATTTTAAAGAAGCAAATACCAGGGGCAGTGCTGCATAGACAAATTTGTATATCTGCATCTTCAGAAACCAGGCCTGCTAATGCCACCAGTCTGAAGGGTCACCTTAATAAGGAGATGACTCTCTTACATTTACATTCTGATCATTTGGGACATTTGCCAAAACTCTTCAGAATAAAATAGTCTACACCCTTATTTGATAGAAAGATTAAGATGGAGGACTCTGGAGCTTGTCAGGAAATCATCACAGTTCCATCTAAACATGATCATAACAAAATATACAAGAGCATATATATGCATACATCTGCCCTTATGCAAATACATTTTTATCAAAATCTGACTTGTGTTTCAATATATGAGTTTCACTTAACTAACATTCTATGCTAAACAAAATATAACAATGAAACCATGCTTAATTCACAAAGCTCACAAAATTATTTGATTTTCCTGTAAATTCAAACCCCTGAAAGTTATTAAATCTTGGGATACCTGTTACTTTCAGTTTCTTTAAAATTCCCCCAAATCAACAAAGAAAATCCCATTGGACTATCTGTTATTCTTTTTAATGTTAATAAAGTTTCCACACACCTTGAAGATCCTAATTCATAGTGAATAGCCCCAAATGAATCTGAGCAATATGTTTCCTGGAAGAAGTTAGGTAAGCAGCTATTACAGGTTATTACAAGGAGTAATTCTTTATTTTCAGAGGTGTCCTGACAAATAGTTGTCCAGTCAGTAGCCACCTTCATATGTATCTTAAAATAAACTTGAATGTAACTGTTTTCTCATTATGTGCACAATCAAGCCTTAAAACACATTCTTTTTTCTGCCCATGTACGAATCAGCAAAAAGACATCTTTACCCATCATCACAAAGACCTTTCCAAACATAAGCATACCAGAAGCTTAAATATACAGACACAAAGGATTCTGAGAAAGTTCAGGAGAGTCGACACTGTCAAAGAAATTTTTGTAAAGAGGACAACCTTCTTTCCACTGAATAACAGTAATGCTGAGGTGGAAGAATTCTTCAAAAATCCCCTTTGATCCAACTTCTCTCTTTGCACTTAGAAGTTCATTGGAGTGGGGCTTGAACTGATGGATAGATTAGAAGGATGGAATCACTGCTGAGGTTCTGCAACTGTTATGAAGCAAAAACATTAGGAAATTAATTGATTTCTCCCAACTGAATTGCATATGTTGTGCAGTATTTGAGTTGGCAAGGCATAAATAGGCTGGTCATTTTGAATTAGATCATAAAATTTCTTCAAATTATTTTTGTCCATTTCCCATACGGCATTTCCATTATTCACAAAGCCAGTGTGGTTTTCCTTATTGTTTTGGAAGCCTTTGTTTGATCAAAAAATACAAAATCATATTTCTTCATGCATGACTTATGCATCTGTTGACTTATGCATCTGTTCTAATGACTGTTTTAATGTAAAAAAGATGAAGTGAAATAAAAATGAAATTGGGAATTTGTGTGCTTTTATACTTCACAATGCATGTCTTTGTTGAAAAATATAGCAATATTCTACTGTATTAAGCTAATTTGTTTATATAAATACTGCTCTGTGTACTTACTGCAAATGATGCACACTTTTGTAAAACTGGAAGAGTAGATTGACATGTGAGGAAAGAATATCTCAACAAAACCTCTTCCCATTTCCATTTTTAAGAACTTACTAAGCAACTCTAAAGCAAGAGTATCTCTCACTGGAGGCAACATTCATTTGCCAGCTTTAGGTCTCACAGTAACAAGGCATTTAGACATGGGAAATGGGAAGGAAGTGAAATGTTAAAAATATGTACTAAAACAGAATTTTCATACTATCCTGCTAGGTTGGGGGAGGACTTATAAAGCATTTCTGCATGCAGTAAGGATGTTTTCCCATGTTCAAACATTTTTCAGGCTGTTTGGCACATTACACAGCATGTATAATTTGTACTCCACATAATCTACAGTTGATGACTTTCATGGTATGCCATAAACCCCACCTTTCTTTGAAGTTTTTACAGCTACTGGAGAATGCAAAGGGTCATGGATTGTTAGATGGTTAAAAAAAGAGTTTTAATTTGTCTTATTTGCTGGTTGTAATGAATACTGTTGATTTACATGAAGAATGTCAAGCTGCTTTTATGTTCATATCTGCTAGCAAGGGCTCCTAGCACCTTTGCTATAAAAGTTTTCTTACAGTCACCTAGAAGCACATTTTAAAACATTATTTCTAATTAACATCAGAATTTGGAAATAATTCTGCCTGACCATATTTTAGTGACCATATTCTAGTGAAAGTCACTCTCAAAGTATATTGAATAGGTTAAAGGGTGTCTGTTTAGAAAAGTCAGGACAAATCTGTGTTACCTTTCTATAGTTTTGCAATGACTTTTAGATCATTTAATCCAAGAAGTAACTACATTGCTCAGCTGAACAAAATAAAATTTCTAAGTCAGAAATCTCATTGCCAACAAGAAACAGAACCAAGACTTCCATGTTATGGATGATATTCCAGTCTGTAGGCAGAAGTCTGTACTTCAGAATATGTGCTAGGTGTGTTTAGTCTGCACCATGCACTGTAGCTGAGGCATAAACAGTTCTATCTGATGTATAGCCCAAGTCATCCATGGCTGTAGGTCTTCAAAAACTATTTCTAAGCACCACAAATCATCAGGTTAACACATGTCAGTGGTTTGGAGAAAGGTTTGCTGCTGTGCAATTCTCTCCTTCACCACTTGAAGAGGATGTAGTGGAGGATAGAACCTGAATGTAACCCAAAATTCTTGCCACCTCGCCTTTCCTCTCCTCCAGCACCACTTGGTGTCCAAAAGGAACTTAAAATTCTTTGAAGGTCTTTTTGCAATATGCTGCCACCTAAGAAGTGGTGATGACTGGCAGTACTGTGCTGGTCTGGAACAAGGACAAGCTAAAAAATGTCTGTAATGACTCCTGTGCTCCAGCTTCTGCTTCTAAAGGGCAGATATGGCTTCAATACCGGGGCAGGAATGACAGTTTGCTTTCTTCCATGTAAGGAAATCCTTTCCTTGGTGTTTAATGGAATAAATACAGCACCAAATGTTTCCTATTCCTGTGCTAGTGTGGCATAGCATCTGGCCTATATTTGTTAATTCCTTCCTAAATCACAGACCCAGATTTTTAGAGTTTGTTGGGCTTTTTACACAAATAGGGTGGGAATGTTTCCCTTGAATGCTCCTAACTGTTTTTGGCGTAAAAATTATTTGACTGAGATCAGGATCAGACCTAGAAACTTGAAGTAATGAAGCCCACAGACAGCTGGCAAAAGCACCATTTCTCCTTGCACATTTATCTTATTCAACTTGGGGGGCCTGGGGTTAAAAAGAAGAACAAAAATTCTGTTAAACAAGGCTTTGTAAAGTAGATCTGCGTTCTTGTTGGATTTAAAACTTATTGGTTCTACTCTCTGGATAAGCATAAAAGAACTATTCAGCTCTTGGTATACCCATTTCATCTCACCATTGACATTCAAGCAGCTCAAACACAGCATGAAGTCAACCTTTGGTGATGAAACACTAATGAATCTTTAAAAGGACTGTTGATGTAATACTTTGCTGATTGGATAGTGAGCTCTTTATTTTTGTTTTCTACTTATAGACATGCTGATTGATGGAATAGCTCTTTAGATTCCTTAGGAATTTGAGGGTTTTTCCTTACTGAATTTTGATTTTGAAGTTTAATTTTAATTTTAATTAGCAAATTGTTTCCCAGCTTCTCAAGAAAATGGAAAGAGTTTGGTACTAAAAATAAGATGGAGCAGTGCTAGTTTTGATAAAAAAGGACAAATTGAGCAAGTAAAAAAAAACAACTATGAGTCATTTCGTCTTTATCACAAACATTTCCCCACTTATATGGTAAGACTTTAAGCATAATCCCCTACTGAAAATTACTGATTTGGCTATTCAATTTCTGTACACCTTTTCTCTGTGTTCTGTTCTGTGCCAATGGGTCATTCGCATCTTTTGCTCAGAGAAGCATAATGTTTCTTGGCTAACAAGAAAAGTTCAGGAAAGACTAACAGTTTCATTTTGCCTACAGTAGTAAATTGGATACATAAGGTTGCTCATGCTGTCAGTTCCTGCTTTGCTCCTTTGTAGTACTTAGGAGTAGATTTTCTGATTTCCCTCCTGGCATCTTATTGAATATATGTTGATATCCTCTGTTTTAAGAAAGGAGCAACATATATCTCCAGTTTGGAAAGATTAAGATTCTGAAAGAAAATGTCATAAAAAACTGCAGCCCCTTTATCAATTGAAAATTCACTTGAGAAAATACACAACTAGACACCATAGAAAAACCAACATACTGCATCCATTCACATTCATAAATCTATTTGTCTTTGTTCTGCAAGCAGACTCTTCTCAAGTCTGATCATCTTTCCAAGTATTAGAAAATGTTCATCTTTTTTTAGTAACATATTTGTCTTTCCTTTGTTTTTAATTTTCTATTATTCCATCTTTAAAAACAAACCAAACTCAAACATTTTAATTGGATTCAAAAGTCTGAATGTATATATTGATTTAATATGTTGCATTTTATTCCATGGAAAATATGATTTCCAGGGAGAAAAGGTCTTCAATCTTTTTAAATTTTTCTTAAGGCCAAAGAAGACATCTTAAATTACAGATGATATAAGATGGCTCTGAAAATTCCATGGAGTCTGCATATCTTTAGGAGTCTGTGTTTAAAATTAATTCCAAAGTGTGAGGCTGAAGGTTTGGGGATTTTTAGCAAATCTCATCAAAACATTAAAGAAATTCCAGCATATGATTTCTTATTGTTACATATGGTATATAAAACCCAGAATCTTTTGATGTAATACTCTTAATGCTGAGAAACCTGTATGATTATTCTTTAAACTTTGATATAGTCCCAGTCTAGAATGAGTCCAGAAAATAGTATTTTCTAACCCTTAAGAGATAGATTTTTATTCAGTAACAGTGATGGCAGGAAAAACAACAACTTCTTCATTTAAAGATGGTGTTTAATATACTTTTAGATAATATAGGTCTTATATATAGCCTCTGCAGTAACAGAGTATTGCTTTTGTTAATGCATGAGGTTTTGTCCACTGCCACATGCCTGGTTTCCTAATATATCCATTGATATCTATTTTCAAATAATTGTTTCTCTTCTACATAATGCAATATATTTTAAGCACAGTTTATTTAGTTTATGGTGTATCTCAGATTACATCATCCCTCAGCACATTTTTAAATTTCCAAGAAGTTATATTGCTCTATATATCCACTGGGACAAATTCTCCTCTACTATACATACCAAGAGAAATCCTGTATGAGGAAGTCTACATGTTAGTCAATTAAGTGGCAATCATTTGCAGCACTTAATTTTGCTGTTAAGCTCTAAGCAGGGACCATAATTTTCCAAATGTGTGTAGACATTCTATGATCAGGAGGTCTCAGTTGGTTTGGGATTAATTCTAGGAGTTATTGAAATACAACTATGTGACATCCATGGAGCAGAGGAAGAAGAATTTTTCTCAATGAGTTTCACCCACAGTTAGAAATGAACTTTATTATGAGGAGTATGGAATCACAGTAAAACCAAATGCAGAGATACCTTCCCCTCTCCCCTCATATAAAATTATTACATAGGAATGGTTGAAAAATAATTTGTGCGAGAACAAACTATTCCATTATGTTCAAACTAGTCACCTGATTCTCTCCCACATGCTATTTAAACCAGATCAAAACAAAAATAAAACAGCCTGCAAAGTCCCTAAATATTCTTTAGCTCTAATCATGTGATAAATCATTTCAGATTCATGGCCATGTTACCTTAACATGATAAAGTTTCTATAGATGCTTCTCTACAAACATCAACAGGATAAGAGAAATATATAACAGTTACTAATGATTTATTTCAGAAATAATGCTTTTTATTTGCTTGCACAAATGGTCAGAGAGAGTGATGAGTGACCTCTTGCTCTGGGTTCAACAAGGCAAAGAAAGAGCAAAGAAAAATGGTACTGGTCACTGAGAGATGAACTTCCCATTTGTCAATACAATTTCATTGGGAAAGCAGGTAGTAACCTTGCTAACATCACTGACAAACTTCTGTGTCAGCTTTGACCTATGGTGCCTCTGCTTTGCTTACAACTACTGCAGAAATGAGTAGTACACGCTTTGGGCATTCTCAAGGGTAACTTCATTAAGACAATGGATTATCATAAACTGCTGCTGTATTTTATAATACAGTATTGACAAAGAAGGATGATATAGTGAAAAAAAGGATAATGAAAACATACAGTGTGGAGTAATACTTTGAATTGTAGAACTAGTTAAGTCTCAAAGTATCAAATCCCTCAGAAACTTAGAAAATACAGAGACTAAGATTGAACAGTACCTTTCTTTAACTCCAGTTTTTACTCTAAGTTAAAATACAAATTGTCAGATTAGTTAGAAAAGTTATTACAAATGGATACATTCTGAATTTTACTCAGCTGTTTGACAAAGCCACTTGCATCTCTGACTGTTACAGCAAGACGGGAGGAAGGAATCAGTTTCCTCCTACCAGGGGATCCCACCACTTTCCTTTCCAGACCTTCTAGTTCTTTCTTCCACCCTTGAGGAATTTAGTTCATACCTCTTCAGTCCCTTCCACTTTTATCAGTTCTCTTTATGAGTCCCGTATTAAATTAATTACACTGGGAACTTCTTCAACAGCAGCTACCTCTAGCCTGCTTATAAACATTAATATTCCCTGTCCAAGACAGTTGTACACCCTGTTCTCACAGTATTCTGAAACCTTCAAACTTTCTCCACAGCTTCATGATTCAGAACAGTCCTACAGTCCTTTCATCTGCAGAGATATATGTTGTGAGAAGGAGAGGCAGCCAGAGAGGATTAAGGTTCAGTATTGTAGGTTGTTTTGTCAGATAATGTCATCAATTCCATCTAGAATGGCAACAGATCTATCCCATTTGCATGGTTTTTTCTTTTGTGAAAACAATTTTGGTTTCTTTGCGCTTCCCAGGGGACATAAGGCTGTGTTCAAAGTCAGTACCATAAGGAGAAGCTTGTCCCACCATTTTACATGAGACGTGTTCAGTCCACCTCCACCTGACACTTCTCTGCCTGTGTTCTAGTCCTTGAGCAGCATGTGAAGCTGCTCAGATATTCTTGGTTCCTGAGGCTGCTGAGGCAGCTGGGAAGCCCTGTTTCTTCCCAGCTCACGCCTCACACTGCATTATCTCTCCTTGCTGTTGACCTCACATTTAGCCATTTATTTCATGATGTAGCTCACTAAAATATTCTGCTGCCTACCATTGTCTAACAAAAACGAGTCTTATCCCTTGGGTTTGAAAAAGATGGCGTGTCCAGAATTAGAACTCTAGTAATGTTGCAGCTTTTTCGTGGATATACTTAAAATCCATCATTTACAATGACACACTTGAGACAACAATTTTCAATGAAACCGTTTACTGCAAGATTCAAAAATAATCATTGTGGGGTCTGGAGGATCTCCCTAAACTGTGTGAAGAGGTCCTGCCTAGGGAGTAATGCAAAAAGTACAAAAATCTCAGGACACTGTGAGCTGAACACATTAACTTGTTAGTCAAATATCAATTTGAAGAGAAGATAGACTACAGTAGGATACAATGTTAAGGTAGGAGAGCTTTATTTCACAGAATCACAGAATATTCTGAGTTGAAAGGAACCCACAAGGATCACTGGTTACAGCTCCTAAGTGAATGGCCTGTACAGGGATGAAACCCACAACTTTGGCATTATTAGCACTGTGCTCCACCCAACTGAGATAATCTCAGGGTCTGGCTAGTGTCTGACTGGTGGAGCAGGATTCAGCAGCCTTCATGGACATGCCTGCTGCCATAAAGGTGCACAAAGCTGTCTTTTCTTGTCCTCAGTCTGCTGATCCAGTTGGGGGCAAGATGTTGCCCCTTCCTTATCAATACCTCCAGCACCTCAGGAGTCTAAACCAGCAAGGAAGTGACAACATTGAAGTGACAACATTAAAGTGATAGAATTGAAGTGATAGCATTGAAGTGTTAGCATTGAAGCCAACAAAGCCTTGCATGGAGGTTGTAGTGCTAGCACATGGTGAGAGAGGTGACAATATCCAAATGAAAACTGCATTGTGGCTCACCCATTAATCCCTAGCTGTCATTCCCCACTACAGCACTGAGGACTTGCAATTTCCTCCTGTTTCTGGTCTCATCAGCTCCCTGACCTTGTGCTCTGTGTGTGGAAAGGCGAAGAGAAGTTGTGGCAAAGCCAAAGTTGGGGGTTTATCTTCTCTTTGATTGTGCCACAATACAGGGCATGCCCTTGTCACTTGATGCAGTAGGAGAAAAAAACTGTCAGGCAGCACTGGGTTGTGACTACTCCTCAACTTGCTGCAAGCCTTGCAGGCACAAAGAACTGATGAACCAGTAAAATATGTCATGTATGTACCACAGAAAACAACTGGAAACAGCAGGGAATGAGAACTTAAAAGTTTTAATGGTTTTAGCACAAAATAATCAAGTATGTTACGGTACAATTTTATTCTGTCTAAAAAAAAAATCTTTGCCTAGACTTCAAATACATATGTACTTAGTGGTTCAATATTAATAAATAAAATAATAAAAGTAGTTATGTACAATTTTACTTTTATTTTTAACTCCAGTAATTTGTAAACTTGTGAAGTCTATATTCCATATGTGTACATATAGTCCATGACCTTATCAGTGAGTAAATAGCAGATTCCTCTCTATTTTCTTTTTTTTTTTTTGGGGGGGGCATTTTGACATAAACTTGTTTTTCAATGATTTTTAAATAACAAAGAAAATTTATAATAAGCTGTCAACAATACAGCCATTTTTTAATATGGTAAAGTTTAAAGTGATGTAAAAATGATCAAATTCTTTTAAAGAGATCTCTTTTTTAAATGCATTTAGTTCCTTTTACACTGCTCTAAGGTCAGCACAGGAAGGGTATGTCCTCATTTAATAGCTTTAATCTAAATCTTTTTTGTGGCTAACCTCTGATAGCCTTTTTGGCCTCTGTTTAGAACCTCATATCAGAGCTGTCCACTCTTCTAAATATACTCTGATCCATGTCTCTATTTTGGTATACAGCTCAGAAATTACCTTTCAAGTTCTGTACACTCAGTTCAAAGACATTAAACTGGAAGGATCTGTGCACAAGCAGAAAGGAAGCTGCAGGAAATCTAAAGACAGAACAATAGAGAAAATAAGTTATTTGTGCTCAAAGGAAATAGAAAATAGTTTCAAATATATAAAGAGAAATAATTTTGAGAAATGCGCTATTTTTTTTACCTTTTTGAAGTTCTCTGTAGAAACCACCCCTTCCTCCACTAAGTCTGAAAGTGAAGTCTGATAAGAAGGAACTTAATCTTTCCTTCAATCCTGATGTATTTGCAAGCATTAATATCTGATTGAAATTTGGTTGTAACGTCACCAAATGAGCTGTAAACTTACTTTCCTTACAATAGTGGTAGCCTTTTTGTCCTTTCCCCCTGACCAAATGGTTACTTGGGGTTTTTTTGCACAGCATATCCTTTTAACTGGGCTTCTTGAACATAACTTTGAATTCTCCCTCAGCCTTCTGTCGTGGTTTCTGGGGTGATGCTGTGAAAAAGTTCACATTAAACCACTGGTCCAACCGTGCCTGAGATCACCAGAGATAAGGTGGTATGTCCAAGTGAAGCATTACCATGCTTATGTGGAGAGAAAACCTCATTTTCAAACACTTAATTGTGTCAGCCCCACGTCCTGCTGAATCAAGTGTCAGCCTGACATTATTACCATCTTTCAGGGCTGCCACATGCAGGTCATCATTCAAATGGACACTTTATTATGCTGTTTACAGGTAGATGTAGCCTCGTGAAGAGGGTGTGGGGCAGAGCAGGTGACTCAGCAAGATGCCCTGACTCACAGCCTTGTGCTCTGACTGGTGGGTCACTCCTCCTCTCCTCCACAGATCCAGCTCTTTCTAGTTTTCCTGCAAGGATCTCAACCAAAACTCATCGAAGTTAAAATAAAGAATTCCACTGCCATCTGTGGGCTGTGGGTCACTTCCAGACCAAAATTAATTTGGCTTTCAGTATTTGTCCTGCATTATTCCTTATTAAAAACACATTCTTCTATTTTTTTTCCTCTCTTCCATCTGTCCATTTGTTGTGCTCGCTGTTGACACAATACTGGCTGAGACTGATTAGTACTGTGCCTTCTCCAAATAGGTCAGTCCAAGAGCAGCTCTGCAGAGCTTTGCACGTCTTTGAGATTAAATTGGCAGCCTGCTGGCCCCAATCATGTAGAGAGAGACAGAGCGGGACTTGCTTCCTCAAGATGTTTTTCGCCAAAATTTGTGCAGAGTAAGCAACCTGTGATTTCATGCCTGCAGACACAACACTCTGTTGAGTGCTTTAAAGAGGATGTTTGGACTTTGGCAGTCCAGAAAAGCCAGTTTCAATCTTACCTTAAGTTTGAGAATTCTCTTCTTTACTGAGAGCATATTCCTAGCTGTATATAAGAATCATAGTGTTCATATTTCACACTGCATTTGTTAGGTACATACTGTAGCATAAATCACCTGGAGCAGAAACAATACAACATGGTGAACTGAAGATTTTCAAAATGAACTCTTCATAAATGAACTGCAGACCATGGCTTGTTTTCTGGGGGAAAAAATTGTGAACATTTTTGAATTATGGAAAGAATTAAAATTTCATGATCTCTTCATGAATAGACAGAAAGGGAAGGATAGTATAGAATGCAACTTTTTCAAATTTTTACTCTGATCACAGTTATCAAATTCATCAATATCTGTTACATTTTTTGAGTAAATAACACTAGAAAAAAAAGAACGTGTACGAAACAGAAAAATAAACTTGCTTCACTCTATTTTCACAAGGGTTTGATCATCCATCCTGTTTACAAATGGCTATGTTAATCATTGCAATCTGAGAATTCAGTGACATGTTAGTATAAATAGTTTATGGGTCTAAGCTTTCCTTTAGACCTGGTTCTTATAAACAGTTGGCCTAATTACCTTTCAAGTGTTCCTGTATCTTCTGACTAATGAAAAGTCTCTCTTGTGGCTTACACACCAGTTGTTTCAAACCCAACGACAAATCAAGAAAAAAAAATTCTAATATACATCCTAACATCACTGACATTCACTTATTCTAGTCCAGAAGCCACTTAAGCACACACTCAGTTTACAGTCATATTTACAGTTTTGTATTTCTGTTGAAATTAAGCAGGTGCTTAAGTGAATATGTAAGTGTTTTTCTGGATAAGAGTGGGGGTTTTTTGTTTGTTTTTTTTTTTTTTAATGAATCACAGTGCTTTCAGCTGACCAAAACAGAAGTATCTTGATTGCAACAGTGTTTAAATATAGGATAGATCTATCACTGTGCCTCAGACAGCTGGCAAGCCAGACTAGACATAATCAGAGTGGTCACCACATAAACAGGAAGAACATCATAGCACTTGATACCATGCATCCATATGATTTTTCATGGTATATTTAGGTGTACAGAAAAAATAGAAAGAAATTAAGTGAAGTGATGTAGTTTGGAGGGCAAAATAAGACAAAGAGGACAAGAAATACAGGGTGAAACTGGTAAGGAAGGGAGTTAGAGCAAATGGATAGGCAAAAACTGAAATACATTCATTTCCAGTACACTAAACCTAATGAGGGGAGTAAAGTTACACGGAGTCTTGCACTAAAAGTTTTTAAATCTGATGGAAGCACATTTGTGGCTTCACTGAAGACATAGGATTTTTCTTCCCAGTAAGAATTTAATATTTCCTCCTAAGCACTGTTATAGTATTGCCACCACAAAGAGAAAGCACAGCCTTATTCTGGCTTCCTGTGTGTGTTTTTGAGGTTACACTTAACAAAACACAAGTTATTTTTTTGAATATTGGGTACTGCTGCAGAATTTCAAAACCTGGAATTTGCAAGGCCAGTTGCTTGCTGAGATGTAAGATGGACTTTGATATTTTTTATTTAGTATATTTTACTTTATAAGAAGTAACTGCTGTGAACTCAACTTGAAGTATCTGTGTTGACTCAAGCAAAATTGTGCCAATATCTGCCTTGTCCTATCTGACCACAGTTCAAAACTCTAATTCACATTCTTCCAGCATGTTTGTTTTCTTCCCTTCAACTTTGGTAACTTTGCAGCTGCAAATAACCAAAGTTTCATGGAAAGCATTGAACTCCATATTAAAAAAATTATCTCTCAGTACAAGGGACCACTTCAGGATTTCTTTTCTTTAAGTTCATCAGTGGAGGAAACAGTCTCTAAGACACCTCATCTGTGTCTCCAATTAAAAAGAAAGCTCAGTTTTGTTTTCAGTGGTGACTTTTAGTCTTGGAGCTCACCTGCATTTCACTACCAGCAAAAAGATATATGTCAAATCAGACAAAAGTTTAATATTTGTCATTATTGTAAACAAATACAGAATTATAAGATTTCATGGTAACTCTCTTTGCACAATTGAAAGCTGTTGAAACTAGCTTACTTATTGAAAAGTACTGTTTCTTCATGATAATCCATCCCACACACTTGAATCTTGCTTAAATGGACAGAGGAAATGATGAAAAATGTGGGGGTAAATGAGAGGAAGGAAATATGGTGTCAAGAGAATAAAGTCACTTATCAAACAGTCCCAAAGAAGACAATTTGATAGTAGATGAGCACAATGTTACTTTGCAATTTGACAATGAGAAAAGTTGCTAATGACTAGGAATTTGTTTCTTGAGGTATAAAACACTGGTGTGTCTGCATGTGAACCATGCATGCAGTCACTCACCCCATCACTCTGAATATTCCCTTTAGTGAAGGACACAGAGCCCCATCCTGCTCAAACTCTAGTGCTAAGAATCCTGAGTAACTTCTCCAATGCTGGAAGAGTTATTCTAGATGTACTCTGTCATAACCCAACAAAACCTTAGACAAGTATTAAACAATAATCTCTGTAATCAGGCTTAATATAGAACACTTCTTTTATTTTATAAACCAAACAGTTGATTGTGTTCCATTGGCTGTGACATCCACAAGATTCAGAGTAAATGGAATATGAAGAAATTGGAAGCAAAATCCAGAGTTCAGAAATGGTTTCCATTTGTTGTTCTGCAGTATGGCAAATTAGCTTATAAATCACTATAATATCTATTATTGCATTTGCTTTAATCATGCTGAAAAAAAAAAAGTGTCAGTAATTATTAAGGCCAAAGTCTTAATATAACACATTCTGTAGACTTCGTTTTCTAAACAAAGCAGCAAACCTCCCAAATTTTTAAAATAAATTGGATTAATTTGTGGTGTAATTGAAAACACATGGTCTGACATGGAAACGAGTCTGGTTGCTTGTGGTTGAACCCACTTGGAGAATCTAGAGTCATGTCTGTTTAATGCTAGATTCTACATTAGCATGAAGTAGTGGAAATGGAAGTCCCATATGTGCTTAGATTAATAAATAGTCTCCAAATAGGTTTATGTCTGGCATATTCAGGAGATGAGGAACATGTACTTACCGTATGGAAGATGTCCTAATTGGTGTCTTAATAGTAAAACAAACTCAGAAGTAATTGTCTAATAATGCATTTACCATTTAAAGCACTGGTGGCAATGCAGTCTAAGAGTGTTCTTAAGTCAGGTGTGACTAAGTAGAGAAATTACATGTTTCATATTAATCATCAGCTATGTTGGCATGGCAAAATTTTTCTTCTCTTAATAAAACCAATTCAGGCTTAAGTGACACTCCACAGTAAATGTTATTAATTGTGTGCTTCCTGAATTGACTCCATTTATGTGTAAATATTAATGTTTGAGTATGTTTTATTTACATAAGATCCCCTTTTTTTCCAGTGGAAAAGAGGATTACCATACCAAGCACAGAACTACTCAGACACTGCAAAGTGCAGACTGATAAATGAATTGGAAATGATGACTGCTGGATATGACTGAGATCATGAAGTTAAAAGACAATATCTAACTTAGGCCCTGTTGTTTCAATTATGAATATATCAGCTTTGATTCGAAGTATGGCTATGAACAAGAAAATACCTATGCAGTGGGATTCACCCTCCCTTTTTTCATCTGTTTTTTTATGTAGACAAATAAATTTTTATTATCAAATAAGCAGGATTCATCCATGCCTTGCATTCCAGTACTATTGGTACCTTGCAGCTCTGTTCTTGAAAATATACAGATTTTTCTATATAAGCTAAACTAACTGGATCTGGAACTAACTGAGAGACAATAAATAGAAGAACAAGTATAATTTTCAAGATCTTTTGGTAATTATGAGTGTATAATTTCCCTACACACAGAAAATATTGTTTTAGTGTCTGAATACAGCCTAGGAACTGGAGTGCTTAAAATTTCTCTCTCACGGAATAAATTCAGATGTGTGGACAATTTATTATATAACACTAAAGACACTGAATATTGCTCATAATTAAACTGTAGGAATAGGTCTGTAGAATACCTTTTTTAAGAAAGGAATCATTCTTCATTACAATAGCTATTATTATAATATATAATAGATTCTTGCATTTTCACACATATGAGGTCAAAGTTTGTTTTCTAATCACTATTACAATGTGTTCCACTCAGAACAGTCCAGTTACTGGGAACCTCTGATTTTCTGCAACTTGTCTGACCAAAAGAAAAAAGATTTCCTTGTGAAGTGAAGCATTCCCAGCTGGACACACCAGCAGGGACTCTGGATTGAAAAACTGATCATAGTCCAAATCAAATACTTATTACTTATTTCAAGTGCTCCCTTTTTATGTGTCAACCTGAATTGGAATTCAAGTCAATGGCAAAACTCCCATTGACTTTCAGGAAAAAAAGATTATATTAAATGTTTTGTTCCGGTACTCAACTCAGAACTGCTGGGTGGGCTCAGGAATACATCAGACAAAAATTCATCCATATCAACAGTGAGAAAAAAAAGAAAAATATAAAAGATGATAGAAAATCCTTTGTTCCACTGGAGAGCTGTCTGTCATTTAACCAATGCCATATGAAACTATTGGTAAGGGATGTTAACATTCTTGCTTGTGAGCAAAGAGGAAGCTCAGTGACACACATAAACATTCTCCCCACCACACATTTATTCACTGTTTTTCTGATCACATGAGAAACACAATGTTAAGAAGTCAAATCAATGGTTCAAGCACAGTATTGAACTTCCATTATATTGCCAAGATAGTAAGGCATATCTTCAGAATGCCATTATGTGTTGCTTTAACTCTTTTCTTGCTATTTTTGTATTGTTGAGACTTGAGGGTGGGTAGAAACTCTAGAATGTTGTTCCCAACTATGTAACCATAAATGCATCCTCACAGGGGAGAAGCAAAAAGTAGGCTTAAGATAGCAGTTATGAATTTACATATCAGAGCAATTTCACTGAAAATTCCAGGGCTGAAATCATTGTGAATTACAAGGTGTGTAAACACCGTGAGCTCAGTGGGTCAGAGCATGGTGCTAATAAAGCCAAGGTCGTGGGTGGCCATCTACTTAAGAGTTGAATTCAATGATCTTTGTGGATCTCTTCCAACTTAAAATATTCTATGATTCTGTGGTTCATTATTTCAGCAGAATTTGACTCATTCTTGTTTGTAGCAAGGGTTTAGGCTCAGGCTGGGGGGACACCATAGTTTATTTTCATTGCCAATTCAGACACTATGAGATGAACAGTCTCTGAGGAATACAGAAGAAAACACAAGTTTGTCTTTTCCCCAGACATGTCAGTTCTAGTCTTTCATCAGTATATAACTTAATTTATTTATTATTTTGTATATTGTTTCTAAACCAGAACTTAGCTGGGCAAACTGCCTGCCCCACTGTCTCTAATAGTAAACTACAGTAGTTAAGGACCTGATTCTTTTAGGATTTTTCTATCTTATATTTAATAAAAGGTACATTAAAAATTTGGTAAATTCTGTTTTAAATTTAGAAGGGTTTTTTTTTTTGTTGTTGTTTTTTAATGTTGAAAGAGGGAAAGTATTTGGAGAAAAGAAACGTCACTTGTTTGTCCTTCTTCCCTTTCCTCTTTCCTTCTAAAGGCTAATTTCCCATCCACCTGAGAAAATGAGCACAGAGCCAAAGTTGCTGAAAAGATACTCTTTTAAAATGCACTTTGAAATTCTATCCCCTCTTAGAAGTTGTGTTTCTCTGCTGGACAGTTTGTATATTCCTGTCCTTACCTGACGTTCTATTATTCACAGCTTTAAAATCTCCCATATGTCCCCAGTGAGCACAACAAGGTCAAAGAGCCTGGCTGTGAGTGAGACCAGTGTTGAGTTGGATGGTGATACACTCTGTCTTGTCATAAAAAGTTATGAAATGATAAATTCCTGAATAGCAGCCAGGAGAACATGAAAAGAAAAAAAAAGGCCTGATTTAAAAACCAGGTAAATGACTAAAGAGGTAGTATTTCTAAGAAACAATTTGGCCAAAATTATACAAGACAAATGTCTTTGCCTTGTTTTTGCTGTGCTCTGTAAAGAGGGTGAATTTTTTTTCCTTAAATTCTTTGTAACAGTTTAAAAATATGTTGACCAAAGCATATTTTGACACCTTCTGCAGGACTAGAAGGCTCCTCTGGGAAATAATTGCATGAACTGAGTAACCTTTAGCTGGACAGACACAAATACTCCTTGATTTGAGAGGTCTTGAGCAGATCAGACATTGCAGGTTTGGAATATTGTTTTCAGCAGACCTGTTCACCTTAATAAGGCTACTTTTACTGAGTAAATGTTGCAGATCAGAGAGAACATCTTGGCACACACTCAATAACAGCTGACACATGCATGTCTAGTTCTCAAACATCTTTAAAACACCAGGAGTATTTATATTGACTTCAGAGTCTTTTCACTCTGAACTTGCTTCAAGAAGTTCAAGAAATATCAATAAGTTCAAATTTCCTTGATATTTTTGAAGGGTTTGTGTCACAATGCAAGCCAAATTTTAACAAAGAGTCATTTTTTGACTGATTTGTCTTTTTTTTATTTGTCTTTTTAAAATGACATTAAAAGTTGAAGTAGGTCTATGGTGCAGGGCAGGCAATTTTACATTTCTCTGTGTTTTGTACAGCAGGTTGCAAACAGGTAGTGTTTAGCACATGAGTGATATAAGAAAATTAGATATTATTTCTATTAGATATTATTTCTGTTTTTACCCTGGAAGTTTAATGGGGGATTATATATGTATATATATATATAATATTATACATTATATATATATATTAAATTATATATTATATATTATATATTATATATTATATATTTATTATATATATTAGTCAAGTTTTCATCAGGCCCATTTGGTTCTAGAATGAAAAGAAAGAATCTCTCAGACAGGATTTTTTTTTCATTTCAAGGAGTCTGACAATAAGTTTTAAAGCTTTTATGCAGACGACTTCTAAGGGTAGGATTAGGATTGTCTGCTTGCTTCTAAATTGGTTCAAATGGGTGGATCACCTCTTTTATTCACCTCTTGCTTAAACTACTGCAGAGCAAAAGCTGCCTTCACATTGCTGATGCAAAGGAAGGAGTTTTAGGGGGATTTCCAAGTGACAAGCACCGTTACTAATAAATTGTCTCAGAATGTAAAAATGTGACCCTCTCAGGTGGTTCAGCCACAGTGTTTGCAAACTGTGACCAAGTATCAGATTCCTGCCTTTTTGCTTAGCACTTGCCATGGAACAATACAGGGCTGTGACTTCTTGCTTCAGCTCTGATTGTGCAGACCGTAATTAAGGATTTGGGTGAGGATGAATGGCAAAGAATGCCACTGTGCAATTGGCTGTAACCATTGTGACCTAAACCGATCCTAGATCTGTGGAAAAAAAGGAAAAAAATAAAGAGAAGGAGGGAAAAAAATGACCTCTTGTACCCTCTTCCATGATCCGTGTATGTAGTTAGCACGGACTCCCCTGCCAGGCTTTTCATCGCTGGGCTTTTAAAACCATTAGCTTGCTTTGTAGTCTTAGCAAGACATACATTTTTGAGCTATCATAAATGAAATCTTAGAAGATACCTTTCAACATATGCCAGGCACAGTTAAAAAAGAAAAAGACCATTATGGCTCTTTAAAGAAGGGGAAAAAAACCTCAGGGTGAAATGGTGCAGACGTTTTGTGGAATATGGAAAGTTTGAAAGAAGTTAAAATACAATAAAGGGACACAAGAAAACACAGTTGTGTTACAGAGAGCTGACAACCTGGATTGACTATAATTTTAATAGGATTCTTTCTCCCTATATATTAGTTTTCATCTTCTATGGTAAGTCAGGTTATGCCACTTTGTCTCCTACTTACTTGCCCTTGATATTCTTTTCTTTAATAAAAATCAGAATACATTACTCAAGTGTTGTCTGGGATAATCCAGCTGTTATCTGCTGTCACTGCAGAAATACATGACTGGAAAGAATTATGTCTCAATTTATTTAGGAAAAATTTGGTTTACAATTTTTCCAGTGAACATTTTATCTGGCATTTGGATTGCACCATGTGGAACAGATTCAGCTTCCCAGCTCCCAGATTGCCTCAGTATACAGAGAGATGTGCCAAAACTCTTTACCCTAATCTATATTGCTGAGTCTAAACTTAGGCCAGACATAGAACTTTTCTGATTGTATTGGTTTTTACTGGGATACAGATAATTTTCTTCATAATAGCGATATTATAAGAGTGATAGCTTTTTCTTCCCATGTCACCCTCACATGTGAGAGAGTCCTGCTTTCCCAGGGATAGCTGAACACCTGCCTGGAAATGGGGAAAAAATTTCTTGTGTTCTTTGCTTGCATGTGAGGCTTTTGCTTTCACTATTAAACCATATTTATCTCAACCCATGGGTTGTTTTCTCACTTTTATTCTTCTGGCTTTCTCCCCCACCCCACCAGTAGGCAGTGAGGGAGTGGCTGTGTGTGACTAAGTTGCCACAAGAATGGTTCACACTGACTTATGGAAAGGAGGTTTTATTGCACTAGAAATCCTTTTTCAGGACCTTGAAGCTGGCACATCGTGAGCTTGGGTTCAGAACTCTGTTGCACTCCTATACTGATTTCATTGAAAAATGAACAGGCAGATTTTAATATTTTAAATCCTAGTTGTAGACAGGAGTGATAGAAATCAGGTTCATTTTGCAACAGAGAAAACCTGTATATACAGTGACGGATGTCTGGGGTGCCCAGGATCAGAGTGGGAAGGACTCTGTGCTCTTTTTATCTTTTTATAGTAAACAGCTGGGATGTGGAGGAGTCAGGGCCCCTCATGGTAAAGATGCATCTCTCTTAGAGCAATAAACAATAAAAATCCTGTAAGAAAATAAGTAGTTGTTTTAACTGAAAGAAACACAAATAGTGAATTCAGTGAGACACACAAGCAAAGCCTTGAACAGGTTTGTTTATAAAATAGCTTTATTGAATTATAGTGTGTATAATACTTTGATTTTACTTTTATGGTTTTATTTCCCTTTGATATTTTTGTTTTATTTTGCTTTTTAGCCATGCTCATTTACTGGGTGGGAGGAGAGCAAAAAAAGAAAACTCAAACTGTTTTTTTATTATTTTCTGCCTGTATGGAACAGACACTGCCTCAAAGTCTTACTCTGCTTATGCTCTATGATTGTATCTGATTTACCCATGTCAATTCCTTGGAGCTAAATACAATTTAAAAAGAATACTTTGGGCTTAGGACTCAAGACTTCTGATCTCCTGCAGATTGCTCTCTGTGCAGGAGAACTCCAGGGGAAAAAGCTTTCCCCCTGACAAGTGATGACAACCTTCATGTCCTCTTGGCCAGGGAAGGGCTCTGTCAGGTACAGTTGCACTGGAAGATGTTTCATCTCAGTATAAGGCAGGATTCTTTTTCAGTAAGAACAATAAATCCCTGGAAAAACCTGCTCAGGTATTTTAAATGCTTCTCATCAATGAGGTTTCTGAAGATATGACTGAACAGGATGATAGATGATCTCATGTAGGATCCCTTTCCAGTGAAAGGCTGGACTAGATGATCTTTCAAGGTCCCTTCTAAGTCGAGATTTTCTGTGATTCTCTTTCTACTTATGATTCATTTAGTCAGTAGGAAGACATTTCTATTACAATATTATGATCTTTCTGGCTAATATCAATTAATTAAATCAAAACCTTATTACAAATGTTTGTTTCTTCAATAAATGTGTGATTTTTTTTTTTTAGGACATATGATAAAACTAGATACGTGAGAGGTTAGAATAGAGACTAGACTCATACTTTCAAAACCCAAAATATTTTTATGCAAATGCTATGAGATCTGGCAAACATCATTAAGAGGCTACTCTTGATTATGTTTGAAATGTTGTGGGAATCAGGAGAGGTTCCTGAGGACCTGAAAAAAGAAAGTATCCCTCTTTGACCTCAGGAAGACAAGAAGGAGGAGCTAGGGAGCTACAGGTTGATCAGTCTCACCTCAGTCGCTGGGAGGGTGATGGAGTAAATAATGCTGGAAACCATTTCCAGGCATGAAGATCAAGGAAGTGATTAGGAGCAGTTAGCATGAAATTAGAAAGGGGAAATCATGCTTCACTAGCTAGGTGGCCTCAACAATGAGGTGACTGGCATGGTGGATAAGGGGAGAGAAGAGAAATAAGTTTCTCTTCATTTTTGAAAAGGTGGTTTTTTGCTATCTCCCCTAAGATCTTCACAGACAAGCAGCTCAAATGTGTTCTCCATCAGTGAGGTGGATGGGAAACTGGTTGAACTGATAGGCTCAAAGGGTTTTCATGAGTGCTGTACCTGAGCTATTGATATGTGGGCAAATATTGTTAAATTGTTAACTGCTCCCTGAGACTGGTGATGACACCAAGAGCACCCTCAGAATGTTTGAAGATGATATAAAACTCAAAGGAGTTGCTCAAATACCAAATCTGTGCTGCCATTCAAGGGAACCTCAACATGCTGGAGCAATGGTCTAAGAGAAACCTTCTGAAATTCAACAACAGAAAACACCAAGTCCTGTCTGTGGGAAGGATAACCCCAGGTACTCACTGGGGACCAATTATGGAAAGCAGCTCTGCAGAGGAGAACCTGGTAGTTTGGGCATACAGCAAACAAAACATGAGCCAGCAATGAGTTCAATGAGTTCTTATGGCAGAAAAGACTAGAAGCATCCAAGGATGCTCTAGGCAAAGGATTGCCAACAGGACCAGAGAAGTAGTTGTTCCCCTCTACTCAACACTGGTGAGACCTGTCAGGAATGCTGGGTCCAGTGGTGACCTCCCTGGTGCAAGAAAAACACTCCTTAATGGAGAAACAGCAGTGCAGGGCTACAAAGATGGTTAAGGGTCTGGGCTGTGTGTCATTCAGTGATGCTGAGAGAGAGCTGGGGTTGCTCAGACTGGAGAAGGAAAGGCTCTGGGAGACCTTAGCAGTGTGTGTGAATACCAGATGGAGGGAGTGAAGCAGACAGAGCCAGGTTCTTCTCAGTGTTGCCTTGTGACAGGACAAGAGACCATTGGCATTAATTAAAAAATGATCTGGTGAGAAACTGACTGCAGAACTTTAATTTACTTGCATGGTAATATTTACTGCGTGTGAGGTGGTGATGGGCACTCCACATTCTTAACAAATCATGCATTCATGGTAAGCAGGCAAATATGAGCACCTGGTTTACACACTGCATGTGTCAGGGCTCAACTCGCTGAACTTGCCCAGTGAAGTGCATATAAAATTCTTCTTATAAAAATAACTTAAAACAGCCTGAAGAAAAAAAAAAAGTCCATTTTATTTAACTACCCACCTGTGAAATATGAAAGAACATCCTTAAATACTTTAGAGTGGCTTACTGGTTGTTTGGAAAATAGAAATGTTAAAGAGCCCAGCTCAAGACTGTGCTTAACACTATGCTTAAATGTAGTTACATGTTCAAACCCTGTTTTAATTAATTTTCAAATATCTCAGTGGTACTTAAATACACATGTAACTGTGCAATTAAATGCTTTGCTGAAAAAGTGCCCCTGATATTTCTGAGACACCATAAGTCCAAGATGCTAAATAATACTATGATTTGAGAAATTGTTTGTAAATGTAACTACCAGTAGCTATCTGCTATGTTTAATGACACTAATTAAAAATGTTGATTATATGAAAGATTTAATCTGTATTTGAGTATATTTTAAAAATTAATTTTGCTACTATAAGATTCACAGCTTTTTTTTTTTAAACTTAATTTGCACAATAAGGCACAGTTGATGCCTGAGTTATGAGTATTTAGTAACAATATTTAGTTATGAGTATTTAGTTATTTAGTAACAATACAATGAGGATCTGAGTGAGGAGGATGTGTGTTTGTTTTTCTTAGCTAATACAACATCACAAATTTTATCACATCTGCTGTGACCATATCTTCAGTCTCTCTGACTTTTTGTGTCTCACCAGCTATTCACTTTTAATTTAAATTGTCCTCTCTGGAAACGATCATGAATTTTCCCAATGACATCAATTGGAACAATATCAAGCCCTCAAAGACAAGCTCTTTAACTTCTTTAAAACATTTAAATCCAGAAGAGCTTAACATATTGGGTAGATATTTTCAGGTGTATTTTAGTACTGGATTTACCATTTAAAATTAATCCCACCTGTCACCTGAAAAACTTCCTAAATTGGCCCATTGCTAAATCATGTTTGTCTATTTTTCAAGAACGCTAAGTTCTGTTTAGAGTAATTCTTAGCCTAGTCTTGATGGAAAAGAAACCTGCAGAAACACAAAAACTCTGTGTATTCTGGGTAAACATAACTGTGCCCCCACAATTATGTTGGTGAACAGAAGAAACCTATTGAGCTATGTTTTGCCATTAAAATTATTCCTTTAAATGGGTTGTTTCCATTGTGCACAGGTGGTAAACTTATCTCACATGTTTTTTGTATAAAAGTCTGAAATAAGTGAACACTGGCAAACAGAATCTAATGGTGTCATTAAAATGATTGTAAACATGCCTGTTGTGGCAGATGTGTGCTTTCCTTCTGTTGATATACATTGGGATTGTTGGTCAGGATCAAACAAATGCAGACTTCCAGCATGTCAAAAAATGTCTGTATCCTAACAGGTTCTGTTTGGAAAGAAATCTGTTTCCTTAAGGCCAGAATAGCTATAAAATAACCAGACTGCCTGATCAGATCCAATGTCTACTCCTATTTTCTTTGATTAGAGCTGTGTTCCCTATATTCTCTGCCATCCACAGTTTCAGCTGAACAAGAGATTATGTGTTGCATCATTATGGTTTGAGGAAATGTTTCAACAGAGTAATAAATGTAGAGAAATATACAAAACTCAGGGCCAGGAAGTCATCAGCTTTTTCTTCTCTCTAAAACTGTTGCCCTTTGCTTAACTACAATTGCCAGCGTTGCAGTGATTATTTACTCTACTACACAAGGTAACAGAGGCATGGCTGTTGTTATCCACCAGAGGATAGGATGAACTTAAACACATTTCCTCAGAGCCAAATTCTCCAGCCCAAACCAAAAGTTGATGGACAGCTGGGAATTCAGCAGAACCATGTGCTTCCCTTCTGCTTGGAGCAGGAGCTGTGCTCCACAGCTACTTGCAAGGAAAAGTGTGGCTCTGCAGTTGCTCAATCCGCCTTCAAGCAAAGATTCCTCTGGAGTCTGGAGTAAGGCTCGTGGGGAAAGAAGCCAGAGGATTTGCATCCATCTGTCTGTTCCCTCCCCTTGGGAAAATGTCTGTGCAGTAGTTATATGTCCCAGAGGGGGGATTCCTTCTCAGTATTTTTTTCAGGCAACGCCTTCTGTGAGAAAGGATTGGTTTAGTTTTCCAGGCTTTAAACTTCTGTTTATCCAGAGTAATGCTCAGAATCCTTAAATGTTCACGGTGTCACTTGTACTAAATCCTAGTATTTAGGCTTTACAATTTCAAAATTATTTAGCTCCCTTTAGTTAGCTGAGAAGAAATGTTGTAGCTCAACCTACATCTTATACACTGGCTAACAGCTCTCATCTTTGCTCAAGTGCAAAAGGAAGTCAGATCTTCACTTTGAGTAAGTGCCTGCTCCACAGGCAGTGGTGGTGCTATGCCAACACAGCAGAGACAGCTGGTTTACAGGCAGCTACAGTCACATGTCTTGGAAGTTAAGAACTTCTGTGTCAGGAATATACCGGATTTTAGATTTGGGGCCTGAATCTCTTGGCATCAGCATCCGTGGAAGTCCAGCACAGCTCTGGAATCATGTAGGTGTAATACTGATGCCTAAGACAGAAAAATCCATTCCATACAGGAAATGAATCTTTAGAAATGGTAAAAGACATGCAGTGTCTCTTTCTTTTTAAAACAGACAAAGTTCTTTACCTAAAGTCTTGGACTTTTTGAATTTTTCTGTGTTGTACACTGCCTGAATATACCTAGTTGGACTTGAGGCTTGATACCTCAGCAACCAGTATCAGCACAATAATCCAACTTGCTTAGCTAATGGAAGCACCCCCCATGTTCTTTTAATCAGAAGGTTACTCAGGGAAAATTTTCTCAGCTCCACGTGAACTTCAGTTCGCAAATTGTCTTTTATTTGAGCACATCTGCAGCATAGATGAAGAATAATGTCAATGCAATGATTTTGCACATAAGTTGATCTGAATGACAAAGCGGCTCTTTATAGTGATTTCCTCTTCCTTACTTTCAAAAAACAAGTCCTGCCTCAGTTATAAATAGCCATGCACATATTTAGAATGAAAACACTTACCACTACTTGTGGCTTTTGTGTTCCTCTGTTTACCACCAAAATTCCCAAAGAAAAAATGTGGTACACTTCTATATTTAGTAAATTGTTCTGGTGGAGAGAGAGTTAATGTCCATCCACCTTGGTGTTCAAATTGCCTCCTTGATTGATGATGCAGGGAGCAAACCTGCACCATGGGTCAGTGCCCAGGACAGCCCTGCACACAAGACACTTTGCAGAGTTCCTTGTGTAGGTGGAGACAGTTTCTGCTCCAGAGCATTCAGACACATTAGATCTCTTCAGGAGCAAGCTGAGGATTTATCATAATGAAAGTAAAAGTAGGTAATTTTTATTAATCTCATCTTGGTTTTTAACCTTTTTTGTTTTTTCTTGTAAAGTAATCTTTGACTTAAATGTTTGAAGCTCTACTTTTCATAATGCTAAGTCATTTAAGAGTAATTTTCTGTATGTTAACTTTCTCTCAAGCTACTGAGTCTTATTTTCATTTAATGCAGAATGCAGCATAACTTTTTAAAATAGTACATGTCAGCCAGAGCACCACATAGCTAAAGGTGCTTAGACTACCTGTTCAGCACCCATTTAATTTAACAATATCTCTTTTATTAACTGAGTATTTTGACTCTCAGTGCTGGACAATTTCATGATTTTCAAAGCAGCAGTACCAATAGCTTACCAGCATAGGGAGGTTTGTTGGCAGCAGCTGGATGATCAGGCAGGCTGCATTCTGTATTTCTTGTTTGAGCCAGGCTGTGTCCTTCAGCAGCACTGACCCAGTGCAAAACATGGTGTCCCATCACCAGTGTGCCTGCTGCACTTTCTCTTGGAATTTCTTGTTTGAGCCAGGCTGTGTCCTTCAGCAGCACTGACCCAGAGCAGTGCACTCTGTCCCATCTCATGGAGCTCTGCAGCCTGAAGGAAGCTTCACTCTGGAGCACTAACACAGTCACTATCCCTGTCGAATGTTCCAGGAGCAGGAAAAAGGTGTTTGACATAATTACAATCCACCTGGATGGTCTCCCTGCTAGGCTACCAAGGTGGGGATGCTGCTTTAACTGGGAAACTGGTGCACAGCGGAGCTTTGTTTCTGCTGATTCTCTGGTTGTCATTGATATTAGAGTTCTTTTCCTCTTTGGTACCTTTTGTGATTGACACCACAGCAGGGAACAGCACAGGAGGGGTACAGGATCCTCTGCTCTTCTTCAAAGCAGATCATAGCTTAGTAGCAACCTCACCTCTGAGAAACAGATTTCAAACTACTGGGTAAAGAAGATTTGCATCCAGGTTACCCCAGTGAAAATAGTGTTGTAGCCATGATTATCATAATAGTGAATATTCAACACATAGACATTGAAGTAGATGTTCCTCATATGAGTAGTACCATTCTGCTGCTGTAGCATTTTATTTATTAATTTATTTATTAATTTTAACAGTCCACTCATAAAGGAAGACCTATGTACCAAAGATCTGCTATTTGATTCAGTTCTAGGTAGTGTTGATTTTTTTTTTGGGGGGGGGGGGGGGAAGCATTGTTTGATTGATTGTTTAGTTTTTAAGATCTGTTTCTGTTTTTTTGTTATAATTTTGTATGGAACCAAATGTTGACTTGCTGCAGTCTTTGAATTGTTTTCTGCTTTTTAATAGTCCACTTGTGCCAAAAAAAGACTCTTATAATAGGTCTGCAGGGACTCATTTAATCTTACTTTTATCACAAATTTAGTTTTTTGGATGCATGCTGTTTTCTTAATTTTAGTCTGGCACAACAAATGATTACAGTGTAATCCTGATTTCAATACTATCTTTTCACTAGTATTGTTTGGAATATATTAACTTCTGCATAATTTGTTAAGGGTGAAATGAGCACCAGTAGTATATTAGATATAAAAAACATTGGTCTTCAACAGAGTAGGATGAACACCAATGTGTTGGTATGGGTGAAGAATCCATGGTTAAATGAAACAGATTCTCATCATGGTCGCTGATGTTGAGGTTTTTTGTTTGGGTTTTTGTTGTTTTGGTTGGTTGGTTGATGGTTGTTGTTTGTGGGTTTTTTGTTTTCTTTTTTCTCTTTTTATCTTTTCTGGGTTTAGCAATCTTTGTTGTTATAAAAGCTTCTTTATTACAAAAATATAAATAAACCACCTTTCTTCTACAAAGCTGAACTCCGCAAGTTTGGGTTTCATTAGTGCTTTACTTGCATCACTGCAAGACTGTTAAGAGGTAGAACTTGTTAGAACAGTAAACAGCTTCTCCAGAGCTTCAGTAATCAGTGCTTATGCAGTTATGGCTTTGCACTTTACTACCAGGAAGTTTAGAACCTGTCATGTGGAACTGGAACTCTCTTTGCCTGTAGATTGCATCCTTCAAGGCAGCTCTGCAGTGTGGGACTCAGGTCTGAGCTCTGGTGAGGAGGGAGCACTAAGGAAACACTTTAATACTTTATCTGTGAGCTTTCAAAGAGCAAAGGTGGGAGGTAATCTCTTTTTCTTTTTTCTTTTTCCGTTACTCCTGTGTATGAAGGCAGTGACTTTTCTTGCACCTCTGACACAACAGAACTAAGCCTAATGCTTTGGTGTTTTAAAGGGTTATACATAAAATTTATTCAGTATAGCAAAATCTCATCACTGGACACCGTAGAGTCAGTTACTTACTGTCTGATAATAACCTATACTTTACAACTGGCATACAATAAATGAAAATCATTTTGCCACAAACCTAGTCTGTAAAGTTGCATTCCTAGTAGAAGGTAATTTAAAGAGGAAGCAACATGGGAAATGATAGGATATAATTTCAAAAATAAATCATATGCCTAAGGCACTTTCTTTTCTGAAAAACAAATGTTTGTTATCCATACTTAGATTTATTCAGATCAGTGGAAATTTTGAAAAAAAATGTAATTTTCCTCCCAAATAAGACAGACTTCCTTGCAGAAAACACATATGGCCTTACAAGCAATAGTAGTCATGGTTGGTAAATACTGGCATGGGAATAACAGGAAAGTCTCAGTGAGAAGTGAGGTCAGAGCTGGGTGCTCTGCTCTGCAAACATCTGAAGGCACAGAGGGTTTGCTGTCAGACAGTGGTAAATAAATGAAAGGTCATTATGTTCCTGTATAAAGTAGATGACTTTTTATTTTTTTAATCAGAGGGGCTGAACCTACTTAACCTTTAAGCCTTATGTCATCCTCTGTTTTTTCTAAATGTTTCTGCCTCTTCACCTTATATTAAAATTACAGTTCTTGAGCTCGAATCTGCCAGGAAGAAAAGCAAAGGGAAAATAAAAAAGAAACACAGTCTTTGCACAGGCAAAAGATGATCATTGCAATTTATGAGCTGTGGCTCTTTGTAGTGAAATTTAAATTATTTTAGATAGTTTTCAGTGTGGGTATCTCCCCCAGCCCTAAGATAAAACTAGTGTCCCCTTTTATAGAAGGTTGGTGCAGTCTGTGGTGTGTAGAGAAGGAGCAGACACAACACAAGTTCTTAATATATGGTAGGAGTGGATATAGGCACAGAGGATTGAAACATTCTGAAAAAGGACACTTGGTAACATGAAAAACCTCCAAGGGTTTATATGTACACATTGCCTTCACGCTACACACACCCCATGTATAATGTCCTGTAATTTCCTCTCTCCTGTCCCCTCCCAAATTATGTGCAGAAACATCTAATAAACTGTCTTGCTAAGACATCCTGCATAACCAAGGCACATGGATGACAGAGAAACAGCATTTAGAGGAATCTTCTGTGTCGATGCTTATGTGGACTTGACTTTTCAGAAGGAATGACCTCAGCCTCATTCCTCAAGGCTTCCCTTCTTTACAGTCCAAGAATTTGAGTCAAAATTGCTGGGACTTAAATGCCAAACTAATCTAATTTAATACTTTTAGCAATGGCTTGAGTCATGCTCTGAATGCTCTGCCTTGCTTCATTTAATTAAAAAAACAACACAAGGCAAAAATAATACAAAAGCAAGGCTGTCAAAGCTATGCAGACTGCTTGTTTTCAAAGTGGGATTTGTTTACCAACTTTATTCTTTATATAGAGGACAGTTAAGCTGTTTTCACTAACTCGTTTCTAATACCACTACCTCACTCAAGCTAAAGGGCATGAACTCTCTGTTTCTTCCAGCCAAACATGGCAAATGGTAGTGAATAATATATCACTTTTTCAACCAAATATTTTATTTAATTAAGTCCTATAGCAACCTTGACATACCAGCACAGCAATACAAAAACCTGTGCATTTGTATGTCTGTTTGCATGGAAGAATTAACAAAAGGACAGCAAGACAAAAATACAGGCAAGTAGTATAGTAGTTTACTTTTTAGGCTTTATTCTTCTCTGAGAACTGAGTAGATCAGAACTCCAGTGGAAATTGTTGTGAACCTCCTTTTTTAAATGAGATCCTCATTCACTAAGTCCTTTTTTTCTGATCCCCTATTGTATGGGTCATCAACACACCATTATCTGGCAGAGCATTAGGAGAAATTCTCCATTGAAAATTTCTTGGATGATTGTCTACCAGGGAGCTTTATACACTTGTCTCTAAATATCTGTCCCCAGCCAATGTCCCATGCTAGATGCTGATTTAAAGCAGCATGCTAACATTTGCATCCATCTAGAGAACATACAACCATAAAAAAGATTTGGCATTTGAATGTTCACATGCATGCACACTTGTAGTATCTGCATTCTCTAAATTTTCAGGCTTAGGTTTTCTTTAGCTATTTTGTGTAACCTTTTGAAAGAATAATTCCCCTCATCTTGAATTTTTTTCCAGTCTCATACCAAATTATTCTAAGTCACTGTGAACATTTTCTGAACAAATATTGGGATTCATCTGACCTAACATTAAAAGCTTACAATGTGGATACATGTGTATTAACCAGTGTCAAGTCTTCTTTTGTAGACTGACGAAAAAATTACTTCTGGAGAGTGATTTATCTGATCTATTTTAAACAATATATTTATTAAAAGATGACTCATACCATACAAGTTTCTACTCCTTCCTTTTGACCATAACAGAATCTAATCATAACTAGTTCAAAAATTAACTATAAGCGGAATCTTAGCCAATTATGTTTGTAGTCTTAGTGAAGCTCTCACAAGATTATGTTGACTGTGGAAATACTTGTGCTTGAGCTACAGCTTACTGAAAACTGGAGGCATATTTTGATAGCCAAAAAGGGGCAATTCCACCAATCTGTACTTCCTTCATAGGAAAATGCCATGGCAAAGTAAGAACTGAGTAGCAGAAGTTGTGGCATTGGCATCTCCCACCTCTGCAGCCACCCCTGTGTGTTTCTCTGAGCCGAGCAGTCAGAGCTCCCTGGCCAAACAGCTGTTCCACATCTTCTCCAGGGAAAAGGCACAAGGCCAGATATTTTCCTGCATGTACTTTGAAGTAGCTTTACCACTGCTGTTGGTATACATACCATAATTCAATTTAAACAATTTGTTCTTGCAAAGGGAGCTACTGCCAAGTCATACGCAGTTAAGGGAAAAGAAGACAACATCATTATTTCCTATTTATTAGAATGAGGAATGAACTTGGATGTCCTCATACTTCAGGAAAACAATGATATGGATCCATGTGAGAACTTTATGGCAAGCAATATAACTATATGTCCAGAAGTCCTCAACTTTGGCCAAAAAGATTGGATCTGATAATAAATTTTGATTTTTAGGGTCATCTCTTTCTAAAAACAAGACATCCGTTTAGACTAGCCATGATTGCTGAAGTTTTAATTTCACCACAGAAGGAAAAGTAATCTCTAGTCCAGTAAACTCAGGATAAATGAAAATATTTAATATTCACCACCTGCAGATGCTTCCTGAATTAAATAACAGGTCTGATATCTATTTTCATCTTTGGACATCCCTGTCTGGCCCATTGGTAAATTCACTTTGACTCAGCTCCTAAAATCCATAAAACAGACAGAGATAAAAACATTTCTTCTTTTTCTATGCTTAAATTATTGACTAGGGAAGCCACAAAGCGGAGGCAGGTAAGTTAGAGGGCAGCCAGACACTAACTGTAATTGCATGTGAAATATTAGAAAATACTACATAAACATGGCATGGACTTTTGAATGTCTAGTTTTGTTTCCACTGAGGTTTTGTCTGGGCTCCAAATATACATTCAGTGAACTGCTTAAGTCCATCTACTGAGCCACAGGTGACAGAAATAATCAGCATTATTGTTAAAGTCTATTTTGGACTTCTTAAAGCAAACAACACTGTAACCAAACAGAAAAAAGGGGAGAAATAGGTATGTGTTTCTAAAGAACCTGACTAAATGCCCAGTCAGAAATATTGTATTTGAGACCATTTTGAAATAACTAGCACACAGCCTAAAATCCCCACTACTAGATCTGCAGCTACGTTGTCAACTGTCCTTGTTATGCCTAAATCATAAGCCCCAAGGACTGCTCTGCAGGCCTAGTGGACATTCATCCTTGATGAACAAAAATACAAGGGCTGGAAACCATTCTAAAAGCTGAACTTCTTTTAAAGAGCATTACTTTTTCCACCAGTCTGGCCAAATCTCTGCTCACCAAGAACCTTGAGCATAAACATCAAAACCTGCTTTTCCAGACAGGCTCGTAAACAATTACAGCTCCTAACTAGACATTGACCTCACTTGCCATATCACTGTAGCACTTTATTATTCCAAACTATTGTCAAGTGCCAGTAGGCTTTATTTTTACTGCCATATGACTCTGTGATTGCAATGTGCTGATGTTATTTGAGCTATAACGATTGGTAGATGGACATCAAAACTCTGACCTCTGAGTCAAATGACCATTCATGAATAATGCAAGTAGCTATTTGTCTACTGCTTTTGTTTCTAAGTATTATTCCTCGGTTTTGTCCTTCCCTATTTCTAAAGACACAGCATGCCTTTTATCTAGAGGCAGATAAGCAACTTTAAAAATTCTGCTCAGACCAAAAGGTTTTTTCAGTTATTGCCACAAAAATACTATGCCAGTGAGATTTCCTGCTCTCGTGATTTCTTCCTGAAACACAGGGTACATTCCAATATTTTAGAAATAGGTCTTGGATTGCCAATAAAATGAAATCTCAATAATTCTTAACTATCCCCTAAATATTTGAGGGAAAACTAATATAAATATCTAGGAATGTTAAACCCCAGACAATAGGAGCCTATTAATCTAGAACAGTGTTTAAAGAATGCAAATGCTAGAAACCCATAATCTCTCTCTACCTACCCAGCTGTCATGAATCTATGCCAATATATTTCCCCATTTTCAATTTTGAATACAATTTCTTGCCCGTCTTACAATAAATATAATCTAGACCCTTGTATTTCCCTGGAGATACTGCTAAATTCTACTCACAGAAAAAAAACCAAAAGCACTCTTCTCATGTCAGATCTGGCATTGATATCTTCTACTTACTAGTAAGTACACTATCCCCAAGGGAAAAGCATAAGCTACACCATCATACCAATTCATCTTGTAGATTTTCTGGCTAGGTATACTTAGTGTTTCTTTATCTCTTTCTATTCTTCAGACACTTCTCACCTTGAATTCACCTTTAGTCCCTGACCTAGTGTTTCCAGTCATCATCTGTATTTTGTACCCTAGTAGGTGACACTAAAATCTATAAGAAAAATGTGTAGAACAATTGTGCTTTCAGTGTTAATCTGCTTTTAATGGAGTATTTGCTTTTAGCAGTCTGAAACAATCTCCTTGGCTTGATCTCCTTTTAATCTAATGCATCTGGAGAAATGGTAAAGACTTCATTCATTTGTTTTGTAAATGGATAAAGCATTCCCTGCTCATCTTCTGTAGATGTGCACTGGAGTGGATTTTATTCATTTCAATTCAGCTTTCTGGTAATTCCCAAGTTCCAAAATGTATCTAACAGTTTGGATATTATTACCTGTCCCATTTGTAAACCTCCTTTGCTCACTCCGAAAGTATTGTTTCTGTCCACTTTCATGGAGCAGGATTTTTCCTGGGCAGTCTCTGAAATGGGCTTTGTTTTTAACCAAAGTTGCATTACTCATTTTCATTTGTGCAAGTTTTTTTTTTTTTTTTTTAATCTATGCTAACATTTAATTGCAATCCAAATGAATCGTGGTTTAGTTGCCATTGCCTTTCTGGATCTTACCTGAATTTTTCTTGGCTCAGCTCAACAAAGTGTGAGCAACTGAGATAGGCTAGACTACTGCATGTGAATAAGAGCAGAGAAGTTTATAAGTGGCTAGGTTAAGGGCTTGCTTCTCCAGTTGCTCTGTATACTGGAATTCCAAAACACTGGCAGCAGTTTCTAAATAGATAAAGAATCTTATGCTAAAACAGCATTAGCCAAAAATGGCTGTTTTATTTAGCATGTGACTAGATATTTACAGGCTAAATCAGAATGTCAAATGCCTTCTGAGCTGGTGACACCCTGGGTAATCAAGACTTGCCAATACATGACTAATGATCCAGTACAAACTGTGCTTGCCTAATTTTTCAGCTGTGTAGTGTTTTTCCACATCAATTTTTTTCCTATATTTTTTCTATTTGAACTTCTCTGGGCAAGCAGCTGTGCATAGCAGGATGCTGACTTGATTCTGCAGGAGTGATTTATAAAGGTATTGTACAAAGGCACACATCTTAGGGCCCTTATTCAAATTTTACATGACTTCTTCTCAGAGAGATTCTTATTATAGTTGCTGCATACTGTTAAAATATTTGGCTGAAAGCATATTCATTAATTGAAATTTATGTTACTCTTCATGCAAACCATATCCCTAGTTACCCCCAAAATATTTAAATACTTATAAACAGGAATTTGTCCTATTGGCTGCTATTTTATCTCACTGACTCCACTGCACTCCTGTTTTAAAACAGTGCATTTCAGAGGATGTCTCTTAAATCAGATGCTTGTTTAAATACCTTCCTGATGTACAGCCTGACTCTGTCCTTGTTACATGACTTGTGTAATTATTTTGGTTTTTAATCCATAGTAATTCTTTAACAGCCAACATATATATTAGTGATTAATTACTAATTACCATTCCTCATCTCAGGTTCATAATAAAAATCATTAGGGTCTGCACTCTGGGATCATTTTTAAAGATATGTTGCTCTGAACTGGTGTGTTTAACTACCAGCCCAGTCGCAGTTACCCATAACTAAGCTATTTCATCTTTTGAGTTGCAGTGTCACACAACTCTAGCAAAAAATCAGTTACAAAAATGGCAAGAAAGAGAGACACAAAGTAGGGAAAAAAACTTTAAAAGGAAAGAACAGGCCATGAAATTCCTATCCATAAATAAATCCTCCCTTCAAATGTTTCTTTGTGAAAAGTGTTGCACCTTCATTCCTTGCTTGCAGTCCCCAGGCCCTGTCGAAATGAGCAAGCAATTAAGCCAAATGCTTTCTGCTGCTAACAAGATTTCCTTGAAATTGAAGGTCTTGGAAGAGCATAGGAATGGGCTCTTGTAACTGCATTTTATACCCACATGGATGTGTTTTGAACTTGAAAACTCTTTAGACGTCCTGATGTTGTGTTCCCAGCACACCCAGATCGAGGTCAGGGTGTAGGAAGCAAGAACACAAGCTCAAGGGACAGACAGCCTTGAGGAGGACAGATTTCTTCACTGTGTTTTGCTATCCTATTGCCCAATACTGTGCATTGCAGAGCTCACTCTCAGCTGCCAAAATGTCTCCATTGACTGAGACAAACTTAGGAGCCCATCTGTGAAGTCTATTCCCAGGACCAGGCATCTATATTTAGGCACTGTCACACTTAAAAGTGTAGAAAAATTTGAGGGTTGTTTGGGTTTTTTTTGACTTTTGGCTAGGTGGATCAGGATTTTACCTTAACTGTTTAATCAGTTTGAAGAGTTTTTTCTCTATCTAAATAAATAAAGGCATCTATAAGTACTGTTTCCTTTCATTGCTGAAACTGTCTCCTCAGGAATTTGGAAAAAAGACAGCTTCCCCCCAAAAAAATCTTTTGTAAAATTGTAGGACTTGGTCAAAATTTCTCTACTGTTCTTTATTTTTTGTAATATATTCCTGGCTTCAATTTTCTTTGGAATAATTTCTAACCATTTGAAACGATCCTTTTCAAGCTGTCAAAAATAGAAATAAGAAAGATAAAAAGTATATGGACATTTCACTGAAAAGAAAGACAGTTTCCATCTTCCCAAAACCTGTCTGTCAACACAGAAGAAATATGCAAAAAATGTGAGACAAACAAGCCATATGTTTTGCTTTTCATGCATCTGGCAAAAATGTGATTTCTTTTGCCATGTTTCTCCTGTGATGAGAATTTATTTCACAAAACTGACATCACATATTTCCTCTGATTTCTTTCTGAGTCCTCATATTTAACTAAAATCTGCTGTTCCACACTGTCCTTTTTTTAGTGTCCTGGTGCATCTTTTTTTAAGATCACCAGCAAATTTTACTGGTCCATGACTTTGCTAAAATTGCAGGAGAATCTTTAGTCCAGTGGAAAATGTATCTAGATCTAAGGGCTGAAATTGTAAAAATAGTATAATAGTTTAATAGGGTGTTTTATTAATAACCTAGGTATTGGTCTTCATCATGATGAGTCTTTTAGGATACCTTGCTGAAAGATATTTACTGGTTCAATCAAAACTTTTGAGCACACTGCAAAATAATTGGCTTAATTCTTCCATTTGTGATGTGAGAGTTTAAAACGGGTAACAGTAGTGGTCTTTACTGGACTTGAAATATAATAAAATACAGTATCTCCAACAACTCTTCAGAAAAATTGGATCATGCCTAATCATCTTTGATTGTTTCTTCCTAGAGTATTTTTCCTATCTGAAATGTAGGAATCTCTTTTTATATTGACATACTACAGTAGCAACCTCTTCATTTCCTCCTTTGGTTCTTCTTTCAGACCTTTGGTATCACATTAATTTCTTAGTTTTTCTGATTTCAGTGCTCAGAGTGTCCTCAGACATAGGATTTATTTCACTCTGTTCTATTCCATTATCATTGTTTAACCCCAAATTGAATGGAACCCCACACAGTCACTCACTCATCCTCCTCTGGTGGGATGGGAGAGAGAATCAGAAGAGTAAAAATGAAAACTTATGAGTTGAGATAAAGACAGTTCAATAGATAAAGGAAAGGCCAGGCAGACAAGCAAAGCAAACAAGGAATTCATTCCCCTCTTTCCATGGGCAGGCAGGTGTTCAGCCATCCCCAGGAAAGCAGGAATCCATCATGACATGTAACAGTGATTTGGGAGGACAAATGACATTACCCTGAATGTCCCCTTGCTTCCTCCTTTGCCCACCACCTTCATATGCTGGGCATGACTGCATATGGTCTGGGATATCCCTTGGGTCAGTTGGGGTCAGCTGTCCTGGCTCTGTCCCCTCCAGCTCTTTATGTACCCCCAATTTATTTGCTGATGGGGTGAGGTGAGGAGCAGAAAAGGCCTTGGCTGTGTGTAAGCTCTGCTCAGCAATGACAAAAACACCTGTTTCTTGCACAAATCCAAAAGATAGTCCCATGCAGTTAAAATAGTGGTACACAATTAAAAAAAAAAAAAAAAACAACAAAACTTTGTTTTAATTTTTTTTAATTTTAATAAATGGCTATTTTAATGAATAGCCATTTTATTTAAAATTCAAATTAATAAACACAGTTCTATTAATTAGAGGGTAACTCTACATAGCAAAGCATGTTACAGTAGTTTCTTGGGTTCAGTTAGATGGATAACTTTAGAACTCAGCCATGATATTGCTAGGCTGTTCTAACAAACTCCTATTATCCTGTTCTATATCATCTGTTCATACCATATGCTTGCAAAACATTCATAGTTCAGAAATTTTAGGTTGACTACCTCTGAATTGAGCATGTTTGCAAATATTTGTAAGACAGAAACTTAATTTTAAATGCTAAAATTTTCACACTACAAAGCTTTCTTCCTTCAGAGCAAAAGATTCTGGGCACTCAATCAAAAAATTAACTTATACAACATTTTCAAAATTGTTATAGCCAAATAAAGAAAAAAAAAAGAAAATTAAAGAAGCACATAAAGAAATAAACTGTTTTTGTTGACTGAAGTGGCACCACATGTGGAGGATGAAATAGCTCAAGCAGGGATTTCTTTCTGTTTCCATGTCCTCTGTATATTATCGACCCATTTGCCTCACACCAACAGCCCACAGTTTTGGCATGCAAAATTGCCAGACTATTTGGTGTAATCCTGAGGGCTCAACTCAAAACCAAAGCACATTTATTTCACAGAATATCAACAAGCAGAAACTGGTGCAAAGGGCTCAATTCTCAGTTACAATATAATGGCATAGTGTCATTGATTCCAAAGGAGGTATACCCATTTATGCCAGAAGAAAATGTGATTCATTATTAATAATGAACATACAATTATAAACTCCAGAACAGTATTTTGTAAATTTACTGATTTCTGATAGAAGTCTAGTATGTCATTTCAAGGCAAGATTTCAAAACTTCATGCTGGTATACCTCAAACCTATATCCTTTGGATCCCAAAATTTTCTTCGATAATCTAAAGAGCTGGAACAGCTAAAATCTGAAGAAGTGCATTGAATACATAAACTAACAACACTGAATCACTAAATTAATGCTTACTATAAATAACTCATCCTGATTATTCATACTGAAGGAAATGAATTTTTTTCTTACCAACTCTTAGAATCATGGTATCATGAAGGATGGAAAAGACCTCTAAGATCATTAAGTCCAATCATTAACCCAGCACTGTAGTGTTCACCACTAAAGTGTGCCAAATTCCCAAGTGCCACATTTTGTACACTTCCACCTTTTGTACACTTCCAGGGATCATGATTCTACCATTCCCCTGGGCAGCCTATTCCAATGCCTGACCATCCTTCTAGTGAATTAATTTTTCCCAACATCCATTCCCTGGCACAATTTGAGGCCATTTCCTCTCTTCCTGTCACTTGTTACCTGGGACACACCAACACCCATAGGTAGAGTTCATTCAGTCCTAAAAGAAATGGGGAAAGGACACTTCCTTTTTTACAGCAGGCATGGTGAGACTGTAGAGCTCTGGCTAAACCTGCTCTGTGGTGTGTTTACAGCTATATTTTGATGAGGTGAATCCAAGGCTTAGATGAAAGAATAATCTCGCAGTGAATAAACATGCATATCACTAAATTGTGGACAAATGAGTCTCAAAATTTACTTGGGAATAGAAAAATTACTTGCATTATTAATCTTACTCTCCCATTCTCTTCTCTATTTCACAATATTGTAATTTTACCATTTATGAAACTATTGTGCCATTTATTGCACTTATTATTTTGATTTTAGTTTGCCTTACACACTCATTATTTTTTTAACTAAAGACCTGTACAATAAATCAATTCCTGTTGCAAAGATACACACCAACCAAAACCAAAACTTGGACCACATAAAATCATGTAAAATGCAGCAATTACACTAGAATAGATAGCATCTATCTGATTTGAAATGCAAGAGAAGATCTACTAGCTTGAGATAATGATGGCTGGTATCAAATATTATCTGAACTATGTAAAAATGTATTGTTTGCTGCTTCTCCCCCTTAAATTCAGCAGAAAAGAACCACCAAGGTTATTAACTGTACATCTGAGCCATTTGTTCACATCTGTGCCTTGTCCTGCAGAGTGTTTTGGGTATACACAACTGCCCAGGATTATTTTCATTACATTTACTTTGGAAAGTCAATCCTCCATCATGGCAGTGTTATAGGACAACCAGGACAACAATTCCACCCTGAACTCTATGTTGTGGAAACCATGTGGTTTAGAACTTTTATTAAATCAAAGTTGTGCTGCCTTTAGTTTGATCATATTAAGCACTAGTATGTCTTTGTGTTCTCCACTTCTATCTCAGCAAATGCTGACATTGCTTTTCGTTTGTGAACCTCCTTAGTGAAATGGTTTGTTTTTACCCCTAGCCTGCCATGTGGACATTAAGTAGTAAATAACAAAAAGGAGTGGTGCTTTCTGTAGCCCAGTACATCTGGCACTCATGTATTCATAGCACCTTTAAGCATATCGATCTGATTTTTCTGCAGCTTGCAAAGATATTTACAGTTCCAAATTTTTGCAATACTTTCCAAATGGATCATATATATGTATTTAGTAATTGATAGGAATGGCATTTGGCATCCTTTTCTTGGACAAGCAAATATGCAGAAACTTTAAAAATAAATTCAGCCTGCAGGAAAATGCTGTGAATGTGGGATACTTGGAAATATCTTTCTAAAGGAGCTTTAGCTATTAAATTTCTGAGATGGCATGTTGGAATGTCAAATGGGAAAAGTGGTTTCATCACCATCCTACAAGGGTGGACAGTGCATTGTAGGCTATTAATATTAAACAGATTTACTTTTTGTGAAGTGGAGGTTTAGTCTCCTGGAGAATTGCCTGGAATGGTTTGCTTTGCTGACTGGGTGAAACAGGACAAAAAGAAAATTTCACACCTTGGCCTTACTACAAAAAACCTGAGCTACATGGTAAGTGTGAACAAAAGATATGAAGTGGGATGACTTCTTTCAGGATTTGATTTGTGGGTTTTTTTCCTCTCAAGAAATGCTAAGCACCTTTGAGAAAGGAAAGAGAGTTAGAGAGTAGTTTTACGTAAAAAGCGGCAGAGTTTTTTGATAACTAAACTCCACACAGGAGGTATGGTTTTCTTCTTAGCATTTCTCAATCCACTTCCATTTTAGCATTCTGGGAGCAGGTTTACCAATGTTTAAAACATGTTTTATTGCTCCTGTTACTTTTAACACTTTAACTGCCTCAATGTTGCCTTCACTGTTATCTGAGACAGTGAATTGGGCAGTCAGATGCAAGTTGCAAACAAATCTTCTTCAAACTCTAAACTGACGAACAAAAAATGAGTTGTTCTCACCAAAGTCATAACTAAACCAGAGATGTTTTCTGCCTTTCAAAAGAAGTTGAAAGTGTCAAGAAAATCCATGTAGTTAATTTTCTAATCAAGAAACCATATAAATAACAGTTTAAGGTCAAAAACTTTTACCTTCATCAATCTAAAAATGGTTTTCATAGGATGCCTATCTTGAAGTATTGTCTAAAAATTTTCTTATAGTTTTGTACTGGTAGAGGGTGGTTTTTTGGGTGTTTGATTTGTTTTTTTTTTAAAGGATTACTTTTGTCAAGTTGCTCTGTATTTTTACCAATGTAACAAAGGAGGAGATAAACTTGTAACAGGAGTGCTGAACTCAATAGCAATAAGCATTGCCAGGACATGGAGATTTTCCATAGATTTCCTCTATTCAAGAATTGATTGGTGGCAAGGATTAGGAGGAAAGTGTAAAGAAGAATATTTTATGTATTGCACTTTTCTCTTATTAAAATATACGTTGAGTAGATATTTATTATGCAATGATGTGGCTTTGTTTCAAGGAATCATATTTACATTCACCTAATTGGTTTTTAGTATTTTGCTTGGAGTAATTAGAAAACACATTTTTGAAACTCTGTCATCAAATATTACTTTCCTTGTTTGCATAGAAAACTTCCCTGTATACAAACTCCTCTGCCCCAAGCTGCTGGTGGCTTAAGATGCAATTTTGTGGTGCAGTCTACATTCTGGGATATTGATATATTTTATATTTAGTAAAAAAAAAAATCTTAAATCCCCTGGAAACAATAAAGTATGTATGATTGCTATTATTCCTCCTGTTTAAATCAAAACAAAATTAAATAGAACAACCAAAACGAAGAATGTCTTCTTGTAAGGAAGAGAGGTTAAAATATATGCTGGTTTTTTCCAGACTGAAATAAAGCTCCTCTTGGTTTGGTGCCAGTTCCTCAAAGAATAAAAGAAATTCAGATATTCTCAATTTAGTGCTTCTTATTTTCTCATCTGAAGGGATTTCTCAGTATGCAAAATCTTGGTTATTTGGTTTTATCTGTTCGGTTCTTTGAGGAATCTTTCTTCCTGTGATATACTTTGTAAGTTGGATAATTATCAGAAAGACACTATTGCCTACTTAGGCTCTTTAGCCAAACTTTGTGTAAAAGTACTGTGCATAGGTGAACCAGTCTTTCCTATAGGTGTGATTCAGTCAGTTGTTTTTTGAGCACTTCCAGCCTTGCACTGAGTACTGCAAACCTTCCACGTATCTTGTCTTGCATATCTAGGATCAGTAAATAATATTGCTGCTAAGGAATACAGACATGCCTATATGGATATATAAAAAGTAGTACTACTATATATATATATATATATTACTAGTACTACTCTTCGTTTTTTTCTGTTCATGTTACATTCTTTTAAGAAAACCACTGGGTCAGGTGAAGATCCTTGGGTAGAAAATTTTTCCTTTCTTGGAAATTATTTAGTTTGTTCAGAGGAGACAAGCTTTCAGAGACTGAAATTTGGCCAGCAAAGAGTCAGAAATCATAGAAAGGTCCCCCCACAACTGGGTGGGAGAGCTTGCTGAGAGGAGCAACAGACACAGACAACCAGGCATCAGAAATGAAAGAAACTTCCCCAGGGCCAGAGAGAACTGTGCCAATTTTGCTGCTACTCGAAGCTACTGAGCTGGCCAGAAGCTGAGAGCATCCCTGCAGAGGCACAGTGGAGAGTTGCATATAAACCCATTTTTTTTGTACTGCGTGTGACTGAGTTGTGATGAGCTGCATTTAGAGTAGTGCTAATGTGTATTCTAATTAAATCTGGCCTTCTTCAGGTTAAAAGTCTTCTAGACTGTCTATGCAGATCTACCTCAAAGCTTCTGCTGACTCTGAGTACTTCCAAAATGTCAGAAGCTCTTATTGTAAAACCCCCAGCATTCTTTTGTGCAAGAATTTGACTTTAGGCTGTATAGGCTTGTATATATGTGTTTATTTATGTATATATGTGTTTGTGAGACATCCATCCTAACTTTGGTAAGTTCCCTCATTAAATACAGCTTCTCTGCAACAGAAACTTCAGTGCAGACCAGGTTGCCCTGCTTTTTGAAAGACCTGCCTTATCTGCCCAGCTGTGAGATAATTCAACCATACACTGGGGTTTTTTTAAAGACACAAAGCTACAGATGAGCAGATACCATCACTGTATTAGAAATATTGCCTTTTGCTGTGCTGTGTTTTCACTCTAAGCAATACAAACTCAGTTTCACATAAATGATGTGAAACTTCATTTTTTGGGGGGTTTCCTTTTAATTTTTAGGATGGTTCTACAAGAACGCACCCTGTGGAACTGCACTCACAAAACTGAGCCACGTGTAACCATGTACAGAATTTTCAATGCAGTTAATCCTCAAAATTCTAATTCCATAATGATATTTTGTGCTCATAATGTCATAGTAGCAGGGGGTGGTAGTAATGAGTGACTATTACATCAATGATCTATTTATCTGGTTTGAATTTTCCTTTAACTATTTGTTCACAGTAAATGAAGGATTCTTAGCCAACCTCATTCAACACGCTTGGGAGGAGAGCCAGATTCAACCACATTTATTCACTGAGAAGTACTGGACAGCCCAGTTAACTCTTTGCAAACAGTGGTATGAGTTGTCTAGGAAGGGGCTACCTTAGGACTGATTGAGGTCTTTAGAAATCAACTCTATAAAAATAATAAATGAGAACTAGGAATGGGATTTTAAGAGTATAAGGAAAGTTAATTTCTGGTCAAATCACCTAAATTCCTTTCATATTAACCAAAGAGAAAAAAAAGCATATCCAAACACTGGTTTGCCTTTTTCTAAAACAGAAATCTACAACCTCTGAAAGAGCTTGCTTTGTTGTAGAGAAAGGGTAAATAGCTCAGACTTAAATATCAGACTTTAAATGGCTAAAATTTGAAGTATATCCTACCCTAAGATACACATCCATGAGACTGATGCATTCATTGGAGGTTTGCAGGTTGATGGCACAAAGAGGGCAGCAAGAGCTAGAAGAGGACATCTTATATAAGACTGTTACATCCTCCCTGTTTGGTGTTGATAGTTTTAGTTCATGAACATATATAACATTGAACTGCTGTACAGATATAGCAGATCAAATCTGAAAGAAAATGCCTGCAATCACTTCTGTGCCCCTTCCTCTAAATTAGCATCTGTGACCCAGCTGGAAAAGCAGTTTTTCTGGCCAGGATTGAAGGCTCCTTCCCACTACCCCATTGTAATTTTTGTGGAGCACAGCCATTTAGCATGGGCTGTATTTCTTCTGCAAGGGTTGGGCCCAAAGCCTTTGACAAATTTTGCATTTGCAATTGATTTGCTCCCTCCTGGGCTTGAGAATAAAAAGCAATGGATAATGCCTCAAAATCAGATGTTTCATGATGAAATAATAAGGATTGGGTGTACTGACAACTTTTCTTTATAATACTCATTAAATTAGATGTTGTTTTGATTTTTTTTACCCAAAAACTCATTTGCAAGGATTGTAGTCAGAAGAAAAAGAATTGGATGAGAAAGATAAGTATAGTCAAACTACAGCGCTCTGATCACGGAGCCGATGAAGGAACCAAGCATCCCTCCCAAACAACACAGAAAATTCATTTTTATAATGAAGATAGAAGTCCTTTTCCTTGAAACTCCAGCTGTTTTGTTGGACTCGTGCTCTAGAAAATATCAGTTAAACTTCATTCTTTCTTTTGGAAATGAAATTAAAATCACTTTCATCGCAGTATTTCACAGTCTTTTGCAATGAAACAAACAATAAACTCTAATGTCCCACAGACCAATTGTGAAATGAAAACCCCATGGCACTTTCAGGAAGAATAGGTGAGTTAGTTCCAGTGTGGTTTTGACAATTATATGCTCTCTGGTTTGAGCTAACTTAACAATCGGCCGTAAAAAACATTTTTCTTTACTTTCTTTAAACTGCCATGCCATGCTTCTACTCACTACTGAACAATTTCTGCCAAGGCCAAACAAGAGGGAAGAAATAAGACAAGCAAAACTTTCTGAAAGATATATGCTGTTAAAGACTCAAATGCTGCACTTTTCACTTCCTTTTAGTAAGTTTCTACATTTTTTGTATAATATAAATTTATGATCACAGTATAAGGACTTCAGCATAAGGATGATCTGGTGCTTAAGAGCAAGGAAAAAAACTGACTAAAAACTAGATTTTTATCTAATTATCTACCCTAGTTCTTTATAAAGGTGGAGGCTTTATGGAATGATTGTATCAGAAGTATTATGTAGTTCAACAGCCTGTCTCTGAGAGAGAACCAGTCTAGTTCTAAAGGAGGCATAAGTGACTATTTTATAGGCTAATAACATTTATTTAGGTATCAGATATTATTTAAGACATAATAAAATTAATATTAATTTTATTTGTGTAGGTCTCAGTTGTCTCAGATGAAAAGCAAAAATAAAAAGCATTATATGAAAAAGAAATTAGCTAAGTTAATCTGGCAAAAAATTCAACTCAGTGGGAAGAGTGTCTGAGTTAAACCCTTTCAGGAAAATATTGTGACCTGCATCATAGGTGGGGTGGTAAAATCTGCTGGAAGACACATGCTGCAGATATCCTCTGTGTTCCTTTTACAGCCATGGACTCTAGAGAGTTTGTTACTACATCATTACAAGTCATATTTTATGTTTGAAATATTTATAATTTTATTTTATTGAAGCTTAATCTTCAGGTAGGACACTGAGACACTTTTATATGCCTCCATTTTCACAGCCTCTCGTACACAGACTACGCCTTCAGGGCAAGTTTTATTGTGCCAGTGTAACATATGTTCCCAATAGGTAAGTGACACATGAAAGGAAAGGAATGTGATTTAATGTTTCAATTTTATTGCTTGCAATTTAACATATGGCAGTGAAGAAGATACAATCAATAAAGCTACATGAATGTGAAAGCACACAATAAAAGATACCTCAGAAGGAAGGTCTGATTTAAAGATTTATTGAATCTGAGTAGTCAAATAATTCAACACAAAAATTGTATTTATGGTCTTGGGCTCATTTGTTATTGGCAACTTGCTAGTGCATGGTTAATGATTTTGTAAATTTCTTCCAGAAATCGGGTGCACATTCTGTACTTCACCTATTTCCATTTCACTTGCATAAAGAAATTGTAACCCAAATAACAGTGTACTACCATAATTGATTTTTTTCCTGAAGGAGGTTAAAATTTTCATTGTCTCATTTTGTAACCTCTTTCAACATTCATTGATTTTCCTGATCTTCTCTGTTTTCTCCTCTAAATTTCCCTTACGCTATCCAAGAATTCTTTCCAATGTCCTAGAAAATAATGTTCCCAGTTCTATATTAGTAATAAATTCCAAAGACAAAAAAAAAAAAAAAAAAAAAAAAAAAAAAAAATAAACACACCCATTTTTCCAAACAAACAATGAATTTAAAAAATGCATCTGATCTTACAAAGATGTTTGGTTTTACTGGAAAAATACAATGAAAATTTAAGTTTCCAGGGAGTTTTCTAAAAATATCTAAATTTTTTTTTTTAAAGTAGAATTCCCCTTTTTTTTTCCACAGAAAAAGTACCTTTGTGAGAAGCAGTTTTATTGATTAGGGAAGATGCAAGAACATTTTGAATCTTTCTTCTTTAGGTTGCAGAGGAATTAGATTTTGATACTGAATCAATATCTCTCATTCATAAGTTTACAGGTTTCAATAAGGTCAGAATTTACTCTATGTTATTAAAGTATATTCAGAAGTTACATCTTCTATAATATTCCACACAATTAATCTGGTTACAATGAACTGAATATAAACTGATTTTCACAGAGAACTGTTAGGATAGGATATTTTTAAAGGTAACCTAAAATTTCACTGTGCTTTGCTTTCTCTTCTGTAATCAATTTTACCTCGAGAAGGAGAGATATTTTCTGATCCATTTTCTCCAACGTTTATTTTATTACTCTTATTTTAGTGTGCTTGTATGAATGTTTGGTACACACTCTGTTTCTCATGGGAAGAGTCTTGGAGGACACACATAGGTGGTTCAATGCTCATGTAGCAGCCATACCTGAACAGGTAACAACTTTTACAGGAAACCAACACAGTGCCAGCCAGATTTCAGATTTATGGGTGTAGCTCTCCAGCTGCATCAGTGTATAGGAGGTTTATATGCCTTCAATGCCTGTCTCTTGGTGTTGAACATAGCTTGAGGCCAGCCTTAATTGCCTTTCTGTCTAACATCAGTCTCTTCTTCATGAATCTTCTTCATTAACATTTTCCCTGATTTCCACTTCCAAAAGCCTAGAGAATGTTAGTTTTCCACCTTTCAGTCATGTAAGCATTAGACAAAACTGTATCTAAATCACATAATGGTCTTGGCATATGTGGAATTTATACACGAGATGGGCATTGAAAATGCACATAACTATTCCAATGATTTTAGAATTTCTTCATGCTTGGTATAACCTGAATCCATGCAGGTATATCACTGTGATCCCTGAGTGCCTGTAAATGTCTCTCCCATGACTGTGTAGAGCACATGGTACCTATTTGCTTTGTTGTCACATTTTATGGTTCATGAAGCTCCTTAGGATATGCTTTGCAATAAAACTTCTATTTAAGAGATGATTGTAATTTTATATGTATGAATGTGCATATATATACACACACACAGAGGAAGAGAGAGGAAAGACATTTGTTAGACATCATCTGCATTCATGTGTACAGTCCCTGTCATTATGGCACTAAGGATTATCCAAAACATTTGTAAAATCTGTGGGAGAATGGCATAACTGTCAGGAATTTCCATGAGGTTCCTGTTGCCACATATCACTTCCTTCCAATCTTCTGGCTTTAGTTGACACAAAGACTGCTGGATTCATTCATCCTCTTCTATCTTTTAAATCCTGCTTTGTTTACCTTTGCCACAGTGGTGGGAGGTGAGAGATGAAATATGTTCAGCACCAAGAGACAGTCATTGTAGGCATGTACACCTCCCATAAACTGATGCAGCTGGAGAGCTAGACCCATAAAACTGCACTGTGTGGGTGCCATATGGAAAAAGATTCCAGAATCTGTCAAGCATTTGATTCGTATTAAAATTGTCAATATATATCTTCTACACTTATCTCTAGAAATGAAAATTCCTTGTAATGTAGCAATATTTATTTATTTATTTGTTTTTAAGTTGGTCACTCACGTCTTTCAGGCAAGCACAGGGTGAAACTTTAAGCCAATAAAGACAATTTACATTTACTCAAAAAAGAAGTCCAGTAGATTTCTGGACAAATCCCACGTGAGAAGTTTTCTGTCACGATATATCTACATCATTCTCTGCCAAGCCTAATCATCCAGCTATTGGCTAAAAATAAGTCCACTGCACCATGGTAACTGCCTAGCGTTGCAAATAATGTTGCTTTTGAGATCTTAAAAGGTCAGCAGTGAAAAACACTAGGCCTTCTTCACTGTGATATAATTAAACCAAAGTCATCAGCTTATTTGGGACAAGAAAAGAACCTCCTCTGTCTGTCTTACGCTAAATAAATTGGGAAGCCTCCTTTCAGTAGCTTATTGTACTTACCCACATGTCTTTGAATAGTGCTTTCCCCAAAATTATGAGTTTGACTGAAAGTCTGACCCAGCCTCCCATGCTGGGAACCTGAAAGAGCAAACGTAAAGAATGAGCTATTTCATCACAAACATCCGTCCATGCCTGACCTTATAAGATACATCAAGGAACATGGCTGAAAACCAAACCCCTCAACAATTTAGTCACCAGCTCTGAAATGCTGACTGCCTGATAGTTGCTGTGAAAATGCCCAGGCTGCCCAACCAAAAACCACAACTATTCTCCACATGTGACCAAAGCCACAACTATGGGAAACAGCTTTACAGAAATTCTTTTCAGTACCTTCCCTTTTCCACAGCTCTTGCCAGCCTTCTACACAGTAGGATCCCTGCAAACCAGCTCCAAACCCTCTCCTTTTGACACATCCATGATGAACAGCTGTAACTCCTTAGGCACTGATTGCAGCTGCCTTGAGCTGAGCCATTGAAATAAACCAAGAAGGCAGCAGAAAATGGAAATATGTGATTGAGTGCAGGGTTAGTGGTCTTCGTGCATCAGCTAGATGGGTGGCTTCCAATTTGTATTGCCGAGGCTGCTGGAAATCACGCACGAAACGCAAATCTGATTTGTTTTTTGCTAGTTTCACTCTGGAGTTATTTCTGGGTAAGGCAAAAGCAAAGAGACCAAACAAGATTGTAATGCTCCCTTCTTTTACTTCTTGGTTAAATTCTCTTTAATACTATTGCTAAAATTTTACTGCCTTCAAGGGCACTCAGACTGCAACCAGATCAGGTGGTGGACATGCTTATAACAGTTCTGTGCTACTTCATGATATTTGAAGAAGTTGAGATGCAGAGACTAGAAAAGGCCCTTTGACACTGCATTCTGGCTAGGCTAACTGGTAGGCAGATGAGGAATTGGTTATATCAGCTGAGAAGACTGAAGATATCCTTAAAACTACTTTAGGAACAGCACCTGTATTCTTTCCAGCTCCTGAGGTATCTCAGAGAGGGTGATGCATTGCAGTGTTGGTATATCCCACATCAGATTATGTTCTGATTTGAATTACTGGTGCAAAAGTGCTTGGCTGTAGGGAACCCAGCTGCCCTGAGCTCAGCTCTGTGCCTAGCAGTGGATCTGGGCAGGCTTAAGCCTGTACACAGTGTTTTATGGAACTCCGAGTTGGCTGCTTGCTCCCTGTGAGGCCTACAGCAATTCCTACCACCAACATTGCGAGGAAATAAAAGACAACTGTGTGAAAAAAATACAAAAACACCAAACGATAAAAGCTATTTGTTAAAAACAATGCCCCACAGTGTTCTATTCATGGCACAAAATCATCCATCTGGGAAACCTTTGCATGATTATTGCTTGAAAACATTCTTCTTATCTGATCAAGTGTTTCTTAGGAATTTCTTCATAGGCTGGGGTCATAGGACAGTTTCAGAGAGGTGATGCTGCCTGGTGCTCAGCATGGCAGCCCCAGTCCAGAGAAATGATTTGCTTTAAGCACAGGCAGCTCCTTTATAAACACATGAAAAGTATCTTTATTTCAGAAATTAAGCAAGCAATGGAGAAATTTTGTTTTCTTTTGTGTTTCTATTTATATAAAGCAAGAAAGATACTTCAATGTATTTTCTAACACTTTATTCTACTGTTTCCTTTTCTGGCAAGGGCATGTAATTCTTGTGTAATTCCACTTTCCTCTTTAAATTCAAGTAATATAAAATATCTCACTGTATATGGTAATTTGCGCTTCAGTTGCTCAATGCTTATTCTGAAAAAGTCTTTCAAGTAATTCTCCAGCAGGTTCAGGTGAAAAAGGGCCCGTTGCTTCCCAAAGTAAAGCTGGCAGTGAAATGTATCTCATGCTAGGTCTTGAGAGCATAAATGCTTCCACATTGTATGTTCCCAAGAAATCAACACTAGGAGATAAAAAGACAACAGGGGGTTTTTTGGTTTTTACTTTGGGTGGGGTTTTTTGGGGTTTTTTTGAGTTTTTATATGCGAAATGGAAGGAGGACACATTTGTTGGTTTATAAACTGAGATATTTCTCAGTAAATTTAGGAAAATTCAATTTGTAGTTGGAACATTAATAATTTTTGACTTTCGTTAAGTAGAAAGAGTGGTTTTTTTTTTTTTTGCTTTGTCTTCACTGGGCTATGAGCGTGAGGTGTTAAAAGTTACCAAACAGTGAAGAAAATTAAAATAGACTTGTAATTTGTCATCATCACAAAACCAATATATGATAAAATTAAGTTCAGCCATACAGGCTTTCTTCATGATTGGTATGGCAGAAGCAAAAACCTATGAGATTCATTGATGTGTAAAAGTGCAGTGACATTTTAAAAAAGTGCACTGACTTTTTAAGAATACTCATGCAGTGACTAGGAAAGAAACAGATATATCCATTAGGGTCCTGTGAACCAGTGCTGCAGTCTGGTAGTGGATGCTCGTTTTAGGCACAGGCTCATTATACTTCATTAAGAAATCAGTAATTTGCTTATTAAGCTGAAGGAAAAAAAAAAAATTCTGCTTCTGGGTTGAGAGGTGAAAGTATGGGATTCATGATTAACTGTGCATCTGCCTTCAATACCAGACAAAAAGCAATAACTTCTCACCATATGTAACACCTTCCAGAAAAGAAAATCACAGTGGTCAGCAAAAACCCTGTATCTGCATAATACTTCAAAGAACTCTTTCCTAAGAAATACTATTTTCTCTATTTTACAGCTGAAAAACCAAAGCAAATAATAGTTACAGTGAATCTTTTCAGACATTAATTCCCTAAATTACTCCTGTTTGTCAGTCTTCAAGTTTTATTCCAGCACCTGTCAGAATAGTAGCCAAGCTCCTCCCCTGCCAACCCAAAATGTTGGGTGTATTTCAGCTAGACATCTATAATTAGTACCTAAATAAGTAGAACTCAAGTCATCTGCGGTTATTCATCATGAAGCAATCAGGGCATGCTTTAAAGTACCTACATTTACATTTAGAAAACTTCTGGCAGAAGCCAAGTAAAAGAGGAAACTTTGGGATTGTCTCAAAATGTCTGAGCCTGCATCTCACCAGTGCAAGGTCATTTTCCCTTTTGAAAGAAAGGATACAACAGTGCAGAGAATTACATCAGACAATGAATGGACCATAAGGAATGTTTGCAAGTGTTTTCAAATCAATATATTAAAATTTGTAATAAAGCACATATTTCATACTTTGTTTTGGTACAGAACACAGTGAATAAAAAAAATAATTTTTGACATGATTCTTGAATACTAAAATAAATTCCATTTATTTTTATTTGTGATTACATTTCAGTGATAACTCTCTGGGTTAAAAGAACATTATAACACACAGGTATATGTTTGGCACATTTAGGATGGAAAGCATTTTCTGATCAAAGGAACTGAGTGATGGGAGGGCTGACTAGTGGAACCAGACAATGGAATCCAAGGTGCTGATACAGATAATAATTCCTAACAGCTGGCCTACTCTTCTTAACATTGCAATACTCATCAGAAAGAAAGTAAATTTCAGAGATTCTGGGGGGGAGCTTGTGAGGTAAATTGCTATAGCTCAATTATCTTAATTTTTTATTGGAGAAATCCCATTAACATTTTCACAAATGGGCATAAATTGGTGACCTGGAAAAAGAATACCGTTACCTTTTGTTCAACTAATTAATATACCTAAGCCTTTTATAATCACCTGAATTATTGTATCAGTGTGTTATTTGTTTCAAGGTGGGATACCTGGCAGACATTTTTTAATAAATATCATGGAACCACAGAAATGCTGATCTAGTCCATCTTCCTGCTCAAAGTGGGATTATTGCCAACACTAACCTTCTGGTTAACATTTTTGTTTTCTCCTAAAGTTTAAACTGAGCCTCCCAAGCTGTAATTTCTGTTGTTTGCCTCTTGCTTTGCTCTCTGCTGCTACCAAGATGTGTTTGGTTCCTCTGTCAGTGTAACTCCTGTTCATCTCCCATCGTTTCTGTTGTTGGGTCTCCCACTTTGGCTCCAACTCTGCCAAATCTTTCCACTGCTGACTTTGGTACTATAACAGTACATTTGAATGAGAAACCTCTGTACCATCAAATTATACAGCTACAAAAATGTTTTAATATATTTCTATAGGAACACATATGCCTGCACATACATACATGAAATTCATGTAGGTTTGTATAAAATGTCTTTCTTACAATATTGACAGCAATTGAAATTTTAGCATGAAGTGGTCATTTATCCTTGCTGTTGGTGATGTCAAATACATAACTTTCAGTTCATATACTTTTTTTTTAATATATATTAGAACTGGAAACTATATACAAACATAAACATGTGCATATAAAAATACAGATGCTCATTCCATATGCAGTACAGACATGCCAGTGCTTGAAATATTTTATTCAGGAAACAATTGCAGCATGAGATCTGTATAGTTTTGCCTCTGACAAGGTTGCTTCCATGGCCTGAGCAAACTTTTGGCTTCACAGGCACCCATGGAAACATGTGCAACTATTTGTGACTACAGTGGGAATCATTTTCCTCTGGACAAACAGATTTTTGACTAGAGATGGACATCAGCCATGCAGATCAGATCCAAATAAGGATTTCAGAAGATTGAAACTTCCACTCACTGCATGTTGGATCCAGGATTTTAATTTAATGCATTACAAAGATAGGGACTGTTTATGAAATACATATACTGATCCATCTGGATGTTATTTGCATCTGTGATTTAGTTAAGGGTCTCATTTACATTTTACATTTGAATTCAAGAAACTCTTTAAAACACTTAGCTAAGTACCACTGGGATGGAGAAATCATTCCCCCAGAATAGTGTAAAAAGGCAGACTGCAGCAAAATTATAAAATTATTAAAATTGTTCAAGCCACTGCAGCAAAGTTTTATAAAAATCTGAAAAAATTTGCTCAGAAAAAAGCCACTTACAAAATATCATGCAGTACATATTTTCTAGGTATGGTGAAAGAGTTTTGAAATCTTTGAATAATAAAACACACAAATATTTGTTTCTAGAAATAAGCCTAATCCTTTCCTCCAAATTTTTCTGTGGATGAATGCAAAACATAATCAGTATAACTTTTTGGTTACTCATGAGTACAGTAATGATCATTTTTTGTTGTTCTACACAAACCAGACATTATTGTGTGCTACAAAAAACACATTTTTGTCTGGAGTCCAGGGGCTATTTTATTAAATGCTGAAGCAGAGACTAATATATAGGGAAATACTTTAACATAGATAAAGATTTTTTTCCACTAGAGAGGAGGAGGATGATAATGCCTAAATTTTCAACAGCAGAGCTTACTTTCCTTCATCATCAGAAAGATTAATATTTTTATTCTCATTTTAAAGGAGGAGTATCTAAAGTCAAGAAAAACAACTAATTCTAATTACACTACAAAAATCATCACTAATCCTGAGATTAAGTATAACCATATCCCATATGCCATGTGATATTTTCAGCATTGTTCTTTAACCTTACTTATTCTCAGACGCTGTCAGTAGAAAGACAGAGCTACAACAAAAGGTAGTAATTAATTCCTGGAGAAACTTAGCATAGTAAAGGAAAACACTATAAATCCGGTGAGCAATACACTAAAAAGATCTCAGACTTTTCAAGGAGTGGCCTCAAGAATATGAAAATCACATGATATAACATAACAGGATCCAGTAATTGTTCAGCTCCTCCAGGACAAAATGCCAGCTTGTGGTTTGCAGTAGCAGTTGTATGTCTTACAGGGTAGCTTAGTGTGACTCATCAGATCCTACTGAAACCCTACACTAAAATTTAGCTTAGCACCACAGAAATATTTTCTCAGTGTAAAATGTGTTTATCCACTTTGCACATCCTGTCCTCCTTCAATCCCATGTATGTCCCTCATGGCATTCATAGCACATTTTAACTTGCAATGTGAGTTGTACACTTATCTTTGTATTCTTTCTGAAATTAAAAATATCCCCTACATAGACAACTATCCCTACTTATAGCTATTGCATTATATGTACAGCATAATTTTTAGAGTATAATAATGTAATTCCATGAGTTTTTATGATATCAACTTTGAAACAGGGAATATAGGAAGATTTTTGTGGAGACAGACCACTATTTAAAAGGACCAAAGAATATACTTTATTTAGGGTCATATGAGCAACACTGCACAAATATAGAGCAAAATGACGATTTCTCCTAAAACAATTCTGCAATCTTAATAAAAGGAATAACACACAAAAGGGAGAGCCCAAGGAAACAAAGAAATACTAATTAGCACCATGACCTGCAGTAACCATTTGCAACTTTGGGAAAGAAATATTCAGAATAGCAAATTTTTAAACAATTTTTGGTTGTAAAGTTATTTAACCTCAGAAGGAAAAAAAAACCCAAACAACTAATAAAATCTCTTTACAAGAACTCTGCATTTAATTGCCATATTTTGCTTTATCTGTGGTATTGTATTGAGATAAATATAGAGCTATTATATTTGATTAGCATGTACCTCAGCACAAAGTAAGAAACTAATTTCTCAGAATTAGATTACAGGTAAGAAAAAAGGCTCTGTTTTTCTGCACTGGTTTTGTCCTCAAATTTTATCAGAATTGATATTGCATGAACCCTAAAATTTTGGCCTAGACATTTTTGAAGACTAAGAAAATAAATTTATAAAACTGGAAAAAGTAACATGCTACATCAAAACCCATTAAATAGACAGAGTAAGACCTGTAAGTTAGAACCAGATAATTCATTTGTATGTCCATATGATTAACATCATAGAATGAAAATAAATTGAATGGAACTGTATTGATAAAAATGCAGATATGAATGTATTGTTGTTATATGGTCTGGTCAGGGATAATTTCAACAGCTTGACTTTTAAAAAATTATCTTGTTGTGTGGAGATCAGCAAGCCCTTGAGTGACTCTTACTTAATGAAGAAAGGAATTAACCACAGCACCTAAGTTGTCTGGAGTCAACCTTACTTCACTTAACACACATTGAACTTGCTAGCTGATGTTGGCTTTTCTCTCATACCTCATTTGATACCAATTCCAATTTGTCTCATGCCTAAATGGACAGGTGCATGGTAGGTTTCCTCCTGCATAACTTAGAAGTGATTTGGTTTGATAGATTTGTCTTTGTGTATTAGTTGTACCACAGAACACTGAAATTGTCTAAATTTGCATGACATTTATTCCAGTTAGCTTTTATGCAGTGAACAAACACAGCTGGGAAATATAGTTATGAAAAATACAGGGGAAAACTGCAGACAAAATCAATGGCTTAATGCTTTCTTTTCCCCTTGCAAACTACACCCCACAGGTTAAAATCATGAGAGATCAGAGTGTGCAAAAGGATGTTGCACCATTTGGGGAGGTGCTGATTTGCTGGAGGGTCAGAAGGCTCTGAAGAGGGATCTGGACAGGCAGGAACAATGGGCTGAAGCCACTTGTGTGAGGCTCAACAGCACCAAGTGGCTGGTCCTGCTCTTGGGTCACAACAAACCCAGGCAGCCCGACAGCCTGGGAGAAGAGTGGCTGGAAAAGAACACACTGAGGAAAAGGACCTGGGGGTGCTGGTCAGCAGTGGCTGAACATGAGCCAGGTGTGCCCAGGTGGCCAAGAAGGCAAGGGAATCCTGGCCTGTACCAGCAATAGTGTGGCCAGCAGGACCAGGGCAAGGATTGTGCCCCTGTACTCAGCACAGGTGAGGCCACACCTCGAAAACTGTGCTCAGTTTTGGGCCCCTCACTGCAAGAAAGATATTGAGGGGCTGCAGTGAGTCCAGAGAAGGGCAAGGGAAAGGTCTGGAGCACAAGTCCTGTGAGGAGCAGCTGAGGGAGCTGGGGGTGTTCAGCCTGGAGAAAATGGGGCTCAGGAGAGACCTTGTCAATATCTACAACTGCCTGAAAGGAGGTTCAGCCAGGTGGGGGTCAATCTCTTCTCCCACATAACAAGATACAATGAGAGGAAATTGTCTCAATTTGTACCAGGGGAAGCTTAAAATGTGTATTAGGAAAAAATTATGAAAAGATTTGACAATCACTGGATGCATTTAAAAGACAGTTGCTCAGAGAAGTTGTGGATAACCCATCCCTCCAGGTGTTCAAGGTAAGGTTGATGATGCTTTGAGAAACCTGGTCTAGTGAAAGGTGTCTCTGCCCATGGCAGGAGATAGGAACTACATGATCTTTAAGGTCTCTTCCAACCCAAGCCATTCTACGATCCCATGATCCTATGTGGTGCTTAAGGGATATGGTTTAGTGATGTGCTTGGCAGTGTCAAGTTTATGGTTGCACTCAATGATCTGAAAGGTCTTTTCCAACCAAAATAATTCTATGACTCTATGATAATTACTTAATTGAATTCCCACCAGAAATAATGTCAAGATGAAAAGGAATATAGGGAAAAGTATGTTGGAGAAGCCAGAGATTAAATCATCCCCTCCCTCCAGGCCTTTTTTTAAGAGAGTGAAGTCAGAAAAGTAGCAACTGCAGGAGAATTTTGCCAGTAATAAGTTTTCTCCAGAAGGGGATTGAGAGGGACTGAGTGTCTACGTCTGTTCATTGCTTACAGAAGTTTCATTAGAGGATATGGACATCTATCTAAGCCTAAGCTAAAGACTGAATGCTTCATGACATGAGGTTGAATTGTGGTTTCCATGGGTCTGTGGCATGAAGAGTAGGAAATGCTGCTCTGGGCTGAGAATTGAAGCATTCTTTTTATGCAGTGTCAGCACATCAGCAAGAAATAGGCATCTGATGTTCATTATTTTATTGCAGGAACTTTTACAAAGAAAGCAAATTATTTTATATGGTACAATGCATCCAGCAACGTTCTTGCTTAGAACTGGTAGGATGGAGTCTGGGGAAGGATCTGTTTTAGTATGACTGACAGTCTGAGGACTCAAAAGCTTGAAGCAAAGCTCTGTAATCATTTTTGAGGGAAGTTAATATTAGTCAGAGAGTTTGTTCCTTCCTCCAAGTGGTTACTTTACATCTCAGAGGATGTGCAACTGAGAGGAGGATGCCTGTTGTCAGCTTGTGGAGCTGGCACAGCACTTCTGCAGTGACACAAATCCAGGGGGACCTTGGAGAAACCAAGCATGAACATACATTTTAGGAATGACTGAGTGGGAGTAGAGTGTTTAACCACACCCACCCTCCATGTTTTAAGTCATCAAACTGAAAACACCCAAGAAAAACAAAGCAAGGGCCATGACATTCAAATAGTTCAGTAAAGATTTAGATTCCCTAAGTTTTATTTCAAGCTGACAGACCAAGAAATTCTGACAGGCTTGTGTGCTGTAGCAATAAAACCACTACTCACACAACAGGCAGAGATTTGGTAGTGAAGTTTGCTTCTTCCATCATATTTCAAATGCAATTTTTCTAGGCACAGACAAGTTCCCTGTATGGCACTTGGCTGCATTAAATAACAGTAGCCCAGCATCAATATTGTAAAGGTACCTGAGGCACCCACAGAGCTGCTGTTATGGCTCTGGACTTGACCATTTGCTGCAGGGTTTGGTGTTCTCATTCTGACATCCCATGACTCAAATCACCTCAAGTAAACCGAGATGGTTTCATGGGGCTCTGTGAAGACTGAGTGTCTGACCTTCATTTCCAGGTTGCTGGTGATGATTTCATCAGCTCTCTGTGCCACGCAGGGCTCATCCACTCTCTGACCACACTCAGACCCAATCCTCAGGTGACTGTCAAGACTGGACTCTGTTTATTGCAGGGTAAGCTGCACGGAGATGTTTTTCCTTTTTTGAGTGAGAGACAGAGAGATTAGTCTGTGTTTTGCTGTGTTGCTCTCAGCATGGGCAGAGAGAGAAGGACAGGGCCTAAGATTATCTAAACCAGAGCTGCCCTCAGATATGTGTTCATTGCCAGGGCATGTCAGTAAGGATTAAGCACTGTTAGCATGGCAGTTTGCACAGCTGCTTGAACTAAGTGTCATCTCATCTATGGCTTTTGGGGAAAATGTGGAGAACTCCAGCAGGGAAAATAAATGTCTGTGGCATTCAGTGAGGAAGTGTTACTCTTGGTTAAACTCTCCTGACCTGAGCAGAGCTTTGATTTCAGCCTCGATCAGTTGGCTCTGATATTTTGCTTAGCAGACTGAGAGGCTGACTTCTTTAGGATTCTTCCTCTGGGAGACCTCACCTCCAGCTGAGATGAAATTAGCTTTTGAAATCTGTCTTTAAAAATCCAAAGTAGCAGAGATCGCCCAACTTCCTTCCAGTGGCAAAGCTTGCAATAAAATATTTCTTTGAGCAGACCTCCTATTGCCAGACCATTTTCAGTGACCTTGCAGACCCAAAAGTCATTCATCCAGGCAAAAATATTCATTGGCACAAAGAAGGCCAGAAAAATAGATATTATATACTCTGCATCATCACTCAGACCCACATAATAATTAATATTCAATTTCTGCTGAACAGAGAAAGAAGATGATTAGGCAGTAGAATGAGATGCAGTAGATATACCGGTTCTTCTTGTGTTTCAACCAATAAGAGGTTTCAGCAGGGATAAGTGAAATAACTCAATCACCTGTTTACTTTCTGATTCCTTCAGATAGCAAAGTGCTTCCATGTGTGAGTGGTTAAGGTACCAGAGATTTTGCTATTCAAACAACACCAACATAAGGGAAAAAAATAGGCCAAGAACCAGGCAGTGTAGTTTGCTTCCTTATTTATATATTATATCTTTTTCTTTGACGACTGCATAGCTACACCCAGAGAAGTAGTAATTATATCCAGAACCCAAAGAGGTCCATCATAACATGAAAATGTTGTGACATCATAGTCCTTGGTTAGGGAAATTATAATGATGGCAGAGGTTAAAGCCACAGTGAAGGACAGGCAGAGAAAGAAGAGCCTCAGAGGAGAGTTTCTTGCTCAAAAAGAGCACAAAACTCTCCTGTTTTGAAGGAGAATTGTCACAAGGTAAGTCACCTTACTTTTAAAATGCTTCTTTGCATGGGGATGTTTTTGCAAATGTTTTTCAATTGGTTTAAAACCTCTCATGGGTGAGGTGGAAGAGAGGAAATAATGAGAAACAAATTCAGTGGAAAAACAAGTGTTGATGGTGTGACAAGGCAGTGAAGTAAATTTATGAACTGACTTGATCATGGATATTAGCACCTCCTTTCCTTCCAGTGTGAGTCAGAATGAACATAAACATCACAGCTATATGGAAAAATGTACCGGGGGGGGGGGGGAAGGAGAGCAAAAAACAATTAAAAAAACCTTACGTTTTTTGCAGTTTTTTCTTTTTTTTTTTTTTTTATGTTTACTAAGAATAAAGCTTGAAATAGTTGTCCCATTTCTCTTCTGACCGGAAGAAGAAAATATGAGGACTAAACACAGTTTATGATACATCAATAATTTTCTAAGCTAAATGCTACAAAGACATTAGGGTTATTTCTATAGACATACTGATGATCCAGGATCTACTACATTGTGAACTGTATAATGACAAGGCAAAAGTACTTTGAACCACATTTTATTAACTTTTCAAATATTCTCAGACTGATAGACACTCTTTACCAAATGTGTTACTCTCCAACATTTTCCCAAGCAAATTCACATGTCCTATCTTTTTTGTGGAAAAAGAAGACAACTTTATGATGGTGGTAGTAATACATAGCATTTTTCATGAGATTGTTTAAGAGAACTATTTCACCTCCAGAAATCAGAGAATATGCCGAGCTAGAAGGCTGCTATTTCAACGATGAATTATATATTCACTTTGCTTTTAATTTTTAAGGAACTAAACTTAGTTTGGTAAGTTTCAAACACCAATGGACGTAGATCATTTCATTAAGAGCTCTCAGACATCTTAGATTTCAATTGTCTCAGCCATGTGCTCGTTCGTTTGTGCAATATAACAACCTTGTTTCTGTAAATTCGTTGGAACTGGCAAATAATGAAGGGACCTTGAATTCCAAAGTAAAGTCAAAATTTGCTTTACACCCATATCTTTTATACCCATGACTAATGTAAATTCTGAACTCTTTCTAATAGAAATATTGAGTAACCTCATGTTAATCTTTTCTTGATACCAGCTATGAGTGGCTATAATAGCTGAGGTCAGATCACTATCCCTGATGTTTATACTCTCCTCCCAGAATTTTCTTTGGTAAGGAATTATACTGAGGAAGAATCCCACTTCTAGATAAGGCTGGCCTAGAGGAATAAAGTTAAGAAACATCATACACACTCTCACATTTAAAAGTCCTCAAGGCTGCAGGAGTTCGACAGGGCTTAATTATTAAATCGGGAAACAAATATTCTCCAGATACTTTCATCTATGCGTATATTCTAAGATTTTGTTTGATCAAATTATTTTTAAAATATAAAATGTAGACATGTGGGTAGCAGAAAATGAAAAATTTTTATTATTATCTTAGCCCATAGGCGGACTTCCCCCAAAATATGTTCTTAGAAAGAGAACAAGCAGACACAGCTATGATTAGATTTTTCTTCATAAAAGCAGAAAATTGCATGATGTAAATATTGTTTTTATTGTACAGATGTGCTGTAACAAAGAAAAATGCATGCAATATTACATTTTATCTACTATAAAATGAAAAAAGTTACAATAAAAAAGAGTAATCCTTAGCCTGTGTTGTATAAACTTAAAGAAATAGTAATCAACCTTGATGCGTGACTAAGGCACACATCTGTCTGTATGATTTATGACAGAACACAATCAGAGAATAAACTGTTCTTTAGAAAAAATTACCCTCCCAGTAAGAGGATATTCTGCTCTACAATGAAGCATAGATTTTTTTTCCCATATTTCCTTTTCCACTAAGCTATCTAAGAGTTGTTGTTATACATCTACAAGATGTAGTTTCTCAGCAGTTGTTATAGAAATCCTTATCAGTCTGTGTAGAAGCTCAGGGGGTTTCTTGAACAGAGAAAGTTTTATTTCAAAAGAAGGAATAGTCTTCTTCCTAAAAACATAATTATAATTCTGAACTAAATGTCAAGGAAATTAAGTCTCTTTTTATTTCTATTCAAAAGATTATTGTATAGAAATAGAATAAAATGGTTTTATTATTATTATTATTATATTTTTTTAATGCTCCTTAGTTTGAATAAGACATTTCAAAGGGCTGAAAAGAGTTACAGCTTCATATTTATGTGATAAAATTTCCAATAGGAGTATCAGCCATAGTAAAGACAACATGGACAGAACCACTACTGGAATTTAATGGAGACCACCACCATAACTAAACCAATGTAATCTGCCGAACTATCACAAGCAGATTTTTTTTTTTAATATAGGTATAGACTGTGTTTAAAGAAGCAAGACTTTGCAGTTTTTTGTCCAGTGGGTTTGATTATGTATACTGTGTTGCTTGAGTTAGAACAGAAGGGCTTGAGACACTTTCATTGAACCCAATGACAAGTTTCCACTATATTCATGTGTAAATTAATAAGTCATTTAAGACTCAATGTTTTCCAATGGCCTGGAATCCTATTATCAACTTAATTTTAGATCAAGGTCATTAATGTGGGTTGAATCCTCTTTTATTGAGCACCAGTTACCACCTCTGCAGTGAATGAAATAACATGCCACGATAGCAGAATATTTCACTGAATTAAAAAACAAACCTACTCTGTGAAGATCCTGAAATCGTTTCCCCAGTGTTGTTCTTTGTTTACAGTTGTAATGAATCACTTTCAAAGGTAGATCTCACCAAGTTGGTTTTTGCTGCTGGTGCTGGCTGGACTTGACAAACTGGCTGGTGGAGAGAATGATGCAAGAGACTCCCGTGCAAAACTTCTGCATCCCTGCCTCAGGGAGGAAGCAAATTCTGCTCATGGATTTGTCACATTTAATGGCCTTTTCAGAAGGAAATTGCACGTCCTATGACATCTATCGGCAGGAAAGATGACTTAATAAAGAAAGGGAAGGTCTTGCTTTAGTGAGAACAGAGCAGGCAATTAGTAATTCTGCAGTCATGACAAAGTTATGTGTTGAGGTTTATTTAATACTAGATTTAGATGGGTCTGGAGGAAGCTTAAAAAGAGTAGGAGGCATAGGAGATGGATTCAGGCCCTGCCTCTGCTTTAAGTCAAATACCTCATAGCATTAGGTTATGGTAATCTGCAGTTGTATCTGCTTCTGCATCTCTTTCAGTCATTCTGTAATATTTATCACAGAGAGATCAGAAATGTGGTAAGTGATTTTGCATATGGAAGAAATGCAGTTGCTCTACTTCATAAAATTATATTTGGAAGGCATAAACCAAAAGAAATCAAAAGAGAATATTTATCACAATAAATGATTTGTCTATATAACACCTCAAAATAAATGTTAGAATACCTAAACAAAGCTGATCAAAGATAACAGTTTAGAAACAACTCTCTATCCTTTTAACAATGCCATTGGAGAAGGTTTTTACTTTTTCTTCTACCTCTAAATTTTATTATTTTCCAGTGTACTGAAATGGCATGAAATTTGTACTGGAATGATGAGACAACTATAATATTCATGACTCTATTTCCTTCCAAATACCAGGAAATTTAATCATCACATCTTAAAAAGAGCAGAAATATGTGTTTATCTGCATAGTGAAGATGTAGCAGTAGAGACAGTAATGAAGGGTTTACAGGTAGCAGAGGCAAATATTTTAAAAATATGAATTAGACACAGAATGCCAGATTCTGCAAAGTACTGAATTGCTCAGGTGTAAGACTGTGCTACTGCCAATGCCAAAATATCAAGTAGATTGGAGGCCTCTGCTCAAGGATATTCCAAAGCCTGTTAGAGTCAATTTAGATTATCTGCTGATAAAAGAAACTTTCAGTTGTGTTTCACCTCCATAGCAATCTCGCTTGAGTGAGTTCAGGGAATGAAAGTCATAGAAAAATTTCATTCACTTTGAGTCAGATTTTGGAAATACACAGCATTTCCCCACACCAGTCCAAGGAAGACAGAGTATAGCAACTCTTGGACTCAAATATGGTATCTTGCTCCTGTGCCTCTGGGACCCAAAGGTAGCCACTGGCTTTTTTTTTTTTTAGTACATCTAGAGCATAAAACAGATTTTTATATTCCTAGAAGACCACCCACGAGGTTTTCTCCTTGATTTTTACAAAGCTGTTTTTCATTGGGAATAATGTGTTTGCCCTTTTATGTACCAGCCAGGAAAAGCTTTCATTAATAAGGCCAGTTCTGAAAATGCCTGTGTTCATTTTCACCAGTAATTTCTAAGACAAGGAAATGTTTCTACATCTCTTTCCCTGCTGGTGGGTTTCCAAAAATTTATGCACTCACAGAACAGTATGCATAATATAGCTTCTGAGAATGTTTATGTCGACTGGAGACCACAAAACCTGACTAGCAGGAATTCCATGTGCTTTCTCCAAACACAAGCTGAGACTTTGCCTTTCTGTGTGTCTAATTTTGAAAAGCTATGTTTTCCGAAAAAACACCTTTGCAGGTGACTTGTGGAGTAAAAATTATCTTTACAATAACTTGCCATTTCTCCATTAAAAGAATACTTACATTCAAATGCTATCACTCATACAATTATTATGTCTGGCATAAAGTTTATATCTGCAGAAGACAAAAATATGCTTTACATAACTTTCTATCTGCTTGAAGCTTATCTCAAGGCTGTGACAAACTCTTCCAGCATTGGTTTAAAGCCAAACATCACCTCTTAGGGCTCCTTGCTTATGCGAATACTGATGTTTAGTGTCAATGAGGAATATTTTTATGAAAATGTATTCACTCACATTTTAGCTTCATGTACTTGATGAGATGCTGTGACAGGACACTGAAATGAGGCATAATTGTGATATGAGCCTGTCCAAACCTTTTTTTAGAGTGAGGGAAAAGAAAACCCAGATCTTCAAAGCTGCATTTGATTTTAAAAAAAAAAAAAAAAAAAAGTAGTCTTGGAGAAAGTTCATAGATCTCAGGTGAAGGAAATTAAATGCCACCTGGGACAAATCTACTTTTCCATTTTTCTCCATGTTTGCTCTTTGCTTTTTTAAGAAGTCCATGCTACAAACTCAGTCTTCCTTCTCATTCTTCCTTCATCAACCCAGAGAACTTCTCTCAGTTTGGGGCATAGGTATGGACATCCTCATTTGCTCTCAGGAAACAATCTCTCCTTCCAGGAGCTCCTGTCCCACCTCAAGCTCAGTAGTTCAGACAATGTGAGCTCATGGAATTATCTCTTACCTATCACTAAGACCTTTCATTCAGGTATTGTATATAAAATATAATAAACATAGGGAAAAGAAAAAGTTTAAACAAGGAAAGATGAAGTGTTGTTTCATCCAAATTTATTTATTTCAAATGAGTATAAGCCCACTACTAAAAGAGCTACCAAACTAACACTTCCTGTGTGGAGTATTCTGCAGATGAAACTAACCTAGTGAAGTGTATCTGAAATATATGCTCAAATTAAAATTGCTGTATGTCTGCAAAAACTCATAGTTCACCAATTGGTTTCCAAATTGAACTTTCAATTGAGTAAAAGCTGATCACAACCACAAATGGTTCCTCTCTATTCTCGCTCTCTTCCTTTTGTCTTGTAAGAAACAATAAAGTGAGCAGAATTTCCTATTACATTTTTTGCTGGTTTAATCGTAGGACATTTAACAGGGTGGTCTACTCCTTTCAATCATAGAGCAGTTGTTAGGGGAGCAGGGAGCTAGAGCTGGACTTGGCTGCTCATATTTGATTATCAGAGCCAGCTGGAAAGGGGTCAAACGGTGCCTATAAAGGACTGAGAAACCTCAGCTGTAAAAAACAGCAGGAGGTAGTTTGGCTCCTGTGATTGGCCCTGAAGTAGTGGGAGCACACCAGAAAACAGCAGTGAGGACCCTGCAAATTTCTTAATAAAGATTAATTTTTCTTTCTGCATGCCTCTGTGTGTGTACATGTGGGTGGGTGGTTGGGTGGGTTGATCTTTACATTGTCATGTCCAAAACATTAAGTAATTGTTTAAGTAAAATGTCTGAAAGAGGTACAAGAATGCTGCCAGTCCTGGCAAGGTGACTAGTAAAGATGAAAATCAGTGGTACTTGTTCTATTTATTGCTGGTATGTTTAGATTGAGCTTCATATGCATTAAAAAGAAGTGCATGCACCTGCAATCTGAATTTCACAAGGGATTAATAATGCTGGGTGCTTAAACTTTTGATTCCCCTCCTGAGAATCTTAAAAAAGCCTGACATTTCCTTTTTTTTAAAGTGTATTTTCTGTCATTCTAGAAAGTCAGCTTAAAGAGGGAAAAAAACCCTAACAGTAAATAATTTAATTTATTTAATGGGGGTTTTGTGGCTTAGAGATAAACTGCAGACCTTTTCCACATCTGAACTTAAAATGCATAGTCTCTTTAACACAGAATTTTAATCAGAAACTTTTGTATGGAGAATGCTCTTTTGTCCAGATGATAAAAATACAAAAATACAGCTGCTACTACATCTCAGGAAAGTGTTGATAGAACTTTGACAGAAGAATAGCAATAATAATATTTCAATATTACTCAAATTCTACTACAATGAAGAATATGCTTAATTCAGCTGTTGAGTGTTGAAGACAATAGTTTAGTTATGTGCTTACATATTGCAGGAAATAGAGAAACTTCGAATATAAAGTGGTTTATAACCAGTTTTGGAGTGGGGGTTGTACAGAGAGGACTGGATTAGCAGGATGATCACAGAGCTTGTGCAGTGGCTAAGAAAGCTCTAGAAGAATTGGAATGGTAAACCTGTTTAATACTCAGGACACTCTTCAGTTGTTTGCCCAAATAATTGGTTAGTGTCAGGTTAAGAAAAGATAAAATGTAAGAATCCACAGAGGTATCTTTTATGGCTTCTGTATCAGTTTACTTCTTAAGTGGTCTCTGTTAACTTCCTCAGATCTAGAGCTGGTAGGTTTGATGGTTTTGCAGCAAATTTGGGTCTTGTTTCCACAGTCCATTGAAATGACTTCTTTCACTGAGCTTTGCCCAGATTTTAATACAAGGCAGAATAAGGTCTGCAATTTAGGTCTTTAGCCTGCAAAGAACAACACCAGTAAGAAAGACAGAAAGAAAAAAAAAATTACCTCTGGAGAGCGAATCAGCAGCTATTGTTCCCTTTAGCAGATAAGGTAATTAATTCAATTTTGAATCACTGACAGTCTAGGTTACAGAAGATCAACTCTTTCATTTTTGAGATACTGAAACTGTTTTTTCTAATTACTTCACCTGTGCATGTTGGCTTCTGTTTGACAGTTGATGTGGGCAAAATCTCGACACTGGTGTATTCCACTGGATGAGTTTTCTTCTGCCAGCTCTTTAAAACTAGAGGCAAGAATGCCTCTCAGCAAACTTCTTATAATACATTTGCACAAGAAAATTATCCTGTAATGTCATTTGCTTCTTCCTTATTTTAATATATTTTAGCATAGTTCCTCCTGTGTCAATCACATTTAGAAAGCCAGAGCATTTCAGTGAAACTGTATATCATGATCCAAATATAGAAACTTTTTTTTTAAAAAGCATGTAACAAACAAGACCTTGCCTAATTTTACGTGAGAATGTTGCTAGCTTATTTGCCAAGGAATGTTAGGCATTGTGCAAGCACATATTAAAATACAAGCTGTAACCTAGAAATCTGTAGGGTCGCATAGCATCTGCCATCAGAAATATAACAAAATTAACCAACACAGGCCATGTGTTCCAAACAGAAATCCTTAATTTGAAATGTTCAGTGAAGTGAGTCAACTGTAGATCCAACTGGGTTTAATTCCATTTGGACTTGATCTTTCATGGATACATTCCATAGAGAGAGTATTGAAAAGCATTTTTCTCTGCTCATCCATAGCCCTGTCACTCTTTAGCATCTTGAGAACCAGGGTGTTCTCTCAGTCCCAGAGCTGGAAATCACAGCCCAGGGTGTCTGTGTTCAGGTAGTGGGCATCACAGTCCATTTATGTGAGCAAATTTCTTGATAATGAGTTGCAGAATTTCTGAAATGTTTTTTCATTTACCTTAACTTCTTGCACAATCTTCAGGGTTTAAAAAAAAAAAAAAAAAAAAGAGCAGGCTGGATGCAGAATAGATGTTCATATAGGTGTAGAAATGTCAATTATTTGAGTTTTTCCAAAGAGGGTTTCTTTCACAGCTGAAATTAAAAGTTAGCAGCTCTGAGCTACTCCAATTTGAACTTTGCTTTCTGATCAATTTCCTGAGCTGGAGCTGGTCTTTGTGGATGCCCACAAACATGTCTGAGTAGATATTCAAGCCCAAAAAGTCCTGTGTGGCTCGCAGAGTTGTGGCTGCTGGCAGTCAGGGTCCCTGGTGTCCTCCTGGCTCCCTCTGTGCCACAGGGCTGTGCTTGCAGTGCTGCACTCCTTATCTCCTCTCCAAATAAATATTCCCTCACTCCCTGACCTTTTCCTAAGCAAGATGAACTGAGTGGGCCATAGTAAAACTGTGCTATAATGTTTCAAAAAGTGAAATTAATGTATTTCAATATCATCCATCTAGGCTTGCCTTTATAAGGAGACGTAAATTCATTCCAATAAAAATCAAAGTATTTCGAGGTTTGGTGGGGGACAGAGGAGGTTCATTGGGTTGGACTTTTTTTCCATTAATGAGACAATCCTAAAAAACTCCAGTTGCAAACCAAGATGACTTCACTTCATTACAGGAAAAAGGCTGATACTTTATAAGTGCAATATGACTGTGTTTCATCACAAGACCCCTGCCATGCACTTTCCCAAATCTTATTGAATTTAGATTGGTCCTTGTTATACAGTCAAGACTTTGGATGCTCTAAAGCAATGCTGCAGTAACTGATTATGTTCTTATTTACTGTTCAGAAATAGGTAAGATTTTATGGGGTTTTTTCTGTAAGCTGGTAGTATTTTTTTAATATAAATTTATTTTCCTTTAGGAGTATCAAAAGAAACATCAATCAAAGTGGATAATTTTGCTTTGACAGATAAACACCTGTGGCAGTGTGAGGTAAGATCTTTTGTTCTTCTACTTATTTTTGCTTTCTTTCTTCTTTTTTTGACATGCATTTAAATGAGTTAAACTTAACAATGCCTTCCTGCTTGTTTTCCAGGGATTAAGAATTCTGTGCAAATGTAATATGTTCCTTAAAGAGCCTAACAACTACTCTGAAATTCATGTAAAGGATTAGAATACCAGTTTTGTTTAATTTTCTGTTAAAACCTCAGCTAGGTGTTCATCTTGACACTGCTGATTTGATGGAGACAGATAAATACTGTGCTTATAATAAGGCATAGCTCAGTCTGTGATGTGCCCTACAGTTTTAGTCCTTGGTTTGTGTCCTGACAATGTCATGCCTGCTTGCTGAGGTGGGGCCTGGCACAACAGGACATTGTGCATTTTGATTTATTTGGGAAATTTCGGTGGATGGCCACACCAGTGCCCTTCCTCCTAGGGAGCTGGGAATTGAGATTGGGGTATTCCTGCCTCTGGTTCAGAGATGTCCATTGTATGAAAGTGTGATAAGAAGGTAAACACACTACTGCTCTGAACTGTAAATGTTGTTTTCATACCTGGTAGCCTTTTGGATCTGGAAGAAGCATCATTTACAGGAGTTCACTCTTGCAGCTTAAGCGCTCAGCTGGTTAGGTCGATGTCTCAAATAGTTTCAGGTGCAAGAGCTCAATTACTGCACCTATGATTGATCTGATCAGGACAAATTTTTAAAATGAAAGCTTCAGACAGGAAAGGAAATCCATGAGGCCAATGCCCTTTTGGTTTTTAATGTTTTATTTTTATAGTTTTATTTTTATAGACTGACTATGGGGTAATTTTCCTTGTGTGAACTCTGGAGTAGTTATGATCATTATTTGCAAAGGTTCTTCTCACAGAGGTTGGCTTTGAGCACTAGTTTGAGATATTCTGAATTCTTTTTCAAGCAGCCTCCTTTACCTAATTACACTGTTGTAGGAGTAACCTAATACTAAATGGTGTAAATACTTGCTTGGAGTTGCATCCTTCCAGTACATGCTTCAAAGAAAACACTAAAGCACTTTGCTGTTTTCTCAGAGAAGCTTTTTCTCACCCCATGAATCAGCTATTGCATTTGGAGCAAGGTGCACAAGGGTCTCCTCACTTTCCTGTCCTTTACCCCTGGAGTTACATTCACAGCAGGGGGAAAAGGGAGAGAAGATTTCTCCCTCCCTTACAGGACCAAGAGAGAGTTATGATAATTTAGCCCTAAGTGTTTAAGCCATGCTCCAGTGCTGCTCAATCTAACTGAGTTTGGCATCTTTTGAAGGAGCTTGCTGAAGTGTGAAAGGCAGCTGACGTGGGTATGATTAAAAAGTATTGAAAAATTATAGACCACACTGCCAGAGGCCTTTATTCAGGTGGATAAGGTCAAGGCAGGTTAATACACAAGGAACACTTCTGTAGCTGATGCCTGTGTATGTCAGGCAAGGACAGATTGAGATTTGTCTCATCAGGTGTATCCTCTCCTTCACCTTACTGGCCACAGTCTACAACTGGCAGCAAAAATTGTGCAGTAATAGAAGTTGCTCTTCCCCTTCATAATTTTAGGAGGGATTGCTTCTTCCAACACAAAATCTCTACCTAGCTCTCTCTCTGTCTTTGATGTAAGTTTTTAATTTCTGGCTAGCCGAGAACATGAGCTATAACAGAGAAGGAAAATAGAGAGTGAGATATATGACATAACTCCACGGAAAACACAGGTGACTGAAGTTTGAAAGGTATGATAAATTTTAAAGGGGTTCCTGCTTTCTTGAGCAACTATTTCCATATCTTAATTGAACCTATTAAAAGTGTAATATAAAGGTTTTACTTCGGGTTGATTTAAAAGTAAAAGCAGTATGTTAGCAAGTGGCAAACTTCCAAGATAACCACACATTTTAGGATGGGATGAAGGTCATTTCCAACACTCTGGAACTATGATTGACCCCAATTTATAAATATTTTTTGATACTCAATAATATTTTAGTCCAGTTTTCATGGCTGTATCCTAGGCTATAGATGAAAGCTAAGTATCTGTTTTCTTTTTTTGGCAAACAATGATGTCCTGATTTTTCCAATCTAAATTGCCCTCCAGGGCACTAATAAAACAAGTCATGGCTCACAAAGTAAATTTCCTGTGTACTAATTGAAAACGGTTTCAAATTTATTAGTATTTCAATCATCTTCCCAAGATCTAATGCCTGTGTTCATGGTACTCAGTTTGACTGTTAATATACTTACCTGAACGGTGAAAGAAGCATTAAAGGTAGTTCTCAGGTATTTCAAAATGAAGTAAAGGGGGAAGGGGGAATTGAAGTAACAATAGCAGAAAACCACACATGTCATATTGTTGAAGGTAGTTTAAGACAACATCTGAAACTGAGCCCTCATTCTCATGAAATATTTGGGTTTATTGTACTTGCCAAAACCTTTCCTATACGTGTTCCCAGATGCTGGCTGTAACGCTTGATCTGCTAGGATTTGCTGCTAGACCTCTAAGGTGGTAGAAAAGGCAGGAAAGCCACAACATTGGTTTCTTCTTCTTTGCTAGGTTTTCTCTGTTTTTGCTCTGCAAACTGCAGGAGACAGGGAGGGAGAAGGGCTGTTGAAATGTCCCAACTTTCTCCGTCTTCAAACCACACCACAGAGAAGTGTAAGTGCTATGCAAACCATCCCCCAGCAACCCACAGGGAGCCTGCCTTCTGCTCTGGGCTTCCTCTCTCCAAAATACTGTACTGGGAGGGAAGGCACTTGTCAGATTTTCTGGCACCACATTTCATAGCAGAGTTCCCCTAGCAAGGGAACCACAACCTCTTGTGCAGACTGAATTAATAACACAACAAGAGCATTTGGCCTCCATGTGGATGAGGGCTGGCTGGAAAACTGGAACTCTGGCTTCTGAAAGACTTCAGGGTTTAGAAGTTTGTTTTATTTCCTTCATCATGCTAAATCAAATTGTGTAAAGGAAAAACAGGGTAGGAAAAAACCTCCCAGTCTCTACGGCCTTATTTTCCTAAAAATACCGATATAGGAATGCTCTGAAATAGCTCAATTGTTATGAAGATCACCTATGATTAAAAGGAAAACAAAACTCTATTTCTCTCATGTCTCCAATAAAACCTAGGATAAAATCAGTCTCTTTTCATTGTTTTTATTGCAATTGTTTTGGTTTGTGCAAATATTTATATATTGGACAATAGTCCAGATGGCTTGATGGGGATGTGAGAATGAAATTTCTCTGGTAAATTGTTCTGTGTCTCAGTGAATGTGGGAGACTGCAGCTCAAATCTCAACCTTTTTTTTTTTGGTTCGTGGTGATCCCTCATGAAGAAGGGGATGGGATAAAACCCTGTTTGTGAAGTGTCCCCAAGGATGTCACTCTCTGTGCACTTTATGTCCTTGGAGAGATACAGCCTTTCTGACTATTATTGCATATTTATACAAAATTATCTTCACTGGACCATGACACACATGCATTAATTCTCTATCCTCATGTTTTGTCTAAGTAAAAGTACAGCCAAGGCAAATGTACTCCTTTGGATTAGTCTGTGATGGATCTATCTGAGAAAAGTTTCAAATACAAATCTAAAAAATGATTAATTTTTATTAAAAGTAATAAAAAAAGTTATTCTAGCAAATCATAATTTTTGGATAGGAAAGGTGTTTTACTGGAGAAGTCCCATCCAGCTGTAATGCAGATGACCTTTGCTCAGCGTGTGTGCCCTGAAAGCTGCATGGAACAGCACTAAGTTCTCATGAGGTGGATTCTTGTTTGTGCTGCTGTACCTACTGCAGCTTTCACCCACCCTGCCTTTCCCCTTCCAGCACAAGAAGCAGCATTCAAAGTCTGCAATCCCTGTTTTACTTGGCTCCAATTCTAAACACTGTGACTTCCCTCTGCTTACAGAGGTGTGTTCTCTGCTAGGATACCTAAAGGGACTACATGAATGTCTGACAGCTATTTTTTCCAGCCACAGTTTCTCTGTCAAGACTCATGTTCATGGCAAAGACAGCAGAAGACCAGATGAGCAGCAGTTGCAATGCTATAAACTAATTCCCAGATGTAGAAGAGTCTAGTTGTAATGGCTGTACTGTACATGTGGAAATTAAGTCTAAACATACTGCAGTCCCCATTCGCTTGTGAGCCAATTAAAGTGTCAGTCATGACAGCAGCATAGTAGATACTGTGTTTCTCCTTCTGTTCTCTTGTATGCATATCATTTTGGTATGTTCATGATAATTTATGGGGGGAAAAGATAATATAGATATTTCACCATCATCTGGTTTTTGCTATGCTTAGTACAATACTACACTTAATTCCAAGAACTGAAGAGACACCCATTGAATTACAGTAATAACAATTCCTTTCAAACTGTTCTAAGCACCAGTTGCACTTTTTCAGTTTTACATACTTGTATTTTCCTATAAAGCTGCAGTAGGTAATTTATCATTTTATAAATGCTATAATATATAATCCATCTTTTATGCAGATGCATCTTTTTCTTGGCAGGACTGTATTCCATATTCCAGTCAGAATCATAATCTGATTATGAAATCTGTCAATAGGCAGATAATACCTAAGGAAAGAAATCTTGACACCCATTCTGTAAATTCCTTCAGATATGAGCCTAGTTTTGAAGTCATAGCCAAAATATGTTTTATTCTAATGGACAGTTTATGCAGAGATGATAACATGTCTGATTTTCAATTTTATTTCCATCAGTATGAGAGAGTAAAATAACTTCAAAGTCAGCATAAATTATGTCTACTTTTGTACCATTTGCAGTGACAAAAGAGAGTAAAGGTTGTTGCCTCTTGGGTTTTTTTTATTTTAAAAAAACTGATGTTAAAAACTGAGTTCTCTAAACCAGGTTATTTTACATTCATCAGATGAAGTAGCATTTTAAGCTCTCCTTTGCAAACATTCAATTTCCTCATTATCTTTCCCTTGAGAAAGCAAGGGGGAAAAGAACATTAGTTGAGAGGGCTCTGAGGTGTGAGAAGAAAGGGTCACAGATTCACTGTCCTCCATAGTGCCATGCATAGACACTATGGGCTGCTGTATTTGGTGTCAGGCCACTATCTTTCAGTGAAGTTTAGCTTTATAAGTGAGTTTTTATTTTCTCTGTCTTTTATTTTCTTTGTCTTTCTTACACGAAGCCATAGTCACAGTTTCCCAACCTGGAGCTTATTGAAAATGCTGGCAGCTGAAGGTTTTTCTTACACTGAAGAGTCAATGACCTCTGTTTCTGAGATTCCTTCCATTTCAGCAAATTTTGATGCTTTTATATTCTGGTTCCATAGAATTAAGAAGTATCTGCCAGACTTCACACACTGTACAAGGGAAGAATTTTCTTTTCTATAGAGGGGTTTTGATAAGCCAACATACATGGGTCTAAATGAAAAAAAAAAAAATGAAAAGCCCATATTTGTGTAAGGCAGAGGATGATTTAATCTGGTTAGTGAGTAGCAAGCTCTTGAGAAATCATTTCCTAGAATTAGCAGTCTAAGGCTTAATGCCTGTGCTCAGAAAAAAAGGATGTGATTACAGGTAGAAGGAAAAGGAAATCACTGATTTCCCTCTCCCTTTAGATATCACATCTTTGCATCATTCTACTCATTTTCAAATGGGTATTTGCAAAATTAACCACATCCTTTTTTTTTTTTCTTTTTTTTTTTTCTTTTTTAATTGAGAATGTATTTGTGTAAGGTGAGTTTCCAAGCTAGAGTGGCTCTGAGCAGAGTAGCTTAGGGGTCTTTCTTTCTGCTGCCATTCCATACATTGTTGTTACTCCTTCCAGCTAAGCTTCACTTGCTGCTCTTCTGGTGGTTTAGTTCACATACCTGTGGTGCAGTATTGGGTTTAAGTATGGTATTTGTTATTCCTAGGATTTAGGAAATGGGAGGAGAGTAATGCTAATAGGAGATTACTTTAATATTTCAGATCATTATCTTGTGTACCATCAGAGCCATTAGTGCTTGTCAGAAAACAGTCACAAGTATTTAGTGTGTTTTGATGGTATCCTTTTACTTCCTGATAGGAGTTCATCCACCACATTTAGGTACTTTTTTGGAGTTCCTACCTGAAACCTAAATTTACATCAGCGTTGACTAAATCTCATTTCTGAAGACTTTTTGAAATGGCATGGGAAAATTAAAATGATATTGAGCATTCTGAATAGCAGATGATTTTTGTTTCATGGGTTTGCTCCAGCACCTTTTATAATTACTTAATTCAATTAGCTTCCTCAATATTATGAAATTCACTGAAGGGGAACCCTTGCTTAGATAAATAAAGAATTTACTTTATCCCCAGATATCATAGAAAATAGCTAGACACCACTTCAAAAGATTTTAGCACTTGGAAGCAATGCTTAAGAATATTAAAAATTGCCCTGAGGTCACCAGTGCATTTCTGTTCCTACAACACTTCTATTTGTTCCAGTGGGGGTCCAAATATTTTGGAATCTGAGTTCCATATGAATGCTGATTGGAGAACTCTAAAGCAAATAAGCTGTACCTTATCCAGTTACTTTGGCGCTCTCACAAAACATTTCCCCCAAGAAAAACACATTCACCAATCCATTTAAATTTTATAATAGCTTTAATGATATATTAGGTACAGTCAAAAATGGATGAAATAACCAAAGGGAGAAGTATGTGTTCCAATTTATAGCTCAAACTTCTATAAAGTTGCTTGGAATAACTTCTGCTAGATTTATCTCCCTATTGTGTTTCCTTTTGTCCCTGCATTCCTGGGCTAGGAATTAGGCCTGAGAGGGAAAGCTATACTTTTAGCCTAGCCAGGGGCCAAGTACCAATCAGTCTATCTGAGCATTCCTCTTCTGTTAAAGGCAAACCTCACTCTAATAGAAAATCTCAGCTATGTCCCAGGACAATGCTACTTCAAAGGTCAACATGTCATTCATGTCTGAGCTTCAGGGACATAGTAAAACTGACATTCGAAACCACAAGCCACAATGTTTCCTTGGGATTCTCTCTAACATGTAACCAGGAATGGCTGCAGAGTCACACAGTCAGAAATAAACTGTGGACTCCGCGAGGACAGAGGCATCCAAAAGGAAAGCAAAAGCAAGGCAATGTGTGCAACAAAAAAATGTTTCTAAAATGCCAAAAGAACATAAGTTCCTATTCTGTTCTCAATATATGGTAGCTTGATTCAAGGGGGAAATATAGATTTTTAGGAATGTCAGCATGAAGATAAACATCACACTTGTAGGTCAAGAGGTTGAGGAAGAGGATATGTTCACCACATTTTCTGGCTTTCTGCCCTACCTATGAAGCTGAGCATAGTTGTACAACAAGTTATATGTGGTTATGATAATCATATTTAGAGACATATTGGCTATTTTGTTATTTTAAAAGTACATCTGTATCTTCCCAGGAGGAAATGCAGATTTGTTTCTGAGCCAGCTGACATAGCAAAATGAAAATCTGGACTGTCCCTTACTCAGCTGCACAGACATCCTTTTCTCCCTGCTTGCTATTTTGAGTCAGAGGAGGATGAACTTAATAGTTACTTAATTTGTGTTGACTGCCTTGAGGAACAGCTTGGCTAGGACTCTGTGGCTTTTTTACTAAATTAGTGTAAAGTGACTAATTTTTCCTTTTTCATTCTTTTCATAAATTTTCTTAGTTTTACATGATTCATAATACCATAAAAATATTGAAAACTTTCCATGGTACTCAGAGCTTATTTATATTGTACATTGCTGTGTAATTTATCCTACCACATGGAATAGATATCATGTCTAACTGTGTCACTTTGCTTTGAGGAGGTGTCTGCTTGGAATTCATTGCCACCAAAATTAGGGAGGGTTCAAACTGAGATACTGTTTTGTACCAGAAGAAGGTCCCTGTAATTAGATGTAGGGGGCTTTTTGTGAAAAGAACTATTACATTTTTTTTAAAGTTTTTTCTTTTTTTTTAATGGGATGTACCTGATTTTGTTGTTTTGATTTTGTGTTTTCTTCAGTTTGAATTGTTCTTCTATAGTGTATTCTTGATGTATTTTCATCTCTACATATAGTCTACCTTGGAAATACAAAAAAAAAAAAAAACCAAACAAAAACTAACCTTCACCTCTCATAATGAAATTCATGTAGAACAGATATGTGAGGCAATCTGTGATTGCTTCTGCTATCCATTTTTAAAAGTTACATGGGTGTCAAGTCTTACTTTTCCATCAGCTTTTGTGTCCATTCTCTTGTTAAGACTTGTCTTTACAAACTGGGAAATGAACTGTCTATAATTAGATGCAGTGATCAAGAAATAGTCTATTTATGCAGACATCTCTGTATCTTGGTCTGATATAAATGGTAAGTAAGGCACAGACAAATGAATACACATTCTCAACTCCCCAGTCAGTGAAACAGTGGCAGTCATCGATTCTCTTTACCCCTCTTGACTTCTGAATGTGAATAGACAATTAAGCAATCTTAGCTTTCTCGTAAAGCCTCTCTTCCCAGCTGGAGCAGTGTGAAAGGAAGCTGTGAGAAATATTAAGAAAAATAGGGCAAAGAAAGAGATATAAAGATTGATTTCTCTTGCCTTACTGAGTGTTAGCAATTAGGTAAACTGATTTTCAGTGAGGTCATCTGTCACAATTGGAAGCTAATTTGAAAATGGATTAGCTTGGGAAGTAGCAATTTCTTCTCCATGGGATTCAGCAGCAAGTGATTCAATTCTGTAACAGACCTCATAAACTGGCTGAGATCAATGCCCACCTAATGTGCCATTACACCCTGGGCACACTCCAGTGACAGCACAGGCAGCTGTGGCTGCAGGGAGTTTCCCTGCTGGGTTTCCCCCTGCTCCACACTCGTTTTCCACAGGTGTGTTAGCTGATTATTTTGCCTAAGGGAATAAACAGTTTAGGAGAATTAGAACGGCTGAAACTGTTTCCCCCTCTCTTGAGAAGGAGCTTTGTAGTCTGACATCAGTAGCAGCAAGTGAGAAGGATTAGTTAGCACACCCTTTTCTTAGAAAAGAGCTGCATCTGCTATGTGAATGCAGGATTCTGCAGCAGCACAGGAGAGAGTAATACAGAACCTCCTGGCATTTCCAGTCACAAAGCACCTCAGTCTGGTCAGATTATTGGAGCTGTGTGTGCACACAGGTGGAGAAAGATCATCTATCCCCCTTTTCCCAAGAAGACTCCCAATACCATTCTATTATCTTCTCTGAACTGTTTTGCCTCTTGAAAATTAGTACAGCCTTGTTATCCCATCTATCCTCCTTAGCTCCCTGTCTTCTTTCCCAGCCAAGCTCAGATCCAGCTGAATTCCCCAGCTGCAGGTCCTTGCACTGTGATTCAAGCAAGCTGCAGAGACTGGAGCCTGAGACATCACCTGGCCAGCAAGCAGCTGATGATGGCAATGACCTGAAGCTGCTCAGGCATTTACCACCAGTTACCTTTGATCCATATAGAGATATTTGTGTTGCTGCCCAAGTGAGAGACTCAGTGTGTTAATTGCCACCAATCCAGGGATAGTGATGGTCTAGAGGGACTCAGATGTATGGCTCAAATAAGCTTTGTTAGCACAAGAGTGAAAACTGGAGTTAAGGTCCTCCTGGGGAGAAACATGTGAAAGAGTTTTGCATGCTGCCAGTGGTAAGAATTGTGGAGCTCAAGATCAGGCTGAATTAATAAAAAATATAGTTCTCTTACAGTGGGATTCCTTAAGATGTTTTGAGAACTTTTTCTTCTAAGCTTGGTCAAAAGCTTTGGGCCAATATATTTAGAATTTCATATTGGAAGTCCAGTGGGATAAATGAAATATCTTTGCTGTGATACTTGCACAGTGTTTCCTTGAAATTCACTCTGACTTCTTAAAATGCTTACAGGATGGGTGGCTAGCTGTAGAAAACTACCTCTTGAAATGGAAATTGATCTTGGGAAAAGGGAGGGAATCTTTCACTCAAAAATGTGGAAAAGCCAACAATTCCAAAACTTAAAATGAAAGTCTAGAAAAATCACTTAGCTCTTTTCTGACAAAGACTTTTAACAAGCTTTCTAAACCATAAAGATAAATCGTCATGACCACCTAGTTACTGAGCTGTAGTGACAATATAAAATTGAAAGCAAAAAATGGTGAATAATTGAAGCAGAGAAAATATTAAGCTTCACACCCTACTCCCAGGGCATGTGCAATTTATGGTCACATTTTACAGTGGAATAACCAGACACAATGCAAATACAAAGAATTAAGACTTCCAAAATTGAGACTCTGTTTACCCAGATATTTGTGGTTGTACAAATACCACAACCCCACATACAGCAATGAATCACATTTGTACTTCAGACCCTTAGACACAGTTGCTAATTCTTCTTTTGTCAAAGAATTATTCAGAGAGATGCAATAGAAATCTTAGGATAAAATTCAAATGGGGTCCTTAGGAATATTAAACATTTCTATTGTAAGATACTGAACTCTTAGAGACCTACCTGATTACTGGATTTTTTAAGGGTAAACAGACAAGTAAGTAATTTGGCTACAGTCTGGTCCCACAAGACTTTTCACCTTTAAAAGTGAAATTTAATCTGAAGAGTGTCTTAGATGCCTACTAGAATTTTACTGAGTATTAGGAAAAAAAAAAAAATCTGGAAAAGCAGAGTTAAAATATCTCTGTCTAAAACATCAGAGCCATATGAAGATGACACTCAAGTGCACTTCCTTCCTTGCCATGCCTTCCTTGGAAAGGAAGCACATCCTCCTGGAAACAGTGCAGAGTCATGCTGTGCCTTGCTTAGTAGCCAGCTGAGGAATCAGGGTTCCAGGGAACAGCATATTTCATGTAGTCCAGATACATGCTTAGAAATTGTCTCTTCTGCTAGCCTATTTCCCTATGTCAGTACCAACTTTAATGCAGCAAATTTAATATTTTTATGGAATTTCAGAGCAGATGTTTCATATAAGTGTGAAAAGATGTAGTTCCATTATTTTAATTGTATTTTTACCTATTGAATTCATGATAATGTCAGGTTTCAGAAAAAGCAATTCCATGACACTCTCTGAAAACTCAGAAAAATTAGTAGTACCTTAACTGTGCTTGGAATCTGCCATTGAAACAACAGGAACAAAATAACAAACAGAATGAGGGGAAAAAATGAAAATCAAATATTAGGAGACAAAAATTCAACTAATTTTAATGTGAAGCCTGACAAGTTTTTAAGAGAATTGTATCCTATTAATGACTGCAACAGCAATAACGTACATGTTGACATTCAGAATTCTCTCTGGTGCTTTATACCCAGCTGTGCCTTTCTGCATCTTCACAGCAGAAAATACACTTTTTTTTTCCCTGTGTCACTCTTTCTTCATACATTTCTCTAGTATGATAATTGTAAGAAGAAACCGTAATAACAAATCCCTGTTTTGATTTCTGAAGTAAATACTATGTGCTGTTTCCAGAGCTGGCTTTGCAAAGGCTGTGTATAACCACCAAAATCCTGTAGCTCTCAGTAAGATATCTTTCTCTTAATAATTGAAGTTCAGAAATTCTCCTGCTCACCTACTATCACATTGGTGCAACATTCAGCTTGCCTTCAGCAGCAGGGCGTTGAGTTTGGCAATTGGATGAGGCTGCACTTGTTTTCAGTGCAGGAAGGGGCATTATTTAAGCCAAATCTAACCTGCCAGTGATTGCTGTCACTGGACTGTGGGGTGACTTTCACACTGCAATTGTATGTCAACATACAGTTAATAAACAAAGTGACACTTTGTGATTATTGCACAGCAAGTTAGAAGTGAGGTGAAATTTCCTGCCTTTTCTGTAGAAGAAAATCTATGATGTCAGTGACACCAGCTCCCTTTTTTTTGACCATAAAAAGTGAAAGAGACTGGTTGGGTGATTAGATGTAGGAAAATTAGGTTTTGATGAAGTGTTGGCTAAACATGCCAAGTAAAATTCACCCCTACTATATCTCCATTGATCACATGGGAATAACACAAAAGACACAATTTTTCTAACCTTAAACCCAAATTTTTCCTTTATTTCTTAACTCTATCCCTCAAAAGTCCTAACTAAAGTTCAACTTTCCAGTGTGCCTAACTCATCTATACACAGAGTGAAAGAACTTTGCAGCAATGACTTCGAGGCAAATTGACTTTGCCTTTTTAACACAAAGCATATTAGCAGCTGAGAAATTCTCTTGTCCTTTGTTGATGAAAGTCACAAATGCTCAAGTAATCTCTGACATCTTGCAGAATGGAGCCATCAGCAGCACTGCAGTGGGAGCATCCATCTCCCACATAAACAGCTGAGGCTTTATCACTCTTTACAGATGGGCATTGTGTCCATGGCCTTTCTCAATCCTCCTTCTAGGCAGGGAGGATTTGGGATACTCAATCAGTAACTAACCATGACTCACCAAACCTTTGACTTATCAAGAGTGTTGTCAGCTGTCCTGGAGACAGATCCACAAGTCAGGATGTAGAATTAAATGCACATGCTGCCAGATCCATTTCTGCAGAGCAGAAATGAGGGTGCCCAGTTTGTGTAAGCTGACCTAGTTTCATTGAGGTATATGGAGGTGGTGTGATCTATTGTATCAGAATGTAGTCTGTGGTGTTTCCATGGAACATCTGCCCTTGTGGACTTATCAGAGGTAGGAAAAACAAATAATTAGTCCAAGATCTGGCCATACTATAGTATACTAGCCATGTAGTATATGTGGTATATGTTGGAGCTTCAAAAAGAAAGAAGGAGTTCAAGCCAGCCTGAGTGTCTCCTTACCAAAAGGCTCTTAAAGAATGTGTGTGACTCACTCTGTAAGTCAGGTTGGAACTTTTGTCAATCGGGGGGCGCTTTTGTCATTTTAACTGTAAGTTAGTATCACCATATTTCATGGGGACTGGTCATCAAATTAAGCTTCTACTGACTTGAAATATCATGAGAGGAATGAAAATATATCATATGTTGTTGCTGTACGTGCTCTGCAATACCTCCCCACCAGCTAACCACCCTGAAGATATGTCTGTTTCCTAGGATATTCTGAAGTCAAAGTCTCAATGTTATTGTTCTGGTGGGTTTTTTTATTTATTGTGCCTAGTAACTTCAAAGAGAGAATTATATCATGGCTGTTTGCATAAAAAATATTTCAGCTTCATATACACATGGAAATGTTTAAAATGAAATACTGGTTCAGATAGCTGGAGAAACACCAAGTTCTTGTCATGTATGCTTCTTGGTTTCTCTGTACAAACACAAATCTAAAGCAAACCAATAAGCATTTGTATATGAATTTTCCTCTGAGCTTCTTTAGAGACCATTTCAAATCCACTATGTGTATGAAATTATGAACCCTAACTTACTTCCCCATATCGAATCCAACATCCACAAGTAACTTTTCAGTTATTTAATGCAACTCGGATGAAAAAATAGCACGTCTTATTCATGTCAAAAAATGCCAGTGGAGAAAATAATCCCCCACACTGAAAGCCAGCAGAATACTCAGCTTATGTTGATAAGTATAACTCAGAGTTTTGTATCCTGTTGGGTCACAGATCTTATAGGGTCAAGATAAATGCAGGTTGGCTAGTAGATATTTTTAAGCAGTTACAAGTCTGCTCTGCCTTAATAGAGGAGTCCATTAAGTTTCAGAAGGCAAAGGGCAGAGACATTTCACTGACACCAGTTCCCCCGAACTCTTTCTTTTAATATCGCTTTGGATGTTTCCATTACTTGAAGGAAAACCAAAATTTTTTTTTCAATGTTCATTAACTCCTTATAACCTGCTTTACATCTAGGGAACCTACAGGTATTGTTTTTACTCTTGATTGCTTTTGCATTTGTAACTTCACAAAGTTTGCTTGGGGATTTGGCTTGCAGTCATTGAAGTCTCCTTGGATAGCCACACTCTTTTCTTTGTAAGTAATGACTCACCATGATTAATTCTCTGACTGACAGATAGTACTGAGAGTAGACTAAGTGGGATCAGGAAGCAAGATATTAAACAATCACCCATGGATTCATAAGGGACTTCCAAAAATCTAGAACACAGTCTCTTCCCAACAGACTTAACCATGTCAGTCAAAAGATTTACACATCAGGATTAGATCTGAGTGTCCAATTTATAGCTACTATTTAAATCAGCATCCCATCATGTATAAAAGAGATAAACACACCACTCCCAGTACTCAGTCTAAGCACACATAATATACTCAAATGAACTTCAGGTCTTTTTATACAGTGCTTTTCACATGAATAAACTCTCGAATCTGCCCTGAGTTTAGCTCTCCTGGCATAAAAGAAATGTAACAAAAATCCTTTATCTTTCTTCCCAGATCATATTTTTTTATTCAAACTAGTGAGTCAGAGCTCTGGCGTGCACTCTCAGGCCTGCAGTAGCTGTGTTTAACTCTAGTTTCTAAGACTGGAGCCCAAAAGTGTTTCTTTCCTTAGTGCTTAAGGAAAAGGTTTGATACCAGCAAAGAAAGATTCATGTCCCACAGTCTGGCGGCTTTGTTTAGAGTGATGTGCCAGCTGGGTTTAGCATGTGGCATTCAACCTTGGTCCATTCAGCTCCTCTGCTGGCAAACTGTAAAACAGGCAAAATTTCCCAAGCCAGGCAGGTCTGTAATGGAGCATCACAAACTGAAGGTTTATGCATCCATGTGCTTGGGTACCTGCTGTGTTTTCTGCACGTGTGCAGCCATAGGTTGTTCAGACCTCTACAGCACATGCTTGCCTTGCCTGCCCTGCATGCTTTATCATGGTGCATGTAACTGCACAGGTCTTTTAAAGGGTAAATTTGATATTTTTAATAAGCCCTTTGAATTCCTTACTTCAGGTGATTTTCTAGTTATTGGCTGTTTGTTCATTATTTTGGGTCCCTCTTTTAAAAATTGTGACTGCTATGCACTTGCATTTCAGTATTTAGTTTAATGGTGGAGTTTTTTGACTTGTTCTATTAAACACATTCTAGAATATTACTTTGTTTCCCCACATGCAGGTGTTATGAGGGTTATTTGTATCCTAAAGCTGTTTATAGTATATACCTGACTGCAATTTCATATTCTCCTCTCCTTCCAAATGGAAAAAAAAAATTGTTATTAATCATGGTTTAAATTTGTCTATTTAATGCATCTCCCAGGAACTTGAAACACCTGCTGTGTTAACCTATGCCTTATAAGAATAGAGAGGTTATATATTAGATTTAGGCTTGTGGATTAAAATAAAGCTTTTCTTTATAGGCGTTCCACCTGGGAATGGCTGCTCTACAATTCTATAAAAACAATGAGAAAATTTGTTTCCAGCCCAAATGACTTTAAAAACTAGAAGACATTAACATGAAAATGTAACTGAAAGAAAGTTGACAAAAAAATGAAGTGTCATGGGAGAGTCACAGATTTTGCCCTGCCAATAACATTTTGAGACCTGCTGTTTTTCCTGTAGGTGTCCACATGGCTCTGATTTTCTCCTGATTAGAAAAAAACATAAACATTGGCAAATGCAGTGAAGAAAGAGTGCTGACCCCACTCTGTGAACTAGCACTTGATGCTGTCTGCCTTGGTAGAGTCTCAGTTTGACTATAAAGATGTATTCATTTGGTTTTAATTTGAGGAAATTTTGTATTTCAATAAAATCAAAATTAAATTCCCTTTCTTCAGATTAGCAAATTGTGACAGTCAAGTTTCACATAAATTTGTTGACAGTTAGCCATGGATCTGTCACTACTTCAGCTGAGTTTTCTTTCCTAAAATTTAAAAGAAAATATATACTTTTGTCCAAAACATTTTAAAAAGTAAAGAAAAATGGAGAAAATCTATAGAACGATAAATCAACACTTTTCAATTTTCCCTGTAGCTTGTGTACAATGGGAGAATCAAATTTAAGGTCATATTCAGGTCTGTAGGCAGCTACTTGCAAGAGACGAGGTGACAAATTTAGCCTTAGAAAACTTTGGCCTCCTGGTATTGTGGCTGCAGTTGCTATTTGGCTAAGTCGTGGTGTTGGCAGCGAGAACAGATTTATGCACATAAAGCTGCCATTCTGTTAGGGCTTTTATAACACAAAGTGCACTTCTCAAGTTGTACCTTGGTCTGAAAAGAGCTGAAAGAAAGGAGCAATTGAGCGCCAGGAGAATGGTACCAGATGCTGGCCTTTTGACACCAACCAGTGGGCCATGGCTGAGCACTTCCTCAGCAAGCCCTGCTCCAGCCACTTCAGCTACCTTGAGAAACCCTCATAATAAAAAACACTATCAAAACGAAGGAGTTTCATGAGCTCCATGTGACAGCAAAAAGAAAAGGGGAGGAAATAAAAAAAGTTGACTAAACAAGAAGGTGATAAAACAAAGCATGCTGCTGTGTTCGGTTTCCAAGCTAGCTGTAGGTTTTTAAAGGACTGTTTTTACCTTTCTAACACCAGTTAAAATCAGCAATTAGACTTGCTGGCAGGGCAGTGGGAAGGTTGTAAAGGGACTGTGCTAACTAGAATCTCCTCAATATGAAGCACTTGGGATGGGCTTCAGCTCTGCCTTCACATCCCTGCATCTGCTGCTCCTTTTCTGTGCTTCCTGAAACAAATGTATTATTCATGTTTGAGTTCTTTCTCTGTAAAATGGGGATGATAATTTTGAACAACTTCTGGCCTTTTATCTGTACTTTCTGTTGGGATTGTAAGTTCTTTGGGTCTGAGTGTGTTTTTTATATCTTGAATTCCACAAGGGTGAGGTGAAAAATCTGCTCATAAACACGGAGATACACATTAGGAATTGACTCCTGTAATTTCAATTAACTTCTTTGCACTTTTACAGCACCTTTTAGCCAAAAATCTCCAAGTAGTTTACAAACCACGCACAATGCTATGTTCAACCTCACAATATTATTATGACTTCATTAAAAATTATTGCAGTTCTGTAGATGTAAAAAACAGTGGCATATAGAAAGGCTGTGACAGAAAAATCATTAGTCCAGTGATTTTTCGAAGTGCTCTGTCATAACAAATGTTAACAAATCCACCATCCCTTCTCTTGTGCCCTCTGCCAATCTATTTGCAAAGTAATTGTGTAGAGAGAGAGTAGAGATGTGTAAATCATAAGTGATGCTCCCTCTCCAATGAAAACCACAAGCATATATTGCTATATTATTACACCACCAACATGCAAATAATGAGTCATGAAATATATGGAAATCAGTTTCAATGGTAGAAGTTGAGCACACCCTTTGATGGTTTTGACACACAGAGAGCGTGGTAGTCTTCTTTAATGTAGTAAAGTCTCCCTTATGTAGGTATTTCAACTTTATCCCTAGAATTAGAGAAGTAGAATGTGGAAATGGATGACTGAAGGGCAGAAACCGAGTGAAGGTTGAGGCATCCAGTTTATAACTGCTGGATGAGTCTTCACTATTCTGCAGACATCTACCCCATAATAGATACAGAACTTTCTTTTCCCTCCCAAAGAAATTTCTTTTCAGACATGAGATTATATTGCATCATTATATTTCTTTGTTATACTATGTATTCTTCATTACATACTCTTCATTATATTACATATATCTATACCTTAGTAATATATTTTGCACTATATTACATAGCGTTTCTTCAGGGAAAGAAATGATGTCATATTGAAAGCTGAAATCTTGAGACCTGGGTTGAGTTCCCACTTCTGCCATAGGCATCTTATGTCACTTAATTAAATCCTCTCAGGTTTTGTTCTTTTCTGCTCTGTATGTTACGTAATTCTTTAGAAAATGCTATAACCAGTTCAAGCTGAAAGACATTTCCTTCTGCTACGAAGACTATTCCAGGACAACTCTAAATATGTGCATGTGTATTTATCCATATATCCAATCAATCAGTACAAAAAAACAGATGCATAGATGTACATGTCTGTACAAGTTTAAATACTACAGATAGGACCAATTACACCATTGTGGAAATTGTCAGCTCTCAGACATAAACTGGTAGATATTTTCTGCTAGCAGTGTTTCTCAAGGAAGAGAACGTGAAGAATAGCTCCTCCAGTTAGGACCTTTTGGAGGATTTAAACCATCATAATATCATTAAGTAAGCTGGAAGTAAGCCAGGACACTGGGGTTAACACCCCTGCTCAAGTGAAAGGAGCCAGGGGACCATTCACAGCTATAAAAGTGGTCAAGAGCTCTGGTTTTAGGTTACAGCCTAAATACAGGTAACGCAAGGACATTGCTAAATGCATCACATTGAGTACAAGCTTTACTTCTGTACAATGGCCTAGCATATTTTTAATATTTATGAATACTTGAAGCAAGCTTTTTCAGTTGTTCCTGCTTGTGACACATAAAGCTGAAGAAGTTAAAGACAGAGGGAAAAATTATATTCAGTCCAAGTCAGCATTCAGTTGTGATCCTGGTGAAACCACAGGGACATTTTCCTACTATTGCAAAAAGCATCAGATATGGTTTCAGGTTTATTGTGCACTGGTAGGTGCCTAGCAAATAGAACGTGAATCTTTCTATATTAACTTTCTTTCATTAAGAGATGTCTACATGATGAGTATGTTTTCACTTTTATTTCTGTCTTCTGCTTGAGCGTTTTCTAAATACACACTAAACTTGCTTGGGAAGAATGTGTTGTTATGCTAAAAGTGGCTGTACAGTAAAATTTCAAGTACTTAAAAGTTTTTATAAAAAGTTTAGGAAGAAGATTAGTTGTTTTGCTGAGCATTTTCGTTAACTTTCTTGCCTTCGCTCAGGCGAGCTAAGATTGTTTGGGGTTCAGAAAATGTGTGCCCTACATAAAGTACACCCATGGAGTTGACTTTTTTAGACACCTTTAGATCACATCTAACTTAAACAACACTAAATTAAAGCACTATTGGCATACCTTCTGATATAATTACCAATCATTGCAGTATTGCCTCAGGAAAGACAGGACTCCTTGTTTCCGCCCCACAGTCCAGTGCCTTCAGTCACTGCCTTTTGTGATGTGCTCTGGGTGAAGGGATTTTTTGTCTAATGTGATAAATTATGATCAGTAACACAAGAACAGGGGTTCATGATTCTTAGGTGACCATATCTAGAAGTCAGAACACTCAGCTATGAAGTGGAATCCTGTTTCTACGGTAAAGCCTGCTCCTCATTGCCTATGTTATTCTTTTTTTCAGCCTAGTGATATAAAATGTGAAAATAATTCATGTATACTCTCTAATCCCATCTAATCCAATAGTTACCTTTTACTCAGTAACACAGGGTTTCTTAGACTGTCCTGAGTGATTTTGCTCTGAAGAGGTTGCACAGCACTTTTTGTGCTCTGTTCTAGAGCCACTGGGTCACATTAGTGTAGCCCATAAAGTAATGGGGACAGTAATATCTCACAGTGGGACAGCTGCTTCCACAGGGGAAGTCAGATCTGAGTTGTATAAACTCTCTGTAGAGATGTGCAGAGCCCATTGTACTGATGCAGAACAAGGGATACTATGCACTTGCAGAGAGGAGATGACTGCACAGAAAATCTTTGAAGAACATCAGCAAGTGATGCTTGTCTTCCACAGATTTGCTGAATTTTGCTGCCTTTCCCTTCTTTCCCAGCCAGACATACTCAGCATGGCAGCACTCTGGCATGGACACCACAGAAACTTCTTTAGAAGTCCATGTACAGCTGTGCTCAGCACACACACAGGGGCTTCTGCCTGTACTTTCTGTCTTGCCAACGCTGGCAATGTACTTTTTAAGGGCATTTTTTGCAATCCCACTTGGAAGTTCTGCAGCTAAACGGTGAGTGGAGCCCACCCAGCAAGAACAAGTGAAATCATCCTTGTTCCTCACTGACTTCCTGGTCACTCTCAGCCTTTGAGGAAGAAGTCAAAGGGGTCAGTTAAATCATTAAGGAAATGTTTCTGTATTAGCCTGCTTATTTTGCTGTTTTGTAGTTTAGCCTGGAAGGCTTGGGCACAGCATCTGGCGTGCAGTGAGGTCCTGCCTTTCCCCCAGCAGTACTGTCAGATTGCTGAGGCACACTGAGGTCAAGAGACTGTCCACAAGGTCATCTGGTGACTCAATGCCTCAATTCAAACTCAGTCATAGCATCTGCTTGACTCTTGATTTTTTTGTTCTGGCCAGGAGTCTCACCCGAAATTAATTGGTGGGGAATTCAGTGCTAGTTGGATTAAGTAGGTCCTTTTATGTTTGTGACAATAGTATGTCAGTGCTCTCATGATGAATAGAGGAAATTTGGTATGCAGCATCAATCCTTACAGAATAATTCAGTCCTATTAGGATGAAGAAGCTTCAGAAACTTAAACAACAACACACACATAAATGAAGGAGAGACAGTCTTTGGGTTATTCTTTGATTCAAAGACAAGTTTTCTTTGCTAAGAGCTCTTGTGCTTCTGAGGCATTTTCTGCTGTGACCAAGGTCAGCATAACATGGCAGAGAAATCACTCTGGTAGGAAAGGACAATGTCAGTGCTGGTTTGTGTCTTTCCTTTTTTATTTGTCATGGTGTTTTCACCCTGGATGGATACCAGGAGCCCATCAAAGCCTCAATATCAGCATCAGTAACAGTACCCTCCCCTCCTCAGCTGGACAGGAGAGAGAAAAATATAGCGAAAGGTTCATCAGTTGATAAGGGCAGGGAGAAATCACTCTTCGACCACTGTCACAGGCAAAACAGACCTGACTTGGGGAAAATTAGCTGAATTTATTAGCAGTGAAAATTGGAGTAGGATAATGAAAAGTAAAACAAATCTTAAAAAACACCTTACCTCCTCACTCACTCCTTCCTGGGCTTAAGTTTATTCTTAGTTCTCAGCCTTGGCCAGTGGTGGATGCATCTTGAAGCCAGCTGGTGTTGGCTGAGTAGGACATGGGGGCAGAGAAGTCACCCCTAGAGCTCCCTCCCACTACCAGAACCTTGCCATGGAAACCAAATACATTTCTAAATGTTGCTTTTTACTCCTGCATTTTTAAAAATGAAGTTATGTCTAAAATCCTTCTTAAAGTCATGAAAATGTGAATATTCAAAGTTTGAAAACATAATGCTTCTTCTCAAAAGATAGTCTTTAAGGGACAGAAAAAAAAGTACTCACCTTGATTTTATGGGTTTATTATATTCTTTTATAACAATAGCTAATTCTGTTACATGTGGGGTTTTGTTGTTATTCCATCAACAAGCTGATGTCACCCAGAGCAAATTGCTCAAGGAGCTAGAAATATTTTTTTTTAATTAACAGAGTTTCTTGAAGTTTGCCTTTTAAGCCATTAGACCTTTGAAGAAACTAGGACTTTGAATCTTACTAATATTTATTTGTTTTCATTTAGTAAATGATTTCAAGTTTTCAGTGTCAGTTGGATATACACAGGAAAGAATTTCCAGGGATGGGAGTTCCTAAGAAGATGAAGTAACTTGAGGTCATGGAGTGTTTTTTGATCCATCAGCTCTTTCAAAAGAGAATTGCACAGGTTCATCACGTGGTGTTAAGGACATAGTAGCTTAAATCGAGAATATTTGTTTCTTTTGTGGGTAACCTTACACTTATTGCTGTTAGATACCACAGCAATGGTATCTTTCTTTCCATCTTTGCTGGAGCCAAGAAGTTGAGCTCTGTTCTAGATTAATCTCAGGGTGTCAATTACATACACACACCCAAACCATGAGAAAACTCACTCCTTTCCATCCTTCCTGGCATGACTCCTTCTCCCTGCCTGCCTCCATAGGTTTTGAACAGTGTGGGCATTTAAAACTCTAGCAAAGCAACACAGCATGGACAGCTCTGAGGAGAAAGCACAGAGAAGATGTCACCAATGGCAGGTGTCTGTCACATTGTCTGATGCCATTTGGGGAGAGACAAGTTTCCTGAAATGATAAGGGTGTCAAGAGCCTGGGCAGACTATAGCAGAGCTTCTAGGCCTTTGCAACCTGCTTTAATAGATAATTTGATCATATAATTTTGATCATATTCTTCAAAGACATTTTTACTGGTTTATTTTTTGCTTCAACCAGACACTGAAACCTTTTGTCATCTTCCTGCTTTTTAAGGAGATTTAATTTGGAGGTCTGTGACTAAGTTTTAAAAAGTTAGAAACATCCAAAGCTTTTGTATTCTCAAATGATCCCTATCCACAGATACTTTTCTCTCTTTAAATAAGTATTTTTAAGCAGTTTCTCATTCAACTTTTTACTAGCTGTTTTAAAATGCCTGGGAATGAAATAGTCTGCTTGCAACTAAGTGGCAGCACTTGTCCTGGAAATGAAATTGCCATTGCTAAAGTGTTTATGGAATACCTGGAATGAGAGCACATAAATCATGGTCATTCTATGTACAGTTCAAAACCAGTAATTTTAAACATTGCAGGTATTACAGTGAGTTGTGCTGAAAAATAAAACACCATTTCATGAAGGCAGGTGGGATGGTACTGGCAAAATTCTTACCATGTGTACCAAAAAAAATCAAATTTTATGTGTACCTAAATAAAGAATACACTTGATCAAACTTCACTTGTGAGCCTCTTTTAAAAACTTCAAAAATACTGTTTTAACAGCACTGAGACATCAGTCATCTCAGTGACGATCTCATGAAGATCACACACTCACAATTAGCTCTTCATTTATAAAAGGGACATACAACACCTTAATTATAGTAACAGAAATAACTAAACTTCCATGAAGAATGACTCAGAGTAGAACAATTTTTTTCTGTTCTTATGTTGGCAAAACAGTCAATTAGTTCTGATCTTTTGATGAATTTGCTTTCAAAGTATAAAATGCAAGTGGTCAGATGAGATTATAATGGTGTCTGTTCTACTGAATTTATAAATGAATTATGCATTTCCAGAAATGGTGTAGAAAGGCTGGCTTTGTGAATGCAGCTCTTAGCAGCCATAACCAGATGGAAAGAAATTGCAATTGCAATGGGTAGAAAATAGAAATTATTTGTCATTAACTTCATATCTGAGTCTCTAAAAGAATGAACTCCACTGTAGACATAAATATGTCTTGTTATAGTATTGCTTCAAATAGCATAATTAGTTTATACTTTTGAACTAGAAGGTTCTGTAGTCTGGTTTTTTGATCACACTTATCTTCCATTGTTTTATAAAAATGGACTGTGGTTTCAAGCCAAGAATACCTGAAGTCAGTTTCCACATGCTGTTCCCAATTGCTGCTAGATAACTCTGTTCAACAGGAGACTATTTGGCTTCTCACCGTACAGTACATAAATCTTATGCAATTGCTTTTTCAATTTTTCTCTTTCCTTTGAACTCTTGAATGGAGGGAAAGAATTTCTTAAAGAGTTCAGTAGGAATGTCCCATTACAAAACATCAGTCATCAAATGCCCATTGTACATGGAAAGTGAGGTGACTGTAATAAAATTGACGTAACTAAGCAAGCAGCATCTGACCTTTAGGAGCCAGAGCTTATGATCAGAAGACCCAGTCTTCCAAACCTTTAGGAGTTAGGAGTTATCATCTCCCACAAAAAATACCTCGGTAAATGAAGTGCTACATATGAATGTATGTGATAAAAGAGGTGGAATAAATTCTTCCCTGACCCTTGGTAGGGGAGTGTTGACAGAACAGAGGTAGAGAGTGACTTTTGAAAGGAAGGAAAAAAGGAATGTATCTTTGGGTCTAGATGGGAGCAGCTGCTCCCCTTATCTTGCATCAGTGTTAAAGTAGTTGCTGCTCCTGCCATGTCAGCCAAGTCACAACACAGCATGCAATGCTGCCTGCAGTTGATCCAAAGGAAGGGCGCAGTGGGTACTGTGAAAATGTTGTATCCACAATATGAGCATAAATCTTTTGCTTTGTCAACCTGTTTGCTTTTGTCTGTGCTCTGTTTTCCATGTAGTGTGCTGTCACTACCATATTAGTCTTCTTGAGCTTGCCAGTTCTTCAAGTATTTCCAGGGCTGGTTAACAGAGACAGAGCCACAGGGAGTTCTGACTCAGCATCAGGCTGCTGAATTAATGTCTTTTTTGTACCTCGTTTTCTTTTGTTTAGTTGCTCCCTCCTTTTCCATTTTATTTAGGAGGAGTCAACCACATACACAGCTGATGCAGCTGATTAGTGCAAACCAAAGCATTGAGTGTTTTAAATCTTAGCAGAAAGCCCTCAGCTATGCCTCTTCCCATTCGGGTGCTGCATACTTTTGCAAAAATGAGTGACCACAGAGCAGGATGCTGTTCACTCCATGAATATACTCTGCCAAGAACATAAATGTTACAGGGTTACATCAGTCTCTTCCTAAAGATTTTTTGTATATTTATAACATTGGTCAAATGAAAATGACAGGAATTTAGAATGTGATATTTCCAGAAATCCTTGAGAAAGTTCTCTCCTCACATAATGGAAACTCTGCTTAACTAATTGCTGAGTCAAACATATAAGCTTTTGATCAGATAATGCATTAAGACAATATACAGTAAAGTTAAACTGCATAGGGACTTTCACTGCAAAGTAAAAATTTAAAAGAATTCTAGAACAGCCTTACAAAAAAAAATCCCCCAGAAATTAAACTTTTATGTGTGCTTGGTATCTATTACTTCCTTTAGGTTTTTCTGTTGGAAATAGCCTGGTGATTTAGGATAACTTGACTACTAGCTTCTGACGTGGCAAGGAATATTTCCTTATTACTCCTTGATCTGTGAAAGAGGATGGAGATACCAGAGAAGAAAGTAGTAGTACTTAAACTGTTCTATTCTTCTCTCCTGCTCTGAGAAATATTAAGTGCAAAGAAGGAAAAACAGGGGTAGGTTGCCCTCTGTGTGTTTTTGCCTCCATCCCTCTGTCTCCATGTTTACAAGACCTCCACTCCTGAGGTACTACAGGAAGATCTGACAGTTCACATAACAAATTCAGAGAGCCATTTCTGGCAGAAAGTTACTAGGGTCTCTGTTTTGCAGAACTAAACTGCAGAGCAGATCATCCAAGCATACCATAAAGAGAGCAATACATTAAATTCTTCCTTGGGCCATCAGTAAAGTCCTACTTGGAAGAGCATTCTGGGAAGTGTTTTTCTAGTTCTCTCTCCTTTTTCCCCCAACACACCTTTTTCCCCCCACTGAGCACAATATCACAAAAAAAGATCTTTCCCTTGGCCTGGCTTGATAGTGTTTCTGTTCAGAGGCAGATTATTAGGTTTCAGAATTAAGCATATTTATATGTCACAAACAATTTTATGAACAAAACAAAAATAGGAGCAAGCCATATGCCATCTTCCAGTTTGTGTTTTTAGGGAATGTAGCTCCAAGAGCTCTTTGAACTTGAGAGCTAACATGCATTTTCTACTCTGCAGATGTTCCAGCAAACTATAACCCAGCATTGCTTCTCTGGAGTATGGTGCATTGTGGCTTTAATTCAGCCAAGTACAGCATGTCAAATGTCAGGTTGTTATGACAGCAATAAACTTGTGATTCCCTTGAAGCAGATGTTTTAATTTGTTAGGTGTTTTTTGGGGAAAAAAATCTGCTTGCATTTAAATAGATGTTCAGATTGAGAATGGAATTTGCTTGAAAACATCTTTTCCACCTGTATGAAAACTGTATCAGGGAGGTTTATGACACATGTGTGAAGCAGTGTGAGAAATCATCACAAACATGGCCAAAGCACAGAAATCTCCTTCACACCTGAAAGATGTGACCTTTCTGAAGTCACTTCAGTATGGGAGTCAGATCTGGACTGTGGAGGACCCTGTTTAATGTATCTCCTATTGCAAAAGTACACTGAAATCCAGAGTCTGCTGAGCATCTTCTTCCTGAGGTAGTCCTTGCTGCTATGAATTATCACCACAATCTTATGGTCTTTCCCTCTTTAGTGTGCTATTGCTTTTGCCCCTTTTTGTAGTGATCAGTGAGGACTAAAGTCTTAAAACAAGTGCCAAAAGGAAAAACCTTTGAAGGTTTTCAAAGACAGGAAAGAATTATGCACCTGTCTGAGCTTCAGGTAAAGAATGTTACAGCTGTGGGAACACTATTTCAAATAATTAATTGATCTCACTTTGCAGTGAAATATGTATTGGACCTTACTCTGTCCTTAGTAAATGGAAGGATTTTCCTCAGGCATAAATTTGACATTAAAGTTCAGATCTTGCTGAATCCACATGGAAAGTGAAAGCATAGGGAACAGCTTGCCCCATTAAACAGTACACAGATGCACTCAAAAGATAAGTCTAGAATGCCTCTTTTTCTGGGATTCCATACATCACATATGGTCATTATTGTGTCATATATGTTGGCAGCTTACCTTTTTTGCTCTAGTTCTTTATATGAGCTGGTGAAGCCTCAGTTGCTGAGGAACATATGCTGCTTAAATTTTAGACTTTTTACCTTTCTAAAATCTGGTAACCCCAAAACAAGCAAGAAAATGTAAGCCTAAAACCAGGTGTGGACTTGCCTTGAAAGGAAAATAAAATAAAACAAAACCCTGCTTTGTTCAATGAGTCTTCTGTCTCTGATAAAGTTTCTAGGAGTTCACTGCAGTCCACCTAGGGTTAAAATGATTCAGCAGAAGCAACTGTGCAGAGTTAAAGCCCCAGAAACTAACATAATTTAGCCCAGTGTAGACTGATCCCAGAATCACACACTCAGCACCATTGTAGAGGCAATGTGGATCCATCAGCAGTGGGAGTACAAGAATTTCTCCACATTATTTTGATTTATTTTTTGATATGTCAGCCTACTAGATACTCAAATAACTAAATAATGAATGGGCCAAGTTACATGGTTGAACATATTTTTTTTTATGTTTAAAAAACTCTTGCATGTTCTTTTCATCTCAAAACTTCTGATCATTCATACTTGAAAGGAATGGTTAAATCCTGCAGCAACAGCCACAGAATCAGAGTAGCAGAAGCCTTTGAAAAGAGCCTTACCTGTTTCTGGTTTTGAAATGTGTTTGAAATAAGAATTTGGGTAATCTGCCACTCTAACATTAACTTAATGGCAATTTACTTTGGAAATTTCATTTTAACCACACAATATGGCTGTATTATGATATGGCTATATTATTATATGTTTCCAAAGACAGCAAACTTGATGAAAGACAGAGTTTAAGGAGAGGGTACTCTCTCCCTCCTGCTTTCTCCCCTGTACCCAGGCATGCCCACACAGCTGTGGGAGTTTAAGGATTTGAAAACTAGGGAGTTTGAGGATTTTAAAACTTCACTGAATGGATGGTCTCCCAGATCCATGCATCATTGGTGTTTTGCTGTTAGAGTGTTCGTAATTAAAAATCATGACACATGACGTTTAGTCCGTGGCCACAGCATAATTACATTCACCTTACCTTATTTATGAATGCAAATCAGGTCAATTTAACTCAGCATTGTGTTTACTCTGCACATTTTTAAAAGACATTTCTTGCCAGAGCATGTCTTTCTCCCAGCCTCCTGCACTTTGTGGTAATTGCAGAGCATGCTGTCACGCTGGAATTGCAGGTATGGATAGCTGGAGTGGTGATGGAGTTTGAGTGGTCTGGAGATGCCTTGGATCTGTCAGCAGCCAAAAGTGATGAGATAATTTGGATGGTACAGCTTTGTCTTTGAATGGCTCACAGTACTCCAGAACAAGCGTTAATGAAACTGATAGACCTTGGCAATAAAGCGAATACATCTCAGTTGGAGTTATTTATGCTAGTCGAGGATCTTGTTATACGAGCGAGGAGACTGCAGGTTTTGGAAGGTTCTGCCCCCAGAACTCGTCTGTGGAAAGCCATTCTTCATCGTGCCTTTGAACCCTCACCATGCCTTGAGGTAAACTCCTCCCAAGTGCTAGTGGATTAAATAACCCTTGTATGGAGGTACACAGGGAGAAGCGAGGGGAATTTCAACTGGTCATTATCAATCACACAGCACAAACAGTTTGGAGAAGTAATCAGTCTCTCTGTCCTTCACACAAAGAGGTTTACAACACCAGAGGAGTTTATTATTATTGCTGGCCTAAGATCATCAAAGTCATTTTGTTTCGTCTTGAACAGTAGTCAGAGGGGTTAAAGGGAGGTTAAACTGCCTAAACAAAATGGAAGCAATTACACAGTGGGATCATGGATGACTGTTTGCTTTAACCCTCACTGACAGAAAAGGTACTGTAAGAAGAAAGTTCCCTGACTCTTCACAATCATTAAAAGCATCTGCCTATTTAAGTTCATGCCAAGCTTCTTCCCCTAAATCTTTGGGGGAATGTCACTGCTTTAAACACTATCAGCTTCTTCAGAGTTCTCCACACAGCCCCCGTTCAGTGTCTGACCTCTGCAGCACTGTCACCACTTCCCAAGGTGCTGTGCAGGGCAGGACTTGCACAGTGCTAGTGGTGTGCCTGCAAAAGATGTGCCTTAGCCCTTCTGCGTAGTGACTTGGCAGGAAAAGACAGAACTCTGTGGAAGAGCAGTATGATGGGGAATGCAGATTTGGCCCATTCCAAACTTTAAATTGCAAGAAGGGGAATTGACTCTTCTACTCCATTAAAGGTTATGTCACAGCTTTTTCAAACTTGGCCTTCCACTGCCCTGCATCATGTGAAGGGATGAGATCTGCCCCTCACTAGTTTTGTTTTTTTCTGTTCCTCAAATATGGAAGGTAGTAGCATAAACAACTTTCACTTGCAGCATGAACACTGCTGTATTGTGGGGCAAAATAGAGTCTTTATGGAGGTCTTTTTTCCCCACAGTTCCACTGCTAAGGAGAAAAACACATCAAAGAGTCCTAGAAATATGATGTGTTTAAAGAATGCATAGGGAAAAAAGTTTTAATTCCGTAAGCAGGCATTGACACAGTGTTTATTGAAACTTTTCTTTCTGAAAGGTGACTAGGGCTTCTACAGATAAGCTAAATGAAGAATTGCATGCCTAATTTTATCATTATGTAAGACACTTGCAAAATGTGCCCTGAAGGAATGTTAGTGAAATTGCTTCTTTATTGATGTGAGTCTTTGCAAAGTTAATGGTGAAATATTTCTGTGATCCTGTGTCACACCTCCAAACATGAGGTGACTCTTTCAAAGACCTCTCTGTATCCTGTGAAGTGTTTATCTTGTTTGAGCTTGTTGTAAGGCTTAAGGAAAAAACCATCAGGGAACAGGATAGGAGGAAAGCACTGCATTTACAATTTGTAAAAGAGCTTTCAATTATATGGCATATCTTCTGTTGGAAAAAGACAAAAAAACAAATTTAAAAAAAACCAAAAAACCCAATAAAACAAAAACCCAAACATTTTTGGTTTTTAATACAGACAAAGAAATAAAAACAGCTTGTCAACAGAGCCAAAATGTTCAAGAACAAAAGAGGTTTAATAGAGTCACAGTCATAGAAGTAGGTTGCACAGGGATGAATCAGGCTCTTACTTCTCAAAACATTACTGTAAATGGTAAAGACTAAATAATATTCTTAGACAAATATCTGTGCATCTCTGAAAATTAACCACAGCCAGCACATGAAGGAACGTATTTTGGTCTGTCTTGCTTCAGTTTTAAAGCAATGGAAATCTGTCAGATTCAATCGGACTATTCTTTGTTTAAAACTCTAAATTTGCACTGTGCTGTTAGAACAGGGCTTATCATTTGTGAGGATCTGCTTTGGAAATAGTGAAGCTACATACAAAAATACAGGTCAAATCATGTAAAAGGGCACCAATTTGACTGAGGTTCTCAGTGGATGGAGGAAATGATTGGCACCTGTCCTGGGTTATATGTTAAAAAAATAAGAGTCTAATTTTCTACTGACTTGTCTGAGAGAAGGCAGCACAAAGGCCTACTGGAAATGTATTTTCTGTTACAAGTCAGAAGCATTTGAGTCTGAATAGTTAATACAAAAATGCCAGTTGACTGTGTAACAGCAGTGCAGTATGCCACTTGTTTAATTAAATAGATTTCCTTTCCTTCCCCCAAATTAATAGACTACTGGACTGTGTCATGATTTATGAATCCTCTAATGCTGGTTCCTAGATGCAAGGACATAAATGTGATAGTGCAGGCATTGTTTTACAGGCAAGCAGACACCTAGATATGAGAACACAAATAGGAAACGCTTCCAGCGTATAATGAACTTGATGTCAAGATCCTTGTTTTTTGTGTCATGTCAGTGTAGTGTAGGGGTGAGTTGTCTTTTTTTACCTCCAAAAGCAGAATATCCAAAAGATGCGTGAAGCTGCAGCTGAGTTAGGAAACCTGCACAAGGTCATATTCAGCAGCTTGTTTAATCACACCTGGCACAGGATCTGTATATCACATTTCTATCAACCCTTTTTCCTTGTACAGTCCTAAAATATAAATTATGTTAGCCAGAACAGAACTGAAGGCTACCCTGGAAGGTGATTCAGCTTGGCAGGGGTCAGTGGTGCTTAGTGATGTCCAGGCTGTAACTTATTGCCATTGTCTCACTGCTGACAGCAGGGAAAAGAGCTCCTGAATTGCCATCGATCTTCCTGTCCCTGCTGCACCTCCTCCTGCCAAAGCACCTCCCAGCTGCTGCCTTGCCTAGGTAAAAGGCCACTGTAAATTACTGTGCTATGTAAAATAAACTTAGATCAGAAGAGGATGCACCAGGAAATGCTGTCATACAGGATAAAGTTACTGGCAGGAATCAATTCTTGAGCAAAAAACATCTCTGAGAACTGCAGGTGAGTACTGTACTCGAGTCTCCCAAAGATAAAATTTCCCAGACTTTCACTGAGGATGGCTGCTGGATGTCTGATGCTGCAAAACCAGGTTACTCTCAGAAAACACTGAGTCTCACTGATTTTGCTGGTCTGCACTAGCTGGACATCCGTCTTCTGTAAGGAAGAGATCACAGTGGTATGCTGCATTCAGGATGAGGGACAGTATTTTTGTCCTTCATTTTAGGACCAAGAGGATGGATTTATTTAGCAGAGAAAAGGGAGTAATTTTGTCATTTGAGGTCTTCCTGAGGTATACTAGCTTGTGCAGAGAGGAGAGATGAGACTTTTGGACTGCTCCCCAATAATTTGTTGGGATTTCATTCTTTCCCCTTAAATGGGCAGGGAGAATAAGACTGATAGATATTTTCAGGGCACTGCTTTGAATTAACAGTTTCAGTAGCAGCCATTATAAACAGCCAGTCTGGGTTAGGATTTCTGATCTCACTTTCTCCTTAGAAGCTCTGAAGCCAGACAATCTTTTTCTGTTTCTTTTTCTTCTTCTTGTTTTCTTTTTGTTTTTTCTTTTTTTATATTTTATTTCCTTTCACAAACCAATTCCAAAGGATTCCTAAACTATAAAAATGAAATTGCTCCCTATAAAATATAATTGGAGCTGCATTGTAGTTCAAGTGACAACCAGATGCTGGAAAACAAACCAACAAATTGTTGGTCCAATTAAATAAGTTTCTTAGTATTCACTGCACAAAGTCTGGTCCAAAAGAGATTTGCTTCTGCTAAGATCTTGCTGGTAATTTTTATTCACTCTTAACAGCCTTTTTGATAGTTTTTCTCCTTCTGCATCTACATGTTTTCTCAATATACAAACACTAAAACCTGTGTGCTCTACAGGCTGGGAAGCAAATTCAGAAGTGCAATAGGTATGAGAAAAGTTTATATAAAACCAATAGTGGCAACTACAGAGACTGTATTCTCACCATCCCTTAAAACACACAAGTCACCTCACCAGGTCAATGGATGTCTATCCATGTCTAACAAATGCAAATTAAAGAAAATCAAGTCACGTTTGCAAATCTGCATCTTTTTATTGAGTAAAAAAAAGTGTGGGCTTCCCGCTAATTAAATACTGTGGGGTTTGCTTTTGGGTTCTCTGAAGAACTTCAGTCTCTGGCTTTGAGTGGCTGCACAATCCAGCCAAACTCTGTTAGAACTCACCTAGTTATCTAAGCTGAAAACAGTGTTAGAAAATTTGCTTACTTTCACTTGGCAACAAGCTGAGTCAAATGGTTGCCCTGGCATTTTTAGTATCAATGGAGCTGGCGGCACGATTTTTTTCCAAAGATTTGGTGTTTGTGTGTCAGGCACTGAATACAGATATAACAGAGATTTTTGGACTTCCCACTATCTAACTTTGTCCAAGTTCCTTTCATTTGCTCATTCTATGAATTAGTACCTTGACCAAGGTTAGGGAAGGGCCTATAAGAACTGGACTCAATTTAAGTTCTGGGAACATTTTGATGAGAGGAAACATTGGATAGACATGGGACTAGGTTCTTGCTGCCCAAGTCCAATGGCAGTCCAAGTGAAAGCAAATGTCCTTCCTTCAAGTGATAATTTCAAAGTCACGTTCTTCCAAAGTTCAGTAGACATTATCTCTGTTTTCAAATGTCTGAACATTATGATACTGTATTTATTTATATAAAATCCAAACTTTCAGAGGGTTTTTTTAAAATCAGTGAAATCTGTTAATGAAAGTGTTTGTGTCTTATGGCTTTCTGAGCTTCATTAACAGAACTATTGACACATATTACATTATTATGTTTATTTGTTTTGAACTTCAATACTTCCTTCTGTTTCTTGCAGGAGAGCAATGTACAAACGACCAGGCTTCTCCAACAACTGGTATCACCTAAGGTCAAAATTATCATCTAAAAATTTAGCCTGGAATGCTTCAATTTGTACTTAGTGAATATCAACCTTTTTTTCCATATTGAATAATTCTTGTACCAGTGCATGAGAAGCAGTTTCTGAGTGCTTCATAGGTATGGGCAGAGATGAAGAGCTGAGCAATAGCTCAGTTTTAAGGCTATAAAAATGTGAGTAATGGTTGGAAGTCTGGAGTCCCAAAGCAGGTGTCACATCCTGTGCCTGAGCTAAGCACGTGTGTGTCCTCTGCAACCACTACCTTTGAATACAGCAGCACAGTTTGCTGTGATCAGAGGGCTAATTCAGAGTCTTTTGGAGAGCTCAGGATTCCCTCCTTCTCGTTACCTGAGAGTTCACACAACCCTCCTGTGTCCCTTGAAGCACACAGAGATGACCACAATGTCTTTCAGTCCCTGCAGGCCTGGAATAAAAATTTTTAGAGAGAGAGGAGAAAATGTTAAAAATGGGTGAATGTAAAAAGAGCCTTTGGATGTTTACCTTGGGCTGCTTTTGAATGAACTTTAACAACCAGGGCTGGAAAACCACAAACATCCAATGAACAATGAAGAAAAATCAGAACCACTTGTTTTCTAGTGACTGAGGTACCGTGGTATCTGCTGTCAGAAGTAGCTTTAAAACAGGAAATGTAATTCTAAAAAGACAAAAAAGAGAAAAAAAACCCAAAGAAAAGGAAATGTCTCTGAATGGTCAACAGGGTATGTGACATTTCTTTGCAAGTGGTTACTATCTATGTGATAGACACCATTTGCAGTATGAGGTGTAAACAATCAAGAGCAAAATCAGGAATGCATTTGCAGTGTTTTTAAGAGAACTTCTTGGGCCTTTTTGATTTCATCTTTTGAACAAAACAACTTGCAACCAGCAGTGCAGACCAACCTAACCCTACCAAATATTGGCACTGGAAATAGATTGTGTTTCCAGACATACTTACCCTTTGATGCCTCATCTGTCTTCCTATCTCCCTCCAAACCTGCATGGTATTGGAACTATAGCACATTAAGCAATGTGACATACTCTTCATGTCCCTGCTTAGTTGCCCAGTGTGTCCCTGAGGATATGCCTTCTATAAAACTCCCTCTCTTGGTAAGGGTGACTAGGGACAACCCCCAAATCCCTATAGCATTTGGACTAAATGACTCTAAAGATCCAGTCCAATGCAAATCATCCTATATTTCTAAGAAAACAAAATCAGGGAACTCAGAATATTCAAAGCAGAATTTAGGATTTATTTTTAGGGTGACAGCCCCAGCACCTGCATCTGATCTGAGCTGGAAGGTTGAAATTTATGTGTGGGAAAGGATCTTTTTTGACGAGATTTAATAATAATTCTGTTTACTTCCTTAAAAACTCAATGGTGAAGGGTAGATATTCTTTTGTTTGTCTTTTCTGATTCCAAATGCTGCTACTGTCTTCAGCTTTCAGGTACAAGCAACTATTTGCTTTGATATCTGTAGGTCTAAAAAATGTCTCAGTTATGCACTAATGGTTCAGAGGTTTATATTGCAAATTATTTGGGCAGGAATTGTATATTCCTTGGTGTGTGTAACATCTGAGTCTCTGAGGACCCTGGATCCCAGCATTCAGTGAAAACAATTGGAATATAATATTTTGCTTAACTGGGTTTTGGATGAGGCTGTCTTACTCCCTGAAATGCAAAATACAAATAGAATTAATAATTTTCTTCATTCACCCTATCCAAGAAGAGCCTATAATCAGAATGTTCTTTGTCTTAAAGTCAGCCATAGATTTTATGACAGCATACATGCCAGAGAGCTTTGCACATAGACACATTTCTCTGTTGTCAATAGTGGTTTGTGTCACAGTGGGAAATTTGACTGCTGTCTTCAACACTCAAATATAAGTGGCAGAATCACAACTCACAGTCATAATTTTATGAATAAATTTACCTTCTCTTCAGATCTCAGGGAAATTATTTATTTTCTTTGGAGTGAGCACCAGCTCTTTTGGATGGCATATATTTAAATTCAAGACAGTTCATTCATATGCAAATACTCTGCCAGGGGCAAGTGGAACAAAGTAGCTGACCTCCTGTTTTTCTACCAAAGGCTGGTCTGTGAGGCCATGCTTCCATTCCTCCTTAACACTTTTTTCAGCTGTGAGCATGTCATTCTCTCACTTTAAAAATACCTGTATCCTTCCCTACCTTCTGGTGTGAACCACATGCCATGATGGACATGTGTAAAGGCAATCCTTTACACAGGTCATCCTGAAATAAACAGCTTCTGAAAGCCACATCCTTGTCCTTTCCCTCCCATATACTCTTAGTGTAGCTCAAAAACAGAACAACAGAAATATATCATCAAGATGGTTCTGATTGCCATCAAACATAACAATATCTCAGTATGAATCTATCCAGGATCCATTTTTTCCCCCTCAGACATTCACGAATGCATCAGATAGAAACTCTTTCAAGTGTTTGCCAAGTGAATATAAATATGAACAGCTGGAGCCAGGGAGGGAATCTTTCCCTTTTTTCCTCCCTCTGTTATGCATCAGCATTTGATTGGTTTGTTTATCTGCTTTTGGGCTTTTTGTTTTGCTAGTTTGTAGATGTATGAATTTTAATGAACAGAATGCTGGTATGAAGAAAATATCTGGAGACAACACAGACCAGTAGTTAAGAGACACTGTTGGTGCTCAGGTTGCTTAGATCCTGTTTCAAGTCCTCTCACCTTTGAAAAATCTCTTCATTCTGTTCTAAGCATATGCCCATCACCAGTCTTTCTCTCATCTCTGGTTTTGCTTATCATATTTTTGACAGTTCTCTTTGTCCCTACTTTTTGTTACATCTTGGTTCACTGTTCAGCCTTTTCTTGCCATGCCCAGTTCAAGACTTTTAGACCAAAAAATGTATAGAAAAAGTCAAATTTCCCATAACCTAGCATTTAGGAGACCACAAAAAAATTATAAGCTAATGCACCTTCTTTAAATGATGTAACGTTTTCACAGCCAAAAAAAGGTATAATCTGAAGCCCAATGCTACTGGGTTTTGAGCCAAATAAGTGAAGCAAGAGGGATAAAACAAAAAACCATGGAGAAGAGTCCTATCAGCCATGCCCTCAGAAAATCTGATTACACTCTGCTGAGAGGATGGTTGCCTTTTACTTTCCATTTTTCTTATATTATTTCCATAAATGCCTGCTGATGTCTTCCACAGAAAGGAATTGGGCTCTTGATCTGAACAGCTAGAGTGTCGCTGTTGAGCCGCTAGCTGAGAAATGACCCAAGTTCTCAGACAAGGAAAGAGAGAAGAGAGCTTTATTGTTTTGATTTCCATATATATAGAGTTTTCAGAGGTCACCCAGATTGGTCAGCCCGAGACCTCCCCCTAGGCCCAACTGGCCAAGCCCGAACTGACCCAATCCGGAGACGTTGTTTGCAAAACATCCAAACTTTATCTTTGTTTATGAAATATAGCAAAATGTTCTCACGAGAAAGACCTGTGCTAGTCACAGCTAGAGCAGCTTTAAAAGTTTTAAATACAGAAAGATTACAGAAAAAAATGCAATGATCAAGGTGAGGAAGACATTCTAGCCTCATTAAATAGCTATAAGAAGAAATCTTGCAAGAAAAACAAAGCAATGGGAAAAAAGTTTAGAAGGCTGTACCAAAAAATATTCCAGTTGTCTTGTCACATACCTGGACAATGGTTTAGACTTATTCCTGCCAGTAAATTTCTTATAAAGAGACCAAACTGAAACACAGATGTCCCATCTCATCAAATGTATATCATGACTGGCCTTAAGCCATGCAGGAGTCTTACTCATAACTGATTGGGCATTTCAGAAATCCCTGTGTCTCAATTGGAACAAACAGCTTTAGGAATAAGAATGTGCGTGACCGGGAGCTGCCCTTCAAATACTACTGCTGGTTTTTTTCTTACAAAGTATTCATGCAAGGCCAACCATAGCCTGAGCCTAATGACAGAGTGCAGTTAAAACCTGGAAGTCAAAACCTGCACAGCCCTGATGAAGCTGTGCTTGGACCGTGGAGCTTGATTTCACAGTACTTTTCTCAATGATAGCAGGAAAATATACTGTTTGGCTTTCCCTGCCTTTGCTGAAGAGAATTTGAGAGAACTTGTTCTCACTCCCAATCTTTGGATAGGCTGAGCCTGCAGTACACAGCTGACTTAGTGACACTTTTGACTTCAAATAACTTACAAGAGGTTATACAGGAGCAGAAAACCTTTTTTTTTCTTTTTTTTTCTGTAGTAACATGGTTATCGGGGTGAACTTTTGCAGCACAAATAGTGCTTTTGTGAGGATAGAAAATGCCCCAGTAGGTTTCTCTAATCCTTCTTGAGAGAGACATCCTGGGGCAATCAACTCATTTATACATTCTCTACATTTTTCCCCCCCTTTTTGTTGCAGAAAAGGGCTGGTTTGCTGCCAAGACCTGTTTAAGTGGTAACCTATGCAATTCACTCTAAAAACACTCATTTATCATACCCAAATTAATCTTGTAACAGGATAGTTGCTCTTATTTTCATTGTCATTTTGCCCTTTGGATAAGAGGTCATAAACTCATAGATATCCAACTCAAAGATTCTAAAAAGCATATATAAAAGAGGGAAAATAGGAATGGCATTGCTATAATTATAAACAGAAACAAGTAGCCATACATCTTCATTTCTCACATATCACATCTATTAATAATAGAATGAAATGTAATTCATGCTGAATATTGTTCAGAGTCTTGTGCCAGAAGCATAATTGTTTTCAATCAAATTGGTAGTTGGAAAGAAAAGGCTTTTTTTAAACCCACAGTAAACACAATTTATGCAAAATGATTAAAATATGATACATCCATTTTTTCTGGAACATAGAATGCATTTTGACATGAAAAGTTATATAAACAATGAAGAGTTTGGTATGAAACTACCGTACAGAATTTTAAAACCATATATGCACGCTGTTGTTTATAAAAAATAATATATTGGCACTGGCAAGAACAGCTTGCTACAATGAAAAAGTTATAGATGTAACTTTTTTACTGCAAGCACACAGCCTTTTTAAACCTATGTCTTGTAAAAGCATTGCAGACAAATTTAAACGAAGGGTCGAGGTTTCTGTGGCAGGTTTGGACTCTTGATTCTTCCTTTTTTGGGGGGGTGGGTGTAAAATTTTATGGGTTCTGCTCACACACTTAGAGGCTTTTCTCTCAAAGGACTTTCTTGTAGAGGAACACACTGCAAAATGTGTGATTTCTGACACCTCTCCTGTTCCCAGCAGCACAGGCCTAAATTTATGTTTCTCTGTCCTGCATCCCACTCTGCAGGGACATGAAAATAATGTCTTATTTTTCCTTCATTTCCCCACACACTCCCTTTTCCCTTATGCACCAACATATCTCTTCAAACTGACTTTCCTTGTCTGTGGATATTGAATATCTCTAAGCGTTTTGGAAAGATGGTCCATCTCTTTGCATAGTTGAAAGGGTTGGAAATTGTGGTTTTTCAAGCAGCTTTGAAAGTAGGAAGCATTCACCAAACCCACTAAACCGTGATTCTCTCCATTGACTACAATGTGCTTCAGACCAAGACCTTGATCTTCGTTCTTCCTTGTTAATTTCTTTAAAAAATTAGTTTCCTCACTAAGCTGTGGATTGTGATTCCTTAAACAGTGTATGCAAACAAATTTAAGCTCATGGATTTTTTGGTTTTTATTTTTTAAAAAGTGAGAATTTGCTTTATTTCTCCATCACTGGCTGCTCACTGGTTTGTCTGTGATGGGTTGCTGAGGTCAGTGGTACTTTTTCTGCTCCATGAATGGAATGACTCAAGTGTTTGAAAGAGACTAATGACTCTAATAGCCAACAAAGGATGAATTTGCTTATGTATAAACATCTTTGTTTGTGTGCCAGTTAGGACATTTATGCACAGTACATCTATTCTTCCAGCATAGGTGTATGCAAATTGAAATAAAGCTGGGGGGGAAATGGCAAATGGAGCTTGCATTTCAGATGGAGAGACTTGGGAGCAGCCCAACTCCCTGGCGTGGTACAGTAGGCGCCTCCGGTCCCCCTGTCTGTGCTCTGAGTTTCCCACAAAAGAAAATTGCTGCAGGTCCCATCCAGTCTGCATGTCCCAACAAGTCCCTAGTTAGGGTGTTTGGAGCAGAAGGACTCCAGGGCACAGCACCACACAGGCCCACAGGTCACATTATAATGAGCTGGAGATGATCAGAGAGATGCACTGGACAACTCCAATTCCCGAAAACAGCTTGAGTGTGTTTCTGATGTGCATTAGAAAAAGAAAAAATGAGCATGAAAGCAAAAGCCTTTTAGATGTCTGCTCCATACCTCCAGAGTTGCAAATGCTGTAAAACATATTTTCCTGTCATAAGGGTCCGCTTGTCAGGACTTTCTACTTCTTCATTTTTACTTCTTTCATCAGACAATGACCACAGAAGCCTTGTAATTTGAAAATATCATCAATATAGAGATGCTTCTGTGGAACATTTTAGTTTAAATAGGCTAGCACATATTGACTAAATTCTCTTTGGGTGAAAGTGTTCCAACTATATGCAAAGGCAACCCTCTTCTGAAATTATTTTTCAATTGAAAACATTGAAATTATCATTTTTCAATCTCTTGTGGGTTCTTTTCTTCTGTCTTTGCATAGTTTGAATTATTTGTATTGGTTTGTTTGTTTTCTCAGACATCTGATTTCTTTTAATAAGTGCATCCAGGCAAATTTTACATACAAAAAGAAAAAAGAGGAAATCTCTTACTCTAGACCAGAGACTACACTGGGGGCAGGGGGTAAAATTAAACTTTAAATTATTGCTGCATGTGTGAGGCACAAGCAGCAGACAAAAAATTAAACATTTTCTATTGAAAAAAAAATTTACATTCATTCTGCATTCAATTCTGGTATGTCCTCGTCACATAGCACACTGCCTTGGTAAACCACAGAGCAGAGTTTGGAGCTCTATACCACACATCTTAGAACCTTTTAGGGTTCCTAGGGCCAGACAAAGTTTTTGAGAAGTAAAAATGGAAGCAGCGGTGCAGGACCTGTTAGGTGAGAGCATCCATACCCAGACCCCTCATGCCATCAGCTGAGGGCAGTGCTGCTGAGGGCCACAGAGGGCAAAATGATGCCCATTGTGCTTAAAGTCAAACATGCCACATCCTAAGATCTGTCTGAAACCAATCATCTCTTTGGAGTCAAGCAGAAGAATTTTCAGAGATAAGCAAAGGTGCCAAGAGGTAGGACCACCATCTCCTACTGCTCCAGAGCAGTCAGGATATCTGTCTGCTTTCATTGCACATCCAAGCCAGTTGGCTCAACCCTCTGGATCCCAGAGCTGCAGTCCAGGGAAAGCTTAATGTAGATACTGCCATCACTTGTCTTTTCTCTCTTCAGTAGTGGTGATTCCAAGCTTCCACCCACAGCCTGCATTAATGACAGTACTGTGGAGGACAGTGACGCCCACAGTTTGGTACTAAGTCTGTTGTCAGCTCTCAAAGTTTCTCACAGAGTTTAGCTCAGCTATTTAGGGCTGATGAGATCATGCTGTTTAATAGACCAGAGACCACATACGGGTGATTTACCAGCACTTTGGAGAACAACAGTTTGAAAACTGTTGAGCACAGCTAATCCCAGGACTTGATTCTGGCAGGTAAGATCGGTCACTGGAATTGCTCCTGTCTAAGAGGTGCAAAAAGCCTTGACTAAAGCAGTATTTTCTGGATTTACTTCTGTAACACCGTTATGACTTCACTGATGCCTGCAGTAATGTATGGGATCAAGAGAACAAAACCAGCCATGATTGCTATAGATCTTGTTTTTGGCATCAGTGCTTTCAGAAATGCACACTTCTTGTTCAGTACCTGCTCCCAGTTTGTCTGAAGATGTCTCTTTCTTACAAGCCTCTGCTGTGCCTTGTGTGTCAGTGAATGGAGCTGTGAAATCCCCACAGGAAGGGATCTGTCCTATCTATCCAGGATCTACCCTGGCTGAGCAGATATTGCTGGCATCATATAAACACAAAACTACAGGAGTTCCTGTGGTATGGGTGATTTCTCACAGCACACTGAGAGTGGTTGGTCATGCTGGGTGTTCAGAGAAGAGGATGTGGCTGGCCTAATTCTTTCTTTCCAGCTGCCAATGAGCCCCATGGATGTTTCTGCAACTGGATCAGAGCAGGTACCTGTGCTCCTGAGGGTTTTCTCACAGAGGTGTCAGGGCTGGGCACAAGTGAAGCCACACAGCCACTGTGTTTGCCTAATGCTGTTCAGTGCAGATCCCAGCCAGGACTTGGATTTGTGGCTGGGCTTGGAGCCTGAAAAGCTAAGGATTCAGGATTTGGCCTGCATCTGTCTGTGTATTTATATAATGACAGAAAAAGCAAATTCCTTACAAGCAAATATGAGTCAAAACAAAAACACTGTGAAGGTCAGCTGAGCACAGCAGTGACATGATGTTATCCCAGCCACACGTTCAACTCTTAAGCTGCCCAGCCAGCCAGAGGGACTCTTGGGCAAAAGTCCTGAGAAGATGCCAGCTGGGAAACCACCCACCGACACCCAGCTGGCTTCTCAAAACAACTGGAGCCTCAGTGTTTGACTCAATGCCGCTCCAGGCACAGCTGCAGGGCATAGCCCAGCCACAGAGCAATACCAAGGGCTTCTCATCAAATTTTCCAACAGAAATACTGCACATGGGAAACACTGTTACAAATTCTAATTTGTGAGGATATCCTTCTTTTTGACAAGATGAACAGCAACATATTTTAGGCTAATTTTTTTTTCTTTCTCAAGCTAGCTGGCATAATATTAATCCAGCAAGTCAAACTCTGTTTTAGGGATTTTTTTTTCTACAAATGTATTGGTTAGCATCTTGCTTTCAGCCAAGATACTATAAACAATTCACAGACACAGATCCAATCCAGAGTTAATTAAAGTTGATCAAAGCTTATGTGCAGCCCTCAACTCCTAGTGCTGAGGATAAAAGGAAAGGTCTTTGTTAAGGATATGGTGTCCTTGGAAATAGATATCCCCTCCTTATTTGTTTGGAATTAATTTAATTTCATTATAACCTCATGTCTATAAACGCCCTTCCATTAAGTAATAACAATCTCTGTGCAATTCTTCTTGGAAAAGTTTTGAAACTATCTGGAGGCATTCACCATAAATGTGTATTTCATTTTTAGAGATGTAGTAATGTGTTTACTAAAGGAATTTTGAGAAGTTGCATTGCATTGTGATCATTTTCTTGTAGGAAGGCTCCAGCTTTGACCAGTTCCATTGAATTAGACATTGGACTTAGATACAGTCAATACCTGGGAAAGTTTCCAGGCTACACGAATAAGACAAGCAGGAAACACTGTGCAGGATTCTACTGACAGATTGCAGAGAAATCAGTGCTGAATCTAGAATTAAAATCTAGATTAAGTCCTGGCAATTAGGGCTATCTGCCCACCCCTTTCTCATCCATTCTGCAGCAAAGTCTCCCCTTGCCCCAGCCACCTACACTTGTGTTTTTCAGGTGAATGAGAGCTGAACCCAGTGAGTGGAGGAGAATTTAGCAAAGAGCAGCTGTTGCAAATAATTTGCAATTTGCATGCTACATATTTGGCATTCTGTGCAGAGAAAGCCAAAGAAATTAAAATCTGGACTTCTGATAATACCTTTGTTTGTTCAATGGCAGGCAGAATAAGTAAGTTGGTCAGTGCCCCCAGAATGCACCAGCTTTATCTCTAATCTAGGTTGCCTTAAATAGATATAGACTCGGTGCAGATGGTAGGGCACTTCACAGTCTCAGGTAAAAATTGTAAGTTGTTTTACTTCTTCACATTTGCCAGCAGCATTGCCAGAAGTCAACAGCCTCTGCATTATGGCCTAACAGGTCCTAAACCATGCTCATCTTTATGACCTTCAGACTGTTCTGGGCCTGCAACAGGTTTGTTCCTGAAGGGCACAAACCACAGGGCATGAGCATTTTCTACTCAGGAGAGCAGTATTTTCTGTGAGGGCAGAATCTGGCACGGAAAGGCCCTGTGCCCCATCCTTTGACAGCAAAAGCTCTCAGGTGCAGTAGCTCTCAAAAGAGCTTTTTCATGTTACATACGACTTTGTACCAGATTTTGTACTGGATTTTGTACTGGATGCTTTACCCTGATCTAACCCAGACCAGGCTCTGTTTATGCTTATGTTGGAGGAGAACTTCTCATTAAGTTGGTGTAATACAAATTTCATAATTTTGGCTGCATATTGTCCATTTACAGAAATGGAAAAACTGGAAAATCCAACATCCAGCCTTGCTCACTCCTCGTGAAGGGGGCAGGAAACCTCTCCAAAGACAGCAAAATTGGTCCATTTTTTTAATGTCCATATGCTAAATTACACAGACAGATATTTTGTTTTCTTTTTATTCACTTTTTTTCATGTGTGAGTTTTGCCAATCTGGTGGTCTTCAGGACAAAGTCTCCTTACCCTACAGCATGGGTAGTTCCTCACAGAACCTTCCTCACATGTAGAGGTAACTAAGTGCTCCATTCCTACTACTAAGATTTCACAATACACCCCTGAGGCCTTGATGAATATCACCAGACTTATTCCAATGGGACACTGAAGGCCATCTCTAGCCCAAAGGAAAGTTTCCATTTGGAAATGGAATATGATTTTGAGCTGGGAATTCAGAAGCTGAAGGATTTTAATTTCTATTGTTCTTAGCCTTTCATTGCTCTTCAATTAGTTTCATTGTCAAGCGGAAAAAAAATTATAGTAAAGTATAAAGCAAAATGCCAAATTTTATTGCCTGCCAGGTTTTGTTGTTGTAATGGGAGTTGATCAAATTGTTAATGGGTAGAAGCCTTGTGCTCACAGTTACTAGAGAGACAAAAGTATTGGTGAACTTTGAGTTCTGCCTAAAAAGTCACTCTGGGATATGTGGCTACTATTTCATGCTCCTCTGTAGAAATAAAACATTTTTCCTTAACTGTTGGAGAAACAGAAGTATTCTCCTCTTCTATGGAAAAAAAAAAAAACATAGAGAAATTATTCTATCACTTTGTTGACAGCAAATCTTAAGTATTTAATAAATTTTAAACATTTCCCTTAGGTTATATTTAAGGAAATAAACCAACTCCTTGGGCTTGGATAAATTTGTAGTTAGAAAAAGGGATTCTGTTATTATCTACTGTAGATAAGTGAAAATCACTAGTGGAAACATGATACAATGAAACGTCATGTCAAGTTTCAAATCTGAAAGAGGAGAAAGCGTAATTTTTTCAGCAGATTTCTTCCATCTAGATTTTTCAGGGAAGACGTTTTCTGCTGACTTTAAGATTAATTTCTGGTTCTGTTTTCCCTTTCAAATCACTTATTATCTATTAGTCCTCTCTTCCCCGTAATCCTCAAGAACAGCTCTATACACGTGTGAATTCTTCTGGTGTTTTAATTGCATGCGTCTCCAGTGTGATACTACAAGTCTCTCATTTAGCATCAGTGGTTTAACATCCTTTGGAGCAAAGTGAACCAATGACTTAATTAACTTCCACTTGGGCAGTTATCTGCTCTGGGAACCTGCAGGAAGTATTATTCTATTTGAGGGTGACAAATGAACATACATGAGGTACCACACGCCACCCAGTGGGAGATCTGACAAGAAACATAATTTATTTCATTAGTGGTGCCAAAATGGGCTTTCAAGCTGAAAACCTAAATATGTAGCAGTGTCTTAGCAGAAGAGGAAACAGCGTGGGCTTTGTCTGAAATAATTGATTGTGTACAGTTCACAACATATATTTCCATGGGAAAGTTTAAGTTTTGTGTCAGTCTTCATCCATCATCCTGCAGTTTGTTAGGTGTCAACCTAAGTGGTGTATAAAACAAGCACTCATAAATACTTTTGGATTTGGTAACACTTATCAATTACATTATGAAAAATAGATTTAAAAGAAAATAACAAGCCTTGGTTCAGAATTCACTTTGGTGTTTTAGAACATATTTATAATTGCTCTGAGTATTGTAGGTTTCAAAACATGGCTACAGTCTCAAAGATCCTTGGCTTTCTTCAGATTTATTGTAATTTATAGAGTAAAAGTTAGTGGCAGCCTCTAATTACCCACAGAACCAAAGTTTCCTGAGTGAAAACTTGAGATCAAAGGGCATGAATAATAGCCTTAAAGGCATCTCCCCTTACACAGGCTACTCTTAGCCCCTCTGCTGTCCTTTGGTATAAATTAAGCACCTTAGGATGAATAAAACATGAAGCACAGAAGGTTTAGATTTCACAGAAGATGAATGGTTGGATTATTGATGGGAAAAGGAGCATGGGAAAGTATAAACCATGTAGATGTAAAAATTTTAAACTCTGTAAGCAATCACCTTTCCTTTAGTAATTTTTTTTTTAAATTTATTTTTCGTCATTCTGTTCAAATCCTTTCTGTTGATAAGGCAGCTGGGTTGTTCTGTGTCACTGAGCTGCACTTTTAAGCAAGCTCAGAAGCCTTTCACAGTTCATTCTGTTGATTTCAGTGGGCATATGACCAGGCCATAAAACCACAAGAGCAATCACTGGTTGTTAAAAACCATACAAGCACTTACATTCAATTATAATGAAAAAGGTGCATACCTCTTGTGTCTCATGAAACTCAGACTTGAAGGCTGTTTGATTCCCCTTATATATAGCATGAATCCAGTTCCTTCCTGATGTAAAGTTCATTGCCTTTCACTAGTGTTACACATGCTGAATTTAATTCATTTCATATCCCATCATGGTATAAATGTGTGTAGCCGTAGGAATTAGGAAAGTAGGATCAAAACCCTTTCTAATATAGATGTTTATTTGTAGACAAAGATTTTCCAGGATGAATGGGTACATGAGGCAATAGCTGTGTGTTTGTTTTGAACTAAATTCTGTATTTGCTTTCTATGAAGAATGTTTTCTTTGAAGGAAAAAAAAGACAAATCTGTATCTGTTTTGGGAAATGGTAAAATAAAATGTTTCTCCATGAGCTGTGAAAATGGCTGACTCTTCATCTTGGCCTTAATTTGTTAAGAATCGGAATCTTAACTTTCTGAAATTTGGACATTTGAAAAGTTATTTGTTTTGTGTTCACCTGTATTGAAAACAATCAATGAAAGCAATCAAATGTCCAAATTACCTTGCTTTGTAAACCAGAGAGAGATGTATATCATAATCATATCTCGTTCACTCCTAAGAGCCAGGTATCAGGGCAGTCAAAGAAACCCAGGAAAAGGGGCTCACATACTCCTTAAGCTTGATTAACATCAGGGCTCTGAACAAATGTCATCTGGTTTCCAGGAAGTTGAGTCAGGCTTTGTCTCTCCTCTTAAGGCTGTTCCACTTTTTAGAATACAATTAAAAATTCATTGCACTGGGAAGGGAACCCAAGTGTCTCACATCCCCTGGGATGGGTCTAACTACTGTCTTATACAGTCATTTTCATGCTCTCTTGCTGGCTCAATAAATATTGAAGTATTTTATGCAAAACGAAAGACCCTCTGTATGAGCAATGGAGAAAAAATGCATTCAAAGTCTACTGTAGATTGTGATTATTGCAGCAGCCTTGGGGAAGGTGGGACTCCTGCCTTTAACCCTTGCCTTGAATTAGGAATAGAGAGGTTTGAATCTCTCCTTCCTCATGTGCTTGTTTTTGGAAAATGGATAAAAAATAGAAATTTGAACAAAAATGTACACTGCAAAGATCTCACACAGCCTCTCTGGGTTTCCTGATTCCAAGCGCAGAAAAAAATACAATTTAGGGCATTGCAATGGCAAGGTTAGGGATGTGGGGTTTTTTGTTTGCATTGCAATTTGAAATTTGGCATAAAATTTTTGTTCGTTTCAGTTTATGCAAAAAGTCTTAGAGTAACCTAAACAACACTCCTTCATATTTTTATTTGTTTTTCTTTTAAGAGAATAAATACATGATCAACCAAAGAAATAGAGCAAGAACATTTCCGTGCTCTTTCTAAGCTTTTTAAATTCTTTTTCTCAGCTCCATTTATTTAAAGGAAGAGCTGTGAGTCAAAGTTTTTTGATTATAGCCAAAAAAACCTTAATTTTTTTTTCCTGTGAAGTATGACAGGGAAAAGTATAATTTTTCAAGCAGTTTTAATCTTATCTCTGAATAGGTGTAGTTGTGCCCAAATTGTCAGGTTTCAGGAAAACTTTGAGCTCCCAAAGCTGATCCAAAGCCCTCAGAGTAGGCGACAGTCTTTCTGTTGACTTAAGCTGTCTATAGAGGGGATGCTATCTGAGTTAAAACATACAGGCTGAGAATCTGTGCCTGTGTAATCTAGTTTATTAAGATAGAGGTTTACAGGAAGGAGAGATACCTCAAAGTTATCTTAATATTGCAGAAAATTGATTAATTATGCTTTTAAAGTAAGGATATTTTTATTTATTGTGCATGTTGTTTGGTTCTTTTTTTTTCCTGCTATGTTACTGATACAACATATTGATGGTGAGGACACTGTAGAGACCAATGAATTCCAATCAATGTGAACACTCAGAAACCCTCAGCAGTCAAAGAGCTCTGGCAAACAAAGCCATTTTATAATGCATCAGCACAGACTTCACATTGCCCTGAGGAATAGAAAGGGTAGTTAGTTTAGGCAATCATGAAAAAATAAATCTCGAGGAGCAAATATTCTCACTTACAACAGTTTTCTGACAATAAGGCCATTTCTGACGGGAAGGGAGTTCACAGGTCATTCTTATTAAGTGGCTGACTGATTTATTTTAACACAGCTCTCCCTTCTGCTGGAGCTGGGAGAACTGAGGTGTATTTTTCCTCCAGAAAAGCCTGCTAATGCTGTGCTGGGCTGTTGAGTGGAAAGGGTGAGCACTGCTATCCCATCGCATCCCATTGCTGTATGCTTCCATCAATGCAGCCAAAATGCTCTGGAAGGGAGAATTCTCCAGCTTAAATCCCCTCCCATACTGCCTGTCCCTGACCTCTAGAATTTGCCAAGTGCCCTTTCAGAAACAGTTAGGTGGTTGTTGTACTTGTCCTTGAAAACTGGATAACCTGTTCTCTCTACCCTCTGCTCATTCCTACAATATTTATTTAGGGAATAAGGAACAGCCCAATTCTGCCTCTAGAAAATGGCATTTTTAAATTTGCCTTAAAGCATTTCTGATGTGTCTCAAAGCCAGACTGTATTGAATATTAAAAACATAATATGGGACAATATTCCTCACTCATATTATAAACTGTATCTTTTGGGACTCCAGCTTCGCTTTTAATTACATCATTACCCTAATTATCTTATTAACATCCATCTCTTTATGGTAGAATAAAATAAAGGCTTTTTTCTTTGCCCCCACGGCAGGCTCATGATCAAATATTCAGAAACTATTGCACTAATCATAACCATTTCACCCTTAGCTTCCTCTTTGCCCATCTGTTTGCCCATATCCACTTGTTTCCTGCCGTACCCTCAGACTGTCAGCCCTCTGAGGCAGGGTAGCTCACAGAGCTTTGCTTTTGCTCACAGTGCTTGTTTCTGATTGGGGTGTGTGGGTGGTGGAACTGTTATAGTGAAAGAGTTGCTTTCCAGACTAACAGGAGCAGAATTGCATTATATTAAGTTGTAATATTTTTGTCAATGCTTTTTCTTACCTTATAATCTTGGTGTAGCATCTCCAAGACAATTGGGATCAGCTACTTCCCTATTAATTAAACAGATTGATAAATAGCAACTGAAGGAGTTTGGGTACAATAAAGACAAATGTTCCATCCTTTAATGATAGACAATCATGAGTTCAACACACTTTGCAGCAGTGGAATAGGAAACAATGAAAAGAGAACTTGATTATGTGTTGTCATTTCAATTCATTCTTCTCACTTCTCACAATTAGTTTAGGCCCTTCATCTATTCATGTCATCCATGCAACACTTCTACACTTGTTGTTTATCACCTCCCTCTTATTCCTGCTTTGCAAATGGGACATTTTTTGCAATATTGCTTCAGAGGAAATTATAGATCAGATATAGACAGTCACACTTTCTTTTCTTTCATTTATAGCAAGAAGAGATATGAATTGAACCCATGTTCATCAAAGAGAGCATTGGGTTGAGAACACTGGATGCTAGTTGCAGCAGTAAAGGAGTACAAGCTGAAAATATGATACAGCTGTGCTGATCGCTTTGTGATTATTTTGAAAAGCTGGCTATCTGCCCCATCTGACAGTCTGCGAACATGGCAAATAATTTAACATTCATGCCGCTCCTGTTTTGGCATTATATATATGAATCATGTGGTCACCACTTTCCAAATTGGTAGTAGATCAGAAGAGAGTTAATGACTAAGTTTTGGTCATGACTTGTTCCATTGTTGCATAATAAAAAACATTGTAAAATGAAATATCAAGGCATAAAGGACATTTGTGTCATGACTCATAGGTCATGGAGAGCTTTTTCTTTAGTACATCTTAAGGAGTTATTTCTAACTTTGGAAGTTTCCTGAAGAGTTGATCAGCTCAGTACTGCTGAGTGCCAGGCATGGTCCATGGATTCTTTTTGACTCCACAGGCTTCTACATCCCCAAATAACCAGTCATTTACTATTGCTTCTATGAACTGGAAGAGAATATGCAAAGTCTATGCTTCATAAGTCTGGAAGATTTGCAGCTGTATTTTCTGAGGTCACAAAAAGCCTGTTTATTATTTGCCTGAGGTTTGGGTTTGGAGTTTTTTTTTGTGTAGCTGAAATATGTGAGCAGGGAAGCCCTCATTTAGTTACATGGTGAAAAAATGGCTTTTAACCTGATGGATTTATCCTCCTTGCTTCAGCAAGGAGATGGAGGCTCTTCGTTACACCATTTGTGTTAAGAAAGTTTGAGTGTGAAAATCCCCCTGTGGAGTAACACTCTTGATCCTAGGTCCACCTGGGCACTGTGTTTATGTGAATGTCACTTTGGAGCAAAGCTGATAACATAATTAGATGACATGCTGGGTGATTCTCAACACAGCAGTGAGCTAAATCACCTCACCAGCTCTCCCTCTGTGATTCAGCATTTTCTCCGAGCTGTCTTGAGACAAGCTTCTCTCTATCAGCATCACAAATTCGCCCTCTTAGAGAACCACGAGTTTCTGCTTACCTGAATTTTAGCTTTTGTTCTTTTTTATGGCTGAGCTAGCACAAGTTAAAAGCAGGTTTTGCATGAAGACAGAGCTAAAGTTAGACTTAATGTCAGTAAACTTGGAGTTTTCAGGGCAGGAAAAGCCAAAAGAAGAATGAATACTGATCCAGACATGGCCTGTACCTCTGTGCTTTTCAATCAGATGCCTCATAAGACCATGAGAGAATAGCACATTTACAAACAGGCGAAGAAAGAGGTTACCACTATACCCATTAGTGTAATATCCAATTTCTTTCCTTCTCTGTCCTAGAAAAGAGCAAAGAGCAAACACAGTCTGGGTTCTTGAACGCAGAGAAAGGTAGAAAGAACGCAAGAAGGTAGGAAATAGTGTCACCAGCCTTCCTAGACCCCATGGAAGAGCCATCCTGCATTTCTGACTAAATCTTGTGAGGCAATGTGCACCAGCCTCTTCAAAGGCACCCTGGGAATTCAAACACTGTCTCATCACTACCCAAATACTTGTCTGCTTATTTTGTCACACGAGGTTCCTAGCTTGCTTGCTGTTTGTGCAGAACACATGGATACACCTGCCAGACATTTGGCATCAAAGGCACTGTAGAGCTTATGTTCCAAAGCAAATACACAACTGATAGCAAAACACAGCAATCAAAAGCAGACAGTTCTTCAACTTGATGTAATGTAAGAAACATGAATTTGTATGAACTACGCTGATTTTATTTTTGTCTTCTAGTGCTATACAAGAATATTCTTTTGATGATAATTTGAGCAAACAAGAAGTCTGTTGAAACTTCTGTAGTCAGAATAGCAGGAATTGGATGACAGTTTTGGCTTGTGGGGTTGTTTGCTTGTTTGTTTTCATTACTGGCAGCAACTGGAAATGTTCACGTTACCCAAAGTGACAGGGAAAAATTGTCAGCATTGCAGAAGTACCCATTGCCCCCCTCCAGGAAGGAAAACACTCCTTACCCATCTGTGAAAATTCAGCCTTGGTTGGAGATTTGCAAAGTCAGTTGCTTAGGATTAATAATGTTGCTAAGGATTGCAGGAGAGGCTTAGAGTCCTTGATTCAGACTTTATTCACCTGATATACCCAATCTGTTTTACCTCCCTCTAAATAGACATTTACCTGTCATATCTGGGATTAAACAAACTCCTGGGCCATACAGTAGACATTAGAAAGATTTTAACATAAATGGGAACAGTCTAAAATTTAAGGGGACACTTTAGATTCCTGCTGTAGCAAATTCTATGTCTGACTGGAAGGTTTATAAAAGGAAATAAGGATTTACAGCTTAGTCATTGAACAATTTTTTTGAAGTGGTCTTTACATGAGGATTTTTTAAATTCAGTAGTTAGCTCTGTCAACGTTTTCCCCTCCAAAATATCATATTTGTGTGAAAATAGTAAGGAAAAAAGCACAACAAAGCAAAGGTCTTATGACTGTAAAATTAATCTCCATAGAAATATGGAATTGCCAGCTGAAATGAGTAAGAAATCAATAAAAGTACTGAAGTGATAAAACACAATTGTCAGGGCAGGAGGTCTTGAAGTGCTATTTAGTCACTGTAGGGGGAATTCTTTGTCTCTACATAGCAGCCAGATGAATAAGGTGCTGTACTATAAATGAAATGCAGTCTTTTTCCTCTGCACTATACCAGCTGGTATATCATTATAATACATACACACATCAAACTGTAACCAGATCCTCTTCAAACACAGTTTTGAAACCCTGGTTATACAGCAGGAGAGTGAGGATGTCACTAACCCCAGCCAGCAACTAAGTAGCGTGCAGCTGCTTGCATGGTAAAATTAAAAATAACACCAATAAAAATAATTGTAAAGAAAAGGGAAAAGAGAGAGAGAAGTAAAACCCAAGACAAGCAAGTGATGCACTGTACAATTGCTCACCATGCCCTGACTGGTGTCCAGCCTGTGCCCAAGCAGCTCCTAACCAACCTCCCCCAGTTTCTGCACTGGGTGTGATGTTCCCTGGTATGGAATACCCCTTTGGTCAGTTCTGGTCAGCTGTCCCAGCCATGCTTCCCCCTCAGCTTCTTGTGCACCTGCTCACTGGCAGAGCCTGGGAAAATGAAAAGTCCTGGATTTAGACTAAGAATTACTTAGCAACAACTAAAACATGAGTGTGTTTTCAATATTTATTCTTACACGGAATCCAAAACACAGCACTGTACCAACCAGTAAGAAGAGAATTAACTCTATCCCAGCTGAAACCAGGACTGGGCAGAATTTTTTATTAATGATCAAAGGAAGCAAAGAGATCCTCAGTGATATTTCACAGCAGAATAAAAGCTCCATGTGAACTGCAGAAGCGACAACCTGAACAATTTTTGCTGTATTTACAACATAGCTGTGATGATGATGGTGGAATTAGCATTCTAGCATATTTTAGATTCCTGGACCAAATGCCACTTTTTTAAAAGTTAAGACATAGCTTGATGTGACAGTGAATGAAAGGCCTGGAAATAATACATGAACCAACTGTAGCCATTCTGTGAGAGATGTTTCTTTATAAAATTAGTGATTTGAAGATTGATTCTCAGAAATATCAGAGACAAGAGTCTATGCAATCTACACTACCTGTGAGCAGTAATACCCACCAGTGGGATTTAAAGAAGCAGAAACTGATTCATCCTGCACCAAGCAGTTCATCCTGGTGATGCAAATGCTACAGAAAGACAACTGGGAAAACAAGTAATAGAAAGAATTTGCTAGGCAAGTCAGAGTAACATTTTTCAAATGTTTTCAGAAGCAGCACTAAATATTTCTAAAGTTATCAAAGATACAGAGAAATTTTTTAGATAAGATAAAATGGGTTGTCTGGGAGACAAATATTTTTATTCTCATGTTGCCCTGGTTCCTCTGTTGCTGATGTTTTAACCATGAAATTGAATCTATCTACTTTTTTACACTTTTCCTGAAACTCACTCTCAGATGGGCAAGAGATGAAAAATTATATTGTCCCAGCTCTTTTATAACTCTGTTACTCCTGTATTCCTTCAAAATTGCCCAGAGTTCAGATATTTGAGTAACCTGTGCATGATTTAGCTCCTGAGGTTTTGAATGGAGCAGTACTACTTATATCAGACACCATGTAAATTTAGCACTAGCTCAGCAGACACGTGAAAAGACTTATTAAAAACATAGAATCTCATGTCTTCTTTTCACAGCAAAACATTAAAAAAAAAAAAGTAATCATTAAAATAATACAGAATTTCAAATATGTATAACCACTTTTTATTTTATATTTTATTCATTAGTTGTAAATTCTCTGAAGTGACCTTCAGCTTTTGACATGCTGTCCCAGAAAACTTCATGCCTTCCCATTGGGACCATCAGTCCCATTTATTTTTGGTTATGCCATGCCCACAGGTTTCACTGTGTCAATTTTCTGCATGTCTTACTCAAGTGACACCTCCTTAGGGAAAATGACCTTTCCAAATGTCTGTCCAAGAATTGTAAAGACATTACCCTTTCTCTAAAGTTTGTGTCAGTTTGGACGTACAGTTTCACCCAAAGTGTGCCACTGGTGACTGTCTAAGTCTCATAATATATTCTCACTTCATTTTAATATGATCATTTCTCTTGGTGGCATCAGGTCAAAGTTTTTATTTTATCCTGTCTCTACTTTTAGTGTTGGGTCGGACAGCTTATTAGTGTTTTTTATTCTCTCTGGAACAAATAGCACCTCATGGCAGACTCATCATAGCACTCTGCAAGTTAGTCACGCTTAGCATCATTAAGAGCATGACTCCACAGGTTTTTTTATTAGTTTCGGGGGTTTTGGGGTTTCATTTTGGGTTTTTGGGTTTTGTTGGTTTTTTGTGGTTTTCTTTGGCACTATTTTCTTGCTTACCTATAATATTAGGGATGACACCAATTAAGGGTTGCACTCTATACTTGTACTGAAACTGCTTAAAATAACATTAGCTAAATTCTGGCAGAATTTACTATGTGATAGGTTTCTATTAGATGTAGAGCTGGCTTAGCAAAAAATTATTTAGTACATGTGGCTACACGTTCAGCTGCAGTATTTTCTATGGCAGTCATCTCTTGGGAGTCAGAATTATATTCTAACACAAGTATATTTGTCCTTGCCAATTTAAGCAATATCATATATGTGTGTTTTCCTTCAAGGTGCTGATTTTCCTTTATCATTAGCAGGAATTTATCACTCTTTCATTTAGTTTTGGCTCATGTGGTAATCCCTGCCAATATTCTTTATTTCACTGTTCTTTGGATTGTTATAAAATACTTTTGCCTTTCCTCTAAGGTGTTTTTGGCCCATAATGTGACTTTTATGCATCCTTTTGAATACTTATATTCCTGTAACACCCTAGCAATTGCCCGGTTGTTTCCTTTAACCAAAAGCTCATCTAGGACTGAATAGTCTCCCTTGAAAAACTCCTGGAAAATTCTGATCCCATGATGGTAACTTGATGATTTCCTACAGTTCTATCTCAGATGTAGTTCTGGCAATTTAAGTCCTCATCCATCCCAAGACCTGAGTTTGTTCATGTGTTGGCAACTCCATAATCTAGTAACAGACATTGTTCACTGCATGTTTGCCTAGACGGTGTCAGTGCAGTTATTACATTTTTCCCCCTTTTTTTATCAGTTTGAATACATAATTTTGTATCTGAAAAACTAATCATTTTCAGGTTCTCAAAAACTGGAACTGTTTGCCAGATCCCCTTCTGACAGCAATAAATAATGTCTGATGGATTTCATTTTAAAAGGGCATAAAGAGTTAGAAAGAGCAAATTGAAGCTTTTTATTTCCATTGCTTAAGGTCAATGCCTTCTTTTGAGCAGACTGACTCTCACTTTTGGTTTGTGGTTAGTGTGATACATGAGCCATTGCTGATCATTTTCAATCACAGTACTGTAAGCAGATTTTGCCAGAGCCCTTCTTAGAACTATCATAGAAAAAATTAGATTTCTGCTTTCTGGCATAGTAGCCATGTATTACTGTGCCTTTTAATAAAACCATCAGTTTTAGAACCTCTTTAAGATTCTCCTTGATAGCCATTAGATTTTCCCTGCACAGTTTAACTTAGGCAGGAATATTTATTACAAATGTTCTGGTATGATTTAGCATTGAGAAGAACTTGGAAAACTTTATGTGGCATCAGGCATTTAAATAATGACTTCAGCTTTATTATAAACAGCATATATACCTAGTTGTGTTAAGATCTAGTTGTGTTAAGATATGTTGTGTCTGATTATGAATACTCAGATTTGGGACATAATCTCTGTTTCTTTCCAAAATTCCGACAGCTCAGAGCTGTTGGTCATGGGTGATATTTTACTTTGTTTTTCTAAAGCAACTATTACTTGGGGAGGCCCTAGTATTGTCTATAGTGTAGATGTACAACTTGTATTGTACAAACCAGCTATGTACAGCCTAAAGAAATATATAATTTAGTCCCTGGCCCCATTATATGTTTTCTCTTTTCCAGGATAAGCTGGTAAAAGTCTAATATGAGACAGAAGGATTTCCCAGATGATGCACTGGTCCAGGTCTCTTCCTTCCTCAAGAGTCTCTTAGGTCATTCTCTCTGTCACATCATTTAATTTGAGCATAATAACTGTAATTAGTATTTTAGAAGTGTTCTGTACATCTATTTTTGGTCAGGAAGGCGAGTTTTAATGAGGGTGCACTGTGCTTTGGTTCTGCCCTTGCATAATAAATCTGATATTCCTGGGAAGGCATATCTGGAGAATGAGCATAGCACTCCAAGGCCTCTCATTGCTCATCTTTTAGGAGCAGGTGCTACATCAGCTCAGTGGTGACAGGGACATCTATTCAGATATACCCAAGAAGAGAGCAGGTGAAGCAGGCAGAGAGCTCCATGAATGCCACCTTCTCAAAAAAACCCACTTTGCTTGGAGTTCTTCTTGCAAGGATGATAGGGGAATCACTCTCTTTTCAATACAAACTTGATTTTTACTACTCTGAGACATTCTAGGAAGGAAATATTGACCCAAGCCTTAAACAACCAAAATATATGAACTCTAATATAAATGTTGATTATTCTACTAAAGTTAATTAATTGCCTTCTATGTTTATACTGAAAAATCCTCCCTAGTTTTAAAATTATTAGAACTATCAATTAAAATTTAAAAGTTTTGTGCTTTTGCTCAGATATACATGTTCAAATGACTTGTGAGTCTCACTGTGTAGGGTGGGAACATTTAATGTGAAGCAAATTTAAAAACTCTTCCTTCCTAAGTTTACCCACCCCCAGATTCATTCAGCTACTGTCACTGTGCTGCTCAAAGTTATTCCAGATTGCTCCACTGCTGCACATGATTCCTTTATGTTATGGGATTTAGGATATAAGTAAATGCAAATACAGATTATTCAGGGCAGCTTCAGAAGCTCCATGGTGGCTGGGAGGTGGTCTCTACCCTCAGAAATTAGAGATGATTGAGGGGGCAAGGGGCAGGTTGGATATAGATGACACTATTTATTACAACTTTGATTTTTTTCTGATGTTTTTGGTCTTCTTCTCAGGTATCTCAGTTTCCTATTACGGTTATTGCCCTTGCATATGGCAGGTGCATTATCTCTCCTGAGGATAAACAGGATCAGGCTTCTAACCCTGCTATATTTTATATCCATATTTCAGAGCCATGGCCACATACAAAGGAACAGAGTATCCATCTGTTTGTCAAAGTAATACTGTAAGACAGCTTTTACTCAAGCAAGCAAATTTCCATGATATACATTAATAATTAATATTATTCATTGCATTTAGGTGATACATAGAAATGCCACCTGACAGTAGTATTCCTTTTTGTTACATTTCCATAGTTCACAGCAAATAGTGCACATAGATTTTTGCTCTGCCTATAAAATGATGTTACAGAGAATATGTCACATTCATTTTAAACACGGGTAACTAAAGGCTGAAATTCATACAAAACTCTTTAAAAATAATGATTAGGCTCCTATTATTACTTAGAGAACTTTATTTGTCCCAGGTTCCAAAGGGTGTTGGTAGAAGACGGAGATACTTTATTGTTGATTTTTTTAACAATCTGCCCTCCAAGACCTGAAGGCTGTTCATCTCTGGTCGGTAGAAGCACAGAGCAGAAATACAGAAGCTGTGGTAACAGAAGGGAAAAAAAAAAACTAGATATGATTTTCTTTTCTCCTGAACTGACTCTTCATGTTCCAGAGACACTGGGGAAACATTCTTACTTTTGAAAAGTAGGTGAAATGGAGTGTGTGAAATGTTCTTCCTAAAAACAAATTCAGTGAATCTAGGGTAGTTCTTGAAAGGGAATTTATTACTCACTGAAAAATAACATCCTTTTAAATACATAGTAGGAAGCAGCAGAGATATAGATAGCAGTGTATACACTAAATCTTGTCCCATTCACTCAGTGTGTTGTGGATGCATCACATTCTCCTAATACAGCACAAGACTAGTGTTTAGGCTTGTGCAGTTTCTGTTTCCTCTATGACAATCAGTGTTATGACAGATTTTTTTAAATTTTTTTTTTTAGTGTGAATTGTTGTCACAGAAAAAGCAGAAGAAAATCCTTTAAATTATAAACTCCATCTGCCTTGGCCGGATTCCTTTAGCTCACCAATGATCTGTAACCCATACTATTGGCTGTTCTGAGTTGATACTGATACTTCTTTATCAGTACATTAACCTGTCCCAGACACTGCTGATATTCTGCTTCACATGTGTACAACAAAGGCTTCCTTCTGGAATGAGAGGTGTCCCAACATAAATTGCTGAAATTAAATTGCAGCATGTCCACTAACTCCCAACTGCTGTGAAGGAGGCAGACAGGACCCTCCTTTTCTCTCTAACACAATTTTCTTGGTTCCTGAAATCAGCTTTTATCTGGTACTAACTGTGGTAGTAAAAACTCAAAGTCGGAAGTGGATCACAGCCAACTCTTCCACTTGTGCACAAGATAAGTATGCCATTAACTATGTCTCTTGAAGTTATTTATCTCATGCAAGCAAATGAGTTCAAAGCCTTCCATTTACTGTTACATGATTGTAGATATCTGCTGTCAGGTCTTCAGTGGCTAAAGCTGGGCTCTTCACAGGGACAGAAGCAGAGTTTGCAGTCCAGTATGGCCCACGAATATAAGTTCTTGCAAAATAATATGGCAGCTGATAAAAATGTATGCCCTCTTTCTGTTCTTTTTTCTCACTGTAGGTGTATACAAAGCACAGTGTCAGCAGCAGCCCTCTCCTTTACAGGTATGTGTCCTGACCTTGTGCTTTCCTCCATCAGCTTGAGAATTCTCAGAGACACAAGGTGGACCAATGTATAGAATACTCACATTGGTTTGAGTTTATAGCATCTCATGGGAAAATCTCTTCATCTCTGTTTTTCCCATCATCTCTTTCAGACTTTTTTCTCTTAGAGAATATACAGGATATAGTACAAATATCAGCTTGATGCTGTTACAAATCATAACGTTCTCCAGAAAGAGCTTCAATTTCTCTTCCCACCACTTTGTCTCTCAACTTAGAAAACTAGGTTTTGGGGATTTTTATCAATTCCTTTCTGCATCCTCTCCCCTTCTGCTTGTGATGAGATTTCCAACTAGAATCCTCAGTGATGGGTAAATTGCTTCTGCACTGTGCTGCATTGACAAGAGTAAGGCTTCAGCAGTGAACAGTGACTCTGCAGTGGAGGCAAAAATGTGGACCCAGAGGAGCTTTTTGCATTGTTGGCAGAGGTATGAGCTCACACATTTTTACCATGAACTAAGGACAGGCTGTGTTCACATAGTCAGATGATGCATAACAACTCACAGTCACACAGCACTGTATCTCATCCTCACAGCCTAAGCTTCAAAACATGCAACCCTGCTGAGTAGCCTTAAGATGTTCCATATGGCAGAAAAATCCCAAATATATAACTGTCTGTGTACTAAGCTACCTGTTCTGCTGCTCCCCAGGCAGTTTCCACATATGCAGAGCTGTTCCTAGGCAGGTTGTATTGGTCCCATTAAAGCTTGATGATCAAAGGAGCTTGCTACACCCTACTTAGAGTGAAAAAATACTTCTGATGGCCTTGCAGGTAACTCCATGCCCTAAATGTTTCCATGTCTTGCTTTAATCTCAAATTAGCTTGGAATAGGCCTTTGGTGCTCTAGCTTGCATGAATTATAGAATCATAGAATGGTTTGGGTTGGGAGGGACCTAAAAGATCATCTAATTCCAACCCACCTGCTGCGGGCAGGGACACCTTCCACTAGATCAGTTTGCTCAAAGCAACATCCAACCTTACCTTGAACACTTTCAGGGATCTGAAAACTTCCGTGGGGAATATGTTCCAGTGCCTGACCACTGTCAAATAAGAGAATCTCTTTCTAATATCCCACCTAAATCTACACTCTTTATGTTTAAAGCCATTCCCACCTTGTCCCATCACCACATGCCCTTGTGAAAAGTCTCTTGCAGACCCTTTAGGTACTGGAAGGTTACAATAAGGTCTCCCTGGAGCCTTGACTTTTCCAGACAGAACAATCCCAATTCTCTCAGTGTTTCCTCATAGGAGAGGTGTTCCATGACCCTAATTATCTTTATGGCCTTCCTCTGGACCTGCCCCCGCAGGTCTGTGTCCTTCCTGTGCTGAGGACCCCAGAGCTGGATGCAGCACCCCAGGTGGGGTCTCACAAACCTCACACAAGGAAATGTATGAATGCAATGGAAAGGTTTCCACAGAAGGTAACAAAAGTCCATAGAGAAATATGTTCTTTTTAATATCAGGTATTGAAAATAAGACCCTTCCCTATTTGTCTGCTTGCATACAGAGACCCCATAGGACAGAACTTTACATAGTTTACTTCCCCAATTTTAAACTCATGATTAATTCTTTCCCACAGGTTTCCAGAAATGACAGCTAACTATTTGTCTCCAAATGTAACATTCTATAAAAAAAAAGTTTTTAGGACACCCATTATTTCAAATTCTGGATCTTCTAATTTGGTTCAGATGGAGGTATTCAGAATTAATACATACTTTTGAAGATGATGGTACATATTGCACAAGAGCAGATGTGTCAAAAGGAGCTATGTAATACATTTCTCAACTGCCAGCGAGTTGGATTTTAATGATGTGATTGTGAGCAATTACACTGTTTTAACGTAGCTGCTCAGGGATTTTTACCTGTAACGTGGTAGGTACAACCATGATAATGCTTAGCAAGAAAAATGCTTGAAATAACAATTACAGTAACAATAATACTTGAGGTATCTTTATTCCAAATGCTAGAAAAAGGTAAGGAAGGACTATAGTCACATACACACAAAAGGTTTAGAATGTTTTATAACGCAAATCAGCGCAAGATAAAACTGAGGTCAAATGTGTGAGGATGAAATAGCGTGCACAGAAATCTTGCAAACTATTTCCTAGTCTCCAGACTTGAAAATGGCAAAGAACATGTGGCAATTACAGAACCATTTTTATTGCTTTAAAACAACACAGTTTAATTGGTTTGATATAAACACTGGAGCATATCTCAACTATGAGCAAAACAGTGTACTCAATCATGTTACTTTTAATGGAAATAGTCTTGAAAATAGATTGCATAAAGAACATTTGTCATAACGGCTGGTCTAGCAAATCACGCAAGCACAACTAGATAAATAAGGTAATGTGTCCTGCCACTTGTAACTTAATTCTCCAGTGTATTTCATTAGAAGGATCTTAATTTTCATCTGAATGTCTCCGCCTTAATGAGAAAGAGACTAGAGTTTGGCTGGAGCCCAGATCAATTTCATGCTATAACAAGAGTAACCATCTCAAACTTTGCCTTTCCAGTAAACGAACTATATAATATGTTAAAAAAAGGAGGAAACATACAAACAAGCAAACAATCTCTATCCTAAACTATACTTTGAAATCTTTGCTTTAGGAGTCTTGAAAATGCAATTAGTGAAGAAATACAGCTTTTGAGGCAGTGGCTGTTTCAGATACAAAGTGTTGGAAGAGATTAGTGAAATAGCTTTTGTCTTTTTCATGCTGATTCCACTGGAGATGTGCTGAAAGCCATAAAGATATGCTTCTTTCTCCAACTCATTTATTTCGCATATACAATAATTTGCGGTCAATAAATCTAGGATGGATTTGCATGGTAAGGCATTGGTGTGGCAAGCAGAATGGATAATAACTTTATCCATAATGTGGTTGCGGTATTTTTATAATCAGTTTCGTAATGTGATATTACTGGAGAGTATCATCAACCAATGTTCAATATTAAACAAAGTTTTCCAAAGCAACACATGCTATGTACTAATTCATGTCATCAGAGATCCATCTTCTGGTGTATGAGACTCATCTTGTGTGCACATGGCTTTCATGGAGATGATAGCGCAGAGAAATTTACTTTTACTGTTCTATAGCTGGGCACTCCAGATGGATCGTTTTACCATAGCAGGACATTTTACCAAGAGGAAAATAATTCTTTCACAAGCCAGAGTTTTCTTGACTTTGCAAGGTAATACTTGTGGAAGGGTGAAAATTTCTGAGATCTTTAATGAGAAACAACAACTTTAAAATAACAATTGAAGTAAAGGCTATTAACAAAATATTAGTTTACTTCTTCCATGTGTTCATTTGTATGTTTAGTGTCTTATAAAAAGCAGAAGATTTAAATTAAGGAAGTAATTTCCTTAGAAATATCTATTATAGAAGAAAACATTGAAACCCAGTCATTTAAACAAACCAGAATTTAATATTTGTTAAAAATAATTTACAGTTCAAATCTCAGTATAATCTCAGTCTACTGAAACATGAAAATTTGAGACTCTAGAAATCTTGGTCTTGCATCTGGCTGAGTTAGTCTTCAGGCTTAAGTTTAAGTACAACCTTCAATTTTCAAGCACTATCAGCTGTCAGGAAGGTAAGGAATAGTTTACACAGCATTTGACAATCTGCTTCCCCAGATACCTATTTTTCCCGGAGGTCCTTCCCTAAAGTTTGAAGTGCGCAAGAGAACAAAACTTGGCTCTCCCTGAATCTGGATTGTGCTGCCTGTCCTACTCTTTACAAAATTTCAGCACACATAGGCACAGATCCAGCAAAGCATGTGCATAATTTGAAACCCATGAATAACTCCAGTTAAAGCTGCCAAAGATGGTAGGATGAACAGAGAAACCACTGAATTTCAGAGCAAAAATACAGGATGAAACTGCATCCTCAAACATAAGACTGCAAACTTTAGAAGGGTACTCACTCAGCGCTTGTCAAGAAGGATGTTGCTTTTCAAGTTATTCATATAAATCACTATGGTATCTGAACTTCATTGAACAATTCATGAGAAATATATTTGCATTTGATTTTCCTTTTCTTAAGCTTCTGTTTGTTGCAACTTTTAACTCCCACGGGAGACTGGACTGAACTGTATATGTAATGTTTTCTTCTTCAGCAAAATAATTTTACTTCTATCACCAAGTATTGGGCAGAAGGTGGAAATATTTTTAAAGGTCAAATCATAAAACTGTAAAGTCTGGAGGAATTTATCGCTAGGGAGTTATACCAAGTGTACCACTCCCTTGTATGAAAACTTAATTGATGTCACTTGGTTGAAAATATTATCTCTTGAGACAAAATTTGATATGACGTTATGTAAGCTATCAGAGTAAAAGACATTTTTTGGATCAGATTTTAAGCCCAGCTTGTAGTATCACAATTGGTCATTGTAAAAATGATTATTATATCACAACCAGAGGATTATGATGTCAGGTGGGGAATAAGTGCAGAAGCAGATAAATTCTTCGGAAACAACAGTGATTCTGTTTTAAAATACTGTCTTCAGAAAGAACGACCATAAGTACAGGAAAATAAACTGCACAGAAGAGTGCTTGTTTCCAAACAAGATATTTCATAAGTTTTCCATACGGTGACAGCTGCTTTTTCAAGCACCACATTCTGCTCTCCGTTACATCAGCGTGAATCCAGAGGAATTGCATTTGAATTGTCTTTTGCTAGGGACTGACATCAGGGTAACGACAGTAAAATTTGGCTTTAATACATTTTCTCAGGAATCAAGCCCATTTATTCCCTTCAAAATAGAGAAGGGGGAATTACCACACATCATATGATGTCATGTATCATTCAACACTATGGAAGAAAAATGGGCAGGAAGATTCATTTGAAGTACGGGGTGCTGTTTTTTTCCTCTTCTCCTTCCAATTTTCACAACTTCTTGTGAAAGCCCGTGTTGCTGAAGTATAAAATAGACCTTTTGGGCACAAGGCAGCTCTCCTAACAGCTGGGTCTGCCACCACAATAAAACCTTTCAGGACACTAACTAGGCTTAGGCCCACTGCTCCCTGTTGTTAGCAACATCACACAAGTAGTTTCAAGGCTCTTTATCAGCAGGTAAAAGGGTGTGTTTAGAACAAAATTGTCATTGGCAAACTTAGGTCTGACATGGAACACTGCTGCAAATGGGTAAAGACTGAGTTTGCATGCATCAGCTTTTGCAATTTCATGTAAAGTCACCTTCCTGGAGTCACAGTGTTTTCCTTAACTTTGTTCTGTAGTGGAGGGGGGAGAGGAGGAGAGTGAGGTTTCAGTCACTAAAAGCAAATGACAAGTAGCTTCAGAGCCTAAGAATTCACACACCAACCTGCTGCCCTCATTTGTATTCAACAGATGCCTCAATTTTCCCCACTCACTGCCTAGTCTGTGCTGATCAGTATAAACAATGGAATTTTTGTCTTTATGAACATATTTTTGTTCCATTTCACTTCAAGGTAGAGACAAACATTAAAAAAAAAGATAGAAGAAAAGCAACCTTCTTAGACACATTTATAATCTTAAAAATTGATAGGTAAAGCTTTAAGAAATAATTAAGATATTTAAGAATTTGGCTGAGAGATTCCGGAAACTAGTACACGATGCTATAAGATTTAAACAGAAAGAAAAAGAAACAGCAAAAAAGGAAACATAAGGGATAATCTGTAAGGTATTTTACAATGCCAGGGGAAATGAAAATGACTAATTATGCTAACTTTATGTTATACACATATAGTATATGTAGTATATACATATACTATCAATATGGATCATGTATTGTCTTTATATGTATATATATATAGATACATAGTGTGCCTATATGAGTCCAGCCTTTTTCCATACTATTTTGATGTATCTTTTAATTAAGCTACTTTGCATGCACAGAAAAGCTGGCTTATCAGTATATGATTTTTTCTTTCCCAGTCAGATCTCAAGTCACTAAGGTGTTGCTAAGTAGCTAATCCTGGTCCAGAATTAAGAATTTCCATTGTTGTGGGAAATATTTACTGGCAGTACCAGCATCTTTGTCTTTCCTTCTCAGTTACAGGGAGCAGGGCAGTCTCTGAGAGAGCAAAAAGATGTTACACAGTGTCAGCAGGTCTCCATTATCATATGATCTCCAACAAGGTGTCATGCTGACCTGGTGCAGCACTCCTCCCTACATCTGGCCATATGTTCCCTTTCCTTTGCCACTTTTACCACCTCTACCACTGCTGTTAGTCCTTGGTCACTGGGTGAGATGCTCCAGGGAGTTATGAACAGTTTCATATCCTGCCTGGAGAGAAAAGAGGGAAGGAGTACTGCAGCTGTCCAGACTTGGGTTTGACTGCACTTTCCCCAAGACCAGGTTCTGGTGTAAAAAAACCTCATAGAGAGTCAGGGATGTTTGTTTTATTTCCTGATGCCCTTTGTAGTAATTCTCTCTGTATGCACATACAAATGTCAAAGTAGCAAAGCATTTGAAGTGTCCCTAGAATTCCTGAGAAACAGAAACCAAGATGGGTTTTCAGTTATTTTCCTAGAAAATTGCTCTAAAGTTATATGAGTGTGCATGTGTCCAATCTACGTTTGGATTTCCACAAACAAGATTTATGTGACTGACTGGTTCAGCTCCATCCTAACTTTGTTTTGGATTTCAACACTTTGTGAGAGAGGAGGAATCTTTCTTTCCAATGTCTACATTTACGTGCCTAAAATATCATGAAGTCTGATGTCAGAAAAGCAAATAGAAAAATAATGTAGTGTAAAGATTTTCTGAAATAGTTACAAACACAATCTAGAGGAGGGATAAAGTTCCCCTCCCCTGCTGAAATCCCTATTCACTGGGGCTTCAGAGAGTGAAAGAGAGAGTTAGTTAATGCTTTCTTAGAGCTTGTTTTTCTTTGAATTCCCTCCTCTGCTCTTCTAGCACACACTTGTACATATTGCTGACTCTAAAAGCATTCCCAGAGGTCAAATTATCGAAAGCTCAACCAAGTTTTCCTAAGCTATCACAGTTTACTTACCATTCCCAGTTTTCACAGGCTATCTGAACAGTGATTAAATACCTATCAATTTTGGCATCAGAAGCCATAAACTGACTCTTTAGCCCCTATGTTTGTGTGATAATGTTTGATCTTCCAAAGGCAATTTGCACTCACACATTCTGTTCAACAGAATCCAACTTGCAATTTGTCTACAAAAACACCCATCCTCATTAAAAAGTTTTCCAGTCTAGAATGTCAAATAGGACATATGTATTAGGACGACAGTCAGTGGTTACATTTTTGTTGGTTTTATATCTTTGTCGTACACTAATGAACCACTCAGCACAAGAAGAATAAAACAAAAACAGACAGAAGAAAGGTCCAGAAAAGAACAATGACCATAGCCCATGTTGCACATGAATGTTTGTGCTTTGCTGCAATTCACCTGGACTATTTAAAAACCTATGATGAATGGGTGGCACAAAAGATAGTGTTGTGTCTTTCAAGCCTTTGAGAATTGGCAGTAAAAGTTACGAAGCAAAATTACATAGGGCCAAAAGGTTGGCCATGATGGATCCCAGATACAATGGAACTGGGGATTTTCTGTATACGAAGTGATAAGGAGGGACTTTTAGGGTTGACAGGAATGACTTGCATACTATGACAAATGAAGAGGTAAGGATGTGGCTGTTGGCATAGTACATGAGAAATGCGGGATCAATTTCTTGTCATGTTAATGTCTTAGTGTGTGGCCTTGAGGAAATCCCTTAGGTTCAGACCTTGAAAGGTATACACAGATCTAAAGATGCAAATCAGAATGTAAGAGGACTTCCAAAGACAAACAGAAAATCCTTACATGTCTTATTTTTTTAATCGCAGTGGTTTGTTGTGTTTTTTGCAGGAAAATGTTTTATGTATAGTCAGTTGCTCCAACTTGGAAAAAAAGTGGGTGATAAAAGCCAAAATTGGATTTGAAGGCCAAAGTAGCTGAACCCGTAATGCATTTGTGTGTAATACACCTTGCAAGTTGTCTCCACAGCCAGCAGTGGAGAAAAGGTCAGAACTGGTTTATTATCTGTCTTTTTGGAGATCCACCAACCATTAAATCTGTTGGAACAGAGGAGCAAGTGATTCTGCAGCTGGTCATTTGGGAGGAGACCTTCCAGTTTGATCAGACTTCCCTCAACAAAGTTCAATACATCAGGGCCAGAATAAGATTTAAGGAGCCAAAAGTTTCATAGCTGCTGTTGCTTTGGTTTTTCCTTTATAATGATTTTTCTTAAATTGGCTTTTTTCTGAAGAATTAGAACATCAAATATTTCTTTGCATTTCCCTCATCTCCTGTAAAAAACTAACATATGTCCGTATTTCCTCAGTGAAGGCCCAACAGCCAATAAACATAGGCAATTAGAGGGACAGAAGTCTCTGTGCTTGGAAGTTAAAAGACTTGGAAGTTTTGTTCAATTTGCATGAGTACCCTGGAGTTGATCCATTGAATACAGAAGCTACTGACCCATACCAGGAGTAGGGGAAAATAAACTTTTTGCAACTCTTATTAAAGTCACATGCCTGGCACTGAGCTGTTAAGGTGAGTTTCTCACCATGGCTCCTGGTATCACAGGTGCTGTACATCTGTGTCTGAGAGGAACATCAGGCAGCAGAGGCCAAGGGAATAGAAAAAGGTTTGTTTAGGTTGGAAGAGCAATCTGAAAACATTGCTGTTCAGACAGGCATGTAACCTGTCTACAGAACAGGATGCAAAGAAAATTTTTGAAGAATTTGATGAGGTGTTTAATAGACCTGAAAGCATTGTGAATAAAACACATCATACTGATACAGATCCCATTATGCTGCCAAAAGTACTAGCATCACACAGAGTACAGTCTCATTAGTCCTGAGAAATGAAGGAAAAGTTGATTGTGACAAGATGGTAAGATGCAGTGCTATTGAGAGAATGCAGATACTGACTGGTGTGGTTAGCAACCCAATCACATACAATAATAAGAAATGTTACGGATTTATGTAGATTGAGGAGATTTGAATAAGGCTACCAAATGCAACATAGCCCAAGGGAGCGCTGGGAAAAGACATGTCTAGACTTCCAAAAGCAAGAACATTTCCAGATCTAAATGCAAGCCTGTGATTTTGGCAACTCCAGTTTGATAAAATTTTAAACTCTACACCTGCACATCTCTTTTTACTGATGCATTTTTAAGTAACTTTGCTCTGTGATTGCTTCAGAACTCAAAAAGTGCCACTCAACAGAATTTTAAATCCCCTAAAAAACAGGAGGAAACAGATACTTGTAACCTCTCAAGCTAATGTGATAATCATCAACACTGTAAAAATAATAGCTGATATCCAGTTTAGCAGGTCTGGCTATCAGAAGCATTTTTCTTCACTGCATAGGCCCTTTATAGATTTCCTTCTTTTTGGTTTTTTTTCCTTCCATGAGAAAAAGAAAACAACTGTGTCAGCAATAAGGTCTATGTCAAATAGATTTCATGTTTAGATTCCTGTCTTATACAGGCAAAGGACTTGAACTTCAGAGGTAGAGCTTCATGACATGTTGCCTTCAGGAGTGAGGCCAACATCTGAAATTTCTGCATTGTTGCTTTTTCCCAACGCCACTTGATGATTCTTTTTACTCCATTAGCTGGTGCATGCACTGCAAGTATGTGAAAACAACCCCTTCCATATGCCCAAAAGGATTATTTTTAAACATTCTTGGTCACCATATTTCTAGTATATTCCCACAATAGATTTGTAGCATCCCAGATGAGAAAGTGGCAGCCTCTGACATAAGAGTAAAATGTGGTAGATGATGTCTGGAAATCCTTACAGGAGATTTTGCTTCTGAAGTCACTAGGTTGTGACACTGCAGTCTGGGTCTCTCACACATCACATGAAAAATGCACTTAAAATTCTTTTCTAGACTAAGCCTCCTTTTGGACCAATAATGACTCAGTTATTTGAAAGCATTTTCAAAGTATCATTATATATACAGCTGGAGAATTTCAAAGGGACCCTTTGCAGAATTGTAAATATTCTGCTTATCAAGCAATTCACCTGCTATAGACAAAAATAGCAGGGAGTGTATCTGAGTCGGGATTTCACATTTCCTGCATGAGTGTGCTCTCTAAGGAGGTTTTTAGCAATCAGATACAGACTCAGAAGTTTTGGAGGTTTTTTTCTGATTTTAGCCAGAAATTGCACATTCAATCCAAGAATCTTTCTCTCAAAAACTACTGGATTAGTACCAAGCGTCAAAACCGGATTCTGGTAATTCCTGTGTAGTTCTGAGAAGGACCTGATCACATCCATATAAACATGTAATGACTCATCCAAAACACAGGAAACAATCCTGAAAACAGAAGTACATTTCTAAAGCACACCAACAACTTTCTTAGAGCAGTTTAGCTTTCAAAAGCTTCTAAGCATAAAAATAACAGCAAGCAGCAAGGTTTCAAGTAATCATGAGTCAAGTAATACTATTTCTGAGTAATGAGGAGCACAAAATGATGCCAAATTGTAAGTGATTGTTAGAGTAATTCTGCATGGATGGTCAACAGTGAAAGCCCAGAACCATCCAAGTATAGCTTTTTGTGGGCTCTGTCAATGTGAAGTTGCTGCACATATTGGAAGGTGGCATAAAAAACTCCAAATCATAATGGAACACAGCATGAGAGCAGAAATGTTAAACAGAGCCCACAAGGGCCTATCTGGGGTTTGAAACATAAAACACTGTATAGAATGTCTTATAAATACCATTACAGAAAATAAAAATAAAATCTGCAACAAATATGGGAAAAGATGCAGAAGAACTGCTATTCCTTTTGAACTTGCCTCCCAATAATGGAATAACTCATTAAGCAAATAATTGAGGTCTTTATTTCTTCAGGGGATAAGGGTATTATCTGAAGAACTGAGGAAGTTTGGATTTTACTATTTTGCCTCTCTCTAAATTCAGCAGCTAGTTCTCTTTCAAAAGACCAAAGAAAAAGGTGAATAGATTGTTATTTGAAAGTGAGTTGTTGCCCACCCTAAATTCCCAGAGTTGACGTTTCTGGCACTGGCTGTAAGAGCGTTGGCCAAATCATTCCTTCCAAGCAGAGCCCAGTTTTGCCTTGGCAGAAGCACCATATGGCAATGGGTGCCTTTGAGATCTAAAGCCTCTTCAAGCACCACTGAAGTGCTGCCATTGCCCCTCTCCTTATAAGGGGGTGCAGCATATGCTCTCCTGACTAGCTGATTAGCACTACTTAGAGCTAAATAGCAGAAGGATCAGGTTTTACCCTTCTCTATGTCTTCAGACTGTCGTACCCCACAGAGGAAGGTGACAAAGCAAGTTTTCTCTCACATGAAGGATGCAAAAAGTCTCTCTCATTTCTCCTTAAATAACACTCTATTACATCTCTCAGATACAATCTTGGATAAGTTAGTATTGATTGTATCTAATCCATATGTTTTCTGGGGAAAATATACATTGACTGGGGACATGGTTTGTTTATTTGACTGATGTAAAATAGTCTGGAGTGTTACACATTCATTCTACTTGAAAAAGATAGATTTTCAGCTTTGTACTATCTTCTCCTTATAAGAAAAGAAAAGAAGTAGCTGTGCTTTCTTTGTGCAACCAGAAGTAAAGTGAGTGTAACAACATCATTGTAAAATGATGCGCTTTATAAAGTCCCGAATATGGTGCATCTTTTGTGTTTTCTTTCTAATTGTTTGCTCAATGCAAAAGGATAATTCATTAGGCAAATTCTCCAAATAATCTCAAAGTGACATGAATTCCTTTGCAGAGTGAATGTCTGTAGCAAGTAATCCATGGACAACAGACAGGCGTCTCTTGTCATTTTGGAGCTCTAATCCACTGCCTGGAGCATGAAAATGCTCAGGATAACAAGTGTGGGAATGACCGAAATCAACATTATTTTTTTATTTTCTTTTCTTAACAATGCTGCTGATCAATAGAATTGCTGAATCTGGCAGATACAATGCCACGGGATTAATGAATTAAGCTCAGGAAGCAGAAGAATTTGTTAAAAAGGAGAGGGGAAAAGCCCCTTCTTTTCCACTGGTGTGTGAATATTAAGCAATGAAAGCAGCAATGACAGAATTTTAGCCCTTGTTTTACCATAGCACCAAGCCTTGTTCTGCACAAGTCTTTCCACTTTAATTAGAACCATACTGACACCCGCTTTTTCAACTATGAACTTCACTTTTAAATTTGAAACTATTTCCACAATGCTGGTTTAGTAGCTAGGTCTGAGCACAGAAGAGAGATGCTGTGTTTGTGTAATTCAGGGTGAAGTGTGGTCAGCATCAGTGGGACTAGGTAACTGGTTTTTAAACCCCAGTAAATTGTGGTAAAAGGAAGGAAGAGACTCACTGAAATGCCATAGACTCTGTCACCTTAAAGCACTCACATACTCGGGAAAACCACAGAATGAAATACAGAGAGGTCATCACACTTCTTTGATGGTGCCAATGTTTTACAAAGGTCGATTGCCACTGTTTCTGTCAATACTGCATTAGGAATGCAACGCAGGGTACATATCTGTGCAAGACATTAAATTCCAAAATACACATTAGATTGATATTCAGCACAGCATGGAAATTTTAATAAACCACCAGGCACTAGAAGGGGTTTGTTCAGATATGTGGGAGGGGAGAGCGTAAATTTGCTTATGTGCTTGTGTTTACGCCTCCTTAAAGACCTCTGGGGATTTTGTGTGTCCTTTTGTCTAAACAAACAAACAAAAAATCTTTATCTAGTTTCATTGCACAAAAATATATTACAATAATCACACAGTTCTAGAAATTGGAAAGTTTAGAACATTTTCAACTTGTAAGAACACTTCAGAGAATACTCCTGTATAATTTATGAGCCCCTGTAGACCTGTCCATGTCTTGAACTGATTGTTGAAGTGGGCTTTACTAGGAATTTCTTTTCCTGAATTGGAGTAGTGCAGGAGGTGGGGAAGGAGGGAGGGTTAGAGCAACCTTCCCTAACAAGGCTTTAAAAGCTTCAGTGGTAAAGTTATGCTGATGGGAGACTTTGTTACATGTTTTTAACTGGGAACAACCCGAGGAGGATTACACTATGGGCAGGAGCTGTTATTTATGTGGGTAGCAACGTCGTGGGCTGTGTTGTGCTGTTGTTGTTTTTAAAGTGGGACGTGCTTTTTCGACTAGAACTGTAAAATGATTTAAAAAAAAAAAACCGACCCACCAACCAAACAAAACCCAACAAACCCAAGCCAAGCAAAACCAAACCCAACAACCTGGACAATGACATGAAACAGCTGGTGAAATGTCTAGCTCCGTGCCTTCCCCAAGCGCGGCGGCGGCGGAGGTTTCTGTTCTCTCATCTCTGCCGCGATGCGTTTCTTTTTTTTTTTTTCTTTTCCCCTTTTCTTTCTTTTTTTTTTTTTTTTTTTTTTTTAGCTCCTTGCATGTGCGGTGACAGCCGGGGAAGGGGGGGTCTCTCCTCCCGGCGCTCCCATTGTCAGGCGCTCCGGAGCGCGGGCAGCGCGGTGTCCCCCGCGCCTGGCGGAGCGCGGGGCAGCAGCCCCCGCCCCGGACCGCCTCGCCGAGCGCGGGGAGCGCAGCGGAGCAGTGCGGGACCCGCCCCGGCCCGCCCGGCCCCTGCCCCTGCCCCCGGCCCGCGCCGCCGCCGCCGCCCGCAGCATGCCGCCCCCCGCCGCACGCCGCCCGCGCCCGGGGGCTGCCTCCCTTTCCGGCCCGCGGCGTGTGCGTGACGGGGGCTGCAAGTTGCCCCGGAGGCGGCGGCGGCGAGCGGGGGCCGGGGCGGCAGCGGCAGCGGCGGCGGCGGGGCGCGGCGGGCGCGGAGCGCAGCCCACCCCCATCACCTGTTACCTCGCTCCCCAGGTTGCCTGAAGTTCCCCGGCGGCGCCCGGCAGGACGGGGAGCGCCACGGCTGCGGCTGGCGGGGACCCTACGGTGGCTGCTGCAGCATGGGCTGGCTCAGGGGGATTGCCTTGCTTTCCTTGGGAGTATTACTAGCAGGAAGAGTCAACTGCCAGCATGTGAAGAATAATGTGCCAAGGCTCAAATTGTCGTATAAAGGTAAGTCTGTTGTTCTCTCTTATTCTCGGTTTTTCTCCGAACCTCTCTCCTCCTGCCCCGTCGCTCCCTTCCTCCCTCCTCACCTTCCTCAGTGCTTTCCCTTATCATCCAAAGGGGAAACTGACCTTAGGAGAAATTTCTGAGAACATTTACTTAAAAAGCCCCTCCGTGCTGCGGTCGGTACCAGGCAGTTTAAACCCAGACAAAGAAGAGTTAGTTGCGGTTGCAGACGAGTACTCCGGATCGTGCAGATCCCTGTTAGAGCATTTTTCAGTCCTGTGCTATTTCACCGGACTTTACTCTTCAAAACGATGAGCCGTGTTTAGCCACCCAGCTCATCTCCCCCGTGCTGAGCATGCAGTGCAGCCACGATCCCAGATCTGCTTTAAACATCATGGAATAGATGAAGATTTACAATTTTTTTTAATTTTGTATTTTAGGCATGAAGTGGTTAATTTTCAAGTCATGAATATTCAGTTTGTACAAATCTGACAATCAGATGCCTAACATAAGCAGTAGATGGTGGGTTTGCCAAGAAACTATAAACTGAAAGGAACAGAAAAGGAGGAGAGGACTGCTAGGCACCAGAAAATGCTGCCTATGGATGTTTAATGCAGTGCGATTTATTTGAACCAGGGTTGTTTTCGGTGTAGTCTGATGTGTGTCATTAGAGATCACAGGGAAGGTGTAACTGAAGAAAGAGAGCTGTGAGATTACGTTTACGTTTGGAATTGTGTAATGCCACTCACACTGCAGTTGTCAGTAATTAACTTTTGTATAATAGTGCCTGTATTAAAGGAGAACAGTGAAGTAGACAGGCTCTTCTCTTTATCAACATAGTTCCACTCTGAGTACATTTTCAGAAGAATTCCTCAAGTCTGGAGAATGTACAACTGGGAACGAAGTTTAAAATGTAAGAGCTGTAGAGTATTTTTTTCTGAAACAGAGAGCTATACACCTAGGTACATACACATGTCTCTGAAGAGCTGCCTCCTCATAATTCTCAGATTATTGAAGGCTGAGAGAAGGAGCAGCAGCTACGGTTCTGAAAGGAGAGAGGAAAATAACACACTGCTTCTACAGGGGGAAGAAGAGAACATGTGTGTGCATGCCTGGTCATAGATGTCAATCTCAGTTTACAGCATAGTGTCAATACATCTCTTGCCAGTAGAAATACGTTTTCCTTTTTTTTTCATCTTTCTCATGCTGCAAATGAGAGGGGGGAAGGTCCTCTCTGATACAGGGCAGGCGTCATTTTCACACTCCAGATGAAAAAAAGAATTAAGCACCTGCAAAACTTGGATGCACTGTGTGAAATAAATGCATGTGCCAGGTTTTCTTAAAGAACACATATATGCGTTTTTGTGGGTATTTAAACTTGAAAATATATGAATGAAAAGAACAGTTCAAAGGGTTCAGAGGCTGTTTATGAAAAAAAAATTGTATTTAACACAAAATTGATTATTTTGAATAATGGAGTCTAAAGAAAGCTTCTACTGTAACTACATGTCATGTCAAAAAGCTCATTAAAAACCTCTTAATTGCCTCCAAACTTCTACTACAATCATACTGAAACTCAGATTAGTATGTAGAAGCATAAATGCTATAAATATATCCCGTAAAGGGGTTTAATGGCTAATTAATTATTGTTTATTTTTTCCCCCTTTTAAAGTTTATCCATGGCTCAAGTCTGCTACCCCTGCTCATATTGGCTAAATGCACAGAAACTAGTTTCAAAGAGTGGCCAAATGTGACTGATGGTGGTTTTCCTTTTTTCTTTTTTTTTTTTTTTCTCACCCCACTGGTGCTGTATCCACAGACCCTTTAAAAATATTTTGCTACTCTGCTGATTGGTTGTTTTCCAGTTCTGCTCTTGCTGGAATAGTCTCATTTTCATTTTTTTAAAATACCAGATATCAAATTTTGCTATATGACCAGTTCTATATGAGCAAAACAGGAAGCTGAGGGGAACATCAAAACTCTTTTATACTTGGTGAATCACTGTGCGACAAAAAAGAGTCCAAGTGGTGAGCAACCCTGTTTCCTATCTAGTCAAGATAGTAAATGCGTAGTTAATCCAAAGCAATTTAAAGTCTGAATACTTACAGGAGTTCACACTCTAGCCTTTGATTCACATATTTGACATCAATATGTGTGACTCTAAAATTCAGATCAGACTACTCATGTGCTAATGTTAAATACCAGTGTAAACGCTTGGCCAGGTCAATAGGAGGGAGAGTGTTGCCTCTGCTGCTGCACTGATCCCCAGGTATGGAGATATCATTATTAGTCAGGGAACACTAAGCCTTGTCAGCTGGTGCCTTTCCAGAAAAATTTGCTTCCAGTGCAGTACTCAGTGCACAGATCAATGTTAACACCTTGCGTAGGAACATCCTTAAACGCTGTGGGTATTGAAAATATGTCTTTTAGGCACTGACATAATACCTCACATGCTAATACTTATCTCTCTGGATATACTTCACCGCCATGTGACTATGTGATACCAAGTGATTCATCTCTATTTAAACTGCTTGCAAGTAGAAAAAGAAGCTACCCAGTTAGTTACCCATTCCTCATCTTCATGAAGAGATGTGGCTGAGTAAAATAAACTTCTGATGTTGGACAAAAACCTCCAAACATGTAGGGTGAAAAGAATGACCCAAGCGACTTCACTTTTTCTGTGACAGTCATTGTGCTTTCTTTTAAGATGTGTGCTTGTTGTTTCTCTAAACAAATACCTTGGAGCTAATTGTCGGTGCTTTATTTCAAAAGAAAATCAAGGATGTATTTTACCTTCTTGTTTGTCTCAACTAATTAGATGTCAAACATGGTTAAAAAGCTCAGACATTTGCTTTAAAAGTTAGCAAAATGAGTCACGAAGGGTTAAATCCCTGCCAACCTTGATTTCCTATGGTCACTTGCTTTCAAAGGCCCAGTATTAGCTCTGCCATTTCCCTGGTTGCTGGACAGAAGTTTTGGTTAACTCCTGTTCTTACTTCCTCTTAACTTCTTGTCACTCAGTCTTGCAGAAGATCAGAAGCATCCTATGGGCATAATGCAGATAGGAAGTGGCAGAGAAAGTGTATAAATGCATAAGTTAAGGCCACATCTGTGATCTGAAAAGGTTCTCTCTGTTTATTGTGAAACAGAGTTCTGGTTACTTGGTTTATATCACCTGGATCCTGCTGGCATGTTAAAGAAATGAAATTTGAGGAGAGCAGTAGGGAAGTCCTTGTCCAGCTGAACTCTGTGATGAAGCTCCTGTTCAGTAGCTTTTGGGTTTTGCTCTGTACTTTTTAAAGTTTCCAAGCATTTTCATCTTTGTACATGGACTGGAAAGGTTTTACTCAGATGATACTTATCTCCTTATTTCAGTCCGAAGGAATTAATATGATTAAAAGCCTGATCCAAAGTTCACTGAAGTCACTAAGTGCTGGATCATAGCCTAAATGTGGTAAAAACCAGCCAAAAACTGAAAGCTCAGTTGAGCTCTTCAACCACTGAGCTCTTCTTTTTGTGTTCTTCAAAGACTCTGTGTCCTTATTGTAGAGTAACAAGAAATGTCATTGCTGATCTATCAAAGGTAAAAGAATCTTCCCTTAAAGAATGTAGGGTTGGGGTGGGTTGTTTTTTTTTTCTTTTTTTGTGTTTTTTGTAATCTCATTGGCTTCAATTCTGATGTCGGTTGTAAGTCTCTGTATTGTGTCACCAGGTCACAGATTCTGTTCAGGAAACTCCTATTGAGCAGTGAGTTCTCAGAAAGATGGTGATCAAGTTGAGTGTGCAAAGTTTAAAACAATAAATATAGCCTTAACTCCAGATGGATTTCTTGTATCGTTTATTGTTTCGTATTTTCTTTTGCTGTCCTCTGTATGGGGAGGTAACAGCACAAGCAGAGATGGAACCAGCTACAGTATCCTTTAAATATAAACAAATAAGCCCAAAGAAAGAGTTTCCATTAACAATTCCTTGATTTGCACATTTTTTTCATAAAGCAACCCTGATTTTTGCCTCCACATGAGTAAATCTTGTCAACCCAACTTTCTCAAATCCATCTGTCACGTCTTATTTGTCTATTGAAAATTACTAAATGCTGTAAGTATGTTTTGCAAGAGTACATGTGTGGTTCTCCTTTGTTATTGTTGCTCAATTGGATACATATTACTTGAGAAAAAGTAAGTGGAAAAGCATTGCACACAGATTTAGCTCTATTACTCTCTGGCTTCAATTCAAGCCATATTAAAAGTAAGTGTCTTGTTTAAAGTTGCAGTGATAGTGACAACTACTCCATCCTTGATGTGCAGCTGATTTACAATTTTATAGCATGGATTTTTATCCAGATGAAATCCTGGCCCTAGTGAAAGCAATGGCAGAACTTCTGTCTGTTTCAATCTGTCCCACGTGGAGTGATGAGGGAGGAATGGCACCACACTGAATTACCTGGATGAACGCTAATGTGAATATGATACCTGCCTTGTAGTTTGTTGACCCAGTCTGGCTGTAGTTGATGACCTGCTGGTGGGTTTGATTGTGGTTTTTCCTTTCCATCAAACTTTATAACTCACAATTCAATACCTCTGCAAATATTGGGAAAGCCGGACAAAGTGGGAGAAGGAAATGGGGAGAGAAATATTGGCAAGGGAGCCTGTTTCTCTTGAGCTGGGACCAGTGTTGAAGTTTGTCTCAGATTTCAAGGTATCTGCTTAAAAACCTTTGCTTAAACTATCTTGTAAGAGTACTGTCTGATGGAAAAGCCTCTCTGACATGCCTGAAAGGGAGAGAACAGCCCTGACATAGGAACAAGACTGTGAAGAAAGGTAAATCAGGGACATTTGCATCTTTAGCTTCCACCATTTGTGACAAAATTTCTGCATGAGACCAGCACTCTCGGACCTCTCAGTGCAGGAGGCTGGGGGTCAGTGAAGATTAAAGATGCAGCCACAGCCTCTTCAGCTTTTTTTTTTTTTCTTCAAAATAATGAGTCTTTCAGGGAAGGTCTGTGTGTTGGTCTTTCTATCATTGTCTATCATTGGTTGATTGGGGTCTTCCAAGACCTGGGAGCTCTCAGGGAGGAGGTAGGACTACCCTGCTGGCCTCTGACAGCCCACAGGCTGATAGGAGGGAGAAGCTGATGAAGGAAGTGCCTAAGCTCAAGTCTTGCCTATATAGGGAAGTTTTCAGCTAGCTAATTGGGGCCTGAGACAGGCAGTGTAATTGGAACAAGGAGGGTGAAAACCTAGCCCAACATTCTCATTTTGCGTTTCCAACTTTCCCATTTAATTCCAGTGGAAAAAGTGGTTGCTGAATTACAGAGCCTCCCTCTTCTGAGAAGCTGGAGTTCTCTATAATTATTTTTACTGTACGGTTTGCAAATGACTGAATTATTCATGGAAGGTGCTGTATTGACAGCCATGGAAACTCTACTCTTTTGTTGCAGACAAGGTGTGCAGCACTTACTTGTATTGTTTTTAACAGCATCTTTAAAACTGACCTAGTGGGGAATTTAAATATCCATACTTTCACTGAACTCCAGTGTGTCTTCTGATGTGTGAAGTCTGCCTTAAAACTTACTTCTGTGCTTGAAGCTTTTGATCAGGACTGAAGTACTTATCTATTTGCTTTGGGTTTATTCAGGTGTGTACTTATTCCATAACATTTAGCAAAGCAGTATTTAAAATAAGAAACCCAGTCATGGCAGGTTGTTGCAATGTAAATGGGTTATTTTTTATAATCTCTCCTGAATGCAACTCTGTATGCACAGAAAGCATTTCCATGGAGTTACCACCTGAAAAGAAACCACTAAATGATTTGTATTTTTAACTCTTTCTTTTTTCTTGGAAGTGTTTTTCAGTTTTAATTTAATGCATTGCTATACTGTGATCCTTTTAATATGGTTTTCGTTTGCTTAATCACTGATTCTGCATATGGCCTTTAATGCCCACAGCTGCTGTTAGAGAGACATCTTCTTTATTTACTTCCTCTGGCCCACAGACTTTCCCCTCACGTGCATACCTGGAACACTGCAATGGAAGCACCTGAAATACAAAGTTATTCCAGTATTTTCAACATTTTCTACATTGGCTGGAGCCTGAGTTGACCCAGGTTCAATCTGAAGCAAAATCACATCTTCACCTGAGGCAGTGCCTAAGTGACTGAGAAGAAAACAAATCCTTCTAAGTGGTGTCAGTGATTGTGACATTTTCCAGTTGTTTGAAAGCTTAAAAGGGTAAAATTGTTTTCAGGCTCCTACACACTTATTTTTAAGCAAATGTGTGGGGTGGACCCTGGGAGCTCTATGGCAAACTTTTAAAAGGAGGTTCTGGAGCCTCTTTTGGTGCTCTCGTTAATTAAGGTTACATGTAAAAATTGTTGCTGGTGTTGTGCTGGTGGGCGATTCAGCGAATTCCTTCCCTTGCAGGATTAAAGCTCCCTTCAGGAATGTCTGCAAGTTCATGTTCCTCCCACATACAGCCTTCATATAGGTTAGCTGCTCTCTTCCAGTAACAGCTGTGGATAGTGAGAATAACTGTGGGGATAGTACTTTTACTTGACTTTTCCTATTTTTTCCAAGTGGGACAGTGCCTGAATATACAAGAGAGAAAAGGATGGCCACAGCTGTTGAGAGCATCAGAAATCTTAAGAGTGTTGTAACCTTTCTCCTGCACCACAGGAGGTTCTCTGTGGTGTCTTTTCTCTTTCTTTGTGACTGACACAGTCAGCCCCATTAGGCCCTTTTCACTGTCAGGGGAAGGAGAGGTATCTCCAGAGAGCTAATCTTGGGTTAGGCAGACTGAATGAGACTTTAAGGGTGCTCATCACTTGTCATTGACTGTAAAAGGAATTAAGCTTCTTGTTCATTTATTTAGTTTCTTTCTCTCTGGGAACGTATCAAAAGAACACACTAATGAACTGCTACGGAAGAACTTAGGCTGTATTCTGATCCAAAGCTTCCTAATTTAAGAAACTGTCTCTGCCTAAATGAGTATTTAAAGTTGTGTAAAAATTGAGCTGATTAAATGTACATATGACCTCAGTATCTGTGATCCTGAAGTCACCTGTGACTCTAAATTTGCACCACACTTGCAGTTATAGCAAGAAAAAAACAGTACCACTGCATTCTTCATATTCTCAAAACAATTACCTAATTTACTTCTCACGTTTCCCAAGTCTCTCCTCCTTAATAAGCTCATCCCAAATCCAGTGACACATGCTGGAAGTGACTGTCTGGGGCTACAGAGCTTTACTAATTTAATGGCTTAATCATTTAGGGCTTTCAGTAAGCTGTCCCCTGGCCAGCTCCATTACCTACTGAACGTTTCTGCACTTTAAAGAGAAAAACATATTCAAGACTATTTCATAGAGATTAGTTTGCAAATAAAAATCCGTGTGTATATGTGCGGCTCAAAGGACAGGTTTTATCAAGACACTCAGGATGTCCTGACCCCGAGTCTACACTTTTTCAGCTGAACTATTTCAATAGTGAGAGTGTGATGAAACCTAATTTATTAATTTCTAAAAATTCCAAATAGATTTACAGTTTGGGGGATTATTTTCTCACTATGGGGATTACAGATCCCTCTTGAACTAAACATATCTACTGCAATCCATGAAATGTGTGAGCACTAGTCTACTTTGTGTCACATCTAGTTTTCATCCTTTGCTGTTTGATAGCCAAACATAGTAAAGTCAGAAGTTTTTGCCATTCTTCTAATGTTTTAAAGTTGTTTGACATTTATTGGGCTGCCTGCTTATCTCTCCAGCTGGATGTTGCAGAAACTTTAGAGCTGAGCAGTCAAATAAAATTCTCATCTCTTATAAATATTTTCATGCGAAGTTGGATCTTGCAGGGAGCAATCTGAGGAATGAAATAGTTATTTGCTTTCATCTAACTTGTGGAAGAAGGAAAAGAAAGCTCTCCTTTACTCCTCACTCTAATGAAGCAAAGCTCATGTTGGTTCTGACGGCCCCTCTTGGCTCCTTTTGAAATTCCAGCCTTGTGTGAGAAAAGGACACAAAAAAGCTCTGTGAGATAATTTAAAGGATTTAGAGCTGCCTTTCAAGGGGGAGGGGTTGGTGGCCTTTTCTAGAGGAATCACATGATAAATGCAGCTCACAAGCATCCAAAAGAGCTGCAGAGAGTGCAGGGCACAGCTTTCATCTCCAGCTGACACTGAAATGGCAATAGCTCTCCTTTGCTAGACACAGAACCCACGTGTGGCCAAGGCACAGAATGAGGTCTCTTAGGATGAAGTGGTGATTCCAGGGTGTTAATATTACTTTTGATTCTTTCATGGATTTCCCAGTGCAACTTCCTTACTTTTGCGTGAACGTAGAGTCTGAAATGGTTCTGACTCTGAATGAAGCTCTTTTTCTTAAAGCACAACAGAAGTCATATCAGTAATGATGAGTGTAGGCCAGCTTGGTCTCCTCTCCACCACTCCAGGTCCTTTCCAAGGTCTCTGTCCTGCCAGGCTCATGTGATAAATGCAGTTCCTGTCCAGTGATTGGAGGGATCACTCCCAGAAATTATATTTGGGGATCTGGGAAAACCAACTTTGTCTTCAAGATTGTGTTTTTCCCCGTATTAACTTCTATTACAGCAGATGAATGGCTCTACCAAAGCTGTGATGACCTTGTAGACAACAACATTAATATATTCCTGTGGTACCTGCAAATTGCATAGTTAGGAAATCTCTTAATTCTAAATTGCTTCTCTTCCTAGAAGTGTCAGAGTCCACCCACCAAGTGTATATTCAGTTGTGCAGGAAGGTGTGATAACATTTTCAAAGAGCTCTAGTTGGCACTTCTCTGCAAGGTCACAAACATCAGCAAAGCAATATTTCCAGGATATTGGCTGTTAGATTATCAGTATGGTAAACCTCAGTCTCTATTTTTCTTCCAAATGTGTATCCCTAGTTGTTTGTACTCTAACCATAAAAGCTGACCTGCAACAAATCGGTAAGTATGATTTCATCTCAAGTGAAAATATTCAGGAATTTGTTAAAATTGAAAGAAATTTTTTCATAGCTTGTTTAAAAGGAGTGTTATGAAGTAAAGTATTAACAACAATATTATATGTTGAAAAATTTTCTTTTTCTCTTCTGCCTGTACTACTGAGATCAAAAATTACATAAATTTCTAATTCTATTTTTTCAGATTTTGTTTCGCATCCGAAATGGGAAACTAGTGGATGCTCTACTTCCTTTTCTCGCAACCTTTAACAATTTTGTGTGTTTTATCATTCTTTAAACTTGCATTGTAACTCTTTACTGGACAACAGTCATAAATTAGGAAAGTTTTGTTAATCTCACCTACATCACCTACAAATGAAGGTTGGACATTAACTGAAACCCAGCACCACAGCTGATGATACACAGGAAGTCTGTACTGTAAAGAGAATCAAAGAAAGTACCATAAATGTGAAATCCTATTAATTCCTTGATTCTTCTGTGTCAGCTTCTTCACCTGTAAAGTGGAATTAAGTGATTTCATGAGGAATTGCTTGAGGTCAGAGACTTGCCATGCTTATTCAGAGCTGTATCTTACTCTCAGAATAATCCCCTTAATGTGTGTATTCAAACTTCAGTCAGAACTTACTTTTGATCAACATACAAAGGCCTTACAGGTACTTTAAAGTGATTATAATAGTAATATTCACAGCTGTGTATGCCTGTGACATGAAGCGCATCCCTATTATCCAGAAAGCATATCTAATTTAATTCTGTTTGGATATTCCAGGCAATTTTATATAGGAGCCCTTCACAATGTTTTTTGGAGTATCCACCTCTATTTCACACTAAATACATGGTGAAGGTGATTACAGGTGGCTCTGGAGAAGAGCCTTTGTGTTTATCTTTGCAGTATTGTCTGCCAATGGTGCGTGTGTGCTCGTGAGATTCTGGCCTATTTCTCTGAGTTTAAGCTACTTTTTTTTTAAATTATGGCTGATAATAATATTTTAAAATAAAGAGGGAATAAAAAGTGTTATTTTTTGTTTTCTTGTGTTATCAGACAAAACTAAAACCTCACTTGGGGCAATTTATCCCTTTCTACTCAGTCTGAACATATCTTACCAAGCCAATGGTGCTTAACACTCCCTGCCTCCATCAAGTGCACATGTTTCCTTCCCAAGAGATTCTGGACAAAAACCTTCTCTTTCTTTGTGCCCACATCATTTTTTTTTGACTTTCCATACCCCAAATGTTCCCCAACCTTCACCAGGATGAGGGCAACCTTTCCTAGACACTTGGGGAAGTATTCAGTAATCAGTTGAGTCAGTTATAATTGCCTATCATTTGTGACTCATCCACTGGAAAGCTGTTGCTTGACAGCCCTAGTTCAAACCTAATAATGAGGATAAACTGCTATAATAAACTCACGAGTAGAATTTTGCATCTCAGAAAGATTCACATCCTCATTCCTAAAATGAGTAAGAAAGCACCTGTTCCCTTTGTCAGCCTGGCCTACGAAAATAAAATTGATGTTTCATATATTCCACATACCTTAAATGCAGCATTTCAATATTATCTTCAGTGAATTATCTCAAGGAATGTTTTTCTTTGCTTTTATACTTCCTCGTTCCACTTACATGATGTAATTGTTGTTTTGAATAGCATTCTTTTTCCATAATAAGCTAACCGTTTTGAGGCCATTAATTAAGAAATACAGGGAAAATACAAGTTTTTGTGTGATTTTCATATCCTTTTAAACATCAGACTTCATCCAAACTTCAGACACAAGTTGGTAGTTTGACGTGTTAAACTATGGTGTCTTACTTGACAGCATGCTACATAGTTTTCTTACAGGTTTGCAGGTGCTAGAAGAGCTAAGTTCAATTCCTGAGGCTGGCAAACAGACCAGCTGAGAGCAATGGAAAAGGCTCTGTTTACTGGTGTCAAAAGACTTTTCATACCTTTTCAGAGAGATGAGTATCACATGCTGTGTATTATTCTTCTGTATTAGAAATTTCAAGCAGTCATCAGCTATTCTGGTGTAAACCCAAAGTAACATCATAACTGCAAGTTTAGACCCCTGATTCTGCTAATTGACATTTTACCAAAGGGAATGAGGACATGACTGAGCAATACAAGTTGTAGTTTTTAATACAATTTCTATAGCTGAGGCCATAAACAGCCCCTTAAGGTCATTTCTCATAACTACCACTCTCTTAATTTTTTTTTTCTACCAGCATATAGGAATATGATAAATGCTGAAGTTTGTTTCACTGTAGGTTCACCCCCATTACTGTGCATATAAACTATTTTACCTTATGCCAGACATATGGAAGTGATCAATGTATGTAAATTGCATGAGGAGAGGTGAAATACAGCATTTTAGACAAGGAAATGTGTATTTGTTTCTGGTTATAAGACACTGAGGTCACACCAGAAAAGACATTAAGACAGGTTTTCTGTTAGAATTAACAGCTGGCGACAGAATAGTAATGATTTTTGATAATCACCATGAAAGCAGAGTATTGTCCTGAGCTGAACTGCCCAGTCAGATCTCCTGGACATCAGGGTTTAAGAGGCAATTGCTTGCATGTGCAGGGCCAGACCATGGACCTCCTTCTGAAATGCAGAGGTGAACTGCTCTGGGACCCACTGTGCTCAGCAGTACAAGTCAAGTTTCTTCAACCACAGAGTTTAACTGGCAGGGCCAGCTTGAATGTCTGCTTCTCATTTTCCTCCCCTGATGTCATGATGCCCACAGTGCAATGACTTAAACCTGTACTAAAAATCAGGTTTTGAGGGGCTGAGCGACTTTTTTGGGTTCTGAGTGACCACAGGAGGGAAAACCAAGAGCTTAAGTCAGCTATGCTTTTCAAATCCTTTTTAAAGTTACTGTCCCCCAGATGGCCTCTAAGAAATCAATACTTATTTTATGACTGAAAGGCATTCACTGTGCTCCCCAAATTTTCCATTCCAATACAGTTGGATTTTTTTTTTCTTCATATTTGGAATTGCAGAATAAGAAACTAATCTTGAGTCTGGCAGGCCTTTATTCTAAGGCATTGTCATATCTTTCATTCTGAGTTGAAAAATCATTGGGTACAGATCATTGGGTTTTATAAATGTGTGGAGGAGCTGTCAAAGTTCTCATTTGCATGTGAATGGTCAGCTGAGGTAGGAAGGGAGATATGTAAATAATTCTCTAGCTAGCTCCTGGCAAAGATCATTGCATTTCAAAGTACTCTGAAAAGCAGCACCATAAAACTTTAACCTATTCACTGGTATGGAAACTCCCACACCTTAAATAGATCTACTCTAATAATGACCACTTGGGGAAAAATGAATCTTAAGGAGCAATATCAGGTCTCCAAGTACTATACATTTTCTGCTTCTTTTAATATTTCATAAAAGATAAGCTGAAAAAGCCACTCTTCCTTTTCCTTTTCTCCCAATGAAGGGGGAAAAAAAAGGGAAAAAAGCACAAGATCTAAGCAGATGTAGACCTTCATTGAAAATCTGGCAGATAAGTGTGATAGGAGTGAAAGAAATGGAAAGGATTTGAGTATTATTCTGTATTATGTCAGTATCTGACCCAGGAAGCACCCAAAATAATCATTACTTTAATCTTCCTTACAAACTGCACAGCATTTCACTATTCTGTTCTGCTGCTGTACTTCAGTACATGCTCAACTAGGGAAAGCTGGTGAATGTTGTAGTTTAAAACCAAATCTGTCCTTCAAAATACACAGTTCTTCATGTATCCAAAAAAGTGAAAAAGTGAAAGTAAACAGTAGAAAAATGAGGAACATAAAGTAAAACAAAATCTTAATAGGCTCTGAGTCAGACAATTTTCTACATATTTTATTGTGCCTCTTACCTGCTTAGATAGAATTGACATGTGTATATATGGAGACACAATGATTTACTAAGCCCTTTATGCCTGAAACAGCTCCAAAACCTGCAATTAGGCAGGCACAAGGACTAGAAAATGTTTACAAAGTAAAGTTCATCTCCAAAATGGATATGGGTTATGTACCTACCCCTTAATCATGAGATTGCATGGGACTGTTGCTGCAGTTTACCAATATAATTTCCCTGATATTGTTTTGTAGTCTCCATCTACTTACCTTGAAATACCATGATGTATTTCATTCAACCTGCATATTTCAGAAAATAATTCATGTCACCCCTCTAATCATTTACAGCACATACTTTCTTTCTCACAAAGCTTCTGTGCACTAATTTGATCTGGCTACACTGTTCCAAAAATGCCACAAAGTTAAATGCAATTTAATCCACTGAATTTATAAAGGCCAATTATTCAAAGGCTCTGGGATTTGCTCTATCACACTAATATTCCTGTAATGAAATGTGATTTGTCATGGTATTTACCAGAAGATTAAAAACAACAGAGAAAAGGACTTACAAACTCCTACTCACATGAGTAGTCCTGTTGATTTCAGTGTACCTCACACTTGTGGTGTGAAGTGCCCTTTTGAGAGGTTATGCAAGTTATTCTTCACTTAGAAAATAATCAACCAGTGAACCCAGGCAATTGTAGGGATCACTTGAAATTTTTGAGCTCTGCCCATTTAATGGGGAAGAAATGATGCAAAACCTGTTCGAAATATAGTTCTTTTCTCAAACTAAAGTTTTCATTCAGTAATAATCCCTCTTGATCCGTCTTATCCCATGTTTCCTCTGTGCTCTACCACAAGAGGAGCATTCCCTCCCTTGCTGGGCTCATTGTATCCTCATGTCCAGTGGGACAAAACATCAATTAAAGTCACTATGAAAGACCCGTAGTCTGGTAGATATTTGAGTATTAATATGAAATATGATCCATTTTTTTGAATGGCCAGGCAATTTTAAACTGAGTTTTGGAGTTTTTGAATGTCATATATTATCCAAGGCCTGTCCCGTTTTCCCTGTTAATGGGTCTTTCCATTAAACCCTCTGTACAGAACCCATCTGTGTGACTACATAGAACACAAATTAGGCAGTTCTGCTGATCCAAGCACAGTAACTTTAGATAAGTTATACCACAATATTGGAATAGGGTGTCCACAATGTGGCAGTTCTCTTTCAATAACCATTCCCAATCCATCAAAAAAAAGGGCACAGCATTGTGGAAACTTTTATCCTTTGCTGGAGTGTTACTTACTTATTGTAGCTATGGCTGCAGGCACTTTTGAGTGAAAGTTGCTGCTGACTGCTTCTCACAGGAGCTGGTTGGAGAGAGCCCAGGAGATCTCCCCACAGCAGGAGACTCCAGAGCTGCTTTCCTGCCACTCCAAATAGCTGCTAACGCTAGCAAACTGAGCAAGGAATCCCTGCTCCTTTTCAAACATCAGTCTGACAAAGTGGGACAGCACGGGGCCATGTGCTCCCTCACCCCAGACATCTTGTCAGTGGGCTCTCAGTGCTCTTTGCAAAACAGCAAGAGGAATCTCAGATTGCAGCCACTCAGATGTAGCCACTTGTGCAGACACTTCTATTACCCGAAAATTTATTGTGGTCTGTGTCACAAGGTAAGGAAATGCAGAAAGTCTCAAATGCAGCAGAGGGTGGTGAAGCAATAAAATTTTTCCCTTTTTATGGTAGGTATACATTTAAAAAAGGAAGAAAAAAATAATGTTTTCTATTAATATTAGGAGCAGAAACCATTTGTGGCGTAGCATCCAATAGGAAACACATTTACACAACTTCTGGTTATGGTGCAGTTGGCTGTGAAATCCTTCAGTAGGCTGTAAGGGGCATCAATTTAATTAATGGGAGCTGTTACTTAAATTATGTTAGCAATCAGTGAACAACCCACAGAGTAAGTCATGAGCGAGAAAGTCTAACACTTCTCTAAGGCTGGCCATGGATGATGTTGGAAGGCAGAAATTGCATTATATGTTACCATTCATAAAATAAATTCATGTATAAAGAAGCCACTTACAGTAAGGAAGCCCCTGAGCCCCTGAATTCAAGTGATAACTAAAGGATATGTGACCATCAGACATCTGTACAATGCTGTCAGCCCAGTGGGGTGATGGAGTGCATTGCCAGGGTATTGGAGTGTAAATGCAACGTGAAGAAACTCTTTCCCCTTCTCCTGTTTTGTCCTGCTGAGACCAGGAGCTCTCTCCTACTTCACTGCTCTTGCAAAGGGATTTTTTGGGTCTGGCCAGGCTCAGCCTATCCCTCTGTGATGCCAGGCAGAGGGAAGACACCAAATTCTGAACTCTGGAAATATCCTTAGGTGCATGCATGCATTTACCTACATAATGTATACAATTATGAAGCTATTTACACACCCATTCTTGGCCCAGATCCACAGACAGTGCAGAATTACACCACACCCAGCTGCAAGCTATTTTTAGGTCCTCTTCAATGTAAATGTCTAGTTCATAATTAAGTTTCAAAAAAATGAATGATGTGTTTTGTGTTTCAGAGGGTATAAACGTTTGCATTGCATAGTGAATGATTTAAGCATGAAAGGTCTTGCATTCCTAAATCTGTTACAGAATGTGGGTGGGAGGTGGATCTTTGCTCATACCAGGAAACAAAGACTGAATGAATATTTGTCACGATGTTTCATCAAGACAGTGTTAACGTTAGTTGAAGATATGTTCTGGCAAGACTGACATCTTGCTTACTGTAAAAATTTCTGAAAACCAGGGCATTTTAGTATTTATAAAGGGTGTTAGCAGTGTTGATACTGCAGCCAGCCAACCAAGAGTCTGGTGCAGTAGACAGTTAATTAGGCTAGAAATTTAGGAGATCAAATGCCATTTAAAAAACCCTAAAAAACAAACAAACAAAAAACCACCCAAACCAAAGAACAAACAAGCAAAAACATTCCAACCCCCAAAAACAACTGCAAAAAAACCCTAATCTAAAACCCCCACACCTGAAAACCCATCCCAGTTTTCTTCAGCTTTTATATAAGGGCTGCCATGAATTGTCTTCTCTTGTTTTCATGTCCTTTCCTTAATGATCTGTGGCTGGTCTTCAGTATTAGGGTGGCTTCTGCTGGATATCCCTGTTCTGATATTCCCATATCCAAGATCAACGTGGAGATTTTGCCTTAAGTTCAAGATTTGTGCTCAGTCTTGCACCCAGGGACAAAATGATCCCCATGTATACCTGCTGAAGAGGAGTTGAAAGACCAAAGAAAGAAAAGAATAAAATCAGGAAAGGAAAGATAGAAGGGAAGAAAGAAGGGCAGAAAGAGTAGTGAGAGGAAATAAAGGGTGGTTTTCTTCAGCAGTGTCCCTATGTCTTAAACTGGAGTTGGAATGGAATGTTATCCTTACGTGCATTGAAAAAAACAGTACAAAACAAAACCCACAACAACAACAAAAACCCCAAGGAGAGCTATTTCTAATAAAAGCATTACTCATACTAGTATCACAGCCCTGACCTTACATTTATTGGCATAAACGCTAACTTATAAAGCTGTGTGGATGTTTGCCATATGCAAATCCATCCATCCATAAATCAGCGTACAGACTGGAGACTGCACAGCTGAAGTGACTGTAATGGTAAATGAAACCTTTCCCCACCAGGTCAAATGCAGTTCAGCATATGTGGTAAATGGAAAAGCACTATCATGCAGGAATTGATCTGTGGCGTGTGTGAAACAAGTGACTGACCAGTTCACACTGTTCACCACCACAACTTGCTCCCCTGGTCGGAGCTGGCAGATCAGTTGGAGCTGCAATGGCAAGGCAGTGAAGCAACCTGGCAGAGAATTTGCCTTATGGGACTGTCTGGTAGTGTATTACAAGGATTAGGCAGGCATTTTTCATCAAAATGAATTGTCAATTGAAAAGGAAGTTTCCATTTAATCCAAATTTTCCACCAGTTCTATCCAAATGAAAACATTAGTTTGGACTGTGGTGCTGATCTAAGGCACATAACATTATATTCATCTGACATTAACCTCTGTGTGTTCAGGGTAGCAGCAGGGTTTGTAAAAATTTCATATGTTTTTCCTGCTTTTTTGCTCATTCTTTCCTGAACAGGAGAGTTAACTCCCATTAAAATCTTTAGGAGTGCTGAGAGATCAGCATAAGGCTCATATGATAGCAGGGTAGCAAAAAACATACAGTTCAGTCCCAAATCCTGGCTGACAGGTCCAAATTCGGGACGAGGCAGGTTTATCATTTGTATAAGGCACAGTTCAGTGTCAGAGGGTGCCATGTGAGACAGGACACACCCAGAAGCATTTCCAGGCTTCTTGATTTTGGGATATGACCTGGCCATGGCTGAACTGTGGAGTGTATTTTTCCCCCCTTACAGCCTAAGGAAGTTGGACATTCTGACCAGAACAAACATAGATAAAATGATAAGAAGCAAAAGTTACACATTCCTGGATTTATTTTTTTTCTAAGTTGTCACTCTGAGAAGTTCAGCATTTTGACTGTTTGACTTAATTTGAAAACAGATGTTGTAATATTGTAATTTCCCTTGAGACAAAAAAAAATTCCTTACTTTTCTCAGCTTTCCTTATTCCTGCTATGAAACTGTGTTGTCACAGAGAAACAGTGCTTTGTAAAGCTCCTATGTGAGTTGAGAAGCTCCAAACCATCTTGACACATTCAGCTATGTGTTAATGTCAAAACATAGTTCTCAACATTTATTGCAGCTAAAACAGCATTACAAATTTATGTCTGATTCTTTGATATAATTAAACACATTCTTTTAAAAATGAGTGATGTTATTAGTTATAGTTTGCTTAACAGAACATTTGCTCTCCTTTTAAAGAATAAGTCTTTTAAGACATTGATAAGTTGAGATATGTGTTTGCCTTCATGTTTCAAGGATGTCAGTAATGCCAGGAAGATCAGTCTTGTGGCTAAAACTGTGAATGGATAGATGTTCTTCAATTCCGGGATCTTACACAAACATTTTAAGTAATGTCAGACAACATCCCTGTCCCTCAGCTTCCAATCTGTTAGGGCTTTTTGTACATTGTTTTATTTTCAGTGACATTGTGTGTGTTTTGAAGGCAAGGACTAAGCTTTTGCGCAATGAAATTCTATTTGGACTTTTCAGAACAAGTAGTACAACTGATAAATAACAGAAGTATTTAGTTCAAGGCTCAAACAAATTTCTGAGCACTAAGAAAAAAAGTCTTGCTCTCTGGTGTAAAGAAGTAAAATTGAGTTTTAAAGAAATCTTTGAAAATTTCTTAACAGTATAATCAGCTTAATTTCACAAGTCCAAAAAATTTAGTTACTTTAGCAGCTTTAGTTACTTTAGTTCCCTGATACCTTTCTGGCTGTACATTTTTTTGCCACTAAGTGAATGTCTTTAGGAACCTCTTTATTCCTTTTAGGGGGAGAAAAATAATATATTTTTAGTTTAAAAGGTCACTTTTCCTCCTGTATTAAAGATTTTTAAGTGATAATGCCACTACATGTAAAATTCAAAAGCTGACAATTTTTCTCCTCTAAATTTTTCTCTTACATGTCTTTTTCACGTTTCCAGTTCTCTGGATATATAGGCTGCAAAATTATTCAAGTTTGTTACACACATACATTCATTCCAATATGAAGAGACATGTTTGTCTTACATTGCTGGTGAGGAGAAGAAGTTCATTCTGATTGGTGCTGAAACACTTTCTTTGTGCATACTCTTTTTTTTTCCCCCCTAATTTTTAATCTGTGGTTTCAGGTGTAGTTTGTCATATCAGTCAACTGGAACACCATAGATTATCAGGGGACTTCCAGGTGTCACACAAGAAGAATGACTGTTTTCCAAAACAAGCTGTGCAGTCCTCTAGGCTCTGGCATAGATAAATATGTGAGTGTTACTAGGCATAGAAAACAGTTCTGAAAAGGTAATCCCACGTTGAATTTGAATGTTAAAGAAACCATCTACTCATTCTGAGGGGTTTAACCTTTCTTCAGGAGGTAAGTCTGGAACAATGGTCCTTATTTACAAAAAGGTTTCCTATATTTTCCATAAGGAATACAAAACCAGAATTTCTTCTGTGCTAGAGTTGCTCCTTCCGTGCTGTAAGTACGCATTGCCATTGTTGGTTCATTCAAATACAGATTATTACAGTAATAATAAGTGACAAGTTATGTGTTATTTTGAAATAACACACATTATGGTTCACATCATGTCTTCAGAGACCCGAGCAATGTGTTGTTTCACATTGACAAATGCTACAAAGTGTTTGCACTTATGAATAAAATATTCTCCATGCAACTCGACTTTCAAGTGTGCATTGTGCAAGAGCATTAGGATGTGGCCTCGTCACAGGCGTCCTAAACCTCTGTCACCTCCCGCCTGGATTACTGCTCTCCCTTCTGTGCCACTCGTTCCAAGCTTTGGAAAGGCATTGGTGGGCTTTGATCAGTTCTTTAAACCAGTTGTGCCTCTGCCTTGGTCCGTTTGAGGTTCTGGCTGGGATTCAAGTCCTCGGTATTGTTCTTTGGAGGTGCAGTCTGAAGCCTGTTAAATTCAGTAGGAGTTTGCCTGTTGGTTTTGGTGCCTTACAAAACAGGTCGCAGTCTTTAGTCATAGCTGATGTTCCAGCAGTCCTTCTCTTTCTGAGCTCAACCCCAAGAGCTTGCCTTACCTGCAGGGACAGCCCAAGGTGTGACACTATTTGCTTGCCTGGGCTTTCTGACAAAATCTTTTAGGCGATACATCAACAGTTCTGCGAGCTGGAAAGTGCTGTAACATACAGGACTGATGGAAGTGCCAATTTTTGCACATTCACTTGCCAGCTAAATGCAGCCTGGTCCCCTGAAACTGAGCTATTACGTGTGTGTGACAGCTGAAAATTAGGAATGGTAACATAAAGCAGTGTAGGACCTGGTGTTACACAAACTACCTCAGGCTTGGAGTGAACTGGGTTGTGTCACTGAGTCTTTCATTAGGCTGCTCAGGATGCTGCAAGTCTGCTGGGGCAGATCAACGTCCAGTCCAGGCATGGCCAGTGGAACCTTTTCCATTGGACTGCTGCTGAATTTGTTCTCACATGAGAAATATCCAGGACTGTATTTTGTAGCAAAATCCAGAAAAAAATATGAATCAAATCATCAGCACATCTTTTCCAGTTCCAGTGCAATTTACCTCCTACATAATGTTTCGAATATAGAAAGTATTTCAAGAGGAAAATCTCACATGGATTAATGTTTATTGGTTGCCAAGGCAATAGTTTGGAGACCTCTCTAGCACAAAACAGATAATATTATAAGCAGAAGTAGATTAGTATGAGGAGAAAATTTATTGACTTTAGGGAAGACAATGCTCTGAGTGTCTGTTATACTTTTTAGAGATTATATTAATTTTGCTTTGGTCAGTTTTCCACTCATTTACATACTTCTGGGCTGTTACTTGAATTTTGGGAGAAATGAAATCTCCCTATGAGTGCTGGATGTCACTGTACAATGCAAAACAGTGTTTCTGTGTGGAAAACCTGACAGTCCATTTAGCAAGTGAGCCCTAAGGTAGGCTGGAAACTGAGACTGTTGAATAAATGGTCATGCCAAGGTCATACTGTGACTCCTTGGGAAGAGGGAACAACCATATCAGTCGTGAATTATTCAAGTCTTGAATGGGCAAAAATTAAGAAAACAAAAAAAAAAAAGTAAAAATAAGGAACATTAGCAGATACTAAAGAGATTGAAAGCTGAGAAAAAGCAGTTGACATATAAAGATGGAAAATGAACACTGAGAATTTCTGTATTTATTACTTTTCAGCAAATCATGTCTTTAAATTATCATCTGTAATCATAAAAGAGTATCAGTATATTGAACTTTTCCAAACCAAACATGACTGGGGATCTGAGCAAAAGAAGGCATCAAAACAACATTCACTCTGAATCATTTCGAGCCTAGCAAGAGATTACAAGGGCATTTCTGATGGGAATGGGAGCTGTATCCTGCACAGTTCTGTTCCAGAATACATCGTTACCAGCTTTTCCTCCCTTTTTTATACTCTCCATACCACCATGATCCAATCCATGTTGTAGAAGAAGGTATAAAGTAACCATGTTCTCTTACAGCTGAACATCCCTGACTCCTTGTCAGTTACTGCTCAGTTTTGTCTCTGCAATTTTACCTTTGCAGCTCTCTTTGCAATTCTTCTAAACAAAGTCAGGACAAAGTGATAATGAATTTTTAGATTCTTTGATTGACTGATTTCAAATTATATTCAGTTTTATCTATACCCTTTGATATTTCTAAAGCAGCTCTGAACCTCCATTTTTCAAAGGTAGCTTGTCAGCAGAAGTGTTGGATGTTTAACACCTTTGAAACTACTGTCTTTTTGAAATACAAACCACATCAAAATAATATTGTTCATTCATCCTTTAAAAGTTACGTGTTCTTTTCATCTCTACTCCACACTATACATTTTTAAAATCATGTCCATAGTTCATAGATCACTTTAAATCAGATGTCCCACTAGTCTCTGTACATTCTAGTGTATATATGCATGTGTATATTCTGATATATATATGTATTATAAAGTAAGATAAAAATATTGCAAGTACGTTATATTGCAATGTCTCCTGGATACTAGAGAGAGATAGAAACAAAAAAAGAATAAAAGAAAAAAAGAATCTTGAGCCTTTTGCCAGAAATCCATGCCAAACTTTTCAGACTTTGAAATATATGACCTAAACTTGCTTTCTTCCACAGTAGTTTCTTCTACTTACTGTAATTGTTTTCACTGACCTGAAAAAGTAGGCCATACCAGCTTTCTGATATTTTGCATTCCACTGGATCAGAGGGCTGTTAAGCTCTCGTGCCATGAGATTCTATTTGCATCTCAAGTAAGAATCTTCTTTCTTGTTATCTTAATTATTTACCTGAGAGACTTTCAGGTGATACCATCTCACTGCCTTCATCAGAGAGATCTGGCAAGGTGTTAATGTTGTCTAGCATTTTCCAAGGATGATGCACAGACAATATCCTTACAGAGTCTAACACATTTTGATACGTAATTGTCTCTGAACTCAGATATGGGATGCTGTTTGACTCAAGAACTGAAGATTTTACGAAGTTTATTCAGTACAGAGGTTTCTTAATTGTTCATTACAATGGTCACCTGTTCATCAGCTGTAATTATGTCGTACCGTCACATGTTTGTTTTCTCCTGCTGTTGCTGCCCCAAAGGAATTCGGCACATTTTTCCCTAGAATGTGGGGAATTTCTGTTCCCCTTGTGGGTTTGGGTCAAGGTCATATTTGGTCAATCAGGAGACAGTGGCACCAGGCATGTACTGAAGTTAAAAGTGTTTGCACTGCATAACCCAAATGTCCTGTCTTTAATCACGCTACCTCTTTTAAAAGAGCTTCCCAGCATGTCTGTCTGTTATGGATTTGTGACTTCGTTTTTTTATTTTGGTTGGACAAATAAGATGAGTATGAAGGTCACAAGGACTCCAGACAGGGCTGCCAGAAGAAACCTGCATACTACAGTGGTCTGGGAAAGCAGTTTGATTCAGGATCCACTCAAGCCACTGTTAAGATCCTGCATATGCAGTGAACATCATAGTTTTTTTGCAAGATGGGTAGAAAATTACCCTAGATGTTAGTCTCTCATGCTTGGTAGGAAATGTATATAGGCTTGTTACAATATTCTCTGCGATCACAGAACTCCCAGGAAATGTGTGACATTATGCCAGCTGCATTTGGTGCAGCTGCAAAATGTACTCAAAGATCAGCCATGAGGTTACCAAGAATGCTCATGCAGTTGTCAGGATGTTTTTGAGATATAAAATGCCCAAGAATGAGGAACTTTCTCTACTGTAGAGCTTTGCTATGAAGAAAATACTCTGTTTGTGAACAGGCAGAGTAGACCTAGAGTTTTGGAAATTATTCCAGTTATCCTGTATGTATTGGTGTCAAATGAAGTAGGTATTGACTAATGGTCAGGGCTAGCCATATGTATTGACTGATATTGATCACCCCTTCCCTGTGGGGCATGAGATGAGGAGATGCAGAAAGAAATAGAATAGGGAACCAGTGATCTGTAAGAAGAGATACAGTCCTAAAATATTCCTTTGGATGTGAATCTAGTTTCTCTAAATAGGTCTTGAAAGAAAATAATTTTTAAAGAGTAGAAATGGATAGACATAGACATTCAAATGTATGATAAGGAGTAAGGAGTCTTAAAAAAGAGAAGTATAAAGTTTTTGTTTGATTGACTTTACAATGCTATACATTTTAGAACATTACTAGAACGTCTGGCTTGTGGGTGAAGATTGTGAAAAGGGCACCTTTGCATCTCTTTACATTGCCTTGGATTTGTGTTTTGAATTCATGTGGGGATCTGTATTGAAAATAAAAGCTCAAAAAAAATAGAGTATAAACCAAAATAATCAGATATGAACTTCAACAATATGAACCTCTTATACTAAGTGTAAGAGTCTGTTTAACGGGATTTCTGTTCATCATGCTTTATAATTCAGTGTGATATTGTATTCCATCACCAGCAGCTTAATTTATTTCTTTCACCATCTGCTCTTTTTTTTTTATTCTTCCATGCCAAAAATTCAATAGCACTCAATGAGCAAAGCAAAACTATTCTGTATTTCAACTAAACTGGTTTAATGCTGTTGTTATTCAGAATATATTGGCTTATTTCTTACACTGGTTTTGTTTAGCTAACCAAGCCTTTTGTTTTCTAAACCTGCGAAATGTGAAACAGTAAATACTGGGTGAGCTATTAGTGCCAGCCGTTTTTTTGTCGCTGTTACTTTATGAGACAAATACCAGGCCAGTTGGTTTTTAATTATAGGCAATAGCTGAAGCTTAATAAGTGTGGCTGTCCTTGCCTCAGCTCTGTCCAGCCCATCCCTTGCACAAACACCGACCAGCAGTCAAAGCACTCTCCATGCCAAGCCATATTAATCTATCAGTATCTCAAAATGTCCTTGTGTGTTCCCTGAGCCGCCAAAATAATTATGTAAGTTTTGTGAGCTCCTAGAACTACAACTGTGCTCTCATTAACACCTTCTGTTCCTGTGGAGGTAGAGAGATGTTCGAGTCTTCAGAATGCAAAGTTTCAGATCAGGCCACTGTGCTCAATACAGGACCAAATGAAACCTAAAATCAGTGACACAGAAACTTTCTTGGAGGTTGGAAGTAGAGCTGTGGTAAGGACCACGTCAAGGAGGGGCCCATCCATCTGTGATAGGCTTACATAAAGGGTTTCATGCCACATATTGCAAAAAAATTATGGAAAATGAGTTTAGAAGCTTCACTCTGGGGCTTCCAAACTGTGGTCACTGTTCTGGTCTAAATTGGAATATGTCGGACTTAGGTCCTTTAATCATTCAAGTTCCATGTCCCACAAAGCACTGTAGTATTTAGGCTGGGTTGGACATTAAATACTAGATATTCAGTAATCTTGATCTTGTTGCTTCTTTCCCATAACATGATGCCATTAAATTTCACATTACGATATCTTTAAGTCAGTACTTTCAGCTACCTAGCTCTGAATGACATGCAAATGATGGAGTATATGATCAGCCAAAAAATGCCATGGCAAAACTCTCATAGTTCTTCCAAGACAAGGCTCATGCTCTCCTGTATAAGAAATAAAGGATAATAAAACATGTTTTACTAGGGAAAATAGAGCTAGCTGCACAGAATTCCTTTCCACAGGCACTTACAATTTAATACAATTCTTTCTCTACTAAATACTGTTACTGTAATGCCAGGAATTATGTTGGATTTTGGGTTCATATCCCAACTGCACAATTCAGGATATGCTTCAGACCTGTTTATTCAAATAATTTTATTCAGACTGTGGCTAAAATAAACAGAGAAGCAATTTAAAGAAACTTGACGCAGGTTATTCTGAAAGTCTAGTAGACATAATGATTAATATTTCCAGGAAGGCTGATGATTAGACAAAATAATGATATAGAGAAGAGCTTTCAGGAAAAAAAGAAAAAGAGAAAAAAAAAGATGGAAAAGTACTCTTACTGAAAATTATTGGTAACCTAAACCACCTGAAAAAATACTGTTTGCAATAGAAGCCCTTAAAGTTATAACAGAAGTGAAAATAATACAATTATTAAATTAAGGATAATTGAGAGATAAAGTAAGGTGATTGATAAGTGCCTGTTGTTTTTCCTCTCTGATTTCAAACAAAGCACAATATTAATTTAGGATTCATCAAACACATGTGATGAAAGACAAAGAACTAGTAGGAAAAATATATCATGGCTTTATGCAGCCATTATTACAAGATGTAGCTTTTTGTCAGCTACCAATTTATCAGCACTGAGAGTGCTTGCCTGCTGCACCTAACAACATCCTCATGCCAACAGTGCTGTTTTCTCTTGAAGTCTCATTTATCTTCCTACACAGGTCATTAAAGTTTGAACCTGCTTGCTTGAAGTTGTGTCTATGGTTGCCACTTTCTCTGTATCCGCCCCCACAGTGTTCTTGTGCTCCTGAGATATCTTTATTTCAACAACAGCAGCAGCAGCAAAAGTACTGGCATTTTTCACTGACAGAAAAATGGGGAAAGATTTTGTTTTAGTTTTATCTCAGTTTCTAATTCTAACTAGTTGCAATAATTTTCCCTGAACTATAATATCTCAGTTTTAGGAGACTTGATTTGACTTGAGAGTTTCTACTCTCAGCTGCACAACACAGAGCACACATACACTGCCATTACCTTGGGTATTTTTGCTTGTTTTTCTACCCCATTGGTTCTGCTTTAGGTGCCTGTTGTGCCCTGACAGAAAACCCTAATTCATCATTGTCCTTGCTCCCTCCTACTTGAGGAAAGAAGTTTACCATGTAGACTGCTGTGGAAGTGGTGGGATATATATTTAAAAAAAAAAAAGAATGCCTGTGTGAAAACAACAATAGCTGTTAACAAGACAACATAAGTCAGAATTTGTTTTACCCTTACAGATGATGACAGTGGGCAGGTGTGTCAGTTTTGACCAAACCAGAGTAAATAAGTTTGGAGGGGGTTTCTGGAAGTCATCAGGTTTAACATCCAGCCCCTGCCCCAGGGAGGGCTGACTAAATCAGTTTGTTCAGAGCTGTCTCCAGGTGACTTCTGAGTGTCTTCAATTTGGAAATTCCACAGCCTCTCTAGACCTCTGTGCCAGTGGTTGACTATCTTCACACTGAAGAAGCTTGATCTGGTTTCTAACCAAAATTTGCTGTGTTGACTCTTGTCACTGGGCACTTCAAGGAGAGTCTGTGTCAGTCTTTTCTACAGCCTCCCATTCAGTAGTTCAAGTCAGCAGTAAGACGCTGCCATAGTAGACAACCAGTGTGTGTATTTAGGGATCAGCACTGCAATATACACTAGCAGAAAATAATTGTAAAGATTAGAGGAGATCAGCTAGTACAGAAAGTGCCAGCCCAATTTCTGACTGGGAAAGAATATACCTTCTCTTATACACCTTCTCTACTGATACACTGACTCCTGGATGACATACAAACTGAATTCCTTGACTTAAAAGCAGACGGCATTTAATTTTTATATAATTCTATATTATTATTATTTTGAATAAAAATATAACTGGATTCCTGTAAAACTTGAGGTATTTGAACATTTTCCTAGTCCTCCTTTGTTCTGGTACCACACAGTGTGTATTTTGATTCCATGCTTTTTTCCCTAGTATTGTGCTACCAGAGTAGTTTGGCATGTGACTGTTCCAAATGGCTGGATAACTGTATTCCATCTTTTGATCACATAGAGTGTACGTATGAGATCTGATTATTCTGGCACTGCTGGGACTGCGTCTGGCTTCTGGGTAACATCACCTCTTCCTGAACACAACTTGGATGGAGTGAAAGCAGCAGTCCCTCAGTTCCTTCATGCTGTCATAGCTCATTTTGGCTTCTCTGTGTACAGTGTAACTTTTGATACCAATACCTGCATACCAGGGTGGACAGTAAGGTTATTGAACGTAGTGTGTCTGGCGTGGAGGAACTCAATTCTTACAGTTTTCTCTTTCATTGCACTGCTTAGTTAGGTAAGATGAAAATAAATCTTATTAATAGTAGAGACAGGTTTGTTTCTCAATCTGGCTCAGAGTTCTGGAGGTGCTGAAGGAAGACAGCTGGTGTAGACATACACTCCAGTAAGTCAAGAAATTGAGGAAGAACATCTGCAGGAGATATGAGAATATTTGATTTCAACAAGGCAGACATAGCAGTGTCATCTACTCTTCCTAGCCAAATGACTGAAGAATAATTTGAGAACATTACTATATGTTATGCCCTTTGGAACAGTATGTAGGAGTAATTCAGAGGAATCTGAGCAGGCAAACTGAGTGCTCTGCTCTCCTCCACATGAATGCTTTTTAATTACATGTTACTGGAATAGGCAAAAATGCACAGCAAAATCTAGCTTCTGTGGCACATGTCTTTAAATGTGGTAAAGAGGAGCTCAGGTGTGCCTTCTTAGAGCTCTAAAAATACTACATACTCAAAGCTTTCCGAGATTTCTTGGCTTTATGAGACCACAGTTGGCACACATTACATGGAGTCAGGCTCTATTTCCTCCTGCCTTCATTTGATATCCTTTGTTCAGGAACCCAGCTAAGAACGCTCGTCTCGCCTGGAACCACAGTACAATATTTTTTTTGGTAAAAGAGCTTTTACTCTCTAGCAATTTACTTTTTCATACCATGTACTCATTGAAATTTCCTTTTTAGTAGGTAAAATGATCCCTTAAAGAGCTACAGAGTCCTAGTTTCTGCTGTGATCCGAATGATGGTGTTACCCCATGCCCTATTCTGTTTCCCCAAAAAAAGTCAGAGGGTTTGATTTTTATCAGGTCATCTACCTCACATGTTTTGTCACAACCATGAAACTTACTTCCCCATGGGGAAATCAAACAGCAAAATTGTATTTAATTTTTAAATTAGTTTAAAAGAACAAGACTTCTTGAGAGCTTCTTCAGATTGTTGATTCAAATCAAGTTGATGCAATACTGATGAAGTACAGCTTGATTATGTCTATTCTAGACAGGGCTGGTGCTGTGAGGGCTCAGATTTTGAGAAGCTGCCGTCTCAGAAATTTTCAGGGGAGCTATATGGGAACCAGTCCTTTCTGCCTAGTACTGTGCCTTATCAGATCCTGCAAGCTTTAAAAAGTTTTCTCAGGAGCCAGATTTCCATTATGAGGATTTGCTCATCACCAGAACTACCATCCATGGAAAATGACAGTAGAAACATTTATTAACCTTGAATAAATCTGTTCCTTCAAAACATATCTCTCCAACTGTTGCTACGAGCCCTGCTTCCACTGCTGCAGAATCTATCTGGAGTCTGAACTGTCAGAGGAATTTAAGACTGGTTGAGCCTGCTCTTCCCTGTATACCTCTGTGTGTGGGAGTCAGGAGAGGGTGAGATCATTCAGTGCACAGCAGAGCCCCAACAAAGACTCCTGACTTACGGGGTCTGAACTGACATTTGTGGGTCTAACACACACACACACCAGAGTGAAACTGCCAGAAACAGTCTCTTCTCAGCTGTTCTTTTGCTAAGTGATTCTTCTTTTGGTATCTCTAAGGTAACTGGAATCTTTGTGCTTCTTATCTTTTAGCACATCGAATATATCGGGTAATAGTTAAGTCAGAACAATAAGAGATGAGATGCTGTGTCAGCATGTGGGCTGCAAATGGAACAAAAGAGTTTTCTTAAATTCGGTATGTTCTGAAAATACAAAGTAAGTGGCAATGTTCAGCCATGCAGTAACAAGCCATAAAAGGAAAAGGAGTTACTCTTAACACTGCAGTTCTTTTGTCCTTCTATATCAACATTCCCTTGTTTTTTAAATAGCCACAACAAATTACACTCTGAACTTTGTAACTACCTTCACTGTTTCTTCCAGACTATTATTCTGCAAAATAGACTGTGAAACTGTGTTTGTTAAATCTCATTGTGCTCTTTCTGGCTGTGGTGCACATGCTGTCCAGCAGCTGGAGTGAGATTTGGGGAATGCTGAAGTCAAAAGGACACCAATTTTTTCAATGTGTTGTGATTGTTACTTAATCACCATTAAGGGGATGCTTTCCTCTGCCCCTTTGATTTGCTATTTACCACGTTCTCTCATGAAAATTTTTCACAGGGACCTTTAATGTGGTAATGTAATAAATGCAAACAGCAATAATACATAAAGGACTATTTTGTAGAAAATATCAATCCAGAGGACCTATTGCCTGTTCATGTTTGCATGATTTATAAACACTGTTACTTTAAAAGAGATTGTGTTGTGAATATATGAGGGCACAAAAACTGAAAACATTATTAGGAGATTAACATCTACATAGCTATATTGCCATATATTATGCTATTTGAGAATCTGGTCAAAACTGCATCTGAATTCCTGTATTTGACATATCTAACATGCATAAATGGCAACACATTTTACATTTCAGTCCTCTGTCTTTCAGGGAAAGCTATGCATCCTTGTTTGCTCAGCAAAGCAGAAGCAGTAGTATTTATGCTCCATTGTAGCCCCCAGCTGCTTTACAAGGACCAAAGTGTGCTGTATCTCCTGTTGCTTTCTGCTCGTGCTTACAGTAAGGGAATTCTTACCCTCAGGAATACCTCAGGAAAAATCAGCTTTAAGAGAGATTAATAAATTTTGGAGGATTTTCTTGGTTTTAATAACAGGAGGAACTTGCCAATAATGTCCTGGTTTTTGTTTTTTGTTTGTTTTTTGGGTTTTTTTGTTAGCTCCTAATTTATCTCAGTTAAATCAATATATTTAATGCATAGGGAAAAAAAATATGATGGGAAGGTTCTAATTCCACCTCCTGCTCAAAGCAAGACTGTATTCAGAATTAGACTGGGGGTTTTGTGCCTCATTGTGTCAAGTTTTGACGGTATCCAAGGGTGAAGACTCTGTAAACTCTCTAGTTATTTTACTAGTTAAGAGTTTTTTCCTTATATCCCATTCAGTATTTCCCTGACTCAACTTGTGCATGTTATCTCATGTTCTTTCACTGTGCCCAACAGGTAATCAAAGACAACACTTAGATCACCCCTTAGCCATCTCTTTTTTCCACAGACATTACTCACTCAGGCTCAGTAAGTTCCAATCTTGTGGTGCTGTGTCAGCCTGAAATGGCACTTGGTTTTTGTGGTTCATTGTGGTTCAGGTCAGCATGACTTCAGGATTTTTTGCTTCACGTGGGATATCGTGGAGATATCCCACAATTAGGATAGTACAGAGAAGGTTTAAAACATTTATTTTTTCCACTTTGAAACACTTCTGCAATGCTCAAATAAATGACTGACAATGAGACTTGGGTCCTATTGTTTATTAGATTGTGGTTAGATCTTTGCATGAAGGATAATGCACAGTGTAATTAGTATTATTAACTTTGAAAATACGAATGTTTACTAAACTGGCATCTAATACACCTAGCCTATAAATTATGCTTGCTTTCTCTCACACAAAATTCTCATCTTCATATTTACACTTAATGGGTAGTGGTAGTGCAGATAAACATTTCAGTGAAGCAGACTCTGGAGTGGAAGGATTGGACACAATTAGAGTATTAACTTTAGATAGTAATTGCCAGCATAGTTAAATGTTGGTTTATTTAAGTATAGCCACCAAATTATAATGGGTTGTAATGCATGGGAATGAATCGTAGTCTTGTTATGTTCAGTGAATACTTAGCTATATCCTTTATGTAAACATCCTACTCACAGTAATCCAGTAAGGACATAAGGTAGAGTCTGTTTATTTTAAGAGGTAAACCACTCAGGATTATACAGGAATTAGGATGTGCATGCATATATGGAGGTTTCCGATGTGAGGAAACTACAGGTTGTCCATTTCACTCTGCTTTAACTCCACGGTAAAATGTGGAGTGTGTTCACCTAATTATCAAACAGTCTCTTTTCCGGACTTGCAGAAACATTTTAGTGTGTTTAATCTAAATCAGGATTTAAATTCTGTTGAATTCAGTAGAAAGGTGTTAAGTAATTTTTAAGACTAGAAGTCATGCATTTCCTCATAGTAAATACTTTATTGTTTGAACTCTAATTAACTGTGCCGGATATTTCCTGTGATAAATCAATGGCTTTAATTTCTCAAAATGTGTAACACACTGGACTGAAAGTTTGCGTGGTGAATGTCTTACTTCTTTTTTATTTAAAATTTTTTTGGCCAACACAGTCACTTCTGGATGTGAATCTGTAATATAGAGCCTGGACTACTAATGAGTCTGAATTCCAGAGAGGAAGCCTTTCTCTCCTCAGACAACTGGAGAATTCAGAAGCCCATTTCATATGCAGAAGTGCCATGCAACCTTTAATTACACTTTTTTTCCCCCTGTTATTTCTAAGGCACTTCTGCATCTCTTGATGAATAGAATGGGGCTGGGTAAAGCAGCAAGGTGAGATCTCTGTGTAACACCCTTTCTTCATTTGTTGCAGATTCTTGTCTGTGTGATGAGTGAGGCAGGGGACAAACAGATCCCTACTATTCTCAAAGATGAGTCAGATCAAATGCCTGTTGGTTTAGGGTACTTTTGTTTTCTCTCTCCTTGTGCCTACGTAAGTTAGGAATCATAACAGCTTCTTTTCCACTGAATCATGTTTCTGACACAGATTTTTGGCTTAGTGTAGGTGAAAAGCAATTTAATAATTCCCTCTTCCAGACCAGCATTTGAAGGGTATGTAGTCATTAGGACAAATACTGAAAAGATATAAAAGAAGGATAAATTTGATATTTCATCCATTGTGCACATTGAACAAAATAAGGATAACATACAAAAAACGTGCTTTATAATCTGTTGTGATAATGAATACATTCAGTTAAAATACTGCATTCCAGCTTAATGCTGAGGTCTCTTTTGCAGAATAAAATGGTATTTGATTAATTTATGTTCTTAAATATAGGCGGACTTGATCTCTTTGTGGAGATCCTCAGGGGCACCTCGCGGCTTCCACTGACCTACATTAACACTTATTTTAGGGAAAATGCTTCGTGACATAACTGAAACCTGGGCCCAGATCAGGTATCCAGGTTAGGTGTAGTGCACACCATTTGTTATTTTAGTATTATTCTGAAACTGAGTTCTCAAATAGCATGGGAGACAGTGGGACATGCATAGAACATGCCATGAACCAACACCAAATCCCACTTCCTAAAGCCCACTCTCAACTCAGATAACTTAGACTAAGGCAAAATAGAAAACTCCCTCTGCTTATATTTTCCCTACAGAGATCATTGCAAAGCATGTCAGCTTGAACATTTAATCACAAAATAAGGAATGTATTTGGAGCACTGTGCACAAGAGTGTTACCTAGTGACATCCATTGGGACCCTGTGTTTTAGCTTAAAGTACATACTTTTAAAAATGTTTCTGAGGTTATAAGGGTAAATGTTTTGGAGGAAGTTCCTGAAAACATAGGTCCTGTAGGAATCATACCCTTAATCCATTGGCTTGATGCAGTTTTCAGCACAATCAGTAAAATCCCACTGCCTTTGCTTGGCTTTGGATTAGACCTCAAGGGTCACAAACTGGTTGAACTAAGCAGTGGAGCAGATGCAAGCTTCCTCAACTTGCAGACCTTTCTACCAGATTCCTGTTCAGACTTGTTAGCATCTGAATCTCCGGAGTGCTTTCTGGAATATACATCTGCAGAAACCAGCAAACGTGTAAATTATTCTCTTAAATCTCAAAGTTTTACTTCTAAAAAGGGCAACAGTAACTTTCCTTTAAAGGAGCTCAGTACTGCATTCACTTACACCTCCAGGCTTGAAGACCTCCTCTTTTGTGGGGTGTTTATGCACTCCCTATGCAGCTGTCATACAATAGTTTAATTAAGCAATACTCCACTTAAACTGCAGTCAGCCACTATGGCCAGGGTATGTTTCCTCTGCCCACCGTGGAGAGTTGGCTGCTCTAATTTCATTTGTTCAAATTAATGTGTTAACTCCCTCTGAGGAGGTAAGTAGAGTGTCACAGCTTGAGGCAGGACCTCTGCACACGAATCCTTTTAGTTCATAGCAGGATTCAGGCATGCAAATGTTGACATTTTGAAATTGTTTCCCCAGAAGGTCAAATTAGTATAACTGGCTAGAAAAAGAAAACACATCTACCCTGATGCCTCTCATAATTAGACTAGCTAGAAATAAACCCAAGTGTTTGCTATTATACCCAAAGCCATGTCAGCTGCTACTGGAATTACATTTGTTTATGGAAAAAATAAAACAAAAGACTTTATTTTGAGTATTTATTTGACATTACAGGAAACAAATGGTTGAAATAAGTTTTGAAAACTTTGTAAAAAATAGTGTATTTGTTGTACACTGATTAGTAATGCTCTGTTTTCAAGACTGTGAGATATCCATTCCTGAAGGTTTTCCAGTATGTATTCATCAGTAGGAAACCTCTTCATCATCAGGACAAGGAGTCATTTTCCCAGGTATCTTAGAAATATGAATTTGGTCTGCAACAGAGTGTTATGATGCAGCTTCGTAATGTCTTCCTTGGGTATTACTTAGTCTTCAAACATTATAAATATTTAGGGATTTCATTGTGACATTAGTTTATTCCAAATTGAGTCAAAATCTTGCTACACAATAAGGAGTTTTAGAGACATGGTTAATACATTTCACTTAAAGTCTCAAAGTTATATCCACATCTGCTGTAAATTAATTTTTGTGTATTAAAAGCCATAGAGCAATAGTTATATCAGTTTCTAGTCAGCTGAAATCTGTCTTTAGAAGTTATTTGGAACCACCCAGTGCAACTTTTAATTTGGAAACACTGAATCAGTGTCCTGTTCAATTTTAGGAGAATTGTAACTTCTGGTTTTTTTTAATGTTTTTTCCCCCCAAATCTCTGGAGTGTACCATTAACCACAATGTGTTAGTGTATGAGCATCAAGGAAAAATGTGAGCTCTCCTTTGACTGTCAGCAGGGATTTTGTGTGAATGTTCCTCATCTGTCAACAGTGACTCATGGTATCTTGGATCAATGTGGGCATTTGGAAGCCTGTGTGGCAGTTGACATACACATACACTCCAATATTGCACCCAAAGGAGCGTTCTTTTGGAGGGAAATTAGCGGAGTAACCAGCGGAGCTGCCGAGAATGAATAATATCATTGGGTCTGGAAGGGGAACTGGAAAGTGCCCTGCCTTTTCCCCCACAACATTCCAATTTTTAATGCGCCCTTTACATGAACCAAACTTACACTGAGGCTACACAACGTGTGTAAAAAATTCATTAAGCTCACATTGTGCAGGTGTGGCAATTGGTGCCAATGGACAATGTTTCCTAAACCCAGGTGAAAAATGGTCCTGATTCAAAGCACACGAAGGGCAAAGAAATGTAGAGTGTGAAAAAATATACTAAGTTAAAATTTGCAGTGCGTTTTGCAAAAGTTGTTACACATTGGTAATTCTCATTTTACATTAGAAAGATAAGAACGCAAACCCTGCTTTCCATTTCAGTGTGCCTGGACCATTTCACGGATACCTTCAGTCTACAGATCATTCTCTAAAGGCTTCTGTTCTGACAGGGGCACAAAAGAAATGATATGAATGTGATCTCTGATTTCTGTCTTGGTAAGAAAAGGGCAGTTTTTGCGGCTTGAGCAAAAATGATATAATGATTCTCATTTATATTCCACTGGAGCTTCAGAAATAAAAACTTCCATTACTTTTTCTTTCCTGATCCTAACACTGAGGATAATGATGCTATTGTGTTGATGCAAGAAGAGCTACCATTTATTTAGATTGATGGGACACCTAGGATCAGTGGTGTGGACTAGATCTCCTCTCTGCTAGTTCAAAGAGAGAGGAAAAGAATAAAACCTCTGGAAACAGATGAATTTTTAGCATGGCAGGCAGCCACACCAGCTTTTCCCCCTTCCTCTCCAAGTTAACTTCACTGAGCAAAATACTGCTTGGTTTTTGTTGCTTTTGGAACAGTATTTTCACTTTTTCAGTTCTAATTTGTATGCACGTCACCTCCCTTTCACTGCCATTTGCTGCAGGAGGTGGGAGGAGATGTGGCTGGACGTGCTGCAGTTGGGCCATGTCAGCTGAGAGCAGCCACCAGCAACCTGCTGCAAGCCACTTCAGGTGGGGCTGGCCCAGCGTGCTTGGAGTAAAAACATCCTAAAGTTACTTCCAGTTGTCTTTGGATTCCCTTCTGAGGCTGCTCTGAATAGAGGTTGATGCACCAGGAGATTTGTTGTTCAAACAAACCCAACTGTATTTACCCTGACATGTCTTTGAGCAAGTGAACCTGAGCTCTGAGGTCAAGCACCCTGAAGTTGTACCCAAACCCCACTGTGCATTAAGCCCAGACAGACAGGAGGTGCTACCTGAGTGCTGTTGATAATCCACTCACTTTTCCACTTGCACCTCTACTGGAAATTGCTGATGGCTTTTTCTGAAGTTCACTTAAGAGATCGAATATGGACAAGTTATTTCAAAACAAAAGGCATTTAGAGGGAATTAGAGGTTGAAATGCTGTTACAGAAGTTGGATTCAATTGGTGTGTAATGATGCTGTTTGCAAATACTTCCACTCACCCAGAGAGGCCCCAAAGACTTTGAGGAGGGGAGGTGGAGAGGGGAGGAGGAAGTTTTTGAGGAGGAGAGATGGAGTGGGGAGGAGGAAGGGTGAGGGAGGCGCCATGGCCAGCTGAGAAGGGAGTCACAGCAGTCATTTTGCTGAATTAAATTTCAAGCCTTGCATCTTCACTTTCATTGTCAAGACTCAGGTCATGGCTGCACTTTTATCCACACGCGATTAGGAGGGAAATATGCTGTCTCCAACCACAGCCAAAGCAAACACATAATATGGTGTTTCCATAATAGGGGTTCTCCATCGTAAAAGATAACAAGGTTAGGTCAATCAGAGAGTGAAAGTTCCCCAGAATACTCTCTAAGTTTCCTGCAATTTGAATTTCAGGAACTTGGTGAGCTAGAGGCTGTGTCTCTAAATTTAATAGCCTCTTAAAAATTTCTTTTTCTTGATTTTATCACTTTTTCCCTTGAAACTATAACCAATATTTTACCCTTTACAACAGCCCAGGTCAAGAATTTCTACAGCTTAACTGTGTGTTGTGTGAAGTGGATTAGGAAGAATTTTGGGTGATTTTAAAACTAGTTAAAGCACTTCACACTGTAATTTCTTGGTTGTCAGAATAATGGTTGCGAGTTTGCTTCTGTGTAGTGAAATTTTAGGTAGAAATACATTCCTTCCAGCCCCTCTAGAGTATGCCCAGAATCCAAACAATTAATGTGAAAATTGTATTTAAGGTTTACTTTCCATTTTGAATATAGCAATTAATTATAGATTTATTGTTTCTTACTTGTTTATGTAATAAGTATAAAAATAGAAAGTAGATCTAGTTTGGTTTGTGTAACCTGAAAAAAATTTTAAACTTCGATTGATAGAGCAGTATTAAGCATGAGAAAATTCACTCTGATTTCAGAAATGATGGGTTTGCTGCTGGGTGATTAATAATTATATTTAATTATGTTTGTGACATTGGATGGAAGGGACAAACTGGAAGTTCCTTATAGATGCACAGAAGATTGTACGTGCAACTGGAAACATTTGATAAATCATGTTTACTAATTTATTCTAATGGACCACAAATATATTGCACACATTGCAGAACCACAGCAATCAGAATATTTTATGCATGGTCTAAGTTCACTGGTTTTCTTCAGGATAGATTAAGGGCAAAATTGGGCATTATCACTTTATTTTGGCATGGAACTCTATGCAAGGAGGGTCAGTGGTTAGGAGTCCCTTCTTTGTTTTGCTGCAATTAAAGTTCACAGTGGGCTGTGAACTGTATCTGTATGTGAGCTACACAGACTGTTTAACTGCAGTTGTTGCTTTCAGCCCCTTCCTGAAACTCATCCAAAACCTCACTTATGGATTAGAAGAAACAAGAGCTGGCAGAAGAGAGAAGGATGTAAAGCCAAGCATTAATTTTACTCATCCATTCTATTAATGTTAAAAGACAATTCCTCAAAGTGCTGGATATGTGATCAGAGTGAAGGGTGGGTCCACTCTGCAAAAACAAATTTTAACAGAAGGAGTGTTGATAGCTATGTCTGAAATTAAAAATATGAGGTCACTGATATGTAGCCATATATGAAAACCTGGACACAGTCCATCTAAGCTAGCTGCTATATAAATTATGATGATTATAATGATTTACCTACTAGCAGGACTAACCCAAAGCCCTTTTTGCATCTTATTAATCACAGGACTTTGAAAAGTTGTTACATGGATAGAGACAAGAGTTTAATACATTATTTTCAAGCATAAAAAGACCCTTTTTGAAGCTGGTCAGATGCATTTTCCATCACAAATCTGTTGAAAACACAAGTGTTACTTATTTTATTTTGCAGTTTTGCATATGCAACTAAATTTCCAGTGATGCTTCCTAACCCTATTGTGCAAATTAAATACTTCACTTTAGAAAATAATTTGTGCAAGTTGATATTGTCAGTTCAGTAATAAAAATAAAATACGTCAGAGAAGGCAGAGAAGGAATTTATAGAAGCATAGAATGGTTTGGGTTGGAAAAGACCTTGTAGATCATCTAGTTCCAAGAGCATGGGACACCTTGCCATGAGCAGGGACACTTTGCACTAGACCAGGTTGCTCAAAGCCCCAGCCAACCTGGCCTGGGACAGTTTCAGGGATGGAGCATCCACAGCTTCTCTGAGCAGCCTCAGCCTGTGTCTGACAAACTTTATAGCAAAGAACTTCTTGCTAATATTAAATCTAAACCTGCCTGTGGTCACTTTAGAGCTTGTTTAATTTCAGATCGAATCTACCTCTGCTGATTTCTGCCATCCAAGAAACACTCTCTGTTTGAAGCTGTAGAGACACTCTCCCCTGCAGCCTCTCAAGCCAGTGAAAGAGCTCACACCCTCACCCCCTGACAGCTCCCCCTCTGCAGGTCACCCTCATTCTCACACTGTCTCAATTTTGACATCTAAATCCTTTACAGACCTACCCCATTAGTCTCTCTAAGTGTCAATTGTAACTTAGTTTTCAAACGGCAAAGTCACACTTGAAAATAAAAACACCAGTCCTTTAAAAAATTTCCTCTGATATCCCTATGAAACTTAACAGCTCATATTTGCTAATTCTTCTAAATGAGCTAACTTACTTTTGAAGTACATTGATTTGGTACCAGAAAGCAAGATTTCTTTAAGATTTAAAAAATACTTTATTACTTTTGCCCTGGGAAAGGAATACACTGGCATGAGGAAAGGTTTTATCGTAACTGCAACTCCAGTACACATATGGACATTGTTGTTACTTTTGACTCCTCATAGTCCATGGTATGTAAACCACAAAGAGACTGACTGGGTTTTTGACTTTCAGGTTCAGTTGTTATGAGGTTCCCATTTCAGAAGGGAATTTTCTAAAACACCAATGTATTTAAGTAGTTTTTTAAGTAATAGTCTGCAAACATCATGACAGGTTCTGGCATTATTTGGAGAGTTTTATTTTCATCTGAGTTTTTACTCAGAAATAATTATTCTTTGAAACATGAACTGACTTTAATGATAATAAAGAAATAAACCTAAAACTTCTCAAATTGTATGTGTGCAAAAGTCATCATGTGGACATTTTTGTCCTTGCACCAAGTTGATCTGATTTTCATTGTCATGATAATGACAAAATACAATCATGTCTCTTGAGCTAACTTCAAAGTAACTTGCCTGAGAAAGCACTCTAATAAGTCAATGTGCATCTTCATCAAGTCACAATTAGATGAAGAGCAAAATCAATTCATCTTTGCTGGCTTCTTAGCCAGTGTTGTTGGACACTGTGAGCACATAATCAAGTTTCAGGGTAACTCAGGTGCACTTACACTGCAGCATTGTCAATGTCTGGAGCAAGTAGCTGTGCTTATAGAGAGCAACAGCTCCTTTCCTGCCTTGCTTTTTTTCTGGTATAAAAGCTTCATGAATTGGAAATCTGTGTCTTGCTTTATTTGGGAACAGTAAGTGGAAAAGGTGCTCCATGCTATACTTGGACCCAAGATGTAGCTAGACCATGAAGAGAACAGGATTTGACAATCTTCCAATCTCATTCCTGCTTGGCCAAATGAAATACATCCCTGCCCTGGCAAAACAACTGTGGGTTAAGCTTGCAAAGGTGTTCTTGCCTCTGTGATATGATATTTAATGAGACAAGGCTGGTACTGTTTATAGATAAGGTAATCACTCCTTGAAGTGACAACTACCCACAGTTTTACTTAATTCATAACCAATACCTGTTCTGCTCACTGAAGACTAACTTCACAGAAGTATCATACAGAGAGGTGAAAATTGATTAACTTCTAAATAGATCTGATAAGGGAGTTATTTAATAAATGGGATTTACCTGGCTGTTTACCTGTGCTAGCTCAGGTGGTGCAATTTAAGGTCATGCAGTGCCACATTGGGCTGACCAAGCTCAGAGGGCTGAGTTAATATTCCTGCAGTGTTTCTAGTGTTTGAGTTAGAATGTTTATAAACTTTGCATTAGATCATTATTTTGCCATATTATTTTGCCACATTTTAAAGAACCTTGATAGTTATAGATCTCCTTATGATCTGGGTGCTCATTAGTTTGATGCATCACTTTCATTATTTCTCCTGAGCAGTTCTTATACCAGCACAAGTGGGAAATAGCAAGGATGTTACCTACCCAAATCTCAAGGCAGATAAAATTTTCCTTAGACAGACAATGTCTTAGTAGAACCAGATTGTGGTCTCTTTCTGCCATCATATATTTCTGCCTCATTCATCACACACACAAAAAAAAAAAAAGCTATAGGTATTAAAAGTAATATAAGTCTGTGGTTTTGTAACAATGTTGGGTTTAAATAATTGTGAAGTTCACAGTTAAATATGTGCCATAACCTTTTTCACAAAGCCAAATTCATAATGTGGGATGTTACAATAATTTTACAAATATATGAGATCAAGCTTTACAAGGCTTTGTTTGGCTCAGACGTTAATATTTCTCATGTTTAATAAGAAAACAACTGAGCAATAGGGATAATCTGGATTCACTTTCATAGACCAAAAGGACAAATAATGCAAATAATAAAGAGAAAACAGGTTGGCTTTAAAAATCTAAACGTTTTATGTCTTTGAAATATCATGTGACCCCTTCAATTACTCAAACCAAAAACACTTTAAGGGCTGTCATGTAGCTAAATAGTGCTGACATTAATGAGCTAAAATCTTCTCTCAGTTTTACAGTATAAAAAAACATATGCATCAGTATTTTGAAGTCAAAGGATTCCATGCTTATACTGGTGCAACTGAAACAAAACATTGGTGTAACATTCCTCCTTCCAGGTATCTGGTTTTAATCAAACTATACTCATGGCCCTCAAGTTTTCTTTGCTGCAGTGGAAGGTAGGCAGGAGTGTTTCATTTAAAAAGCTTGGTTTACATCATGAGTGCACAAAAAACTGTATATCTTGTCCTAGTTACCTCTAATTGACAAATTGTAATAGTTCCCTGAACTATGTTTCTGAACTATGTGTTCTCTGAGAAGCAAAACTTTTGCTCAAAAACAAATACAGTTCTGTTTTTTTCTCCTTCCAGTAGAGTTTGGTGAAACCAGGTGATTGGCAACTGTTATGATAAGGTAGACGGAGAGGATGAAAGCTAGGATTGATTGAACAGCTGTGAGGGGCTCTGTTCCAATTGTATTTTGATTACTGATAAGATAACCCTCCCTTTTCTCCCAGTGATTTATCTCATTCAAATTACAATAACACTGAATTGCCATCAACAACAAACGCTGTGTAGTTTCAAGTTGCTCTAACTAGTATAGCAAAAACCCAAAGGTGCTGATTACAAGTTTTCATGTTACATTTCTAAAAATGGACAAATCACTTATTGCACTATGTGATCTCATACACTTCATAAGCCTGTTTTTTGTTTCATTTGAGATAAAACTGATCACTTCCTGATATATCCAAGCAGCATAATTCTAAAACTACCTGAAAGCATAAGTTGTTGGAGTTTTTTTTGGAGGGGAGGCTGTTGATAATTTGTATGTGTCTTTATTCTTCTGTTCCTAATATGAAATCAAAGGCTTTCTTTTAATTTTTCTGTTTTGTTTTGTTCTTCCTTTTAATTTTCTATATAAATGAGTGTTTTAGCATAGTCTGGTCTGTTACACAGTTTGGAAATATTGGAACAGTTTGAATATAACTGAAAGACAGATAATCTGACTTGTTAAACATAAAGATGTAACAAAATAAATGTTTCTGCAATCATTCCCCCCCGCCTCAGATGAAATACTAAAAAGAAGAAAAATAATGAATTAATTTTCCTTGTTTTGTTTTGCAGAAGTTTGAATTGTACCATAGACTGTTAGCAAGTTATTTTTAATTAGGGTGGGTGACTGAACCATTTTCCTCACTAAGGGGTAGATCTTAAGGTCCCAGTGATGTCTGAGGTGTCAATGAAAGAAAATAATTGTGGTATAAAGTAGTTAAATCCCGGGCAGGGGGGAAGAGTTATCCTTCAGGCTATTGGCCATTTTACTGAGCATTAGACCTGGCATTCAGTCAAGCTCACCTGATTCCTCACTAGTGCTTTCCGTAATATATGAAAATACCCCACTGAAATATCCCACTGTATGGCAGCTGTTGTCTCATCTGGGTGGGGATCAGACTCCCAACAAATACAGTGCCTTTTCCATGGTTTTGCCAAATGGCTCTGCTGGCTCATGCCTTGCAGGAAGCTCCTTTGATATTTCCTACCAGTCCCTGCCTTTTCCTTAACTGTTTGACTGGGGCAGGAGTCACCATCTGCACTCACAGCAATAAAAAGGGGAAACTGCGGGAGAGGCTGGAAGTTAAAATGCCCACTCCTTTCCTTGTATGTATCTAAAAATTCAGCAAATAATTACTCAAAGAGTAATGACTAATTGACACCTGGGATTATTTAGAAAGATACACATGCTGATATACAGAAGAGGCACAATATGCATCTGTGTAAGCAACAAATGCATGTGCAAACACGTGGCCACCTGATCCTCTGTAGCCAAAGCAGAGGCCTGGCGAGAGAAGAAGGAAATGTTCTAGCATGACGTTGTGGGAGGCACTGCTCACAGTTCAGCAAAATCCCTGTTTGATGGCATAATGGCATTGACTCATCTTTTATCTGCTGCTGGGAGATCTACAGCGAGATCTTATCACTGCTGGCAAGGGAATGAAGGTCGAGAGTTTTGTGCAACCAGCAACCAGCCCACTCCTTGGCTTCACGGCGTGTTGTGACGAGCAGCACTCCCTGTGTGATGCAGTCACTCTGCAGAGTCACCAGGAATAGGACAGGCCACATCTGAATCCTGCTGAGGAAACCAGGAGACCTTTCCTCTGATATTTAGAGAAATTGATGTGCTCTTTCGACCCTTATCAACAAAAACAGCCTTGGCTGATGTGTCATTGGGAAGTCTGTAACAGGGACATAAGCCAAAGCTCACAAATTTTGAGTTGTTACACAAACACTCTCTTGCTAAAAAGATAGTTTGCCTGCTAGTAGATAAGTAAAAAATAAGATGGTTTTCTTTTGTTACGTTCTCCTCCTGACAAACTCCACTGAGGGAACACAGACATAAACCAACGTTTACAGTGGAATACCAACCACGGATAAAGCAAACTTCAGGATCTGCCTGACTGTATTCATTTTAGCTATAGCTGTGGTTTTCTGGCTTCTTTTTTAATGAAGAAGTGTGATAAAAATAAACCAAATCTACATTCCTTGTGCATGCATATCTCCATGGATTTCACAGCAGGAATTTGGCCCTCTGTGTGTATATATACTATTAAGTTACAATTCCATTAGCAAATTAAAGAACCATGTATTAAAATGAAGGCAAGAGTTAGGGACTGGTTTTCTTCTGTAAATTTGCCAACTCAGTCTGGCAAAGTGAATGTTCTGACACAAGTCAGACTGGATCAACAGACACATCAGTTAATAGAAAAAAGCCCGTGCGGAGTCTATGGAAAGGCACATTGAGAAAGGTCAAATACTTCAAGCTTGGACACTGGCAGAGAGACTAAGATGGAGCAAGCAAGTCAGGAATGTGAATTAAAGCTTATTGAAGTGATTATTAGGAGAATCTAGCCCACAAACCCTGAGATACTCAACATCTATCTGGTTTCAGTGATCATCACATTCATTATAATAAGTTAATTTTTTAAGATATGGGGCATTTTAAAGTGTTAGTTTTGGTCACCTGCAACACTCTTAATAAATGTGGGATCAAGCACCAGTAACAAAAGCAGTGATGTCTCTTTTACCTTCAAACTATCACCACCCACTTTAAATCTACCTCATACAGCATTTTATAGACCATGCTAGTTGTAGTGTGCAGTGGTTTGCTGTACAAGGCTCATTCATTCCTGTTCAAAGCTACAGGCATGACTACAGCTGAGGATGTGTCAAAAGGAAATGAGAAAATTATCTCAGGGCAATTACTGAAGAAATTCTCTGGGAAATTGCTGAAAAGAAAGGTGGAGTAATGTTACATCTTTGCAATAAAAATAACTGCACAGATCATAGAGAAAGTGGGAAAAAAAAAAAAGACTTTGAAACAGGCAATCATTACCTGTCTGCATAGGTCATGAATAGGCCAATGTTTAATAATAAGAAAAAAAAAGGAAAATAATTAGGCTATGCCTAGTAGATGGTATTAATTTCATTGATTTATTGGATGCATTCATCATTTTCCTCTTGTCATTACAATGCAATCTTTGGTGTAAATCTTGGTTTATGTTATCACTGATCATCCACGAACCTTGCCAGCATGACTGATTGACACTTAACAGAATTGATGGATGCCAGTGCCCTTCTGGGACTGAGCCTGGCTTTGCTCTTTCTCTCAGCAATAGTCACTGATTGGATTCTGAAGACACTGGATAGTAAACACTTTGAAACTAATGAATTTGAGGAAGTGGAATACTTAATTTGTATTGACTGTGCAAATGCCATTGCTTTGCTCTTCAACACCCTGTTCCAGAATGGCCTGTAAAGCCACATTCATCACTGGACAAATACGGTTAGTTAGAATAAACAGCATAGGAACTGCAGAAATTATTTAGGATTTCACCTCCTACTTGTGATGTAGCTCAAACCTACCTAAATTAATAATGATTGAGAATCATGAACACACAAATGACATTTTTCTCTTCAATCTGTATTCTCAACCTGATTTCCTGACATGGAGAAATGTGATGTCACATGATTTGAAATACACTGCTTGTATCTACACTGCATGTTTAAGCCTAACCTTTTGGGCAACAGACCCAGGAAATCTAGTTGTCATCTGCAAAAGTCAGTAATGTGACAATAAGACATGTACTGAATTAAAACCTGAAAGACATGTCCAATTCTTAGAGAAGGTAATGGAATTTAGGTTTTAGTTTGACTTTAAATTGCATGTTCATAAAAAGCCCAACAGTGTTACCTTTAACATTGTTGCATGCTCTGAAAGTCACAGAAAATAAAAAAAAAAAAAAAAAGCTATATATATATTTCCCTGCACAGCCACACCTGGTCCTTTTAAGTTATACTGTGGAGACTTATGAACAGCAAAGATGATGATGTAATTTACTCTTGGCGATAATAAACCTTAGACTCCAACGCTATGATCTCACATTTCTCAAGAATATTAGAAAGAAAAGAAAACATCAATCACCATGTGTAGATGTGAATATTTAGAACTCTGCATTAGCCAAATAATATCAGGCTCCTATTAAGCCAAGTAGCTGTGTGCCTAACTGATCTCATTTCCATTTTTATCAGTTTTACCTTTGTGTAACATCGACTTCAGCAGACACTTGTCTTTACGCCGCAGTCACAAAGGGCAGAATCATACCTATAAGAGTTCAAAAAAATTACAAAGGTTTTTGACAGCTATATTATAAGAAAAATGATCAGATACAGATGACAGCAAAGCATTTCTAGCCAAGAGAGTTCTAAGACAAGTTAAGCAATCAATCATCTGCACCACTCACTATTCAGCAAGTCGACATTCAACATCTGAATCAGTCATTACAAAGTAAAGAGAATTAGTAAAGTCTCTAACAAAATGCAAATAAGTGAACTGGAGGACAATAGAGTCAAATTCTAGAACTTGGCAGGAAGCCATAAGAATTATTTTGACAAGGCTGCTTGGAGTAATTTGATTGTTACATTTAAAAGAAAAATAATTTTTAAAAAGTGAGCGTCAGTTGTAAGCTGTACAAGTTTGTGATACAAATGTATAGTTATATTTAGTGAGAAGAAGTGTGGAATAACGAACAAAATATAGTGTCTCCTCTGATGCTTGGCTGCTACATGAATTAACCATTTCTGGTGGAAGTGAGAGTTTTTCCAAATAAATACAAAGAATACTGAAGATAAAAACTATCCTAAATGGTATGCAACTAACAGTGTTATCTTTGTCTTCCTTGAGTGTGTTGCCTACTAATGTTTTCCCAGAGTATCACCCTGCTTTGAAATCCAGCTGGTATAAGTGAACATAAAAAATAGATTTAACATCTGTGGGGCTGCAAAGCTGCAGGTGCCGAAATTCTGTAAAATCATAAGTACTACTATAACATAGGTACAAAAAATCCCCACCTAACATCTTCCTTATTAATACAAAAGAGTAAGTGGGGGGGAAAAAGGAAAATGAGTTGAAAATTAGGCAGAAACTTCTGTTATAACAGCAGTTTCTCCATGATTTCTAACAGCATAAGGGATGCTGTCTTACACTCACTCCTCAGTTGGAGTAATGGTGGAAAATGGGAGTGATCTTATGGAAAACCAAAAAGCCATAGCAGGTGGCTGCACTGTTAAGTGAATCCTAGACAACCACGCATGTGGCATCTGTCCTGAGAGGAGTCACAAATGTCCTTGGCTTGGCCTGTCCTTCTGTCGGCAGAATTAACACAAACATTACATACCTGAAGCTCTGGCCATCAGCCCTTGGATGCTGCTGCATTCACTCCCTTTCTTGTCTGTCTTCATGGCTCCATCAGTGGAACTGCTCCTGCTCCTAAAACTGCATGTTTGCCATCATACTTCACAAGGTCAGGGCTTGAACCATGTAGGATTTGTCATCACCAGAAAACTTACTGATGATGTACTAGTGCAGACGTGCCTTAAAATGATAGAGATGGTTTGATTTTGGTCCTGATGTGAGTATAGATCGGCATAAAGAAATGTGTTCTCACGAATATTTATACTATTATGATCTATATTAACTTATGGCAAAAATATTTTTAAAAATGCATATGACTTCATTAATGTTTGAATAGTTTAAGATCATTCTGTGGCTCCTTGTACTTAAAAAATCCTGTCATATGCAAAAGCTCTGTGAGGAGTATCAGAACTAGAAAATTATTCTTGAGTTTAAAAAGAAGCAAAGTTACTTTCTCTAGTTTCATTCTAGTTCCAAGCATGGCAACAACATGCTGCCTGTGTGAGAAAGCTCAGAAGATAATATATTTCAGAATAGATGGTACATGTTATTTTATCTAACCAGCCAGTCATTCTTACCCGTTTTCTCATAACTTACAGATGAGTATGAAATAGCTTCTTCTGCTGGAAATAGATTTTGTGTTTGGATGTGTTTTTTATCAGCTGGTTATCCTCAAGTTTATCCTTGCAAATCTCATTGATTGAACAAAATTGAACTTCATCCAACATTTGATGAGCTACATGGATAGAATTTTACCAATTAAAAACTCATGCAGGCTTTTAATTGCTTTCAGTGTTGTTTTGACCTTTGTGTAGAGCTGAATCTCACAAGCAGTTTGGGTGCTGGAAGTAAAAGCATTCAAGGGCCCAGGTACATAATGCTTTCACTTGTTTTTACACCATGAGCGTAGATTCCTAAAATGGTATCTGTGCAAGTCGAAGTCTCTATTTCATTTGACCATAATAACTACAAAAGTATTACCTTTATCTTGCAGAAATGTTGGAATCCAGCAATATAATCAATTTCAATGGACTAGCTAATAGCTCCAGTTACCATACTTTCCTCTTGGATGAAGAACGTGGTCGGCTGTATGTTGGAGCAAAGGATCACATATTTTCTTTCAACCTGGTTAACATCAAGGAATATCAAAAGGTACGTTCATTCATGTTCTGTACAATGTAAATATCCACTTTTAATGATAAAGACTTGTTATTACTCAGACTGTGTTGTGCACTGTTGGAATTATGTAGTGAGTGTTTGAATGTCAGGAATACTGTTAAAGCAAAAATAATTGCTCACTCTATGAAGAGAAATTTATAATGATCCTGTGACCTTTGACTATATAATCTACAATATCTTTTTGGGACTACAAAAAAAAAAAAAAGTAGATTTCCCAAGCAAGTATTTCCCAAACAAGGCATACTTTCATGTATATTCTGCTGAAAAAGCCAACATCTCTTATGACAGTTTACACAGAAAGGCCTTACTGTTCTGTATTTGTTTGCAGATAAAAGAAGCAATTTGGGAGTCCAAGTGTTGATTTTTCTTCTTTAACTCAGCACTTGTAGGCACTCTGCTTCTACTGCTTTCAAACCAAAGTAGTTTCATTATTATTAAAAGAGGAATAAGTCAATAAAATATTGCCATTCTTGATGGAGAGTATAATTTTCCAGTAAAAGCTGGTGACTAATTAAAAGGTGACAAGCAGTTTACTGTCGTTCTTCTGCTGGAGTCTAAATAAATAATTAAGTTTTCATTTGTTTTAGTAAGACAAAATGCCAAGAAGGTAAACAATGGGATGGAGGTTTAATTTGTTATATTAAGTATTTTGATGGCACATTTTAAAATCCAGAGAGTACCCTTTTATGAGAGATATATTGCTTCGATACCCAAGGACTATTTTTTTTTCTTAGTGTTCCTGACCTTTTGGCCGTTTGACTATTAGCTTCCTAAGATGATAGCAATAAATACCTTGTGTTTTCTGTTCAGAGGGAAGACAGGCTATTCATTTGTATTCTCTAAGGATAAGAGGATAAAAGGAAAACAGGGTATTTTCTTTTCTATTCTCTTCAGAGGAGCTATAAAGGAAACTAGCTATTTATTTGAATTCTCTGAGGGATCAATAGCTTAATGTGCAAAACATCTGGAATAATTAAAGGAAAGAAGGTGTTTCCATTGCAGAAAACAGCTCTCTAGAATGGGAGGAATTGTGTCTTACATACTTACATATTCAGGTGCTTTTAGAACACTATTTGACTTTATATACAAATATTAATAAATATTAAATAAAGAATTGCTGTCCGTAACATGGAAATGTATGTTAGAAACAGATCTAGAGAATTGAGACTAGATTTAAGAAGAGGCAAAGGGCTTAAAGTGTTTGGGGATATATTTATTATAGACAGGAGAGCCATGTAAGAAACTTCAATCAAAATTACAATGCAGCCAGTACTACACTTGAGCTCAAACTTCACCAGTTGTTGCTTCTACCATATAAAAACTCCTCAGGTTTCTGTCTAAATGCTGATGGCAATGTCAAAACTCAAAAAGCCAAATTTTTCAATGTATTAAACCCAGTTTGATTTAGCTGTCTTTTAAACCAAATTAGAGGAAAACATTTTACTGTGAGACTAAGGAAAAAGAACAGCTGGTTTGAAATTCACTGGTTTGAAAAATACTGAGATTTTTGCCCAAAACTTGAACTAAACTTGAACCGGTCCTTTTGGGAGATCTGAGAAGTTTGGTTAATGTTTTTCAACCTAGTAAATTTGAATTTTCACGTCTCTGCACATTTTAAGCTGAGAATAGCAACAGGAAGTAGTGGGAATCCTCTGAGAGAGAACATGCTCATAAAATTTTCAGCCTTATTTTATAGACTTAAGATGTTTGATTGCTGTTTGGATTTCATTAAGTTTGAAGAAAATTTTGAATTTTAAAAATGTCACAAACTGTATTTTCAAGTGCCATATATAACATCTCCTTTGACCTCTCCTGTCATCCGTATTCCATTTCTTTCCTTTAATATTTTGCCTTTTGCTTTCTATTAACAAACTATATTGAACACCAAGACTGTAATCCAGACTTATGGCCATTCATATTGCATTATCTGGGGCTCCCAAATGAATAGCCTGGCATTTTATGGGAAGATCATGTTTTATTCTATATGTAATTCCTAAAAGCTTTTCAAAGAAACATGAATAATTGACTGTGAGGGTCTCTGGATTTTCTCTGTATGAGGTGAGATCCATTTTCTGCTAAGCAAACACTACAGAAAACCTAGATTTAGGATTAGTTGTGTTAGGGTAGATCTGTAGGAACAACATAAAAATTTCTATTTTGATACTTTTCAAATATGGCTTCTTTTCTATTATTTAATTAACTGAACTGGCAAGAGAGTGAACTATTAGATACAATGAAGAAGCAAACAATTCATTTCTGATGCTGTGACTCTAATGTGTGATTGTATTTCCATTACACGAGATTTTAAAGATTAAAAGAAAACTCACTTAATGGAGAGTCAACCCTCTTATCATTAGAATTTGAGATTCACAGCTGAAATTTACAATCCAGACTATATTTCAAGATTGTTTTACTGTGACTCCTATTATCCCTGTTTTTGTTCCAAACATTTCGGTTTTTTGTTGTCAAATTTTAAGAAAGAAAAAGAAATAAGGCAAAGAATGGGGGGAAGATAAACTGGATAAAGGGACTCTCTAGCATTTGGCCTGCAATTTGTGAATGCTGAAGCATGAAATAACACAATGTGATTTTTGTTTTGTGTCTTTAGATTGTTTGGCCTGTATCTCATTCCCGAAGGGATGAGTGCAAGTGGGCTGGAAAAGATATTGTGGTAAGTACAAATCTTTTTACCCTTTTTTTTCCTTTTATGAAACATTGTAAATATTTTATTATGTCTTACTGTGTTAATTCTTAAAGTATTTCTCCTACTCGGTAATGTCACACATCTGATCATAACTTTACTCTTGAGTTTTCTCAGTCCTCTTGTATGGAAATTTTGTCTTCATGACCAAGAGTTTCAATTTATAAACAGAAATCATGCAGATGAAATAGAATTTATCTACCAAAAAAATTTAAAAAAAGAATCAGTAAGAAAGAGAAGAGAGAAGAAATATCAGAATAAGAAATATTAACCCTTGAATACTCATCTCCTGATGAGAAGGTACATAATATTTTGACCTATTTTTGCCCTGCTCCAGGTCCCAGTCCTCAAGTGAGTTCCAAAAAAGTGCTTTCTCGTTGTAGCATCTCTCTGGAGCCAGTGGGTTCCCCAGAGCTCTTTCCTGCATGGAGTTCATGGCAATATTGAGGTCAAAGTGGTTTTAACATTGTGCATCAGGTTTGGTGCCTCAGGAAAGACACTGCTATGCTAGGCAACATTTTTTTTACATTTTCCCTCATTCCTGTGTACATCACATTCCCTGTATTTATGAGGTAGGAGAGACATAGCCAGTAGCCCCCAAATAGCAATCATTCCACACAGATAATAACTGTCTTCTTTATAGGAACAGTGTGGGAAATAGGAAGAAAGGGCTGAAGAAGGGGAAAACCAGATGAAAAATAGAGGCATTCAATAAGCCAAACAAATACTTGCATAGCAAAGCCAAATGGGAAATCATCGTGGTTGCCAAGGTAGAAGTGAGAGTGGAACTTGGCCCCGTGTGTATTTGCTATTGGCCTGATTTTCAGAGATGATTCTTGTAAAATATTCATAATGCCAACCATATGCCTCCAGAGAGCTCCATTTGAATAATTTCCTAGGTCATAATAAAAATAGTCTCATCAGTCTTTACCTAGGCCATAGAGGACAGTTGTCTTCAAAAGAAGCCATCTGGGAACAGTAGAGGTGGATTAGGTAAAAACTGAGAAATATGGGCTAAGCTAAATATGTGGATGGGACAGCTGAAAGGCCAGATACCTAGGCTATCTCATTACATAGAAATAATACATTTAAATTAATCCATGCTCATGTCCACAAATAATTTTCAGGAGTACTTTGCAAGGTGAAGCCTAGAATATCAAATATTCAAGGTTAAAAAAAAGTTAGTGTTAAATATGTGAGGGGATTAACTAACCTTGCTGCTTCATCTTACATGAAGTATTATGATACTACATTAAGTAGATTTTTTTCATTGCTGAAGTAAAAACCTAGAACACTAATAAGAGATTCAGTGCCTAGAATGAATGTACATGCTTTTATTTTTTTAATAATTATTTTCAGAAATCCACTGTAGTAAGAAAGAGTATGCTTTACACATTGCACTAAGATGATTCTAATGCAGATGTTGAAAATTGTAGAGACAAATTCTGGAGTAAGCTGGGAGGTTCAGGTCCCCATCCTCTGACTATGGCTTATACTGTAACTTTTATTCACCTTGGTTCTCTTGCTTCCTGTGACACTAGGACAGCTACACCTGCTGATCAGGTGAAGCCCAGACCACACTGCAGTGTGTGACCCTGGCAGTAGATCCTGGAAAGTTGTTCGGGGTAGTTTTGCCTTTTTTTTTTTTTTTTTTTTTTTTAATTTTAGAGTTCTCTACAGGAGTAGGTGAGAAATAAAATAAACACATAGGTGATGTGTAATGTGGGTCTAGTTTTCAGTAGGCAGCTAGAAAGAGGGAATACATATCTTGACATGTTCAGAACATTGTCTTTAAATATTTACAGCTACCTTGCCATAAAACAGTGCATTACAAGCAACATTTTTAATGCAACTGTTTTAACTCTAATTACAGATAATTTTAAAAAAGTATTATTCCTATGTTATTTATTCCTTGAAGCCATTATCAGTACCTTGGGAGTGTGAAATATAAAGGCCATAAAAATAACTCAACAGGTTCTCATTAGAGGGAACAGGAGAAAAAGAAGACAAATAAAGTGACATATAAACCAGGCTTGATTTAATGCTGTTTTCAGCATGTACTGCTTCTAAGATATTATATACTCCTCACTTGTGATGGTTCAAAACTTTCTGTATGACAGTCTATACTTCTGCATTGAGGTCTTTTAAAAAAAAAAAAACCTCCTTTTAATTATTGATCTCCAGGGTAAGTCGGTGCTGAAAATGCAAGTCCCCACTAATGGGCCAGGTGCACTGCAGCAGCTGCAGCACAGCATAACCCCAGCCCTGCCCCACTGCTAACCTCAGCTATGACCTCTGAGATTTCCTCTCGCAATTATAAGAGGTAATTCAGAGTTGTTCTCACTCCTTCAGAGGGATCCTTACCCTGACACTGTCAGTCATGCCAGTCCTGGCACAGCAGGTTTCTGGCTCAGGATGGTCCACCTGGGATTTGAGGAGAGCAGCAGCAGGACCTATTCCTGCTCTCCTGCTACCCCTTTGTTACTTAAGCAGTCATTTTAATTTCTGGTTCTTAAAGGGCTTAGTATATGTTAATTACTTAAGCTCTACTCACTGTTTAGGCAGATAAAACTTTTAAAGTATGCTTTGGATCTTTTTCCATGTGAGTAAGCTGAGAAGAGTTGCTGAAATTCTCCCCCCCCAGCTATGTGATACCTTCTTAGAGCAGGACTTGTCTGATAGAAGTTAACTGCTACACTTTCCCTCAAAACATAGATTTTTTCCAGTAAAATCACAATTACTGTCCCATGTAAGTACTTAGTATTACAATATATTTCCATTTCCTCAGTATAGAGTATCACAAGCACCAAAGTAACATTGTTCATGAAAAATTAAAGGCTATAAATAATAAATAAGATATTTGCTTACGTAATTCAAATAAATGAGCAATTCTGTGAGGACTTCTTGCTATTCTCGACTTCAGTGTCTTATTTGATCTCTTCTGGTTTCTGTAGGTCCTGTGAATATTTCTCATGATTCCTGGCCAGACCTTGGTAATGATCAAAGCACACAAAGTCTCTACAGAATAATTCTCAGCTTTTATACTAAACTTACAGAACAGTCATGTTGCTAGTCAGATTCCTCACTAGTGTGCCTCAATATTTCATTTAAAAATCCAAGAGTCACCTGGGCCCCTACTAAAACACATGGCAATCTCTGCATTACATGTGGGTTAAATAATAGGTAACTGAGGGGGTAAAAAAAAAAAGTGGCTACAATTCCACTCTGACATTCCTGGGATTTCAAACCAGCAACGCAAAGCTTAGGTGAGCTACAGAAGTTATCAGAAGCACTAGTTAGTTTTGCAGGTAGGCATAGGGCAAGGATATGTTCCTGACTGGAAACCTCATTTAGTCCTTAAACTATTAATTTGCCATTGCCTTAAAAATTTTGGCTGCTGTTTAGTCGATGCATCTCTGCATTAGATTTGGCTGAGGTATTGTAGAAATAGTTCACAAATTACACAATTAATCAGAGAAATTCCTGTTAAAGGGTACAATAGGTTTCTGTGATTTGAAAGCTTTAAAGATGTGTTTCTGAAGGGCACCTTAGGATGTTATTTTCAAGTGTGGTTTGACTATCCAATTTATTTAGCCACTTTCAAAGATTCCAGGTCAAATTAAATTGTTGAAACTGTCCCTTCTGGCCTTGACATGCATAAATCTTTAAAACTTCAGTAGGTACTTTAACAAAGTCACATAGGACAACCTGCATGATGACAGACATTTACACACACTTCTTGTGTGCTGTAAGATATCAGCTTCTCCCTGCATGTTTCTGGTGAGAAATATACATGAAAGTACAAACAGATACAAATAATACCAAGTTTCTACATCTGCTCTGCCACATGAACATACACAGTTCCATACCTACAGGCCCATAAAGAGTTACACTTTGGTGTACACAGCTGAAGTGCATTGGCACATTTGCATGTGGGTAAGCACTGCCAGTAGTATAATTTATAGGAGATAGACATCTACCTGGGCTATTTCATTGCAATTAAGTTCTACCTAGTTATTAACTCTTACCTGATTCCAACGGTGCTTGATTTTTTCATACTTAATAGTTCTCTTGACAGTAATTTGGAATCAATCACCTTAGATGAGAAACCTCTTTGCAGTGACGAAGCAGCAAGGCTCTTTACACATGATGTAGCCATATTCTGTGAATGCTTCTTTGCATTCAAGTGTGGCTGGCACCTAATTATTCCGTTTATTGTTCCTGCAAGTAGAATCACATGACTGTAATTCAATTCACCATCTCATTTGCTACAATAATATTTAAAGACAAAAATGTTCATATGCTATCTTAGCTTATGCTTCCTTTAATGTTTTCCATCCCCTCCCTAAAATATAGGAAGGGAGGGGATGAGGTTTATGGATCCATCACTGTGCAATGATTTAATTTCTAAAGAAAGAATAAAAAAGAAAATACCCTAAGAAAACAGTAAGTAAAAAGTGACTCAACAAGTGTCTCTCAGCCATATCTGGTGATACTTCGGAAAAAACATGGTTGGCAAGAATTGAACACTAGTCCCTTTAACTCATTTTATTAGCGTTGTTGCCTTAGGGAAAATAGAAGAACATGGAGGCAGAAAGTAAAAGTAATTCTTTTCATCTGTTATTGTAAACAAAGATCTGAAGAGGGACTCCGAAAATTAAATATACAATGCTGGCTGGATCTAGAAAGCATGTTTCTAAATTCATCTGACAGGCACAGTTTTTCCAGTCAAATTACCTCTGGCCCTTTGGGTGTGCGAAAGAGGTGTTCATTCCTTTCTGTCAGGGCTCTTCCTTCGGAGCACATCTACAGCCAGAGTTTCAGATTTTCTGCCACCAACCTTCATTGCCATCCCTTTTTCCTTTCTGGCTTCCTGACTCCAGTGCGGTGCTGTAACACTGCTGCTTCGGAAAACTGCTTTGCATAGTCTGCAAACAAAACAGAAAGACAAATGGGGGAAAAAAACCCTTAAAACCTACAACCACTTCACAGAGAGGTGAACTGGGCTTGGTAAAAAAGGAGTTAAGGACATTAGAGTCTTTCAAAGACCTGTGGGGCTCTCAAACAGACCTTTCCCCCCCCAGAAACTTCTTATTGTGCCAGCTCCAGTTCTTGGATGTACCCCACAACACACGAGCATAAAGCCTTATTTATGACTTATTTCAGATGTTGATCCTACAGCTTGTGTTCATTTACACATTTGCATATATTTCTTTCTATGAACTGACCAAGGCAAATCAGTTACTGTAAGGTAATAACTTGTGTCCTTATATAGAGGAAGAATTAAGTTGGCAGTTGTTCAGATTTTCATATTTTACCCATTTATGTATCATGGGAAGTCATTTAAGTCTTTCAGTATGGGGAACAAATTGATGTAGATCAAGGAGAAAGCTAATTTTCCAATTTTGGGCTTATTTTTCTGTTATAGGTGTGACTATAGAAATTTGCTTCTGAAGGAAATTTAATATTCAGCAGATTTAATGCAGTCTTGCAGAAAATTTTCCTTTGTTGCTTTTGAAATACAAAGAAAAGGGAAGGAAAGGAGAAATGAAGGAAAAATCATTCCCAAAATTACGGGGTTTAATTTTCTATCAATGTGTGTTCCTCATGAGCCCTCACTTGGCCTTGGCAAAGTCTAAGAATTATTTATGGCTGAGTTTCCAGCTATTGCTATTTCAAAATGTTGTTGGGTAATTCCATGTTATGATTTACTGCACCCCAAGATGGGCAGAGTAAATTTATTCTTCATACATTTCTTTCCAGAAAAACACATTAACTGGATGACTGGTAGAAATGATAGATATCTTTAGTCCCTGTTTTCTTTCAGGGCTTCAGTCTGAAGCTCATGAAGTTAAAGAAAAGCCATTTCTTCGGTGCCAGTCACTTTTTTTTTTTTTCCTAAATTTGCTTCACATTGTGTCTATTTTCTTTGTGATTATCTGTTGTTTTAATAAAAGAAAAGTTAATTTTAAAATTAAGGCTAGGTCTGCTCTGCAAGATCACGTATCACAGTTCCTCTACACTCAAGATGTGGGCACTGTATCACTATTAATTTAGGCCACAACTCATTTTTTCTGTGGCTCTGTTACTTACATACACCAAAAATATGTCTACTAAATTTCTCCCTCCTGCACACAAGTTAAAAATATTTTCTTTTTTTTCTTTTGTAATAACTAAGAAAACTAAAGGGAAAGTTCTTAAAATAACCTAGTAAATAATATGCAATTTTTTTTCTCTAGCTTTTATTTTTTGTTTGTTCTTCTGGCTGAGTGATGGAATCTCTGTTGTATTAAATAATCTATTCATCTCTTATTCCCTTAGGTAATTCCTTTCTGATTAACATTTTCCAAAACCTTTTAGTTACTATATGTGTATCATAATTATATATATAGAGAGAGAAAAAAAATCCAACCAACAAATACATAACAAACACCCATTCCCCCCACCCCAAACCATTCAGCAAACTCACATTTCAGCACTTTCACTTTGGTGCCAAATTTTTACTGAGTGGGAATTTTAAGCTTCTGTCACTTAAGGTTTCTCTGGTTCAGCATCTCTCTGTGGTGTCAAAGCAGTTTAATATCCCCACAGAAATTTCCAGCTTCCCACAGCAAGACACGTGTAACCTCACCGAGTAGCTTACACAGTGTATTTATTTACAGTCACACACACTGCTAAGCAACTGCCCCTTGGAGATGCCACAGCCTTTTACTGCCTTTCAACACTTCATAGTTTTCCCTTCACTTTCAACACACAAGTTTGGAGTGGACTTATCTGAGGTGGCTGTGAGTGGAAGTCAGTGGAGGATATGTCTCTGCTGTGCTGAATAAAGGCATATGATCTGGAGCCTCAGTGTCTTAGGTGCCTCTAACAGGCTTGGCAAGCCTTTGTCTGAAATACTCCACCCAATTAGCAGGTGTTGATCCCATTCGGAAGGGCGGGGTGTAATCTGATTTCTCCAGGAGACAGGTGATTACTCCACCCAGATGGAAGAGATAGATGAGAGAGACTCCTTAGATCTAGGCTGTGGCTGCAACTTAAATTGCTGCTGGGCTCGGTGAGACTGCCTGAGCTGAAACCCAACGCTAGTGTTCATTTCTTTGCTAATAAAGCCGTGCTTATATTGCGGAGCAAGTTTGCTCTATGGAACAAAAGAGATTTTTAAAAGTTATGGTCAGAAAGTAACTGGTGTCTGCTTGACCTGGAGGCTTCCCAGTATTTTGAGTTACATCTTAAATACTTTCCCGTTCCTAAATAAATTTATTTTGTACTTTAGGAAGTGCACACTACAGAAAAACATAACAATTCAAAATAAAGGGAGCTTGCTAGAACTCATGGAAAGGTTTAATGTACAATGGTCATCTCTGCCTGCAAAACCCAAAACCCCACTTGTTTGCTGGACTGCATTCACAGACAACAATTTTGGTTTGTCTCGATAATTGTGCATTAACCAGATGTACAAAAATATGACATAGTTGTTGAACCAGGTATTTTGTGCTGCAGCCTTTTCTTGGAATCCCTCTAGCTGTTCACAGGTCTGGAAAATTTATTATATGCACCTTCTGAATGAAGATTTCATGGCTTGAAACATGTCTTGCAGTTTGAGCATACTGAATGCAGAATAAATTGTAGACATTTTACTTCCTAAGATCACCAGGTCAGATGGTTAGTGCTAATGACAAACATGTAGAGATCTGATGCACTAAGGGAGGTATCTTCAAAAGGTGGCTTCTGATGACTTCTTTTAATGGCTTCTGGCTTAAGATTGTTTTCAGGACAGACCCTAGGGGATATCCCACCAGCTCAGCTACCTCCATGCTTAGCCTTAGTGGTAAACCTTGGGCCAAATGACCAAATACCAGCAGTGACCCAGATTTGCAAGTGGGTAGGTAGGCAGGCAGGGAGACATTTTGTGTTTTGCTCTCACTAGCACAAAGGCAGAACCAGAGAAGCTTTCCATCTGCTGTGCAAGTGTGCTGACAGTACAACTGTTTGCTAATATGGCTTGCAGTTTTGTGGCTTGAAGGAATCAGGATATATCTGCTTTTTTTTTTTTTCCCTGGCTTTTTTTAATCATCTTTCTTGGCTTCTTTTTTCTTGTCTTGATGCTTTAATGGTTTAAATTCATGCAGACACCCTGCAACTTGAGTAAATTATACACTTTAAATATTCTCAAGAACTCTTGTCATATCAAAAAATCAGACAGATAACAGGCATAACTTAATTGGAAAGATAACTAGAAGCACAGTAAGCTGTACTGTGCAACCAAGGTTGTCTTATCAACCCTCATCAGTCTGAAGTTTCTCAGCGCATATCTTGTCAGCAGAGGAAAATGTAGGTATGAAACTAATCAATGGTTCCTGTGCAATGCTGGTCATACCATGCCTAAAAGTAGAGTCGTTTATGACATCTTCAGAGGAATTAGATCCCCCAAATCACAGTACCATGTAAAGTCCTGAAGATCACAACCCAGCGTAAGGGGCCCTGAATCTGGGGATATGTCAGCTTTGAAAACTTAGGCATATTCTTGGTTTTTATTGGATTTGCGTGTGTGTGTGTGATGAAATGCACACTGCTTGTAAGGCTTTGACAAATGGGGGATGTAACCTCCAAGAAGTAAGTCAATAGAAACCGCTTTCTGTAACACAGACCCCAACACTTCAGCTTGCTTCACTCAGCACTGCAGACTAGCTTTTTCAGAGGGTAAGACTATAAAACACTGATCCTGCTAATTGCAAGGTACAATAATGACAAAAAGGGGATGTAAATGATGGTATTGATCCCAGTTGCAAGGGGTACAAAGTCATAAATCACAGTTTGCAAATGTTTTCATGCCAGCTGTCCTCCCCCACTAAAATCATGCACCTGCCTATACAGGTTCAGCTGGAAGGTTATCTCATGGTGTGCAGGTGCCAGGCAGGATTTCCCCACCTGTTAGGACCTGCACACAGCTCCCAGTGCTTGGGGACTTTCCTGTTACTGCCAATATTAAAACATAGCTTTGCAGCACTGTTGCCAACCAGCTTGCTCCAATAAAATAAAATTTTAAAAGGCCATTTCATTTTAACAGGACCCAGATAATTTGCTTGGTTCACTGCTTATTCTGGGCCTGTTTAAGCAGACTGTGCACTTGGACCAATGTTTTTCCAAATGATGCTGTAATAAAAAAAGGGACACGGCAATAACTTTTGAATAACGTTGCTGCATTTTACAAAATCTTGCACCCAAACAGCAGGAGCTGTGAAAGCACACACGATGCAGAGGCTTCCTCGCCCATGCTTGCTCACATGCTGAAGTGTTTGCCGGGTCTAGCTGAGACTCCATCATCTGTGTACATGGCAATCACACATACATTTATTGCACTAACACTTCAGAAATATTTGCCTTGAAACAATGCTGCTCCATGCTGAAAAAGATATCTGCCACTACCGACTGAACTGATGGCAGCCAGCAGTAGCCCAACAGCAAAAGAGAGAAGTTAAAAAACTCCCTGATAAGTCCAGAACATCTTTCAGCAGTGTGATAAATTTGAATGACAGCAGTAATATCAGGGATTACTTATTCTTCATGGATATCCCTGACCTCATCACTTGAAAATTCAACTAATGGGACAGAAGAAGGAAGAAAAAAGTAAACATAATAATTAACCTCATCCATGGGACTTCATATGAAAGCTGTCCATCCATTTTGATTTAAAACACAAAACATTTATTTATTTTGCTTGTCCAGCTGTTAGATGATAGCTTTAAATCCCCTTGTCCATCCAGTTTAGACAAAATCTTATGATATTTTAATCACTTGGCTGTGTGGGAAGGCTGATATAAAGGAAGAATGTATTACTAGGTCTGATGCTTATCTGGATTAAATCAGCAGAAAACTGTTGAAGCTAATGATACTGTAAAGGATCATTTAGCCTTCTACTTATTGCCCTGCATAATCTGGCCATTTGCATTTGCTGTAATAGCTGAGAAGCAGTATGGACATCAATGTTGGTTTAAAAAAAATGAAACCACTTTCTTAAAATAAGGAGAAAAATCTGGATATTAGTTAGTCAGAGGGACTTACCCTTCAACTTAAAAAGATGTCATTAAAATCTCTTTGCTGCATTAGTAATCCAGATCGAAGGACGTAAGTTCCAGACTTCTGGAGGAGAGATAATTACTGGAAACTCATAAAACCCACCTAAATTCTGTTTTAATTTTCATACACGGAGCAGATGTTTTGACAGATGGATGGACTTTATTTTTGTAACTGTCCGGGAAAAGTCTGCATAACACAGCCTAATCAGTGTTACATATCTTTGCTGTTTGTTTTTCAATCTTTCTACATTTGGCTCTTATTCTTTTGGTTGCAGACATTTTCTTTGTAATTTATTTTTTCAGGCTAATCTCTCTCTGCATAAGCCTTTCTATCAACTTGATATATAAATATTAGAAAACTCTTAAAAAATAAATCTGTGTGTTTGGTTTGTAAGTCAGATACATTGATCTTCATATAGTGGGTTCCCTTCTGGAAAACTTAATTAACACTTTATCTCCTCTTCAAGACAAGCCCTCTGCCCTTATAGCTGGTGTATAATATTTGGAATTAAAATACTGAGTTAAGATACCTATCCAGACACACTGAACCTCTTTGACTTTAATTCACAATCTGAATGTAAGTGACAGTCTAATAATTTCTTAACTTGTTCTACAAGTAGGACTTTAGCACAGCAGAATTTGCAGCTGAGTTGGTGCTGTGGTTGTATTTTCGTGGTATGATGCAAACTCTTTTAGCCACTTTTATTTCAATAAATCATCAGCGTGGAACTGGGGATCTGATCTCCACAACTTCCTCAGTCTAGTCTAGAGGACGTGTAAGCACGTGTGTTATACCTGAAGTTCAGTCCTTTTTATCACTCAGTGAACTGCTGGGGCACATTCCCTCCTGGTGGCCAAATGTACCTTGAACTCCTGGAGAGCTAGAATGGCTTCAGTTGCATTCCCTGGTGCACTTCTATACCAAAATAACCCCAGGAAAGCCTGGAGGAGCTGCTTGGGCTTTGGTGAAGGTTGTGGTCCAAATTCCTTCAAACAGAGAAACAAACTGTGCCCGAGGTTTGGAGTGGCTGCTTCAGCTACTGCATGTCACCATTTCTTTGGCCATGCTTTGGAGGATGTTGGCAATCATGCCATCACAACTGTTTGCAGACATAGATCCAGCAGTTATATTGTGAAAACATAAAAAAAGTAGCTATCTAAAGAAGTTAAAGAAGTTCTTTGTGTCCAAAAAGAGAAAGGAAGAGCTTGCAAGCTGTGTTAGGAGGTCTCAAAGGTGATGTAAGGATTTAGTTGCTTGGATTTTAAGATAGAGGCACTTCTGTACAAGGCCAAAGGCAGAACCTGCAGCTCTTGTGGAAACCTTATAGCATTTATTGAAGTATAAATGAAGATTAATCCTCTCCAGGGGTAGGCAAGATAAATGAATGGGTATTTTGAGGACTGCAGTAACTCCCACATGATGTACCTAATTTTCCCTTTGAATATCTTCTTCGATCATTCTATACCATATGCAAGCACTTATGCTTTCTGTTCTATGTATGTATATATAAACTCAAGCTTTAGGGCATAAACCAGTGTTTGGCTTTATATAGACAAGAAAAGTTTCCTAATATTAAGCTACTTATTATAATGAACAAGATTATTAGGAGCAAGAATTTATAATGATTCACTATGATGATCCCAGTGCTCCTCTTCTTCAACATTTATTTTCATAACCCATCCAAGTAATACTTTCCGGCCTATGGAGAACTTTTCAAACCTTGCATTCACTTGCATTCACATTGTTAGGCTAAAAGTATTTAAACTCACACAACACCCTGCTCTCAAGAGTGAAAAAACCCTAATTCCACCTGGAAAATAATTTTTAAAAGTCTAATTTTCTTTCTTCATCTGTTTTACTTGACAAAGAACAATATCCAAAGGATATTAATATGTCCAGAATATGTTCCCTTAGAACAACAGCCCTTTCCTGGGCAAAGTGAAAATGGATACAAAAGCACTGGGTGGCTGAACTCACACGCAGACACAGCATTGAAATTCCTTAAGAATTTGTTCCTTACAGCACTGAGTTACCTCCTCTTCCTCTGGTGGATGCTTCCTCCTGTCTGCCTTGTTTTCTGAGATACTACATGCCTTTTGTTGTCTTTGTCTCCCTTCCAGTGCTTTACACTCTGCAACCATACAGTGCAATGCCTCATCCTGCTGGCACAGACCTTCACACCAACACTATAGCGCCAGCCAGGGGGTCTGGCAGGGTGAGATGCTCCTGCCAAGTGGGACAAACCCAGTTGGAGACACCCAAGTCATTCCAGGCCTCCAGCCAAGGGGGCTGGGGAGCTGCTTTGTAGTCGAGTTGACGTAGCCAGCAGTGTTGGGACCAGCAGAGCTGCCTGCCAGGCTGCACAGCCCATGGTCCTGAATGCCGCTAAGGGAGTCGTCCTGTGAGGGCAGCAATGGGGAAACAGAAAATGGGAGACTGGAAATGGGAGTCAGTCACCCAAGTCTCACATAGTGACAAACCCAAACTGCATTCAGTGCACACACAGTTTCCGTGATATCTTCTTTGTCACACACATGTGCTGAGATTTAGTCTCTGCAAATCATTTAAAGCTGTTAAAGTTGGTTTGTTACAGATTTGTTGGAAGCCTTTTTGTCCCAGAGTCACATAAACCAGGAAAACCCAGTATTCACCATCCCAAAGCAAACTCTTGCTAAATTCAGAATATCAAAGGACCAGATACAACATTTCCACATGTAATGGTGTACCTGTGCAGCTGTACTTGAGCACAATTAGACACAGGAAGGAGTCTGAGATGGAAATCAATGTGCCTGTTGCTATTGTTCCAGGGAGAATAGCACCGTCTCCCAGGCAGGGCAGAAACTTCACTTTGAACTTTCTGAGTTGACAAGGGCTTAAATCAGAACTGTAACTTTACTTTGATGTCATTTATTGTGGTTTAATACCCCTCCTTATTTATTTTTTTACTACCATGTAAAATATATAAAGAAACCTAATCTGCTAGAGAGGTGTATGAGAATTTACTGAATAGACCTTAATGGTTCCTTTATGCAGCTGTAAAACAGAGGGGAGCTATAAGAGCAATCTGAACTGGACTAGGAACTTTAAATGCTATATAAATTTATTTGTCATAGTCAAAGGTTTATTGCTGCAGGTATTTACCTTCCCCATTGTTTAACTAGGTTGTGTATTTCTCAGACATCTATAGTAAAAAACATGCTGTACAAGGAATAAGGAGAGCTTGAAAGCAGGGATGAATAAGCTAAATCTGCTTTTGGGAATATGTTGTGCATTTGGAGTCACTTTACTGATATTTACTCATTTACACTACTATCAATCCTGACCACTGGATGTGCAAATATGGCTATGATAGGGTTAATCCACCTTCTCCCGCAGAATATATCTGGAATAATTCACTGAAGGTGGTGATAGAATTTTTCTTAATTTCATCCACAGAAATCAAAGAAGACTCTGCCCCTAATCTAAGCAGGGCTTTTCCATCTCACCTTTAAAGCATTAGCTATCTAATACCTTCTCGCTGTGTGTTACAGATAAGCAGCTGAGCAGTCTCAGTGGGTTGGAGAATGGTGCTAATGACACCAGGGTTGTGTGTTCAGTCCCTGTGTGGGACATTCATTGAGGAGTTGGGCTTGATGATCCTTGTGGGTCCCTTCCAACTCAGAATATTCTGTGATTATGTGGTTCTGGGTTCATATACAGTCACAGGTGGTGTGTTGCTTTAAATCAGAATCATTCCTCTGAAATCAGCACAGTTTATTCACACTGGCTGTGGGTCCAGTCCATGTACTCACAGCATTTTGTATGTGGCCAGCAGCCTCTAACATTTCATGGTCTTCAGGCAGGTAATTTTAAAAGCTTTAATAAAGGGTAGTAGTAGGCCATAAGGACATTTTTAAAATAATGTTAAATTACACCTGACAAGGCAAAGCATTGCCCTAGTGAAACAGTGTAGTGTTTATATCTGGCCAGATATGACTCTTAAGTGAGAAACTTCTGATTTATTTAATAATGAACACGCATCATTGCACAATTTTAAATTATGTGGAGTCAAAGTCAGATGCTCCATCTGAAACACAGAATATCAAAATTTAAGAGAGGATCTATTTCACTTTTGTTAATGTTACATGAATTTGGGGTATTTGCCCATTTTACTCTTGTAGGCATTGAATTATTAATACACTTTCATAGGTTTTCCATATTTCTTTCATTTAAAGCAGCAAAGAACAACAGCATTAAAAAGTATAATTTTATTTCTATAAATAATATTTTCTATAAAAATATAGAAACATATTTTTTATGATTTATGCCAGGTATTTTCTTAGTACTCTACCATATGACAGTGGAAAGCAGTCTGTGGATAAACATAAATATAATAAATGTATGTTCATGCTTATACTTGTGTGTGGGAAGAATTAGTTTGGACCAGAAATTGGGTGTGTTTTTATTAAGAAAGGTCAGAATGGAAAGAATTAAGAGTAACATTAAACTCTATTTCTTTAAATTTCCTGTTGGATTACCTTAACTGTCTCTCTGTTTTCTCTTCCATTTCTGTTGAATAGATAAGTTAACAGTAGTAAGTCAAGAATGTGGCAAGATTCTGTATGCATTTCTCTGGGTGCTCTTTTTAATACATTGCCATTATCTGTTATGCAAATATACAATAAAATTGTAAGAGCAATGTCATTCCAGTGCAGTCCTTTATGTAAGGCAGGGAATCAGTGTTTCATCTGTGTAAGTTCATTGCTTTTCCCTGTGGTGGCCTGAGGCGTCCCCCAAACTGCACATACATTTCCCTGGCAGAGCCTTTATTTTGTGTTCAGGAATATCTGGTTTAATTAGCAAGCAAGTTCCAGAGAGGGAGGATGGCAGTCAGTGAGATTCTGTGGGTTCAGTCTCTCAGGTGGTGTTTCCATGGGCTCTGCTCCACTTGGAAAGGTAGAGTTGAGCACTGTACCAAAAAAGTCATCAAATAAGCAGAGAAAAGTTTTCTTCATCATAAACACAGACTTTACTGGAAATATCTGTTTTATTTAATTGCTCTCATTTTCCTTCTGTTTGAAATCCATTTTTTAAAATTGTGTTAGCAGACTGACTCACAGGCATTGACATATTTCTTTCCAATACTAGTCTTGATTGAAATAAAAATATTAAACAAATGGAAAAAGTTGTCATCTTGGCTATCCATTTTAATAACATTAAGCATTAATAATGACAGTTTTGTTAACAGATAACAGATAATGTTTGTACTAGGGACTGTTAGTGTTGCTATTAAGCTTTTATTTGCTGATGAAAATATTTTATTTGAAATAAGTCATGATGGATAATTTACTTAGGAAAAAACATAAAGTCCAAGTCTTGCAAAGCTTACATTCTAGGGGCTGTAAGTGATTGCATGAAGTTTAACATATGTATTCATATGTGTAAGACTGGCCCCTAGACACAGACAGTGGGGGTGAGGCAGCATTCATCTGATTGTTAAAAATGCTGTATCAATGATTTGGTTTTCATCAACTCCTTCCATCTGGCCCATTTTTCTTCTAATTGTTACTTAATTGAATACAAGCAAACAGTTGGTCCATTTTTCTTCATTATTTCATTCTGACACATTTCTATAAATGGGTTTTGTCTTACAAACACAGCAATAGCATAAATTACAAAGATGAAGCATGTCTGAAGCAAAAATTAGGATTTTTTTTTTCCTATAATCTTTTCTTCAGGGTTGGATGCTTTATTAAGTAGCAACCAAAGATATTTAAATGAGAAACTAAATCAGGCTATTTATTAAATGCTTAGCAGTAAACAATCTTACAAACAGCATGAAATGATCACCCTTTACAAATCTGTTCATTCAGCCATATATTTCTAACACATAAGAGCTCCCATTAGTCAGAATCACTGAATTAACTCTATGAATAATTTTTTTTTCTCCTTTTCTTTGCAGAGAGAATGTGCTAATTTCATCAAGGTGCTTAAGGCTTACAACCAAACCCACCTGTATGCTTGTGGAACAGGGGCTTTTCATCCAGTCTGCACCTATATTGAAGTTGGAAGCCATCCTGAGGTAAACTATCTTAAAACAATATTTTTCTTCTTCCTCATTTTAATCTCTATTGGTGTTTAGCCATGATCTCTTCCCATCAAATGCACTCTCACTGGTTACTCTCACTAGTTTCTGTGGCTTGGGAGGTGGATCTGGTCAGACCTGCTCCTGAATCAGGTGCTGATGTGCTGATTGATAAATCACAGCAGAATCTCTAACTTTTCTCCCCTGCACAGCATCTCTTCCCCCAGGGGCTTAAATAAGTACAAATGAGCCCATTCTACATGGCTTGCAAGGCACTCTTTTTTTTATAGTTGGGACAGATACCAGATATAAGAGAGGTAGTTCAGCCACTGTGTTTATTCTGGGCCCAGCTCTGTCTTTAGTTTCCTCCCAGTCAGAACTGTCTGACACCACCTCAGCTTTCTCCCAGCTGAGAACTAAAACAGTGTCACACATTCATAAATCTCCCTTCTCAGATTTGTCCTAACACACTGACCAGTTTTCATATGTTGTGGCTGCACGTTCTTCCCGTGGGAACATTTTGCTATATTTCATAAACAAAGATAAAGTTTGGATGTTTTGCAAACAGTTTCTCCGGATTGAGTCAGTTTGGGCTTGGCCAATTGTGCCTAGGGGAGGTCTCGGGCTGACCAATCTGGGGCACTTCTGTAGACTCTATATATATGGAATTCAAAACAATAAAGTTCCTTTTCTCCTCTCTTCGCTTGTCTGAGAACTTGGCTCAGTCCTCAGCTAGCCGCTCAACAGCGACAATATGTGACCTGGGTTTTGTTTCCTTAGTTTTTGTGAAAAATAAATCATTCTCTTTTTCTCCACTGCTTTGATCTCGTGCTGATTTTTGCTTAGTATTGCAGAATTCTTGCAGTAGCTCTTGTACTGTTTTGTCAGTGATCATCATAACTAAATAGATAGGCATGGTTTTCTGTGATAAAAAGCAGAATCACTCACCGAAAGCCATGGGATTAGGCTGGTTTTCCTGGCTGAAGATTTGGCTAGAATGTCTCCAGGCTGCCCTCCAATACTTTTTCTCTTCAGAACACCCAATCTCTTATTTTCCTGTTAAGATGAGTATGTAATATAAATTAGTCCCCTTTACTGTATTTTGTGTCTGGTCTACCTGAGTATTGCCCAATGGACTGTGTCAGTTTAGCAGTCAGACTCTTGAAGTGTTTTCAGCAATTATGGGTATGTTTTACTACTGAATCCATAATTGTGTTACTTTTAGCTTCTGTGATATTCAAAAATTGTGTTACTTGTAGCTTCTGTGATCTTCAAAAAAACAGCTCTTTCAAGTCACCTTATGCTTTTGCAATTCAGGTTTGCAGATTTCTTTGAAAATAAAGATGTTGTTGTTGAATGAATGAAGACTATTTCTTCTGATGCAAAAATTAACAGACCCTTTGAGTGTTGACTTCATAGTCTGGGAACTATTTTTCCCTACAAAAATCTCTTTTGATATTTGAAACATAAGTCTTTAGAATGCGCTAAGAATAAGGTTTTGAAGGGATAAGGGAGCTGCAGAGCAGAAAGGGTTTTGTTCAGATTCTTTAATGCTTTATTACAATGCATTCTTGGCAATTAGTGATTGTCTCTTGACCACACACAGTATGTCATTGCTTACTGCATTAAACAGATTCTCTGCTTCCTGAGATCCATTTGGGAATTGGTAGACATATTAATTAACTCTAGTTCTGTAAGATGTGTGTCAATCAATCCTTGGCTATCTGCCAAGGGAATCTATCTGCACAGAGATAGCTCATATGAGGTCATTTACTTCTACATTTGGCTGTTTTATTGCTGTGCCATAAAACTAACACACACTTTATCAAGGATTTATAGAAAGGATGATCAGAGATGAGAGGCCAGATCCAACCTTGGTTTAACATTCTGGGTTTTTAAACTCTTGGATCAATGATGTGTTTGGTCCTGGAGTGAAAGAGAAGGCTTGTTTTAGCTTCTTTTTAGCAGCCCCTAACTATAAATAAAATCTAGATTGTTGGAGAGTTTTTTGATTGGGGTTTTTTTTTTGTTTTTTTAATCATTATCAGTAAGTTTGTAAGTCCACCTGAATCATTCTCATAGCCCTTGGTTTCAGCTTTGCAGATGCAGGAAATCAAGAGTATGTTTATCTGAATTGCCTTGGTCACCTTTGGCTTTTGTTTTCCTTTTCATACTTAAGCTATGAGTGAAATCATCTTCACCTGCCCTTCCAGTGACACAAGTTTCTGTATGCTCTGGATAGTTGTGCAGGAGGGTTTATTGCCTTCTCAGGCCAGGTCTGCCCATGTGGAGAGAAAGTGAGGCAGGCAGGAGGCAGTGCACCCACTTCTTCTTGGGCTTTGACAAATCTGACAGTCAGCCTGGGTTCTGTCCCTTGAAAAGGTGAAAATCAGATGAATAAATTAATTAATGAGATTTGCAATGAAAAAATAATCTGTCCTTTCTCTCAGCTAGAGCCTGCTCCTGCCTTTCCCATGCTACCTAGGCAGGAATTTCAAATGCTCTTCTCCTCTGGGAGCTGAGGAAGAGGAGGGTGCTTGATTGACAGGAGCTATTAGAGACACCAGGAATGAGGGGGATACAATATTAACCCCTGCACCCCTGCCCACTGCATCTGTGAGAGCCAGATGGTTTATGTTCTCATGTCAGACAGCAGCACAGGACATGTCAAAGGGCCATTGCTTCCGTATCATGTAGAGTTTATACCTCCCTTGCACACTAAAAAAGGTAAAAGTATAAGCAAAGACAGGCAGTTGATTGTGAGTTAAAAATTGCCATCTAAAACACTTCCTGAAGATTCCTTTTCTGCCACAACACGTGGAAAATTAACTGATTTTGCCATCTGCTTATTTATTTGTCAAGCACTTAAAAAGGTAAATGTGAACTGATTAGGGGAATAGTCAGGGAATGTACCTACTCTCTAATAAAATTGCTTGTTTATTTGAGCTCTGAATGTAACCCACCTGCCTGAATCCAGTGGAGAAGAGGAAATCAGTGTGTGCCAAACCGAAGAGGGTGGAGAAGGGAAATTTAAAGAAAAGAGTGACAAATGATAGAGGAGACTCTGGAAGCAATTGAAGTAGGCTGCAGGAGATTGGAATATGGTACAATTTTTATGACTGGGGAAAGGAAATAAATTACTTTGTGTGACAGTCATAAAGTAATGGGAGTATGAATTGTTATATCTGTTGAATATCTCTTTGATATGAAGCAGTGTATCACAGCCCCATTCCATACCTGAAGAAAATAATTTCTGGTGATGGAACTAGGCAGGTTTAATTGGGTCTGATGAAGTACAGTATCAGAAGTAATAATAAAAAGCTAAAAGGATATGAATAGCATGCTGTGCATCTGATTAAAAATGATGTGCGCAAATGTATACAACCTAATATGTTGTGAATTACACCGCAGTCTGAGGAGTAAAGCAGACTAATCTTTGTTTAAATCCATTCCAGATGTGTAAGTGAATAACCACAGCATTTAGAGGGAAGAATAAAGTTAATGTTTCAATAGACTTTAAGCACGTAAGCCATGAGGAAGCAGGAAAGAACGTATTTAGAGAGAGCGTAGTGTGTAGATATGCGGAAAATACCTGAGGGCAGCCAAATTTAAAGCTTGATATCATCCATGTTATGTGCATGAGTTTAGGGAAGATGACCTAACACAGACACCTACTCAAACTTCAGAGATCTGGGGTTAGGCAATATGTGGCATTCTGTTCTCATAATGCAATAGAGGACAACAAACCAATTGCCAGACAAAACAAGAAAGTGATTAGTAAAGCTGTGTTTTGCACCCACTGACTTCTGAGGAAACAGGGCTGGATGTGTAGGAATGTTGTACTTGACAATTGCAAAATTACACGAGTCATATCTGTGCTTGAAAGGAGCAAATCCAACTGCAGGGAGACACGGAGGTGCATTAAACCCCCTAGAAAATCACAACAGGATGCGGAATGCACCTGCCTTTGCATGCCTGAGCAGAGGAAGGAGCCCTGCTCCCTTTCCCCGGGGCTCCCTTTGGGGTACTTTGAGTGAACCAGCAGGGAACAGTCCTGTTTCAGTAAGAACAGGATTTTCCATTTACTTAACCCTTACGTGCAGGTGGAGGTGTAGGGAATGCTCTATAGTACCTTTCTTTTTTCTTTTTTTTAAATGCTCAGACAGGCATTGCAAGAGCTTTACAAAATTGTTTGCCAGATCCTCAGCAGGAATACATTAGGGTTTCTTCGGCAGAGGTAAATCAATAGGCACTGTCTGAAGAACTAGCCCAGCTTCTTTTATTGTCTCCTAATTCCAAATTTCTTGTCATTGTCCAACAGATTAAAACTCATTTTTAACTTCATGAACTTAAAAGATCTGGGATCACTTTACTTGCAGGTTATTTCTCAATCAATAAAGAAGCTTTAAATTCAGTTTAGATTTATGATGTACATAAAACATTAAGTTATTACATATGAACTTATATAACGCTACCACCTGTAACATATTTGCTTTTTCCGGACTCTGTGTATTTTAAAAATCTTTGGTTCAACTCATAAAATTTTGCTGAAATATACTTTCCACTCTTTTTTATCCCTTCTTTACTTCATATTAGAAGAGGTCCAGAGTGTATTTCCTAAGTAATGGACATCCTGTTTTGGCACATTTATGCATGTACCGTTTTGTCTCTCTGTATAGATTTTTTTTTTATATATACATATATATATATATATATAGTGATGGAAGAGCATTTTTTCCTAAAGGAATGACTGCAGAAATACACTGATTGAAGGATGGATGCTACTGCTGGAACTAAACATGTTGTGTTTATCTAATGTGAAAATTCGGGATGAAGCATTGATTTCAGCAGTAGTAGACACAGCATAAATTAGCCTGACTTCATTGAAGACAGCAGACCTGTGTCAGTTTACATCAGTCAAATTCTGAGCTGTGGTTTTTAAGTGAAACATTAGAGCAAATGAGTTAAGGTGATTTAAAAATCACCTGAAGCTAATTTTCTTTCCATCTAATTAATTATACCTTTATAAAGGTATTTATGTGCTTAGATAGAGAAAATATGAAGGAAAAGGATTTATTACTGTTTAAGGATTATTCTTATTTGTGATGGAACTGTTATGTGTGACATTCTCATTCTAAACATCACTATAATCACAAAGAAATACCAATAAAAGAACATCTACAGATATTACAGACTGCAATAACCTTCTTTAGTTCTTTAGCCTTCTTTAGGTGCTTTGCCCTTTCAAACTACCAGATATCCTGTTACTGTGGTACAGGAAAATAAAACTGAAGAGCCAGAGCTCTAGCTTAGGTACAGAGCAAGTACTTCTAGAGCACTTCTTTCCATCCCATGAGTGGTTTTACCATGAAGAAAAGGGAAACATCCCTTAGATGTTTGAAGACTGATATACTTGACCTTGTGTCATAAAAAGCTGAGCAGTGATTTCTGCTATCCAGGGAAATCCCAGGCACTAGAACATTTTGCTGTACTGATGTTCTTGTCTGTGCAGGATGGCAGGTGACACAGGATAGTCAGTGCTAGGCACACATCTGTCCAGGCACCTCACAGGATCAGTGGCCAAAATCACCAAACAAAGGGGCTTGATTCCTCTGGAGGTGATGAGTCTGTAAACCATCACTTCTGCTGCTCCACATGACATCAATTTCCAGTCCCTTAGGCTACCCTGTGTCAAAATACTTCACACAAAATCGGGCTTTTCACACATGTACAATTTATCTCCACATGTTAAAAAAGAATAAATCTTGTCATAGCTATCACCTTCCTAGCATTTTTTAAGTATATAGTTATTATACAGTTATATGTAATGGCATATAATTCTTTTTCCAAGCCATAATTCATTATGGCATTGTTTGGGAGAGAGATGTGATACGGGAACTTTTCAATGACCCAAATACAACATTTACAAGAGGGGTAGAGGGAAAGGGCAGAGAACATGAGACTCCTTTCTCATATAACAATCTAAGTGAATCAGTTTTTCTGGTAAGGTCTGACAAATAGTCAGGAAACCTGGATGTGGTGTTGGAAGTTCTGCATGTTTTTAAGCACTGTCATGCAGAAGTAGATATTTCTTACAGCCTGAGTGCTATGTCCTGAGTGGCACCTCTTGTTATGTTGCATTATCATGTGATAAAGTTACACAGGTAGAAGGTCACCATAAAGAAGTAACTTGATTCCCATTTAAAAGACTTCTTGAAAAACTCCATAAACCCCTTTGTAAACAAATATTAATCAGGTTCATGGTTAAATGCTATTATTTATGAAGGCCTGTCTTTGAATACACTGCAGATCTCCTTTGACTTTAGCTGTGTTTTGAACACTTGCTTTGCTAAAAGAGAAGTTAAACCAGGAAAACTCAGATTTTTCAAACCTTCATCCTGTCAACCCCAAGCAAAATATATTTCCAATAAACATTTATTTCCAGAGCAGATCCTTTAAAGTAGGACTATTAGGCTTTATGCGATAATTTAGCTGTCAGAATAGTTTAATTTATGAGGTAAACTTCTCTCAACTGAATAGCACACATGGCAGCAATGGCTGACGTCTTTCCTACCCCTCACTGTTGGGAAAGTCTACACAGCTGCAGTGGATGTTTCCTCCTCAGCAAAGTGGGACACTAAAACCAAAAATTTTGAATTTGTGTTTTGAAGTACCTTATTTTATCAAGATAAGAATCTATTTCCTAATAAAAATTATAATGCATACTAGGCTTTTAATGTAAAACACACTTTTAGAAGCATGATAAATTAAATGTGTAACTACTGTTTATTATCCTGGTATATTCAATTAAGAAGGATGTGTCTTTTTGACAGCTGAATGCTTGACAACTAGCTGATCCATTTGACCTTCCATTTACCAATGTAAAGGTGTATTTGTAAGACTAGGGCTATTTGAAATCATAAGTATGCAAAGGATGTGGCTCAGTATCTTAAAATTCAGATATGGTACAAAAACCATTTTTGGAGGCAAAGCATTTAGCAAAGGGGTCATGCTTTAATCACTGACAGGAAATATGAACATTGTAGGTTTTCAGCTGTCATTTAATGCATCCAGTCCTGCCCTTGCATATTTCATAATTACACCTAAGCAATTTGGAATATATTTATGTCTAAAGTGACAAAGTCAGTAATTATGTCTGAAGCTCACTCTGAGATTTACAAGTTGAACATTTACATGCAGGAAATGAAATCAAGTTTTAAACTAACACAAGTGAAAACAGTGTGGTGGCTATTCTATTTCTTCACCTTTATTCCTCAGACTACGTGGTTGAGGGTATAAAGGAAGCACGGTTCTTTAGTAAGTTGTATTGAGGAGAGGTAAAAGATATGATGAGAAACAGAACAAAGACAAGGAATTTACAACTGCAAAGGCCATTTGTTGCACAGCAGAAACCACTAATGAAACCCTAATCACTATTCAAGTCTGATCATTTCAGCTATTCAGGCACTAACTTTTGTTTAGGACTTGATAAATATATCCAAATTGCTATGGCAGACCTCCCAGTTTATTCTTAAGAAACTGAGCCAAACCAAACCAAACTGAAAAACAAACTCCAGAACCATATTAATTTAATATTACTTTATAAATATCTTAAAGAAAATGTAAGTGGAAGTCACTCTGCAGGTGATGTTCCAGCACTCTGCAGATTGGTTTTAACTGAAACAAATAAAACCCTGAGATGAGGGAGAGCTAGTAAGGATATGTTCTGGAGACAGCGTTGGTGTTTCCGTGGATCTGCTCTGATCCCTACAGGTATGCACTGGCACAGAAGGAAACTTGGTAGTAGCGAGATACTGTGTCTTCTCCTGCACTGTTGGAAAAATTCAACTCTAACAAATTGTTAACATGGAATTTTTTTTGCATTTTCCCAATGCAGAAATAGTCAAGTGTGAGTAATAGTGTCAAATTTGAACTCCCAGCCTCCTAATGAGAGGAATTTATGCACTAGCATGCTTCCACTGAGATAACTGAGGAGACCATTGTTCCCTCACCAAACATGGCTTTCATCCTTGGTGGCTGAGAAATGCTGGGTGATTACAGTGCAGAACTGCGTACAGTGTGCCACAGCTGAATGGCTTCCATGAATAAGAAACTAAAGCCAGTCGACATATTCATAAGGTTCAAAGAAGTAAGTCTCAGAACTGTGGGAAAACTTTTGTTTATGTCGCTGGAGGGGAGAAAAAAAGACTGAGATAGAGAGAGACCTCCATGGAAGTAAATTTGCGGAGTGGAGCATGCACATGTGCACATGTAGAACCACTGGGTGGACTTTCACTTATACCACATGTGATGTCTTGTTTTGTGAGTCCATGTCTTAAAACCCCGGGTAACTTTGAATATGCTCAGATAATGAGTGATTTAAGTTACAGACCCTCTTCGATCTGGGTTTAATTTATTTTTTTAAAGTATGGTGTGTTTTTTCCTAGAACTAGTTGTCTTCAGTGGAGTTCTCTATGACTTACACTGGGGTGAAAACTAAAACTGAGCTAAAACTGAGGTGCATTCTTCATTTTCACAGTCACAGAAAAAACGCATTAATTTCTGGTATTGTGAGAAGGATGACTCAGTTTTCTGACTACTTTAAGAAAATTAGTTTTAGCGATGACTACCAGAGGAGCTGAAAATACACCCACTGTTTGCATTTGGATGTTCATTATTTCTCCTATCAGTTAAAGGATGATTTGATGAATTATTTATTCCCATAATGTAAATATTCCCACTGACACATGGTTACCTTACTTTACCATGAGATGATACAGTTTTCCTAATTCATTACAGACATACATTGTACTTTTGAGAGGTATGGCAGTCACATTAAGATGTCGATCCAATTTTCTGGGTGGGAATATTGTGTTGGCTCATCAACAGAGCCCATAATGTTTCTAGTAACACAGAAGTTCAGCATTTGCCTCTTGTTAGAGTAACAATTGAAAACATTAACCCAACTTCACAGTCATGCAACATATGCAAAATTTCATCCACACACCTCCTGAAACAAAAGACAAGTATGGCTAAATCCTTTGATCTCTAGACCAACATGGGGGAGAAAAAAATAAAATAACAAACCACCATCTGTTGGGAAACCAATGTAATAAAAACAGTGGAAAGCCAGCTTATAGTATAGACTGACTTAATTGAGGAAATGACTTATAAATAGAATTATTTCTTGATTGAGAGGCACAGGAGGAAACAAAACTGAAACAAGGGGTTACCGAGCTCAGGTTTGGATAGATCAGGATCAAAGCAGCATTATTCATTGTGGGATTCACGTCACAAGGCTCCAGTTGACAGGGGCTGACCTCATGAAGAAGAGTCATAAATGTGATTTCTGCCACTGAAGGAAGTGACTGCATTGTGTTTCTAGCTCAGTACCAGCATCTTGTCAAATAATCTTTAGACAGCCAAGGTCATGCAGCAGGTTTTAGCTGTGGGTGATGCTCCACATGCAGACCACAGTGCTGTGAAATGCTGAACAGCAAACTAGCCAGTTCAATACTCAGACACAAGAACCTAACGAAGGCCTTATTGGTGAACTAACTTCACCAGTCTTTGCCTAAAATTTTATGACAGCTGGCATGCTGTGAAGTGCCTTTCAGGCCTGTTTTAAAGACTGTAGGATATATATTTAACTCTAGAGACATGTGAGTCTGAAAACACTACCTTTTCCCATGCTTTCAGACCAACCTAATATTTATAGTTTTGGCATGTTCACATTGTGTGAGTGTAGAGGTACACTGGCATGGGGACTGGCCTGCAGTTAGTCCCAGGAAGGGTCCAGGGAGGCTGTGCATGGCCATGGCACAGCCAACTCAGCAGTGATGGAGAGGTTCATGCCTGAACTTCTCCTCAAAACCTCCTCCTGATGTTGCTTCTGACCACAAGAATCTCACTGATTCAGAATTCCCAAGAAAAGGGGAATTTCCCCAAAGGAAAAACGAGAACACTCATGGATTTAAAAGCTTTGAAACAGATTCAGAAAGGAAAAAGTCACTTTCTACATTGGAAGGCCTCCTTGGTGTGCTTTCAAATGCCTTAGACATCTCTTTTCTTTCATCAGCAGCTGCAGTTGGCATGACAAAACTGGCTTCTCCACAATGATTAAATCTTATCTCTCCTTTGATAAAAGCAAAGCAGCTACAGGTGAAGCTACTATTTCTGTGAGTAAACAGCAGGACATAAGTATTTCCAGCAGCTGCCTGGTGGAACAGGAAATAATTGCTCTTCTCCCACTATCTTGACCATCCTCACTTTTATGTACAGACTCATATTGATATAAAAAAAGCTTTCATAATACTTCCCAGATGCTTCCTTAGCTTTACCAGATTTTGAAACTGAGTCTCTTCTCTTCCCTGTTATACAAGGACTGCCTTAAATTTGTTACCATCTAAATTCATTCAAATCATAAAGTTCCATTATTCCGTACTTCAGTAAGAAAACAGTACTTATTTGACCAGTAATTAGTACTTTGCTTCCTAAGGAGAGAATTTACTGAATCTTGTAACAAAGTGAGTAAGAATTAATCCCTTATATGCCAGACACACAGAGAAGATTGCTGGAAGGTGAAGGTTCTCTGCAAAACAAGAGCAGATGGAATTCACCCTTTGTACACTTTGTAACTTTGCTAAATACCCTTACAAAGTATGAACAATATGTTTTCTTTGCCAGTATGCATACAACATTTCATCTTTTTGCATCACATGTTTTGCTGGCATAAGATGACACAAATAAACTAACAGTCAGTTATTTCAAGATCTCAAATGTCTTACAAGAGAAAAAAATCCTTCATCCTTCTTTAAACAATACTTTTGTGTGAATACAGACCAGGTACAGGAATGTATGCTTGATTGCTGCAATAGTACCTGTCAGCAGGAAGAAAATACAGTTTAAGGAACAGGTCATGGCTTAGACAGACCTGTTCATTGTATTTTGTTCACAGAAGTAACATGGGACTGTGCATAGAAATGCCCAAAAGTAACATATATGAAAGCAGTGCATAGACATAAACAATTATCTCCTTTGTACCTTAGTCCATATATCTTTTGCCATGAAGAGTTAGTCAATTTACTGCTGAAATCCTGTGGGAGATTAAGAATAGTATTGAAATAGGCAGTGTTTTAAATATTTGTGCTTGTCCCATATGCCTATAGTTTGTGTGATGCTGGAAATCAGGCTAAGTGAATGCAGCAGCTCTTTCTGTTCTCAAAACCTAAGAATAAAGCCACTGGAAGTCACTTAGGAAAAAATTGTTTACTCTTCTATTCATGCTGAGTTCCAGCTTACATAGCTTGTAATAACGTGGTTTCTGTTGATGGCACTTGGTAAGTCTGGAAATGTGCCAGCTTCTCTTTGGGCTCCTGAGCATAAACCATATAGAATCTCTGCATCTTCCTCAAATACCATTCCTGTGAGGGAAGTGTTCCGTGCCCTCCTGTTTCTTCCTTCCCCTCTCCCTCGTTCATGTAAGAAAAATAATTTAATGAGTACGACCTGACTCAGATGAAATACAAGCCTACGACTCATTCATGCCTCTGTGGACTTGGAGTAAATTAGTTGTTTCCTAAGTAACTCATTTCATTGGAAAAGGGTGAGTAACTTTGCAACATTTCTTGGGAACTCAAGGAAAGACTAATTAATACCTACTTTTTCTTTGTATTCAGCTTTTGTGTTATTTGCTGTAGACACTTCACATATGTTTTTGGGTTTTTTCCCCAGAAGAAAGCTTTGTTTTTAAAAATACTTTTTCTGTTGTTCACTGAGTCAGAAAAGAATGTGAGAAACACTTGGATGTAGAAAAAATGTCACCAATGGAAAACGTAGCTAAAAAGAAGCACTGTGCAGAAAAAATTAATGTTATCATGATGAATTCACACCTATTAGAATTGGTGATGACTTGCTATGTCATCTAATATATTTTAATTTGTGTATATTTGCAGTCATCTGCAAGTCTGGACTGTCTTCTCACCTGTAGTGATATAAATCACAACTAGTGATTCTTGCAGTGCAGCATTAATTTGCATTTTAATTATTTCAGTTTCAAATATTGCACTACTAATAATAATTGTACACATTGTCCATCCCTAAGCAACTCTGTTCCTATTTAGTGTTGGTGTCAGATAGGTTCAGAAGAACTGTTGTACAACTTCTCTCCTGTATGATTGCATATAGTTCAGTTAAGAATGCTTCTTGATTTATGAAAATCTATGGATTCCTCCAAGTTGCAACATGGTCACACTTAGAGGGATGCATTAATAAATGCTTGCAAGTACATAATCAGATGAGAACACAATACTCTCCATTAATGAAATATGATCCATAATGAATCTTGCATGGGAGTGCTAATAACTACCTTTAGGTTAAAGTGCTCAGATGTCAGAGTATAACAATATCTGTCTTAGATGTGTATCATTCCAGCAAGTAATTAAAGGTTACTTAGCTGTTAAATGGTTACCTTGGAGGAATCCTTCAGTTACATGGCTTCAAGCATGCCTTCACAATGAAATTAATTAACTAAATCAAATATCAGCCTTGTAGTAATCTATTTTATGTCCAGAATATCAGACATATAAATGTATAATATGATTGGTCAGAGGACTTGAAGATGTATCCATTTGCTATTAAACATAAAAAACAATCTTGGTTGTTCTTTTATGTAGAATAATGCTGATGCATGTTAAAAGGAACAGTGACAAGACTGATGAAGAGAAATGGAATGTCAAAGTTATCACTGTGATGTTCTGTGTGCTGCATAAGTGCAAAGCTCAAGTGGCAACACTCTGATGAGAGAAATATTAAAATTCACTTGGTCTTTTTCACACCTTTGCTGCTACATGGAGTTAAAACCTGGTACCAAATGACTTGAGTTTTGCTAACAGCTCAGTCTGACTCATCACAAGGATGCTTTCAGGGATTGCTAAATTGCTGCCTTCTTCTGTATTTAATATAAACCACACCAGGAAAATTGAGCAAGAGGCTTGATGTGGATATAAACATTTTTCATCACCTCTTAAAGTAGAAATATGACATGGGCAACACCAGTGACAGATTTTGACTTAAAAAATAATTTCCTAGCATTATGCAAACAGGCAACGATAAATACAGAGTACATTCTGAGTTTTTATTCTTTGTTTAAAGACAAACAATCCACTAGATAAATAGATCCTTCATCTGAGACCTTTTCATGTGTAAGCAAGAAGATGTAAAGTTCAGATCTCTGCTGTCCTCCTGAAACATTGGCTTTGCTCCAGGCAATGACATCGTTCACATACCTTAAGTTTGCTCTTTAAATGTTTTGCCTAACTATGTCTTTTGATGAAACAGAAAAGAAAGAAATAAAATGCCTCATGCTGCAGAAAACTTTGCTCACAACACAGCTAGGAAAGTAATAGCAGAAGGGAACATGAAAAACTTGTGATGGAAATCTGGGGGTTTTTTTGTTCTGATACGATTTTTTTATGCCAGTGAGATAATTAACGGTGGTGGCACCATTTTATCAGTGATATGGAAAACTGCTGCACATTTTGGTTGAGAATGACAGCAGTGTTGTGGCTTCTTCTCTAATTCTCAGGCTTCTGCCCAGGGCAAATTGTTTGGCCTTAATTGGTTTTGCTCTCTGCAATTCAAGTAAAAGTTGAAGCTTCAGTCATTGTCATGTGAAAATGGTCCTGTGTCCCCAGGCCTGAAAGAGTCCCCAGAGGAGGTGATGGAACTATCTGTCACCAGATTATCTTTAGATGCTCCTCTTCACACTTAAGGGCCAAGCCTGCATGAAGTTAGCATATGTAAGATGAAAAAAGAGTCTTAATACTCAGATTCTCATAGATTTGGTCAGTTCTCTGTGCTGCAGCTTCTCAGATAATACAGATTTTTACCTCTTCGGCACAGTAAAAATACACTGATTGATTCAGCCTGATCCCAAACCTGGTGACAGTTTTTGGAGGGGAATGAGAAAACAAACAGTGTAAGAGAGGAGGATTATCTTCCAGTGAGTTCTTTTGCCCTGAGGTATGAGTTGTTTTATTTTTTTTTTAAATTATGAACCAGTAAATGTGTAATCCGAAAAACAAATGACATTGATTACTTTCTCAGAGCAGTGACTCTCTGATCATTTCATCCTATACTTCCACCTTGTTTGAAGAATGGAACCAGCAGAAAACCTGAAAGCATTTGCCATTTGTATCAATCAACATTACTCTGTGTAGCCAGTGTTTGTTTACAAGCTTGCAAAGGGTTTCATAAGGGATATTCGTGCACCTACAATACAAACCATGTGTCAAACAGCAGAAAACTTCAGAGCAATAGCACTGTTGTTTTTTCCCTTTGCTTGATCCAAGTTTCATTTTCTGTTTGGCTAAGCATCAATGGTCATGAAGGTGGTATATCAACAATAGTCATGGTGGCATATTTAATTTAATTTTAGCTGGTTGAGGTGCTTAACTTCATTTACTCTCTCTGAATAACAATTTATTTTATTCTGTTGTAAAAAACCTTTCTGTTTATGCATTTCATCATCTTTTGTTATAAGAAACAGGGATCTCATTTCGTTATTTAAGTGTGGGAGTAATGAAAGAGTAAGTCTTCATCAACTTACTGTTGCTGTACCAAGGGTCTTTCCTGGAAATACTTACTGAGGAGCAAATCTCTTGAAGTCTGTAGACTGTAGTCTAGATCATTAATTTTGATTCCTAACTAAAAATCTGTGAAACTCCCACTGAATTTAGAATATGGAAAGATTGGGCATCATTTATCATAGAATGGTTTGGGTTGGAAGGGGTCTTAAATATCATCTAATTCCAACCCCTGTGCCATGGACAAGACACCTTCCACTGGACCAAGTTGCTCAGATTTCCATTCAGCCTGGCCTTGAAAGAAAAGTACTATTATTTAACATAGAAAAAGGCCATATTCTTCCAACAGGTATAATGTAATAGTAAATGATTTCAGACTCAAGTGCAAGATTTACATATTGTCTTAAAGACTGGTGTGGATAAATAGAATAGTAATGGGGAAAGTTGACGTTTTTTTAACCTCAGTCAAGAAAGGAAACTAAAAAAAACGAAAGTTTGGACAATGCCATGGAAGCTTTGATTGTGAAAGAGCTCTCTGCATGACTTAAGCCTTGTCCATAAGGAAACTTGTGTATGTCTCACGAATTCAGTGCAAATCCCTGCACAGACATTCTCATTTCAGCTAAAATACCATTTCAGATCTGGTCTTAGCTGCCTGAAAGTAGCTGAAAATAAGCTGCTCTTAAACTGAGCTCACTGTGTCGACACAGAGTGCATGTGTTTACTGGAATCTCATTACATTCAAACATGGGGATACAAGTCTGCAGATTAGTGCTTGCCCTGAAAAGGCTGTTTAGCCTTTCAAAGGATTTTGCAGGAAAGCAAGCTGGAATACAAGCCCTTTCTGCTTGTCATTTGTAGGTTTGTGAAGTTGGCTTTTATTTCTCTGTGCAAATGTGTTTTCATACCGACATTGAAAAGCCATGACCCTCTGTAAAAAGGATTACCTCGAAGGGAGATAGTAAGACTGAAGTGTAAAGGATGGTTAATGCAGAAATGCTAAATCTTGCTGTACAAAGATTATAGCACAATAAATTTTTTAACTCAAGGTACTTTCCTGACATTATAAAAACAGTCACATATCAGAATCACAAAATAAAAGTCTTAAAGAGAGGGCTAAAATAAAATAAAGGAAAATATTTGCTTTTTCATTTTTTTGTAGAAAGATGGTACAGAATCCCTTGAAAAATGTGTTTTCTTTTAGCTGACATTGTAGCAAGTAGTTTAGATAACACTTAATGTCTTAAACATTATTTTTACTATCAGTATATTTCATGGGGTATTAAAGATAATAAATAAGGAAATACTTTAAAACAGATAATAGAAGAACGTAAAGAAAGCTTAAGATTTCAGTTGCTTATGAAAAGCCTGGCATCTTATTTATGTGAAGCAATGACCCACTGACACATAACCCATTTGAATAAGAGGAGTCAAATCCCAGTCCAGAATTATTTCTTTGTGGAAAAAAATCCCAAAAAGAACAATGATGTTTTTTAAACTTACACCTTGAACATTTTTCTCATTTGTTTGTCTGTGTAGTAAGCAGTATGGTCAGAAAGAAATCCAGACTTCACCCTTCTAAAACTTCCCAAAGAGGCAAAAGCAATGTACTTCGGGGCTAACTAGGATTTCAATTACTTCAAGGGTTAAACTGGAGCAGTAGTTAAATAACTGTGATGAGTAGCCTGAGTTTCCCTACCTGCTTTTTTCTCTTTTGAGACTGCTTCTTCTAAATCACTTGCTTTCTTCCAGGCTGACAAGACTAAAGTATATTTCAAAACAAGGGGTATGATAAACTGCAATAAAATCACCCAAAAACTTCATCCAAAAAGCTGAAATGATGTTGTAGTAACCAGTTTGTTACACAGGGAGAAAAAAAGGTTGGATTTGAAGGTTAGCACTTGATGTAAGGAGGATTTCAAATGTACTAGCCATCTGGTAAGAGGTGAGATGAGAAGAGCTATAAGAAAAAGCATGAATAGCTACCACTCTCATTGCATAGTTGAAGGAATGAAACTTAAAACTGTATTTAATTGCAATAGCTAATTTTTTTAAATTATGTCATTAAAATGAGACTACAATATTGTTTTAAGATATTTCAGTGAACAATTGGAGACAACAAATATGAGAACTGCATATTTGCTTTTAAAGGTGATTTTAAGGCAAATCTCTGATGCACTGTGACCACTGTCTACTTCATTTCTGTAGAGCTGGGATTAGGCTTTATGTGCCAATGTCAAATTAGAGCATTAATTACCTATGCAGTTAAGTGTCCAGTAAGGTGCTTTTATAAAAAACAGTCTCAAAACCTCATTCAGAAGGAATTTGAAAAAAATATTTCAATGTTTTCAGAGTGAGTGCTCATATGTTAAGTAAAACTGAATCTGACAACTTTCTGCATTTATATGCTTCAAAAGAACAACTTAATTTTCAGTTTTATAGGCTCTTCATAGGCAGCACCACAGGCAGGACACTCTGAACAGCAAAGAGAGAGAGATTTGGGGCTGTCTACAGTGCCAGAGAACACCAGGTCATGAAATGGAGGAAAAAAGACAGTGAGAAAGATGAATAGATGGCAACAGGGAAGTATGTTGGAGGACTGAGGATGTTCAGGATTTTGCTCTTTCCTGGTGTTATGCAATTTATTCCCTACAGACTTAGACTGCAGCCTCATTTCAGAGGGTAGAAGTTATCTTACTTTATTTAATTCACCTGAAACATACTCAGTTCATATAGTGATCTAGCCTTATCCTTAGCCAATGGAGAGAATTCTGCATCTTCAGAAATTATGCTTGTCTTTCACATCTACCACAGTACCTAGGATGTTCATGACCAGGAAATAAAAATAGTAAAATAAAATGAGGCTGGCACTCAGAAGCAGAGCATTTTAGAAAAGTTCCTGCATATCGATTTACATTTCTCTGAACTAGAAAGAATAAAATTATACAAATTGAATCCAAGAAGGGAACTCAGGAAGCAGTATGAAGTTTCAGTTACAATTTAATTGTACAAGACTTCAGGCAAATTATTGTCCATCTTAAAACAATAATCCACACCAGCCATCCAAAACCAACATGGACTTAGGTATTCTGTAAAACTTAGATTTTGTTATTCAGGCTCTTGACATGTATATCTACTAGATGTCTTTGGTGCTCTTCCATAGACATTGTCACCTGAGGCAGTAGATCAAATCCCCATACAGCAATTGGTATAAATGGCTAATAACTAATGTGATGGCAAAGTAGATAGCAGTAGAAAGGTGGGAATGCAGCAGAAAGAGGAAAGCATATGGCCATCGTAAGCAAGTCTGGTCTATTTTGCATCCTGTTATTGTTATTTCATTTTCTGTTTGCAGCTTGCACTTACTAATTTTTTACCAGTAATCTTTTACTTTAGCTGCTCTGTGTAAGCAAGTATCCTCATCACAGTGCAATTTGTAATAAATGAGTTTTTAACTTCTTATATTAGTTAAGAAGATTAGCAATGCAGAATTTAAAGCCTGTGACGAAAATTTGATGAGACGACTTAAAATGAATGACATTTAAGATAGAAAGAGGCTTCTGAATACCATCAGACAAAATCCAGACAGCAGGAAAATAAGGTTAAACTATTCTATCTGAAGCCATTTCACAAAAAAAGGAGAGGAAATGTGTGACATATGGTATCGAGTGAGGCACTGGAAGTTGAGTCTAAAAATGTTTAAAAAGACAGCTGTTAGTTTGCGTGATTAAAAAGGGAAAGGAAGGATATTATGATACATCAAGAAGCAAGGAAGTTATGAAACCAGAGGTGGACTTGTTGGATGTTTGTTTGCTTTTCTTATCCAGTGGTTTCTAATGTTTTTATTAAATTTATCTTCAAATTCAACCACCACCTCTATCTTCCGTTCTCTTTCTCCCAGTGACATCAGTGCTGGCTATTAACACAAAAACTGGGTGGATCCTTGAACCTTGAAACCAAATCAAAGAACAATTTAGGGAAAGAGATAATTGCATATCAGCTCTTCTTCCCTACAATATGTTTAAATAGATTAGATTATTTTAATAAGTGTTGGGATTGATGGTAACATTTAGAATAATATTGTCCCATGAATCTCCACTGTACATGAATCATAGAAGTCAGTGAAAAAACCCCAAATTTGTCTCTGTGAAGTGTTGTTGTATGCATTATCTGATCTTTATTCTAAGCTAAATGACTCTGTCTTTTAAATCTTTATTTATATGATAGTTTAGTTAATTAAGTTGCTTTAGAGCTGGAAATCTGTGAGAGGGATTTTTTGCTTCCGCTGCTAGTTCTTGTAAAACTGCAGTGAACAAAAAACAAGTGGCTATTTGCATATGGCAATTTGTCCATGCATGGGGAACCCAACAGAGATATTCCTTGGGAATCACAGGGAGACTAAAGGCTAACTGGGCACAAAAGCTGATGTACTCTCCCCATCACAAGCGATCCTTACCAGTTTTATTGGCACATTGTGCATAGCTTTGCATGTGCTGAGTAAGCTCAGTTGCCATTAGCTTGACTGGGATTTGAGGCAGGACTATATACTTTTGTTCATGGCACTGGACGAGGCTCAGGAACTAGAACATTAGCTTTTTGCTTTGGCATAGATTTCCTGGCTAAATTACCTAATTTCTCTCTGCCTCATTTCATAAGAACAGTCCAATCTGTTCAGAGCAAAGGCTCATTTAGCCCAGGACCTTGGTTCTCACCGGGTCCCAGAATGAATGGCAGCAGAGGAGAATGAGAGGGGAGCAGGCAGCAGTGCTTAGTGATATCGTCTCCCAGGCTCCAGCACTCGTTGTTCAGGGATTTCCTGAGCCAGGGGTGGAATCTCTGTGTTTAATGCCTTTCAGTGACTTGGGTTTGATAAATTAGTACTGGCATTTCTTGAGCTCCTATATGTTTTAAGTATCCACAGCATCCCAAGCCCTACAAATTGCAACATGGGAGGAACATCCCTTTATTTTGCTCTAAACATTCTGCCTGCCAGTTTCTCATTTTAGAAAAACTGAAAATACTCTTCTTCATATTTACTCCAATGGGTATGTTTTCTGAGTTAGAGGACTGTCACTTCCTGCAGTACTGAAAATGCAGGAGTGCCATGCATTTAAAGAGGTAGAAAAACACTGTTGGTTTTGTTCTTTATTTCACTCCTAAAAACTACTTACATGAAATTTTCTTTTTCTGACTGTTACTGGGCATGGACCTCATTCATTTAAAAAAACCCAAATAAAATTTTTAAAAAGTAATTGCGACTTCAAGACCTTGAATTTGATCTGTAGAATATGTACTGTGCTGGTGTTTCTAGAACTGCTTTCTGTGAAAATACAGAAGGAAACTGTGAACACAGTTTTACATAAAGTATACAAGTAGTTCTGGTCTATTCTAGCTGCCTTCAGTCACTATCTCTAACATTGACAAATAAAACATTTTCAGGAGGAAGTGTAGTTCTAAGATTCATGTTTCTTTAATCTGGACAAAAAGTGGTGAGGCCACTGAAACGTGAGAGCAGAGTGCCCTGGACTGAATGGCTTTTGGGGAAGATGCTTAGTCATTGATATGAAGATAAAATGCCAATCTTGCAATTTGACTTCTCTGCTACCACTAACACCTCCTGAAACAGGAAGACAGCTGGGCTATTATATTTCAGATTCCATTTGTAAGTGTTAATTTTAATGCCTGCATATAAAAGAAAAGGAAAGGGGAAAGATATGCTTCATTCCCACAGGTTTTCTGTGCATCTGTAAATGTACACTGTGGGACCAGAGGACCTTGCTGGCCTCCGTGAGACTTGTCTTACAAGGGATCTTCAGCACCTTCCAGGTTTTTGGTAGCTTTTCCTACAAGGCCATGTCTCTGAGTTCTTCCCCTTCAGAGGGACTTCCATTTCGGGAAGCAGCTATGGTTGGTTTCAGAATGTTTCAAACATTTCACAGTGTTTCAAAAACTGTCTCCTATTTCTGAGGGGCCTATAATCTGCGTTCAAATCTTAGGTAAACAAAGTTTTGTCTCTAAAGAGAAGATAAGCTTAGCAGAGTTCAGAAGGTGCCTCAAACAGTACAAACACCTTCTCCTGTTGAAAGGTTTACATGCAAGGTGATAGAAAACTGAGCAGCATTATCTTGCAGATGGTCTGAGAAGATTTTATTAAATAAATACAAAGGCATGTGGTTTTTACACACCAATTAGGTTCAAAGTTTCCACGTCCAGGGCAAAGTTAGAGTAAGGAAACACTCCAGTTGTCAAACTAAGACAGAAAGCAACCCAATGACTTGAATGTTATAGCTATGTTGTGGATGTGCAAAACACATGTGGATCCTTCTGATATTTGTTCTCCTTGATAATCTCCAAAGCTGACTTTGTTCTTTAGTTCTGTTGGCTTTCACTGGCGTTGCACAAGCATTGCTGAGGAGAGAACCCAGATCATTGTCTAAAGGTGCTTTTGCTCATGAATAACAAATTAAAAGGGTGATTTGGCACAGCGGGTGAGGTGATTAATATTTCAGGTCTTATTATTTTTGTTTGTGGATGTATGTGTTTGTGTGTAATTATACATTTCAAGGATGAACGGCTAAATGCAGTTAAGCATTTAACATTTATCTGAATAAATGCAAATGAAACTGGCATTTCAGTCAGATATTGTAAAACAAGTAATTGGTATGGATTAAGAACACACATGATTTTTCTTCTCAGTGTTTATTGCCATTACTTTAATGATGACAAAAAGCAGAAGGGTGATGCTACATATGCAAGTTTAGAAATCATGTATTCGTCAGTTCAAACCTTTAAAATTAATAGTGATGGAGAACAACTGTTTTAATTCATAGTGATTTGGAAGGATTTGCCGTGACCTCGAGTTAACATGTAAACATGGCAAGGGATATGAGAAAGATTCCTCTGGCGTTCACTGAACTTGAAGAGAATATTTCTGTGACTTCAGTGGGATTCATGCTGGAGCTCTGAGAGCCTGAGAAGATCCCCACGAAGGTCTCAGGGATCACACCTGGGATGGCACTGCCCTTACTTGCAGTCTGTGGTGTTCAGTGCTTAACTCTGTGCAGAGCACAGGTCCTGCATGACCCAATTCATGACCATTTCTCACTGTGTCTGTGATCTGTGGTGTTTGTCAGTTTGGTTTAACCAACAAAGTCAACCTGTATTAAGCTGTACTAAACCATACTATACTGTACTGCATTGCACCATACTATATAATGAGCCAGGATTTTGAGCCAAAGTTCTGTTAGATGAAAGGCTGCATTTCTTCTTCTAAAAATACAAGTATCAGTAATTGAGTTACCTAGTTGGATGCTGATTAGCCCCACTGACACTGTGCATTCCTATTTATGAATATACATATATAGTTACACAAGCTGAGTGTATCAAATATTCTTGCCAGTGTCACTGACTCTCTCCCCTTCTGGGGACTCCTGGGTGCTAGAAAAGCAGGAAAGAGAGTGAATAAAGAAGTGAATTTTAATGTATTTTTTTCAGTCACCCTGAATCAAAACCACTTAAATCCATCTGTTACTGTGTCAGCGAAGTTTTTCTTGCACTGGGAAAAGAATATGTAACATTCTTGACTCTTTTAATAAAAAAAAACCAAAAAAACCCAGCCAGTGTGAGAAATGCATTGCTCTTAGACACAGTGCCATGAGGAATAATTGCAACTTGTCACAGAGAGAGGTTATAATTATGTCTACTGTTAGTTATGTCTCCATGTGCACAATAGAAGTTACCTTTTCAAATGCATTGTTCTCTAATGCAATACCAGTTATTAAAATCTGACGATATTATTTCTTGCTAATGAAGAAAAATCAAATGATGCTGCAGAAGGGCTGGGTGGTGTAAAACTGAAAGCACATGGAGGGAACAAAGAGGAAAGAGAAGTGCTTATTGCAGAGATTTCAGATCTAAGCTTTGCCTCAGGAAAAGCAAAATTGCCCAAAGGGTCAGAATTTCAGGTTCTGTATTTCAGACTTTGTTTATGTCTTTTTAAAAATCTGAATATGTATCAAACACTGGGCTAGATCTGACACTTCATAGGCACTTCTGCATGAAATGCTGCAAATAGATTGCAAAAACTTAGAGAAAAAACCAAAGCTTAATAGCTGTTTCAGTAGTTGCTGTGATGTACTTCTCTGTCCCTTTGTTACTTGCACAAACTCTCTGAAAGTATGCTCACAAGGTCTTATTTTAGGGAGAAAAAATTCATTGTATTTTTCTAGGCTTGCTCCCTATTCTGTCATTCATTTAGAGTCAGTTTTTTGAAGCCTTTAATTTAGGTCATGTGCTCATATTAGAGATTTCTCCTTCCTAGGAATTAAAAGGCAGATAGGCTAAAAAGCAGTGCAGACATATGCCTTCAGTTTCAGAAGTGACTACAGTCAAGTATCAGAATTTTAAATTGCCCAAGAAAGTATTTTGTGGAAATCAGAGCCCTTGAGCAAGTTTTAAATTGGGTGCCCAACTCAGGATTGTGCAAAATCACTTGGGAAATTAGAAAATCTTGGCCATATACTTATATGTTAACTCCACTTGACTAAGTCCTTTCTGTATGTTGCTTCCCCAATTTGCAGTCGTTTTTGTGTTGTAAATAAGATCCCCTTGACTCAGACCTGAAAGTTCCCCAGGAAAACTGGAGAACCTTTCTCTTGTTAAACAGCACCCTAATTACAGAAGCAATTTTACAAACAATCCCCTGGGGGAAACATTTTTGTTCTCATCAGGAAGGCTCTTGAATAAAATAACACCTTTGCTAACTTCATTTATTTACAACAGGACACAAGACTGAGACTGGGTTAGATTTATTGCCATTACATCACTGATGCTCAGTAATTCATAAAACATTGGGTCTAGGAGTCAGCACTGCTGTTATTTCCTCTGATGCCTGACCTCACCACAGTCTAATAACATACAGGAAATCCAGAAGACAAAGGGGGAAAATGTGGTCTTGAATGCTAAAAATAACCATAGAAAACTTGTACAATCATGTAATAGAGTATGGCCCGATAATTTATTTAACATTATAGTGGAATCTGCTAAAGCAATTAGAATGTGTTCCAAATGTTTTTAAATGGAAAATATATTTGGGGTAAGAATAAGAACACTTAAAGAATGGAGACTTTTAGGTTATGTAGTTCAGTTACGTGTGCTGGTTTTAGGTTTGTATATCTTATTTCTTACATATGCAGACCACTTAATAACTTGACTAGAACAGTCAGTCATTGTATGGTGGTTAGATTTCCAGAGGTCATCCTATATAAGCCAGACAGTCATATTAGGTGATGTATTACACTTGACAACCCAGAAAGTTGCAATACAAAGGCATTCTAATTCTAGAGTCCTCTGAGAATTGTTCAATATCCTTGATGGTATCTAGTATCTGGTATGCCATTGGGATGACATTTTTGATGTCTTCACTAATCAGTCAAGGTTAACATGTCATTCATGTTAACTGTGTGTTTGGTGTGTTTTGAGTTGTTGGTTTTTGGTTTTTGTTTTTTTTTTTTTGTAATCACTTTATATTTTCAAGAATTTCTAAAATGATAAATAGTAAAATGACACTACAATGAAACTCATGTCTGCTCATTTATTTGCTTTAGAATTAGAACACTATCCAAAATAGGCAGATCTTTAAAATTGGTGCAAATAGATAAATGGCATCAGCAGGGAAGAAGAAAACGAAACCCAAAAAGCTGTTGCATGAAAGTCAGGTAAGTCTGGTGTATTTAGTTTGTGAAATACTGCAAAAGCAAGTTCACAAACATACGTATCTTTTTTGAACAGCTGCTCAGTTTGACTGTGCCTGCCCTCCTTTTATTTACATATGTTGCACAGTGATTTGAAAGAGGCGATTATTCATATAAATACCAATATTAGTATGCAGACTAGTATGTTCAGGTGTGAACAAGTCTTCACCATTTGACATTGACACTTGGTTTCTCTCCCAATCAGAAGCAGAAGCACTTACTGATCATGAGCTAGGAATAATGAATAGATTGAACCAGCTGTTCCTAAACAGCCCAGTTGGCTGTTTTCCCTTTCATTAAATTTGTTGGATTATAATTATGGAGATAGATAAATAGAAAGATAAATAGATAGATAGATACATACATACATACATAGATAACTTTTCCCTTTTTGCAAAGGTGTATGGTAACTCAATAAACACTAATAGATTTAATGTCAGAAGAAAGCAGAGTAATGTGGGGTGTTTGATTATTTGACTGAATGAGAATTATTGAGAGGGTGAGTTGTCCAAATTCAGCCTAGGGAGCCAGGTTTTCAAAACTTGTGCTTTCTAGAGTTCTCTATTGCATTTTAAGGCATCTTCTGAAGATCATGAGCTAGGAAAACTGTCCAGCAAAAGTGATATATAGGGATAAAAGAAGAAATAGGAATCAAGAGCCCTGTTCTTTCATTAATCTATAGAAATGAAGCATGGAGCTGGTTGGCATCGTGACAGCTCTTTTACCTTCATAGCGAAAATAAGATTTTCAGTCACCAAAATGCCCTTGAATATCTACAAGTAGAGTGGACAGAATGTCTCTTCAGTGTGGAGAAGGGGACAGAGGTTAATGCAGAGACAGCTCTTGGAGTGATGAGGAAACTGGGCAAACTGCCTGAGGGAAGCACAGAGTGGTGGGCAGGTCTTTGTAGCTCATGATCAGTTTTGCAGGTAAATGCTCCTCAACAAAGTTCCTTCTCTGTCCCCTTTAGCTCAGGGCAGCACAGACAGCCAAGAAAGTTTCAGTTCCAGGTCCTACAGAAGCTGGAGGCCTTTCTTTGGGAACACCATTTCACTAAAGATCTGTCACTTAGAGTGATTTCCCATAGGATTTTAAAACTGATTTCCATAACGCAATTCTGCTAAGCCTCAAGTTGGAAAAACAAAATGTAATGAAGGTGTTGCAGAGCCCAGTGTCCTCCAGATGTGTGCAGGTAAAACCCTAAAGCCCATGGAGCCTGAAGACTAAGAGTCAGAAGCCTATTGTGTGCATTTATGTTGTTTTTCCTTTTTTCTTTTTTTTTCCTAATAATTAATGCTTTAAAGCAGTTACGTTATTGCTTCAATCACTTTTCACCTATTTCCCTAATGGTTACCACTTGCCTCAACATTTATGTTTGTTTTAATATTTGTATTTTTTGCATAATTTCTCACATTATATTTATTTGCACTTGCACTTTTTTAAAAATAAAGCCTTCCATGGGGATAAATTTAATAAGAGTTTCTCATTAAAAGTTCTGTAACACCATGATTCCCAAACCTGAAACCAAAGTCCTCATATTTAACAGTTTTCATGACTCAATAGATTAAGTGTGAAATAGGAAATATAATAACAATAATAACATAGCCATATCCTGCACAGTTGTTTCACTTAAAATTATTCTTGAAAAGTAACATAATTCATAAATAAATCAATTTTCATAGAGTGAAATTTACTCAAAAGACTCTCTGAAATATCCTTGATATAATAATAAAATGTGTGCACAAAAAGTTGTATGGGCTAGAGGTGAATCAAAAATTCACTGAAATTAATATATTGGAAGGCAGAAGAAAAATAGAAAAAGGCAAAAAAAAAAAAAAAAAAAAGAGCAAAATCATCAAATTTCTTTTTTTCAAAGTCAGGTGTCTCCAAACAGCTGCCTCTGCTGTGACCAGAGCAGCAAATTCAGCCACTCCAACTAATGCCTCAGTGCAGAGGAGATAAATCCAAACCTTAACAAGTCTGAAAGTTTTTCTCTTCAGTGGGAAGTGGAGCTTTTCCTTTTGTATTTTTCCAGTACTGAATAAGACAGAGAACAAAATATTTCAATGCCAGCAACTTTTTACTCAGTTAAGAGACATTGCCACTGGCTTTAAAGTCCTCCAAATGGATGCCTTGTTATACTCCAGGCACTCTGGAAATCTTTTGGAGCTATTTCTTCTGGGGTTTTGGATGGGGGATGTTACTTTTTGGGTATGTCTTTTTCTTTCCTTGATCAGCCTAATGCATTAGGCTCTGCAGTTCTGGGATGATTTCTGTGAGAATTGCCAGAAAGGTTTCAGGGAAAAAAATCCTCCTGAAATTCAGCAGTCAGCACTGTCCAGACTTATGTAGGTAGGTTAGTGCTTCCCCACATATTCAGTTTCAAGGCAGTACTGCTGAAGTGGGAAATAAAATCTATATTTACCAATAACATCTAAAGTAAGTTTTCATCTCCCTTGTCTTCATTATGTTGAGACAGTACTGGATGGGCTGGGTACAGTCACACATACAAGAAATGGTTTAAGATGTTATTATACTGAGTATATATATATATATATATATATATATAAAATGGGTATGGAGTTGGTATGTTTATGTAATATAACCTTGTGTTTTATTGGCACTCTGGCTGACTGAATAACAAGATGTGAAATGACTAGTCGAATAGCACTGCCTTGTCACCACTCAGTGTCATGAAATGACACATTATTTCAGTCGTATTTCAGCTGTTTGAAAGTGAGTCTCTGGAGCCTTGGAGTGGCAGATTATAGGGAATCACAACAATTTTTTAGTTCATTTCCAGGACTGAATTGTAGTTCTTCCTGGCTAAGTCCTGCCATCTATCACGCTATCTGCTACAGGGAAACATATGTTTGAAGGAGCCAGAAGCATTATCTCCTACCATTCAAGGCATTTACTAGGTGACACAATTCATGTCATACCATGAGCCAGCAGTCAGTTGTTGCCTTTATGAGTTTGTGGAATTTCAAGACCTAAACAATCTCATTTTCAGTGGTTTTACTATGGATTATAAAGAAGCATCAATGAGATATAAACTTAGAGTTTAATAACCCATAAAACATGCTACAGCAAGGTTTTTAGCTACAAGGATCTGTAAAAAAGGTTTGAAGTACATTGTAATGTCCTTTTGGGCTGCCAGTGCAACTAATGAAAGGGTTTAGGCAATAAATGGGACTAATTGTTGAGTTACAAAGGCCTTTCTTTGGGGTTTTTTTTTTTTTTTTATTTTTTTATTTTTCTATTTGCCTTTCTAGAGACTTTTCTCCCACCTGGCAATCTTGCTTTGTCATGAATTCCTGTCCTTGATTCTGTAATAGCCCACATAAAACTTTGCAACATTGAGCATTTGTTTAATACAGAGGGTTTTTTGCTGTCTATGGCTCAGACATTTGCTGACTCACTGCAGTACCATTCTTTGTATTCAATTAACTGCAAAACCCAAGAAGCAGCAAAATTATTAACTGATCAGAATTCTACTGAAAACCAACAATGTGCATTCTTTCTAGCTGACAGCTCTTGTCTGTACTGTGCAAAAGAGGACCACACTCACACAATCCAAAGACCCTCTAAATCTCTGTGCAGAGCCTTGTTGCCTTTTTCTGCACTATCTCCAGTTAGTCTATCAGAATTTGGGTGCAAATGCCACAGACAAGTGACCAGTGTGATCAAGTACCTATCACAAGTCCTGTTGCTTCCCAGGCTTTTTAAATGGCGGGTGGTAAGTAGAAAAGAGTTTATTCCTCTGGTGCCTGTATGTTATGTTGGTTTGTTGACAGAGGTAATTTGACTTCAGCACCCAAAAAGCTGTTTGGGCAAGTTGCCCTGTTTGTGACAGGCTGGACTTCCTACAGCATGTTTATCAGAACTCCTTGGGGCTTCAGACTAACCATGATACATTTATTTGGCACTTAACAGTGATGTATTTATTGTCATTATTACTCACCCAGATATTTGGAAACTTACAGTACATGTCTCTTCATTGCTTTTTAACTGAAATGCGAAAACAGTGTGGGATTTCCTTTTCAGGCCTCTTATTTCAAATGTTTTATTCCACAAACACAAAGAAAAGGGTAGATCCTCTCTGACTTATGCTGACCCAAGTCTCTACTTGTTCTTGCCTTCTACCCACCAGTATCAGTAGAGCTACAATGATATAAACCAGAAGAATATAGTGAAAAATCAGATCCTTCCACACCAAATCACTTTCCACATCTGTTTCCTATTTGTCTTATAATGACACATGGGATTATTTTGGGAATATATTCTGCTTTAACTGTCATGCCACTGACTCTATAGCCTTATCAGATATCCATTGGTGTGCAGGTTGAGCAATTATCATCTACTAAGAAGAAATGCCAAGAAAACGTAGATTGATAATAACATTTTTCAATACTAGCTTGTAGCATTAATGACATTTTCTATTATTGCAGTTGAGGTTTAGCATTCTTCTCAATTTACTACTTTTATTTATTGTGCAAGATATAGATATGGACCCTACAGTAGAATTCCAGAAATGTTTTTTATGTTTGATTATTTATTCATCTCTGGTTAGAAGGAGCAAAGTCAGAAAATGGGAGAGAAGCACGGAATGTGTCTGGGCTATTAAGAACCAGAAGGAAAGACAATGGGAAAGAAAGAAAGAAATGTAATACTCTGTAAGATATTACAGATACAGGGTGACTGTATAAACATAATCAGGCAGATTACATGTACAAGAACATGCCTTAGGAGATTGAGCTTGAATTCTGGACTTCATGAATTCAGACTTCATGAAGCTGTGTCCAACCTTTTTATCTTACAGTGCAGTAAGCCACAGATGACTATCCTGCTAACAGTTCATTTTCCCTTCATCTTTTTCTTCAGTGAGTGGAGAGAAATGTAAAATCCATCTCACGTTCCTTTGAAAAGATGTGATAAATACACAGAGATATGTGCCTGTGTAATGTAATTGAACAAGCCTGTAATAAAATCTGTAGCCTGTGACTTACAGAATCATGGACTCTGGAGGTTTAAAATAACACCATTTGGAAGTATGTTTGGTCACTTGCCTGGCCCATGCCTGGGTTCAGTATGGATGAGCAATTAACTGAAAAAAAAAAAAAAAAAAAAAAAAAAAAAAAAGCAGGGTGCAAAGGAGGATGCTGGTTGATCTCTTCTTTTTTGGGCTCCTTGACTTAATTAGATGTCAGTGCAAATTAACCACAGTGCAGGTGGGAAATGGAAAGGTTTTGGAGAGGTCTCCATGAGCCTTCTGTGAATGTAGAAGTCTTCTGTGTAAAAAGCATCTATTCTTCTGGTTTTATCCTGAGTGCAAAACATAAGATAAACATACTCTTCAAATTGACTGGCAGACTTGGTCCCCCAGTTAAAATTAATTAAACGTACTGAAAGGCCCATTGCTTTGGATTTATTGACCTTCATTTGACGTGGTGATGACTGAGGCCCTTTTTAATCTTGGTTTATATCCCCATATGCTTTGCTCTCAGCTTGTATATTTTAAAAGTTTCATTGCAAGGTACTGAATAAGAATAATTAAACAATTAATTATAATAATAATAGTGATGATGATGATGATAATCTCTCCTGATGCAGTTGAAATTAAACTTGAGGATGTATAAAATAGTAAGTCACTAAGACTAGGAAAAGCAGAATTTAGCATCATGTTATGTACTAATTTACAGTTGTGGGACACTTCAGAAAATTATAGTAAAAAATAGGTTTTATCTTTTTTTCACATAGAAGTTTCAAATTCCTGCTTCCTCAGTTACTATTACTCAGATGTATACCCAGTGAAAGTAAAAAGAATTCAATAAACCCATGAAAATTAATATGAAAATGTATTATATATGAAGTAAAACAGAAGAGATACAAGCTGTTTATGTGTATTTTTGCCTTTGACTAGCCTTCAGCACTTACTGATTAGGAGGTTGGCACTTTGACCAGATCCTCACCCAGTGTAATTTGACTTCCCTGAAGCCACAAACCCCAGTATGACTCGTGCATTGTATTCTGTTTAGTTCGACTTACTTTTTACTGTAGTTTCATCAAATAATGTTGCTTTTTCTTTTTTTCTTTTTTTTTTTTAATCTCACAGGACAACATTTTCAGAATGGAAGAATCACATTTTGAAAATGGGAGGGGGAAAAGCCCTTATGACCCCAAACTGCTGACTGCTTCACTCTTAGTAGGTAGGTGCCACATAACAAGTTCAATGAGATATGCATTCACTGTAAATAATTTGCCAGCGTTCTGCTTTTTGTCCTCCTTGCAGCACCTGTGATAGGCCTTTGTTTTATTCAATTTATATCCAGGTTAAAGTAATTCTGGTTTACATTTAATACAGTTAACCAAGGTGTCTTGAGGTGTAAACCAAGATTCAGGTATCACAAGAGCTGCTTTATACCCCTGCAAGACCTTGATTCTGCAAAGTGTTTTTCCTCGTCCCATCTCAATGGAGGCATTTTAATCACCCAGTTTACAGGCTGGCTACACTGCTCATCACACAAGCACAGCTGAGAGCTAAGTGAGAGCAGAAATAAATAATTTCTTATATCAGTTTTTCTGCCAAGGAATGTCTGTCACCCAATATTACCTTGCAGGTGAGCTGGAGATCCATGAGCAGCCACAGATCTAGATCCCAAGGTGATATTTCAGCTGATGAGATCTGTCTGACAGTAAATGCAATTAAATTCCTGGCCAGAACAAAAAGATTTAAATAAATCAGGTGTTTCTGAATTGGTAATACTTCATTTCATGGAATTTGTAAATATGGAGCAACTGGACTGTGTCAGTCTAATTGAACTAATGCAATTGATTGAATTTATCTAATTGATTTAACTTATCTAATTGAATTAAATATGTTCATTGTTATTACTGCACCTTCACAAAAAAGGCAAAAAGAGGTTTTCCTAGAATAAATTAGGAAGAATAAGGTTCTTTTTTCCCTAACAGCTCTGCCTAGGTGTAGCCTCCTTATCATTAACATCCTTATATGTAACTTTCTGGCAATTTATTACAACTTCAAATCCAACAATAGTTTCAGAAAATTGGAGATCCTCTTATCTCAGAAGTCTTCAGGAAATGAGACATAACAAGATACATTGGTTTCTCCAGGCCTTTGTCCCTACTGATAGCCTAGGGCCTTACCTACCAATTACCCTTATTATATTTACATTGCATTTAAAAATTAAGCTATTCAAAATACACAGCAACAAAAATTTAGTCCTAAGTGTGCCTCATTTCCTGATCTTAAAAGCCCATAATGATCCCAGGTGATGAGCTAACCTGGGGACACACACTTTTTAACAGGAAAAACAGGAAAGACATCCCCATCTTGCTCCAACTTGTACCCTGTACAAACAGAAAAGGACAAAACTGTGTGTGTAAGAGGCCAGTGTATAAATTAGTGCCTGGAGCAACTTGAATTTGTGGCAGAGCTACTCTCAAGCGAATAGCTTTACTATTTACTTTAATATACAGTAAAGAAGAGGATGATGACAAGCCAGTCAGAGCCATTACATGGTGCACCCGGTATGCAACTGCACAAAGTCAACAGCGTCTAGCTTTTCACATTCCTTTTTTTTCTTTTTTTCACTCAGTCCGGCACAAATATGATTATCTTATTTCCCTTGGCTTAGATTTCGTGTCTTTAAAACATCTTTGCTTTCTTGAGCCCGCTTCCTGTCACTATAATTTTCGCTCCATGTATATTTCCTTCAAATAAAGAGTAGACTGAGCATGATCTTTTGTTTTGAATCAGGCCTCAGTTAGAGCCACTGGGTGTATTAACACAGTAGAAAATAGTGCAAATTGAGCTTTCAAAGCCAGTGACTAATTTCTACTTCAGTCACTTATACAAAACTCTGGGTGAAGGTAAAATTAGCATTCCTGCATCCTGAATGTGAGCACCCTTTCTTCTCTGCCTCCTTATATCTGCCTCACAGCCACACTGCCTTACTGATTATGATGTTGCATTAACTTTGATCCTTTATTGCAGAATATGCATTTCAGAGGATGTGTGCCAAATTCACCACTGGTTCTTTGCCAAAAAAGAACTCCTTTTTTTGCCAAAACCCCTTGCATTTTATGGTCAAATGATAACCCAAGGCAAAATAATTTCTTCCCCCCAAAATAGTGGTGGAACAGGGGATGAACTGACCAAGCAATGACTGTGTGGAGAGGTTTGCTCCAACTGTTCTCCAAAGTAGGGAGCACGGGAGAGAAGCAGTGAGGGTGGACATTAAGACCAGAGGAGCCTTTTGACCACAAAGGTATCATACCAAGGAGGACATGGATACTCTGCTTCTTCCCTGCTCCTGAGCTGAGCTGGAGCTCAGCTGCTCCTGGCCCCTCACATGCCAGAATATTTGTCCTCATGACCCAGGTTTATCTAAGATTTAAGAGGGCAACTATGTAAAAGAATTACCCAACACTCATTAAAATGTGATGTTTTAATTAGTGATGCAAAGTAACTATCAGGAAGGTAAAAAAAGGCTGAGAAGAATAATTTAGATGGTTAAATACAGGAGGGGAAAATTATCTCACTTCTTCAGCAGAAACACTAAACAGGTATTTTGCAAAGTGTGGAAGAATATGTTTTTGACACCATAATTACAAAGTAAGTTTTAGGTAAGGGAAATGTAGGAATTTGAAATAAACATGAAGGTTAATTTGCAAAAAGAAACTTCAGATCTTTAATAGCCATTAGTACCCAGGAGGCCTATTTTGTATTTCAGCTGAAACAAACTCTTACCAGTGTAAAGAGGACCTTCAGTTTTCCCTCTCTCCTAAAAAAATCAATAGTATTAAAAAAAAAAAAACCACACTAAAGCAAAACCAAAATAAACAGTTCATCGTTATTAAATTGTTCCAGTATTTTTCCAGTATACATTCCTTGTTCCATCCACCTGCAAACATTTCTCATTATTTTTTTAACAGTTGTTCATTAAAGTTAGTTATTGCTACCCTGCTCTAAAGTAAATGCCAGCTGGGAACATGATATAACTAGTTCCTGGTAATGTAAGACACTCTGCAGCCCTTCCCACCTATGTGCTGCTAACTAAGCAGTCCATTTGAGTGGGCTAATGCATGAAATGGAGAGACTAAGAAATCCCTGGGCACCACTCGTGAGTATTCCACTGCAGGAGGAAAACGAGAGGCAGCATGGTTTCCAAGGAATATAATCACAGGAGAAAATATCACTGAATGTATTAGACTAAAGCAATTTTATTGAGATAGTTGCGGGAAAAAAAAAAGCCTTCATAGAAGGAGACAGCATTTTCTCATTATCAGTTTGTTTTAGGAAATGACCATTTGGGATTTTCAAAAGCTTTTGTTATCCAGAATCCTCAAAGCTGTTTATGTTCCTATGTTTCATTGATTTTTGTTTTTCTTTTGCGATTCACAATTTCTTTTAGAATTAAACAATTATTTAATTTTTCATTTTTAAAAATCAGTTTATGTTCCTTAATGCTCCCAAATATATATTAATATGATCTGAAAGACAGTGGCTTTTCACCAATAAGGAACTGTAGTATTCTATTTCTTAGAAATTAGCTACTGAGTACCTAGGAGGTTCAAGATTTTAAAATTACTTTCTTGGAAGTTTTAGTTATTGACTTCAAAAGAAGTGAAGTCAAACCACCCCTGTGTCTGAAAATCTTAACTTCAGTGAATAAACCTAAAGGATAGATTTCATTTGTGAACCCTTTACCAGTGAGTACAATTATGACATTCAAGGCTTGGTTTTGCCTGTATTCCCCATTCCTTCAATTTCCCTTTCTTCCAAAGAAAGTTTATCATTCTATACTTTCCACAAATTATTTTCTTTACGAATGAAATCTTATTTAAAAGCTGAATGGAAAAAATTCTCAAATAGAGTCATATTGATTAGTTTTGAACACATTTGTATCTCATGACCTTGGGGAGTTGTTCAGAGTTCTGTGCTGCTTATGTACAATACACACAAAAATGGTTCCTCCCATTGAAAAATCATCATGACTATGGACTTTAATTCTTGCCTCTTTATTTAGTAAAGTCAATAAATGTATTCCTGTTCACATTCATGTGTCAGCATGCTACTTCTTTACAATAGGTGTTGTTTGTCCAAAACATAGTTTTTTCCAATGCAAACTGAGGGCCATCCATTAGTTCTGGACAGTCATTCCTTTGTGCTGATGGGCTGGAAATACAAAGTGACAAGCATTTTTCTTTTCTTTTGTTCTTCATTCTTTCCCTTTGAGAAATATTCCTCAGTTTTCAAACTATTAATTTCCACTTTCTTCTTAAAGTTAATAAAACTTCTTTTAAAACTGCTGACAATAGAAATAACACAGTGAAGACTGTCCATGACATTAAAGAATCATTTTCCAGACAAGCAATGAGTAAATTTCAGTCCAAAAGAAGGTATGCACAGGGACACAAAGATGAATGTACTTCTATCTAGACAGGAGGCAAAATCCTCATATAGCTTTTGCATAGTACTAACTCAAAGGATGTGCACATCTGGGACATGACTTGAGGCTCACCCTGAATTGTGCAAAAATTATCTAAAGCCTTACAAAAATAAATGGTATTCCTTGGTATTTCTGTCTGGAACAAGTCAAAATCCCATTTTTGCATGACTACAGCAGATCAGTTCAAACTGCAGGCACTGGTCTGGGTATACTGAAACTTGGAGGGGCTGTAGTAGGGAGGATAGAAAGGTCAGACAGTTTTCTACAGACCCTTCCCCATTTCAAACATGCTGAAGCCAGTTATTGGCAAAACTTTTACCCTGTCACCATGGATGAAAAAGTATCAGCCACAAGAGCCTTGTAATGTCCTCTTGGTTTGAGCTGAGTCCAACCTGGAAAATATGTTCATTTCAGTGGTGTTTATATAGCCACTTAGAAACAGAGGTGTCAAAGAACCTTACAGTTCTAAATATTTCAAATATATGATTTTAATTAGTTTTCAAACTGTATTTGGTTTAATTTTAACTATATAGTATTAAATATAGATTTTTTCCTTGACTGATTGACCTTTAGATTTGTTGATAACTAAGAAGAAAAATAGGTCTTGTTGTTTTTTTCTTTCCCCTTTGATTTATATTGATTTATCAGAACTCACTAGGGATTGAAAGACAAGAAAATGAAGATAAGGTTAAAGAAAGGTTAAGCATAGCATCAAAGCCCTTTTCACAGGCAAAAAGGTTTTATGATCTTTAACATCTCAGCTGCATACTCTGTACATAATAATCACTATAATTAAGTGATTGTCTCCCCTTCAAAAAAAGTTGAAAATGACATAGAAGAATGATAAATCGTTAATTAATGATATGCTGTTCTGTTTCCCTTCTGATTACACCTCCTGCTGGGCATGACTGGTCTATTTGCTTCTAATCTCTGCTGTGAATTCATTCAATTCCACGCCTTTCCGCTATCATGTTTTCACCCTTCCTGACTTTCATGACTACCATATGGTACAGAGCCACTGTAGGTTCAATTGGTGATTTCATGGTGTCAGTGTTCAGGGGAAAAGATGCCAGTGATATCCAACAGGCATGCTTGGATCTGGTTGTCCCACCATGGAAATACCTAAAATTGCCATGAAAATTATAAACTCATTCCTAAAAGGGTGTTTTAAAATGAGGACATGGTAGAGCTCATCATGACTATGAAAAATTTATTACATTCAGTAAAGAAAGAGTTATTTCATCCTCAAACTTGTCTTTTTCTCAAGGGCCCTGAGTAATATGGGTAGCTTGAAAGTAGTAGTTGGAAGGAATAATGCTTTTTAATTCCATATTAACAGTACAGGGAAGGTTATCTCATTTCACATACAGATGTAGAACATAGTCCTAAAAATGCATTTTTAGCATTTATAGTTCAGAGTGATTTCATGGGCAAGCTCTACATTAATGCTAGAAAGTTACGTGTTGTACTTTGATCCCTGTTTGGTTTTTTTCTGTGGGTCTCATTACAACATTGTTCTTATTATTACTCTCCCTACCAGTTGGCAGGTATTTAACTTGACCTGCTCCTTGGAATTTAGACAGTCTCTCTCTCTCTCTCTGCCTCCTCTGTGGCACTTCTAGCTGGCTGAGGAGGGACATACTGGGGTGAGTTTCATTTCCAGCTGGGCTGTGTATGTGCCGTTTATGGGCTGAAGTATCATAAGTCAATTTTTAGTTCATTTGTTCTCTGTGAAATGCATAAGGGGTCAAACGTTAGCAGGGAATGATCTTGTTTGTTCTCTCCCTTAGCTGTTGCCCTTCGCCAGGGCCACAGTTACAAAGGTGGCTGAAGGAGAAAAGCATGTTTTGTCTTTCCTGTAAAATGTACTGTTTTCTGAGGATCTGCTTGGTCAGAAAAAAACCCACTAAAAAACCCAAACCAAAACAAGCAACAAAAACCCTCAAACCAACTGAAGAAAAAAACGCATAATTTCTATAGGAAAAATTGAAGGGACCTAAGGACTTTCTAAACCGAGAGTGAATGAGCTGGATTCTCCAGTTCCCAGAGTCACATAAGCCCAGTAGGTTGGAAGGAATCTCTGCAGGTCTCCAGTCCAAACTCCTGTTCTAAACAGGGCAATTTCACAGTTCAGTAGGTTTTTTCAGGCTGCATACTCCTACCTGCCAGGATAGATGTGTTGGCTGCCACTGTTCAAGCCTAAGAATTTCAGACACATTTTTTCAAAGTGCACCAGCAGACAGCAGATACAGCTCATTTGCAAGAGGTTACAATTAAGCTCTGCAGTGAGAAATTGGGTCTAAGCATCCATTTTCAATGACAATACATTGCATATGGCTTGTTGTTTTGTAATTTACTCATTATCCCTATTAGTGAAATATGAACATATGACAGCTTTCTCTGACTTACCATGACTGGAAAATTGAGGAATGTCGCTTACAATTATGTCCTCCCACAGATGGAGAGCTGTACTCTGGCACAGCAGCAGACTTCATGGGCAGGGACTTCGCAATTTTCCGAACTCTGGGGCATCACCATCCCATCAGAACAGAGCAGCACGACTCCCGGTGGCTAAATGGTATGTAAAATGTACATTTCTCTGGTTACACTCATCTAGCCATTAAAGACTAGCACACAGCCTCATTCCAGCAACATCTGTGACATATACATACTCTTTTATTTGGAGCAGAATTCTGTCTTAAACCAGTTAGACTAATCGAAAAGTTTAACTGATTTATAATGAAGCACTTTTGGTTTAATTACACTGAGATTTGTGGAGTGTGATTAAATTTAAAACACACTCAGACACTACGAGCAGCACAGTCATGCAAGTTGGACAGAAGCTCGAGGCTTGCGGAGGCATCAGCCACACATCAACACGAAATAGCTCCAGAGCCTGGGGCAGGATTGTGCCTTGTGCAAGCTTTAATTTTTGCTGGGTTGAAGGGAACAGTGGCCACCTCCAGCAGAAAGTCAATCAGCAGAACTTCTTCAGCAAGCCAAAGTTGTCAGGAGTTTGAAAAGAGAAAAGGGTCCTGGGCATTCCAAGTGATTTGGTTTCAAAATATCCAGTAGTTTAGCAGGGCAGAATAGCTTACATTATTGTATGGATATAACTAATCAAGCCTGGGGTTGTTTATTTGTATGTCTGAGGAGAGAAGGATAGTTTCAGAGAAAATCTGATTTTGGCTTTGTGTACCAAAATACTTTAGAATGCATCTGAGTGCTCTATCCAAGTTTCACTGAAATCAGATTTCCAATAGCTTAAATGGAATTACACTTGGCTTTAGCTATACAAGGATATGAGCATTTTGGAAATGAGAATTCATTGTCTGAAAAAGCTGACACTTAGGTAATACTAACCATAGTTGCTGAGTTAATTTAAATTGTAATTTTTTAAGAGTTAACTAGCTGTACTTTTGCTGTACATACTGCTTGCATCTGCACTCCTGTTTTTAAATTCACAAAATATTTTATTCTTAGACATTTTTTGCCCCTAGCCATATTATTTATGTCTCAGCTGAGGTTCAGGCTTTCTTATGTGGTTTTGCAATTTAGTGCAAACTGTTCACACAAACTTTAACATGTAAGAGCAGAGTATGTTGTAAAACACAGTTTCCTATTAGCTAGTCAAGACCTTCTAGTTTCATACTGCATATCACATTAGCTGAATATACAATCCACAACAACATCAGTCCCTGACTCATAATTAAAATCACAAGATGCTATTGCAGGTTGGATTAACAACTCTATATATAGCATACATTGGATACACGTATCATATAAGTGTGTATGTGACAAGCATGGATCTGTATTTTAATATGACAAGTCCATGGATCTGATGTATATCCTGTTAAATTTAGTTTTTCTGTAATTCATGTGGACTTCTATCTGTCTGGAGAATAGGTTCAGCTCCTCTACCACATTTAAGTTCTACTGTCTGTGTTTGCCTGGTAACCCAAAAATTTTATTTGTTGGGTTATTTTATTATGACAATAAACAATATTTCTGGGCTTCAGGAAACAGTAAAGTACAAGGGTTATAGACATACCATCTATCTTGATACCTGGTGGAGTAATAATATGTTAAAGAAAACCAACACCCACTTCTGTTATGATAGTCATGATGACATAAAGCCCAATCATGCAAGCAAAATCTGCTTTTGTACAGTAGATTTGTGCAATGACAGCTGAGTCAGGCGGATTTGTGCAGTGGGAGAGCACAGCCATTGTCCACAGCCCCTGTACTCCATCGCTGAAAATGTGTCATTCCTTTGTGGATTCGGTTATCCGTCTTTCAGCACTAAATGTGAGAACTGCTTTTCCCAAATTAGCACTGAGGTTGCATCTGACTGGGTGCAGAAACCACAGCTGCTTTGTGCTCAAGGTGGGGAGAAGAAGACAGTCACATGTAAAGAGCTGATGAACCTCAAGCTCTCTTGAATTTAGGAATTGTCCAAAATGAGCATTTTTTGTAGGAAGACGGCATTTTTTGTATCACAGGGTGAAGGTGATTTCGAGCTCTTAAGTAAAGTTCTTGCACTATGTTCCTGTATGGAAAGTTTCAAACTTAATTTAAAACAAGATAAGAATCAAATTGAAACAGTTAGAAATTACTCTCATAACTGTCCATAATTTAATAGAGAATGGTCCTTAAGTACATTTTTGAAATCTCTCTCTCCACTGCAACTTAATACATTTACCTTCCTAATATGGAAAGATTGGCCTAAAATCTGCACTACAACATTCCTATTCCTAGTAAAGCTCTGAGGCTTTACTGTTAATTTCCCAGTGATAAGATCCTGGCAGCCTTTCCACACAGCACTCCTAATTTCAGCATCTAACAGGGAAATCCAAAAATGATAATTGTTTGTGTTTGAAACTCTGCAGGCATGCCAGTCCTTTGATTATTCTTCTTAATTTGTCATTTGTCTTTTTAAAATAAAATTAGAAAAGAAGCTCTGTGTTTGCACGTATTTAAAGTGGATATATTTTAATGAAACAAGCTCTCATGGAAGGATGATATGTACACTGCATTTTTAAAGTTGTGTATAAGCTATTTTTGAACCTTAAGTTTGCAGAGCTTTGTACTTTTTTTGTAAAGACATGGATTGCTGTGTAGTGGTGGGTTTGCTTTCTTGGTTGCTTTTTACAGTGTGGTTAGTCTCAGGTGAAAAACCACTACTCTAATGGACAGATACTGAAAGCTGCAGAACAGCAGTTCTGATCAAACCTAGAGACAAATTCTCATCCCTGTAGAGTTTAACAGTTAGGTGGTGAAGCATCCAGTTCTAAAACCTTGCTGCTGTTTACTTCAGTCAGAGCAGGAGCTTTAAACTTCTTTTTTCATACTAAGGCCAAGGTCAGAGCTGACATGGTGCAGAAAACACAGCTGTTTGGTACCAAAAATGGAGAGGAGAAGACAATGAATGTAAAGATGTAAAGAGCTTGCAGAGTTTTTCCAGAAATTAAATCTTGCCCTCAACTGGCATAAAAGTAAGACAACATTACACAGAGTTATTAAGTTTTTGGGATTTAATCAGGAACACAGAGTTCCTGCAGAGACCACACAGTCACGTTCTGGAGATGCTCAACCTTCTTGGAGAAGGTGTATGTTTTGGGGAAGAGAATTGTGCCCAGCCCAAGGGAAGGTGCTGACCAGCACTTTTTAAAGACTTCTTAAGTCTTTTAGAAATATTAAATACTCACAGGCTTCTAAAGCTTTCATTTTGTATAAATAATTAAACAGTCACCAAGCCAAATAAAACAAGGGAGACTGATTCTATGGCCGTGTAGTCAGGGCATTCATCTAGAAGCTAGGGAAACAAACATACATCAGTCACTGTAGCAGTGTATATTTAATTATTGATACAGACTTGGCCAGATGTGACAAGGAAGCATTTGCAAAAACACAGTAAAATAAGCTGGTGCTCAGGGAAGTCATCTTGGATATGAAAAGCTGCAGTTCAGTGCCCCAGACTGAATCATGTACTTTGTTATAAGTAAGTTCATACACATGCTGGACATTACTGGCTCCTCTGGTACATGCATGGAGTTTCTCTCTACGAAACACAAAAGAAGCTTTGGCAATCTTACTCGGTCCCAGTGAGGGTCAGGAATAGTTTTGAACTCTCAGAAAAAAAAATCTGAAGTTGAAAAAATGTCTCCTGTCCAGCTTTACTGTAAGGAGCAATGTAAGATGTTACACATGTATCTTACAAAGTCTTGCCTATAGGCAAGCACATGATTTCCTTTGAATGTGGCATTGCCTCTCTTAGTTCCAAGCCATCAGAGCTATTTTGAGGAAGCATAGATCTGGTCCTGCTTCCATGAACTGCTGCAGCAGTTAAAAAAAAGGTGAATAGAGGCCTGAGCAGGTTGGAGCAGCCTCTCCTGGTGCCAGGGATTTCCCTGCTGCACAGCAGGCAGTGTTTGCTGAGCATCATCCCCACTGCCTTCGTGCAAGGGCTGAGGGCATGGCTGGAGGCAAGAAGGCAGAATTGGCAGTGCAGTCTACCAGAGCAAATGCTGAGCAATGCAAAAGCAATGCACCCAAGGCGGTTTTCAAGCTGAGGATTAGAGGAGTGGAAGGAGAGCTTAAAGCTGCTCTCATCATCTCTGACTTGAGCACAGGGGGTCTGGCCTTAAATTGTTAACATTTTGTAAAATGAATAACCATAAACATGTATTTTAAAAGCAAAGCAGGGTTGGGCTGAGGAAGATATGAAAGGAAATGAAATCACAAAAGCTGCATTAAGATAGAATTATGAATCTGGTTTGCACCCCAGAAATACTGATGTCGCTCACCCTCTTTACTAGACCTGGGTTTACAAGAGACTGTCAGTCTGGATTTCCAGACTTGGCTTGGAATTTCCTTGCTTTTTATGGGTTTAAACTACTCCATGATATTATTTTAGCATACTTTCCATGGCTTAATTTTTAAAGTGGAGTAGTAACTGTGCTTAGTCCCCTGAGGTTATTGTCCTTGGTAATCTTTACTTTACGGTTACATAAACAGCTGAGAATTATAGAAGCTGAGTGACTGTTCAATAAAAAAGAAAATGCCCTCTTAAATTTAACTGGGTCCAAGGCAGGAAGCATGGAGTTGATACTCTCCTGGCATTCAAACTGAACTGTAGCCATCACTCTGTGTTGTTACCACTTACAACACTTTGTAGAATGTCCCAGAACTAGCATTGCACACACATGATTTTGAATATGTATGTATTGCACAGTAGAGTAATGTATGGCAATAGAAAGACAAGAATGCACATAGTTTATAGGATTTTTCTTCTTTAATAAAATGCATTAAGTGTGTCAAAATGTTAGAAATTAAATACTCTTGCTGGCACTTGGGTATGTACATATTCTGATCCTTGAACCTATAATTTGTCTTTGGACAACCACACCAAACCCTTTTCCTACCCATACATGGTCCCCTCTGCTGTGCCACTCCCTTGTCCCTAAATGCCTTCCTAGTTTCTTGATTTCCAGCTCACCTCCTACACATTCTCAATCCAGATATACAGCATGCAGCGAAATACAAGCAAGCAGATGTAGAAAGGGGCTGGCAGAACCCAAGCATCCTGGTACCTGGGGTTGTTTCATAAAATACATCTAAGATCTTACTGGAGGAAGGTGGAAATGGATGCTACAAATACAAATAAATCTCCATCAAGAAAAGAGCTATTTAAACAGAGGACATTTAAAAAAAAAAATCTGAACTGCATATGAATTTATTTAGTCTTCAATTTAAAAATCTTAAACTATGATGGGAATCAAATCAGGAAAAGCTGCCCAGTAGAAATAGTCAGTGAGGCAGCCTAGCTGGTTTTTAGAGGAACTCAGGTAACATTTTATGTGTTGTTACATAGCACACTTGCCTGACATTGCAAGAGACTGCAGTGAGTAGACTAAGAAGTCTTTTCCAGATCTGCATTCCCCTGAATTTGCAAGGACACATTTAAACAACATTATGAGTGAAAACAGTGAAGGGATTTTTTTGTGTATGTCATTTTTCTTGTTGTTCTTTTGGCGGTTTTTTTCCTGTGAAAGGATCTCTTGCATTTAAAATATGCATTTCTATATTTGCACTGCATTAGCCAGCTGATATGTCCTATCATGCAGGCTGTAGTGTGGACTGAGCTCCACACTTTCCCACCACTGCTTACAGAGGCACGAGCCACTCCGACCCTTGCAGGAACAAAACATGTCCATATATGCAAGTCTCATTTCTCACTCAATTCTTCCTCCCACCCCCATTCCCATTATCTTCATTGCTAAGAATAGTAATAAATAATTTCACAGTGATAAATTCCATGTGTGACAAATGCTAATGTCACCTAACACAGTGCTAGGAAGTGCTCAGAAACTATGGTGACGGTGGCATAATACTGTGAACAGAATGGCACACAAACTCAATTTACAAGGTTTTTTTTTTCTCCCTTAAGTCTGTAGATCCATATTTGAGAGATTGAGATGAATTTTAAGTTGTTTTTCTCATTGCAATCTAACAAGCTTTTTCTCTATACGTTTTTGTTACAACCCGTTCTTTTCTTTTCTTGGAAGAAGCATAGAATTTCTGAAGTCACAAAATGAATGCTTCCTTCTTCTTGTTATTACTTGACATTTATCCTGTCACTAATCTGAAATGGGTACAGGTCGGGAAGCCAAAGGTCCCACTGAATACTTGACCAGAATATACTCATATATTTGAACCAGTTGATTCAGTTGTCTGATAACTATTCCCTGTATCTTTATACAAAGTAAGAGAAGCATTTGGTTCAGAAATCAAGACCATGTAGCAGTTAGAGAATGCACTTAACAGTTTCTCTGGATGTGAGAAAGGTCATGAAGATGGTGGGTGGAGACAACCAGAAATATAATCTTCCCATCAAGTGGCCTAAATGAAATTGTTTGAAATCGTTCTAGGAAATAGATCTCATTCTCTCGTCCTCCCATGCCCCTAGGATTAGGTAATTTTCTTGATTAAATATCAGTTCTATGGATGAGATTTTGTTCTGTTTAGGTTCAAAAGATGGTAAAAGTAGCCAATAAACAAGTTTTGAGGTTAGAGTGGAAAATGTGGGTAGGAAAGGTGAGGCAGCAGAGAACATTCCCCTGGTCCGACTGCACATTTTGAAGGCTTCCCTACACCATAGAGAATATGACCTGGAGCAGGAAGACTTGCAGCAGTAAACATACTGGTCTGAGCTATCCCCAAATTGTTTTTGGGAGGTTGAAAAAAAAGTTTTTTCAGAAAAAAAGTTTAGGAAGTGTTTTTTTTGAATGGTTAACCATGAACTCATTTATGGGTTTTAACTTGGTCAGCCTTACTATCCACACAAAAAAAATGTAATAGCTGGGACTGTAGATTAGAAGCCATGCTTTGCTGCAATTCATTCTGTGATTCCCTTTATAGAGCATATAAGATCAAAAATAGTGGGAGAACTCAAGAGTTCTTTGTTCACTGTTTCCACTGGAGACCAGAGAAGTTTGCCTGCTGCATGGACAATTGTACAATAGTACAATTTTAGGAAAGAAGTTTATAGCTCTCAAAACAAGCAGTGTGGGATATGACCCCAGTCCCAACCAGATCACTGCAGCAGAGTCTTTCTAAACAGAGACTTGGCAGTGATGGCCAGGTTGAGATCTGCACATAGTCTTGTGCACTGAAGTGGTGTGTTGGTGATGTGCCTTAAAATTGCTAAATTGTAAGGTTTTTATTTCAATGGTGAATTGAAACGCCAACATACCAACATATATTAGGTTAACAACCCCATAAATCCTGATGAGTCTTATGTTGGGGTGAGATCTGAGACTGTAGCCCTCCCCACTGCCTAAGCTCTGCCTTTTCTGGAAGGCAGTTGGATGAGAGTCAGAATAAGCTCTGGGTAGATGCTGGATGTGGGTAAATCAATGTACCTCTCTGTACAAGGCAAACCTGGTGATCTCATGTAGGTGTTCAGATTCAGATTTGATGAGCCAGGTGAGTTGCTTTCTATAGTCATCCTTTAGAAAAACAAATCTGAGTCTCATCTGCCTCTGTCAGCATCAGGAGCTGTGTAAAAACCCATCTGCATGAGTACATTCCAGGGGTACATTCAGTAGGAGTATAGCTCTGTGCCCTTCTCACACTCATAAAAAACACCTGCAATTTTGTGATTATCAATAGTCCCAATGATATTCTATCTCCTCTAAAAAGTGGTTTCTTTCCTTTTTTTTTTTTTTTTAACCTCAAAAGGATTCTTCTTTCTGTGGATTTATTTCAATGGATAACTCATAGAGTTGGCAGTGGATGGAAAGTAAAGGTCTGTTCACTTAAGGTGACTGACTCAGTATATTATTCAAGCAGTGGTCCTTGTGGCGATAATCGCTACAAAAAAGCTTTGTGTACTACTTTCAATTAATGTATGATTAAAAAGATCATACCTGTCTGCCTATCTATCTGTCTGTCTATCTATCATCTATCTATCTATCATCTATCTATCTATCATCTATCTATTACCCCCATTCATCAGTTCATAGGAAGACTCTCCCTTTTCCCTGTGGATGAATCTCAATAAGAAAAAAGAGTAATTTGTCCAGGACAGGTGTAGTGTTCTGGTTCTAAGTTTGCACTTTGTTTTGCTTTTTGTATAGAACCCACTTTAAATTTCACAACAGCGGTTTCTTTGTAATTATCATTTTTGCAAAGACCCAAATCATCTTAAGCAAAAGGAAAGTTCAGATTAGGTGGCAAGATTCCAAAGACAAAGCCTCTGTGTTTAGGGCCTTACAAATTCAAGTAGGTTTCCCATGATCTCTGTGAGAGCTCGTCAGAGCTCTGATGCTTGAAAAACAGTGACTTTTAACTACCAAATTGTGCCTCCTTTCTTTTTCACAAAAGTCACTAACCAGTTTTTCAGAAAAGTTAAGCAGAAATCTGCTTGTAGGAGTCACACAGCAGAATACTAATTGATTTAAACAAAGGAGGAGTGGGTCTGCTACAGCCCCCTTTATTGGGATATGACATACATCCGAATTTTCTTTTTACGTTCTTGTGTTGTTTTGTTTTTTTTTCCTTCTGCTCTAGCCATCAATTTAATGAGTGTTGACCCTGTCAATACCAATTTCCTCTTCTCAGGCCACCACGTTCAGAGTTTGGTGGGCATTCAATAGAGATTTACTGTTGACTGGGTAATTTGAGTTCATGTGTGTGGTGAAAAATTAGTGAGGAGAATTACCCAGAAAAGTGGATGCCATGACAATGCATGTCACCATGGTGTGACCAGCTCTGCTGACATAGGTTTCAAAAGCTCTCCCCCTGTGAAAATGGGGCCTGTTTGCAAATTAATTAGTTTCTGGCAGCAGCTTGATTGTTGACCCAAAGTTTGTAGAGTGGAAAAACAATCAGATTAGTGTGTTCAATATAAAGGCCCAGCGCGGCGCTGGAGTGCAGTTTGCCAAACTGTTGAAGCCGTGAATAGAGTGAAACAAATTCTTTTTGAGAAGCCAAGGCAAAGGTTAAGTGTGATGTGACTGGAGCACGCTGGCCGCGGGGCGGTGGGGAGAGAATTAAAGGTTTCAGCCACACAAAAATAGAGAGTGCTGAGCGAGTAGCATTGAATTTAATGAAATTCACAGCTTCAGACGCAAAAGTGTTTGGCAATGGTTTTAGTCTGTGTTAAAGGGAGAAATAAGATGGCTTTGTTTTAAGAAGTTTTCTTTGTACATCCATGTGGGACACCAGAGAGCCTCTAAAGGGTATTAGAGACACTTCCTGAGCCTCCATGCTGTTTCTAAGCACCTGCAGACCGAGGTTTGTACCAGTTCCTCCCACTCCCCCCACACACTAACTCCCTTTATCTCTAATGATTCTAGCCAAGCTTCCCATTCATCACCTCCAGCATTTATTCAGGGCTCTCCTTTTAAATAGTGCTGCTGTGGGGGCTCATGGACAAACAAATCAGAAATCCATACATGTGAATAAATGACTCTCTAAAGCTTGTTATCCAGGTAGTAAGACAAAAGATAGATACTAAAAAATACAACAGATCAGATCTGCAGCTGATAATAAAGGACAATGACCCTATGCAGCTAAGATCTGATTTCTACTCATTGCTGTGCTCATCTGATTTCATTATTACTCTTCATTCCTTCAATGGCTATTTTTATATATATATGTATATGCCCGTCATCATCCATTTTTGGCATTCACTGTTATCACCCTTGTAATAGTTCCTTTATATTAAACAATCCCTATGCATTTTAAAAACTATTGTTTTCCCACTCTGACAAATAGAAAGAAAGAAAATGCCAACTACTGTGAAGGAGATCAAGTTCATGGGCAGTTGAGATATCTTCTCTTGGATCAACATCTTAGCCCTGGTGGCCTGGATCAGACCCAGGGGAATGGGAGAACAGAGCTGCTCAGCTGAAAATCCTTAGGGTTTCACCACCACATAGCCCCCACCCCATCAAGTAACTGAGATGCCCAGCAGAGTTAATGATGTGAGGATACAGCCCCTTAGTCTGTTCCCACCTCTTTCCCCCATTCCATAAAATTCCAATTCTTAGCCTTCGACCTATGCAAACTCTGTGATTTGTTCTCGCTAATGGGGCTGAACCTACCCCCTTCACACTAACATTCCTGAACCGTGAATTGCTTGTCCCAAAAGGCATTTAGTGTTGCTTGCAATTAACACAACTGATTGCTCAAAGCCGGCACCTGAGGTGGCACAGAGCCAGCTGGAAGCATAATTGGCTCCTTAGCTGGAGAAACATCCCCTTCACAGTGGAGCCTGTGATGACGGAATTATTAGTTCAAAGTCAGCCAGGTATGTGAATACCTGTTCTATACATTAAAGCCTCCACCAGCACTAGACACAGATGAATTATCACACACTCAAAGCCTCCCTTTCTCTCTGTCTCAGGAACTTCCCCTTCTCTTTGTTCATGAAATTGTGCACATTTCAGCCTGAATATTTGCAAGGCTGAGTAATTGCTTTTGTTCTTTGGGTTATTTAATTACAAATCTCAGTAGATGACAGGTCCTGTGCTCTAAAGGAAGACATCACATTTGCACAGTTACAGAATCCCAACACAAATGTGTGTGGCAAATCAGTGACTGCAGATTTATTCATGCCCTCTGGGACCTGCACTGCCTTTTCAGCTTAGCATGCAATATGATTTAAATTACAGCTTGTGCAGAGCTGTGCCTTGGGATTACACTCCATGTTTCCAACTGTTTATAGTTCAGTGAGCTTTAACCTCTGTGATTCTGAAAATTAAATAATGTCACGGCTGATATCAAACTGATGGCTGGTACTAGCTTGCTAAATACTGTGTAGTATTAAAAACCTATTTTTACAACAAAGTGGAAACATCAATGTATTTAAAACATTGATAGCACATTCAGGTAGTTCAAGAGCACAATGTGAAAGTTACACTAGCAGAGAATGGCAAAGCTAATATTAAACTCTGTTATCAAGGATATTGTTTCAGCTCCTGTATTTAGCAGAGCTGTGGCTGTGGACTTTACTAGAGCAGGACTGAGCCTAACGCAGTGCTTTGTGATGAGGTAGAAACAGAGAGTGTGCAAGATCGAACAATGTAGATAGAGCATCTGTTGCAGTTAAATTCAGATTTGTTAATTCCTTGCAGAAGTTCCATTATTTCTGAAATTCTGTCATATATCAAATGTTACATCTTGATTACCTTTTTGTGCTGTAACTGTGGACATCTTAATATTTCTGTAGCCTTTGAAGAGGAGCAGAGGAAACACCTAATTAGAAAACTGTGTGTTTGACATGACATGTAATTTCCCATCAAATTACATTTCATTATTTGCAGGAGTTTCATTGATGCAAAAACATTTAGTTGTTTTTCTCCATTTAGTTCTGCAAATCCCCATTTCCAGGATAGAAACTATTCCAGTCCCACTTTAGCCACTTCCCCATGTTCCTCCCCAGGCTCCATCAGGCAACACTGCAAAACAAAAGGGTGAAACCAATGTCACCAACAGCATCATTTAAGCCACAGAGCCTCCTTCATGGCTGTGGTGTAAGGAAGGGGGAACAGGAAGAGAAAAGGACAAATGGGAGAGACAAATGGATACTTATTTTTCACTTGTAAAGGCAGCATTTTGGACTAAAAGAAACTAAGAATTCCCAGAATTGCAGTTATCAGATATGATGAACAGATCGTAAACACACACAAAATGCTTGACAAATGGTTTCTTGTTTGATGCCTTTAAGTTTTGACAATGCAATACATCCTGAACTTCCCATTTTGCTGCCTTACCAAACTGGTGCTTCTTTTTCCCCTTGATATTTAGAATGTCCCATACTATTTATTTCAGGTTTCAATGTTTAGCTTTTAGTTATCAAAGTGGTGTCAAAAATATCCCATCCCTTGCTATTCCATTGAATTCTGTGGGCTTCTATAAATTCACCCTTTTTGAAAGGTATCTCATTAATTTGATTATTTTAAACATGTAGCTAAGTGCTTTTACATACCATACAGTAAAAAAAAAAAATATGGTAAAGTTTATAGTGGCATCTAAGAGATCAAAGCATACAGGTGATCCCAGCTAACAGCAGATAGTCAGAAGCAGTGAATAACTCAGATGATGTGCTGGTGTACAGATATCATATAGTATTATTGAAATGTTGTAAAATTTCTTTTAAGAATCTCAATATCAGGCTCCATTGTAGCAGTATTGTCCAAAAGACTGTTGAGAATGACCCACCAAAACTGAAGCTGATAAGCCTTTTTTAGCTCTTTTTCACTCTCTTCTGAGATCACTGGTGTCTATAGGCTGAATGTTTCTGTTAGTAAGGTGAGCTGCCTTGTGGTGTTAGCAGAGAAAATGATCTTTTTCAAAGGCAAGAATTAAACTGTAAATCTTTGAGACTACTATTTATTGTATAACATCCAGCAGAATTTGATGTTCCAGAGCAAATGGAGCTTTCACAAACAGACTGTGTAAATGAAGACAAAATAGTTCCCGTTCTGATTTACCTTTTAAAGTGATTAGCTGGCCTTTGTTTTTGTTAAGTTCCTGAATTATGGAAAAGTGTATTTTTAACATATCTTTATCTATATATATAAATTTAATTCCCTCTTGGTAGGCTTTAAAGATTTCTGTTTCGGTAAGTACAGCAAGATTTGGAGGAAGATTTTGTTAGAGAAGCTGGTATAAGCAGAAACAAGATAACCTTTCAGTGCCAGCTTTTTTACAGATGATCATTCAGAAAAAGCAGAAGAAAAGTTATTTTAAAGACTGCATTACATATTTTTTCCATTCACTGCACAGCTCTTATGAAATAGTTGCAAGCATTCAGTGATAATACATTATCTGTGAATATTGCCGCATATCTGAGGTTTCGTGTTTATTGATTATTTTACTGCTGTTTGAGCAAAATTCAATATCCTTGTAAGTAAGAAGTGTTCCACTGATGTCAGTGAGATTATTCATATTTCCTGAGCTTTATAAGAACATTTGTCACACTGTAAAATTTGGTAGTCATGGGGCACAGCTTCAGTTACCCACTCCTCCAGTCTCTGTGTCCTGTTCTCCTATTTCTGTAAGGCAACTTCCAGTAAAGGCAGAAAAAAGCTCCATGAGAGAGAAAGGTACAAAACCTTTCTATGTGGTATTTTACATGGACTAGTGAGTCATCAGCTTTTTTCACAAGATTGTGTAAATGGGTTGTCATTATCAATACTCAGTTCTTTTCCATATTTGACATACTGTCAACTTTAATATTTTTTTGCCAGACCTGTTGGTAGAAAGCATTCTTTTAAAAAAAGTCCAGTTTCCCGTTTACTGCAGGACCTATATTTTTTACTGCATTTCTTCCTTTTATTACTTTTTAAATACTTCTGTTAAACTTTCTGCCAATTCCTCTCCCTGGGGTTTATGTATCACAAGCAAGTATGCTGCAAAGTCCTCCCTCACTGCTTTTTAAAAACACAAAAATTTTGAGTCTGATACAATGAAATTTTCGTTCTTAACAAAAAGTCACAGAAATTATATCAAATATTCCTGAAGTGCTGTCAGTGAATAAATAAAAAAAGAAGGGTTTGCTTGTACAGAATTAAAGTATAAACCAATGAAATGATGTTTGAGAACAACTTTCTGACTGTGCAGGTAATATTGCAAAACATTTCTGTCTGAAGCAACTGCACAGTTTTCATCTCCCCTGTTCTTTCAAATACCTTTTTTTTTCTTTTTTAATGAACAGAACTAAGTTTCACATCAACAACAAAAGAGTGCATTATTTCAGTTGGGTAAAACCCTGTTAATACCTTACGTTGACTGAAGCTAGATTAAGTTGGAAACACATATTGTGCTCACATTACTACTGAAAGAGGTTGTCATAACTGATGCTATCACACTGAATACCTCAGGTTGTGCTGAGGGGTTTTGCTTCCTCTTACAGATGCCTTACTATTTTGTGTTGCTGTGCTGCCCTGACACATGAGCTGAAACCAGTCATCCACCCAGCCCTTTCCTCGGTCCTTGCTGCCATCCCACATTAATCCTACTTTAAAGGATTTTTATGTCAAGTTGCTTTACACTAGCTGTAAAAGTTCATTATACCAACAAAACGTTTCTCAGAGTTTGACAAAATCACCTCAGTTCTTTAGCCAAATCTAAATGATTTAACAAAGAAATTAAATTGCAAGAGATTGGAAAGGTTAGGAAATTTCTACAGGAGTGTTCTCCACTGGATGACTCCTTGGGAACTGGCATGGGCAGATACAATTTCCAAATCAATGAACATCCATCACTGAGAGTTGAGACTCTGACTATGGTAGAGGCCTGTCCAGTTTTTGATGTGACTTATTCTAGGGAGATTTTTTTTTTTGTTGCTACACAGTCCCTTCAACACACTTCAAATTGAACCTGGCAGTACAAAATTTGGAGTTCTTCTTCCTGTTTTCAAAAAAGATGATTTTTGACACAAAGGACATATTTGCTCACTTTTTAGGCAGAAAAAAAACTGTGTTTCTGTGGACAAATTATTCTGGAGACAGGGTCATGCACTGCATGGAGCTGACAGAGCAATGTTAGGAATTTAGCTTTCAGGAGGCAGAGGCTGAAGATATGCTTGTCAAGCCAGTGCTGTTCAGTTTGGGGTTTCATGCTTTTGCCAGTAATACTGCTGAGGGCTGTCCCTCTTTCCCTACACTGGAATATGTTAGCCATGTTAATCTCCAGCTATTCCTCACCCTCAGCCAGGCATTTGCCTCCTGAAAGTGCTGTGTCAGGAGTTTGGCTGATGGTGTTGCTTCAGCATGTTCCCTCTGCCCTCAGGACACCTTCTTGTACCCTGAATTTCCAGGTGGCAAAGAGAAATACACTTCTCTCAGCATTCTGAAAGGCCTGAGAAAAATCACATTAGTGGAGAGGAACAGGTTTGGTTTCTGACTTTTAGATCAACTGCCATAAACTGCTTGGGCATCCCCAGGGACTTGTGCTCCACCTGTGAATCTTCAGAGCTTACAAAAGGCAGGCCTGTAGCGTGGGTCTATATGCCAAAAGTCTGTAACACCCCAAATCAGAAACATCTTTTGTCTTCAGAGCCTCCACGCTCCACTTCCTCCCCCTAATACATCACTTCTTAGCATAAAGACTGTGGTATTTAGTTCTTGTCACTCATCCAGAGCTCTAAAGATGTAGGTTACACAGTGAAGGCACAGGCTTTCTAGTGTTTTTATTTCCAAACATCAATGTCAAAAACTTCAGATAAGTGACTGAGAGAGGAAGAAACAGGCTCCTAGCTGGAACTCTCATTAGCTTTAAGAAATACAGAAAAATTAGTTTAAAGTGTTACTAAATGGAGACAATGTGCTGCAAGCCTCACTTTCTGTTCTGTGATGGACACTAGTTTTCTCAGTTGCCCAATTACTCTGAGGGACAAGTAAATAAGTTGGAAATTAATTGTGTTGATAGATATACAACAACCTTAAAACATAATCAGTAATGGGAAAGAGGTGTTAATTTTGCTTGTTGTTCTGTAAGGAGATAATAATCACCTCTTTTAAATTAAACAGGGTAGATAGATCATGAGCATTGTTTTGTGAGAAATCTAATTTATGTTGAGCATTAAGCTATAATTTTACTGAACTTTATATTCACTTTTCTTCACCATATAATTAGTCTTTAACAGGGAATCAAAACTATTGTTGTCTCTTTAGAACAAAGGCTTCAGAAACGGATAATTGCATCAGAGATCAACATTTTCTCCCTTCTCTTTCCTGTGGGAGTTAAGATGTTATTCCCAAGATATGTTCATGCTGAATTATGCCTCCAAGGCAGATGAGAGAGAGGTCCTGGGGTAGTGGCATTGTCTTGGGTGGCACTCAGGGACTCCAGAGGTGCTGAGCACCCCAAACTGAGGTTGTGCTCCTCTCACTGTCATTTGGCCCTGCATCACTGCCACCCTCCTGGAGGACACCCATGGCTCAGTCCCCTTGGCCTTGCCAAGTTTTCACTTTTTGCTTTTGCCCCAAATACAAATCATTAATTCATTAAAAAAGCCCATCATTTTAATTCAGTTTTAATGTCTCTCACAATGAGAATGATCCACAGTAAACACTTCAGGTCAAACGACTGAAAAAGCCACAAGGACTAGACTCCTGTTGCTGTAGGTGTAAGTGTACCATTGAGATGGAGAAGAATTTACATGTGTAAGAACATGGTGTGTCTTTTTTGATGCACATCTCTTTACGTGTTACATTGCTGCTTCACCCATGTATTGAAATGACAGAAGTGTGATATGTTGCTGCTGCTTTAATACCTTTCATCCTTGAAAATCTGTAATCTCTTTGTCACACAAGTCACCACTGAAGCATAGCAGTTGGATTCTGCAGAGGAAGGGTTTGTTTGTTGGGTTTTTTTTTAATTATGAAAATAGTTTTGAATAAAATAAAATAAAATATAATAAAATAAAAATAAAATAAAATAAAATAAATAAAATAATTTTTTAAAAAGTACATTATTGAAATTAAAAGAAGCTTTAGTTAAACCTTACACTTTCTAGCCTGTTTTATAATCTTTGCCACAAAAATTGTCTTTACTAAACTTTGGAGAGTTAAAAAAAAAAGGATTTCACTTCAAAGAAGGAGAAACTAGCTGACATAACTAACAGACTACTTTAAGATCATCTTGACTCAAACCACTTGATAAATATCATCTGTCTTTAAAACTCTCTCTGGTTGGAATTTCCATTGCAAAATCAGTGAGGGACCACAGGGCTTCTTACCTTGTTAATAGCTGCTGACAGCTTGATCATGCGTGGCCTGCATGCCACACATCCTCCTGACTTTGTAAACAGCATCTTTAAATGACATGTCTACTCCATGGTCTGTCCTTTCTGTGTTAGCATCTGACAATAAGTTACCACAAAACCCTCATATTAGCTTCCTAATAGCCACAAGTTATCCCTTGTGCAGAGAGCATTCCTGCTTTGAGGATGTGGTCTGATGTCATCCGTGTTACTGAGGAGCTTCACTGGAAGCACTGAGTCCATGAGAGCTCTGCTGCATTTGCCTGAGCCAACAGCAGCAAGAACAATGTGAAAGTTGAGGAATTTAAATGAAGGTGCTTTGAAAGAGCACCACTAAAAGCTTTGGTGTTTGGTAAACTACATTCGAGTGTGTAAAACCACAAACCGTCTTAGCTCTCTCATCACCACATATTAACAGCTTTGTCCTCTGGTGACCTTGCCTAGGCAGAGGCTCTGCTGTGCACATTTGTGACTGGAGCTGCAAGACTCCTCTCTGTGGGTAGTAGGGCTCACTGTGAGAGCAAGTCCAGATTTTCTGAGGACAGTGTTTGGCTCTCTGTGCTGGGTCTCAGCGGACAGGCACTGTACATGGCTATGAAGTCTTGAGTAGCTGTCTATTTTTGTTGTTGTTGTTAAATTTTTAATTTCAGCTTCTCTAGTCTTCCTCTCCTTGGGGTCTCAGACACCCTCCAGTACTTTTCATTAAATTATAGCAATTGCAGTTTTACTGAGCGTAAAATTTCCCTAGTTTCCTAGAATTTTCTTGCTGTGAACTGATAAATTAGTCATTTTGACCATAAATACACAATAATAGGGGCATCCAGTTCAAACTCTTTACAAAACAGTTCCTAAGAGAACTGCCCTTTGGCTCCCATCAAGTGATGAAGAGATGACCCCAGCTTCTGTTCCTTCAGCTTACCCAATCTTGACAGCTAAAGGTAATTCCTGTGCCTTCAAGTTTATAGATCTTCATTAAGATGCTAATACAATTCAGTTAGAAAGCCAATTTCTGACTTTTATTGTTTCTTGCTCTTGTGTGTATTTGTGCAGTTGTTGCTGCTAAAGAGTAACATTTGTTAAAGAACCAATGCAGATCGATTTACCTTTGCTTTTTCTCAACCTGAAACGCTGAGACAAGCAAAGCATGTTTCCATTACTTAAATAAGCAAACAATGACATATAAATCATGGAGACAGCTGGACCAAGGTGTCATTTTCATAAAGAGCCAGATTTCTCAGGAAGGACAGTTTAATGGGCTGCTGCCAGTGAAACGTCTGCAGAGCTGGTAATTGCAGGAGGGCACACAAAGTGGTGTACAAAGGTGTCATGTGGGATCTGAGAAATAGCACCACGGCCAAGACAAGTGGAAAAAGGAGACTGAAAAAGGTGTGGGCTTTAATAATTTGCTTCTTAAAGGCTGATTGTTTTAAATAAAAATCTAGGTTTTTATTTTTAGCTTGTTCATTTTGGCTGCAAGATCAGAGAAGTGTTTTTAGCTGTAATTTTATTTTGATAGTGTTTATGCTGTGGCTTTGTTTCTCCTTTGATCATGCTTAAACACGTTTCAGAAATGTTTGTTTGATGTATGCTGTTTTTTAAAGCAGTCTTCCACATTGTCTGCTTGTGATTTTTAAAAGCAATGAATCATTGCAAAATATTTGCCATCAAATTATTTCTTAAATCCATTTTCCCAAAACAAGCTTTCTGGACTTTTAACCAATGGGGGACTGCTTTCAAACAAGAAAGTGTTGAACTGTTGTAACAGCTTTTCTGAGGTCTTGGTGGATTGGAAGCAATTTTAGGGTTGCAGAATACTCAATAATTCATACTCAGAGATTTGAAGTCATTCCATCTACCCCCAATAGATGCAGTGCACTGACTTTTACAATGGTTACTGGTGGGTTTGGATCAAAGTCCCACTTCCCATTCAGTAAAACTTTCTTGAAGTTCATTCCAGCATTTCTTTTGTGGCTGTGTTGAATGTATGAAATAGGTCAACCTTGACTGAATTATTTTAAACTTCCCATGGGGACCCTTGATACCAAACCTGTTTAATTTTGCAGGGTAAGGCAGGGCAGTCTCAATACTTGAACATACACATTCATGGATGACATTCTCTCTTCTCCTGCATGGGTGAGCAATTAGGAGAGTCAAGGAGAAGTCCCCAATTCCCTCATCTGTGGATATCTCCCTTCCAGTCCTAAAAGAAGAGCAATAAAAAAGTGCTGTGCAGTCCGTGGAGAGGGCTGTGTTGCGTGACTGCTGGCCATCTGGCTGATTGATTCATCAGGACCCTCAACAGCCAGCAGTGAGCGTGGTCTGAAGCCCTGGGGTTAAATGCAAGAGTGCATCAAGCCTCAGGCAAGTCAAACAGGCCCTCTGCTAGTGAAACAATAAAGAACACATTACAGAGCACTAGTTCACACCACCCACTTCCTAGCTTTATAGCCCATGAAATTATCAACCACATTTCTCTCTCTCTCTCTCTCCACACATGGTATCATGATGTTGTTTCTGTGATCATTACATTCATTCTGAAACAGAAATTAATCTATTTCTATATACAAGAGAACACATGTAGCCTGTTCTTCCTTTATGTGCTTCACTGCGTAGACATAGATCTGTCAGATGGATGAGGGGGAAAAAGCCAACCACCACCAGGTAACAAGAGCAAGGGTCCTATAACATGAAGAACCACTCTTTTATTGACTAAAACATATTGATTTAACTAGATGGAAAAACAGTCTGAGGTGTGCTCAGTAAGAAACATCACTGTTGCTCAAGAAAAACTGCTACATGACCTACAATGGATGTGTCTCTAATATGAGGCTGTGTGACTGCTTAATTTTCAGGGATTTGGTTAGGATTATTAATCACCAATTGAAAATCTGAATCCATCTCAGATGAGCAGTGGTAAGAAGTGGATACAAAGCATATTCACATGCACTCTGGCTATGGCATTAATTTTATCTGCCTTCCTCACAACCCTCTTCTCTGCTATCACTCTGACAGAAATATTTGAAATACATCTTTTCAATTTATTCAACTATTTTTCTATCATTGTTGTGTCAGTCCTGCTTTAATACTAAACTGTCTTTCTGTTTCTAGGTTCACTTGCAAAGTTATGAGAGGGAAAGAAAAGAATAATAATATGCTAACCGAGGGCAAGTTTACATAACCAGTGCTATATCAGCAATATTTTTGACTCAAATGGAACTCCCCACAGTATCTGCATAGGCCAATGTAAAGTTAGATTTTTGATGCCTGATAATATAGTGATTTATTTTAGAACTTGATATCTTGTGATTTACAAAACCCATTGAGCTAGAAACAAATCATTCAACCATTTGGGAATGTGTTTGGGTTTTGGTTGAATATTATTTTTTACCCTTTTTCATTAAGACTTTAAGGATGTAAAAACATATTCAGAAGACGTTCTCCAGATCCAGTAGCCAAAACAGTGTCTTCTATTGGGTATCCTCTTTCTCTGATGGATCCTTCCTCAGGCTGCAGCGCAAAAATTTCAGGCTGTAGCCCTTGTTTCTTGAGATTCAAGTTGCATGCAAAACCCTAGTATATAATATAAAAATAGTCTAGATACTAGTTATCTTGGTTCTTGTGTCAGTGTCACTTTTGAAGGCTATTAAAGGCATGCTGAAAAGAAAGGAAGCACATATAATAGCTTGCATTACTGGGGTTTGGGGTGGAGAGATTAAGATCTCAGATTTTTCATGTTTTCAGATGTCTGAAAATATTTATTTTAACAAACTATAGGTAGTAGATACAGTTTCACAGAGATCTGTTCTGCAGCCTGTGTTGTTCAACATGTTCACAGAAAACCTGAAAAAGGGGTTGTGCAGCAGGATGAGAGGTTGGGGTTTTTTCACATGATGCTAAGTTACTCAGCATAGTGAGACAAAGGAAGACTGTGAAGGATCACAAAAGGATCTTATGCAACTGGGTAGCTAAGCAATCAAATGACAAATTAAATTATTCGTGATGAATGATGTAGTGATAAACCGTGGGGAAAACCATGAGGAAAACATGCCTATCTTCACATATAAAGAATGGGCTGTGGACAGAGCACCACCAATGGAGACTGATGTTCTGGGGTTATGGCACATAACTTCCATGGCAATTTCAGATTACTGGCTAGGAACTGTTGAATCAATATTAAATGTTAGGAATTGATAGAAAAAAACCCCACCAAAACCAACAGAGAATTCAACAAAGGGAATTGCTACAGCCCTTGTTAAAGAGAATGGTTCATCCACATCTTGAACACTGTGCATTTTTCCAAGACAGGAATTGAGAGGAACCAAATGAAGCTATTAAGATAAATGTTCAAAACACAAAATCAGAACTAAAATTTAATTCTTTACATTATGTAGGTGAGGAACAAATTCCAAAAGGACATGTTGAATGCTGGAAATTTGCATAGGTTTTAGAAGAAAATAGACAGATAACTGGATGGAAACAATATTGAGAATTATTAAGGACACAGAAAGCAACAAAGCTCAGCTAAACCAGCTACACTGAAAATAATTGAAGGAAAGGACTATTTTTGTAGGGTGTTATTTGTACTCACAATATTCTTTCTTGTCTTGAATAATTACTTGTGGACAATATTGGAGTTTGTGTATTGATCTAACTAAACTTTGGTCTAAGCCAAAGTTTATTCTGTACTCATGTATATATCTATATACACACACACACAAGGACATGAGAATATATACATATATATACACACTGAGTATGTGATAATATACACACACATACACAAAATTATGCAGTATCTACTCATGTAATAGAAACATCTAAACTTCTACATGCATATATATAAATATATCAAAATATGTTGCTTAAAAACACTGCCATCCTTAATAAGGCAACAGGTTGTACAGGCCATCTAGTACCAACTGACAAAACATAGCAAAGTGCATTATTTCCATGACTGTAAAGCAATAAACATACACTGAAAAGACGTTAATACAGACACTAAAATAGCTTATAATTTCACATAGGAACAGGACTCTGAGTAGTTAAATATAGTTCACAGTTAATTATCCCAGCAGGATGTAGAATGGTTATAAAACAGATTGGTAAATCTGTTGGATATGCCTTCTTTTTCCAAATATAGTGAAAGATACCAGCTGAAGTATCTCTGTAAAATACAGCGATGAGCCAGATGCACCACTGGCATGAATCTATTGATGTGAGTTCTATAAAATTCTCTCTCCCAAACATTTTTTGCAGCACCTTTTATATAACTGATCATTACGTCCACATTGTATGAATTCTCATTTCTTGATGTATCTTTTTTACCACCAAATAACATTGTCACTCTAATTGCTAAGAAATAAAGTTTATGTATGTAAAAAAAAACTTTACAAAAATGACAAGACAAAGTATTGTGTTGTCAACTTGAGTAGAAATTCTAAACTGCGTTACTCTTCTAAAAAGAAGAGAAAAATTTGGGGATTTGGGATATCACGTGGAAGTAGACAGTATCAATCCAAATGTATTTTTCAACCTAACTTTTTTTGACAGCTATGCATTAACAATTTTCTAGGTGTAAAATTTTTTTTCTTTTATTGCTAAAATGAGAACTTTACATTTGTTTCCATAATTCTTTAATTTTAAGCGTGACATATACAGAAAGATTACTAAGTCTAGATATCCAGAGAATAAAATGTCAGTAATAAATACATGGAATTATTAAACCGATGTTATACAAGCATTTGCAAAGAGATTTCATAAACCTTTGATTGCTTCAGTAATAAAGTTAAGATTTGTTCATTAAATATGTGTAGGAAACGCCTCTCTGTATTAAAGATAAGAGGAATGTAAATACTTGTCATAGGTTACAGGTGGTGATATACCTAATACAGAAATACTTGCCATGGGATGCAATGATTTGGTCTTGGGTAGAAAAATGACAGTTCATTTATGTAAGGGAGACGAGTGATATAGTTTGTGGAGTAGTAACACACAGAATGGCATTGTCTTCTCAGATCCCAGGTTTGTCAGTGCTCACCTGATACCAGAGAGTGACAATCCAGAAGATGACAAAATCTATTTCTTCTTCCGTGAAAATGCAATTGATGGAGAGCACACTGGAAAAGCCACTCATGCCAGAATAGGGCAGATCTGCAAGGTAAGGTGATTCTTGGTGTGATGCTGAATGCACTTGCAAGCAATTTTAGAAACTGTGTTTCCTTACCTGTGAAGTATTCAGTATTAACACTGGCATTGTACTAAAGCAGGGGCCATCTCAGGAGAAAATAGTTTGGGGATAACACACAGAAAGGAACACTATCCAATTCTTTTTGGGGTAAAATTTCCCAAACTACGATGATGTTTGGTTTAAAAAGTCATAGGGATCTTCTGAGGCTTAGTGTCTGTGAAAAAAAAGCCTTTTACAGCAAATGTGATACTTTCAGGTAGGCCAAAAACATTTAAAGAATTTGCTTTTCAAATGTTAATACCTCTCCATTCCCATATGAGTGAAAACCTTTAAAACAGAGGCAAAGGAAGATATAACAAAATAGTTCTTCAGGGTTAGCTGTAGAAATGAGCAACCATTCCAAAGACCCTTAGTGACTGCAAAATGAATCATTTGTCCACACTGATAAATGTCCAGCCAGTTTTCTGACAGACTTTCAAAAAGATTTCTTCTAATAAAATTACATTAAAAAATGTTGTAGATTTGGCAACTGTGATGTTTACAGTAAAATTTCCTGTTAGTCCATAAGCACGATTTCAGTTTACCTCCTTGAATTCAGAGTTAGCTGCTTTAAAACCAGTTACCCCATAAGTATGAAGCCCTTGGAGCCCTTTGTTTCTGTGTTTTGCAGCTGTACAACTGATCCCACTGTTCTGGCATTTTTATCTACTTTGTTCCATTGCAGCTTGCATTTCTACTTTGTTGCTACCCAGTTCAGCATAATAAACTCAGCTTTTCCAGGACATGGCACACTGGGATCTCTGGAGCTAAATATTCTGCCTGTTTCTCTTTTTCCAGTGTTATACGTGTATTAAGGTATATAAAGAGGGTTGCACGTTTTTGTTTTTAAATTATGTGCTAGTATGAAAAATAACGCAATACCATGTAAAATATAATTCAGAGTTTGTGTCTTTGCAACATAATATTACTTTTGTATTTAGAGGGTGAATTTTTCTCTCTTGTTTGAATATCATCTTATGTACTGTATTTGTAGTCTGCTGATACTTCAAACAAAGACTTGCTAAATATTAATGCAAAATACTTGTGTTATTAGAATGACTTTGGTGGACACAGGAGCCTTGTTAACAAATGGACAACTTTCCTCAAAGCACGTCTGATTTGTTCTGTGCCAGGACCCAATGGCATTGACACACACTTTGATGAACTACGTAAGTGGAGAAATAGCCAGAATATAGAAATGCCTGCTGGTGTTATCTGTATGAATTTAACCTTCTTTTCTTTCTCTTGTTATTGTTATAGAGGATGTGTTCCTAATGAACTCAAAAGACCCTAAAAATCCAATAGTCTATGGAGTGTTTACAACTTCCAGGTACAGAGCATATCATTTTACTTGCATGGAAACTTGGGTGGCTGCTTGTTTAAAGAGGTCTCTTTGTTAAAAGTGTTTTTAAAAAACATGAAATTTTCTTAACCTTTGAACTGAGAAGTCAATGGCAGCAAGAAGTAATGAATTAGGTTTCTTTCTTATGAGCAGTGTACATCATCACTCTGAAGCTAGCAAACACAAAGACTATCAGTTTCTCAGGCTGTTCTTGCCATTGAATTGGCTTTTTAAGCCTGGATCAGCATTTGTAGCCCTTTCCACACAGATTTGGAAAAAGAGCACAAGCATAAATAAACTTGTTTGGGGGCAGTGAAAAATAGAAAATCTGTGGAGTGAGAAATTAGCTCTCAAGGAGATATTAGTAAAAAGTATTGCTGAAATCTGCAAAGTTTAACAATTTTTTGAAAGGTCTGTTATTGAATCACATATAACCGTGACTTGAATGTTTTTGTTTCATTGTGCTTTCACCAAGAACAAAATATACTTGTAGCTTTGGCCTGAGGAATGTTTGCAGTACTGGTTGTATTGCCACATTTATCTGTGAAGGAAACAAGGTTTAGGTTCTAAACAGAATGAATGTTTCTAGTGATACCAGGCGTAGAAGCAGGAGATTTACAAGTCCGTACTGTCTTCTGTAAGAAATGTCAAGGTAAGAAGCAACACTGAAGTTTGCACATGTGCTGCCCGAGTGATGGAAGAGACTGCTAAAAAAAATGGAAAAATGTGAAGTGTAAGAGAGAATTGAATAGTTCTCTAGGGACAGCCTTACTGAAATTTACTCAAATTTGGGCTTTGGCCTTCTGGGGACAATATGTTTTAAATAGTGGAATAGCAGCCATCTGCTTAGGAAAAGGTCTGGGAGATCGTATCAGTTTTGCTGAACTTTCACAGGAGGTGAGTGAGGATTGCTCTGAGAGCATGTCAGAAGTTTGATAATCAGCACATGCAATAAATTAGAAAGCACCAAGCTGCTATTCCCATAGCTCTACCACTTGATTAAACAGACTGATAGTTTAAAGAAACTGACTTGATTTCTTTTCCCTCATTTTCAGCAATATCTTCAAGGGATCAGCAGTGTGTATGTACAGCATGACTGATGTGAGGAGGGTATTTCTTGGTCCCTATGCCCATCGAGATGGTCCCAACTACCAGTGGGTTCCTTACCAAGGGAGAGTGCCATATCCACGGCCAGGAACTGTAAGTACCCTGAGAAACACAGCAATCTAAACTGGGGAAACTATGGAAAACACTTTCACACATTACATGGTCCTTGAGCTGAGATCCAGGAAAGAAACTGACATAGATAATGGAATGGATGGAGTGGCAGAAGGGAAAACTAACAGTTCCTCCAGGTCCAGAATGTACTGATTTTCTTGTAACATATTGAAACTGCAGTAACAACTTCACTTGGATTTTGATTTTGGCATTCATACTAACAACTTCAGAAGAAGTTTGGGTAATAGCTGGAGACTTTTACTGAAAGTCAAATGTTTAATAAATTATATTGCATTATCCTTTCCTTGGAATTTATTTTTGGTCCAGATATTAGCTGAGCCATTCTCAGTGGGAATGAATGAAAAACAGAGGATCTGCCTGACTGTTAGGAACTTTCAGTTGACATTAAATCTAGGACAGTGAAACAGATATTTCTGCCATAGATTATATAGAATGATGAGAATAGTTTCTAACTTAGACTGGCATTTTAAAAAAGTGTCTGCTTCTACCTGATTCTCTGTTTCTGGTATATGAATGACTAAAATACTGGACTATATAATATGTCCATATTTGCAACTCTCAACTGATACAATCACATTCTAGAAATATTTAACTGCCTCTGAAATTTCCAGTACTCTAAGAAGATGGGACATTTATGAAACGAGCATTAATTGTACACATGGAGGTTGCTCCTTAGCTTGTACAAATCACCTTGGCCCATTTATGGCCTGAACTGTTATTGCAGAAGATGAAATATATATGTACACATGTATACATATATGTGTAAATAATATATATGTCTATAACATTATTTTTAAAGTCTTCTTAAGTATAAGGCACAAAAGAAAGCACAAATAACTTTGCCTCTTGAATTCATCGTATTTTCTACTTTTCTCTGGTAGGTTTGAAACTGTCCTTTCAAACCTGATCTTTCAATTGATATATATGCTCAGCCTAATGACAATTACTTCCTAAGTAAAAGAAGAATGGCTCCCTGACAGCTGGATTCCTCAGCACTCCTCACTCCTTTTCTGAGACTGACGGAATTTCTAATTTTTTCCAGAGTTAAAATACAAGCTCTGCAGTGTAAAAGAGGTTTCATTTTCTCACTTGATGTTGAAACTTTTTTCTTTTCAATTACTACAGTTAATTCCAATATGTCAGGATGTTTTTTGAAGTTGTATTGTTTTACATCTCTGTGGAAAATCTGAATGAGTAGATATTTTTGGTATTTCTTGTATAGCTATCGTCACCCTCTTTTCAGCCTAACAGACTTAGTGTTCATTATTCTGTTTCTTTATATTCCTTTTTGATTCCAGTATCGATTAACAATTCTGAACAAAAAATAATAAAAGATATTATGTAGAACTATGGACAAAGAAGAGTGTTGCATGTTTCTATCACAGAAATAGACTGAGATAAAGAGCTGACTGCTGCACAGAGGCTCTTTTGCATTCATTCCTCTGCAGAGCTCATATGCAGCTCTATTGAGGTTCTGAATGCACAACTCAAATATTTGCTCTTGAGATTGGCATCACAGTTCTGACCTCAGTTATGCCTGGGGGTTACTCCAAGACTTCTCTGAGGGTCTTGATCTGAGATTCATATGGGAAAAGAATAACTTGATCAACTTCTCCAGAGTAAGCAGAAAAACAAGGACCAGAACTCAGCCCTTAAGTGGCAAAGGGAGCTAAGCCACCAGAGCCTTTGTTAAAGTAAGGAAATGCAGTTAGGTTACAGATACTTCTGTTTCTGCCTACCCTATCAGAATGGAGTTTATCTTTACAACTTCATTATAAAATGCTTTTATTAAGATTCACAAAATGGAAAGATGTTCAGGTTCCACCATAAGCTGTTTTCTTGCCTAAAGGCAAATGTGATCCCAAATTTTACAAGTCTGCATAGCCCCACAGATGTAGCACAGGAGGACATGCACTGTAAATGTTGTTAAAGTGGCTGAGGCCAGCAGTTTCTCCTAGCCCCACTGCCTGTGACTCTAATCCTGGGTTCTGCCACTTTGAAAAAAGAGGAGTGCTCTCACAGTTGTTAAAACCATTCTGTTGTATTACCAGGACAAAAGTGGATTTTAAGATGAGGTACTTTTCTATCTGAAAAAAAGCTATTTTGTTTCTAAAGTGATAAAGGTGGGTGTGTTTTCAATGGTTTGAAGATCTATTGAGAATAAAGAAGAAAAAGATTTTGAAGTTCTTTAGATGTCAGACCTGTGGACTCCTTTTCCAAGAAATGCAGAAAGACATGGGGAAAAAAGCCTGATCTTCTTACAGTAATTCATTTCCAGATTGCACTGCAGTTAAACAGTGCTGAATTATCTCAGGAATTTAATAGGTGAGGTGCCAGTAAACTTCTTGAGCATCTGGTGACTTGCCCTGTATGAGTAAAAGAAAAAGAAAGTAAATGGTTCTTTTGAAAAACCAGAAAGCTTTGTAAACAATTCTACATCAGCCTCACATGTAACAAAGAAGTTGCCAGAATTTTTCCTGTAAGATCTACAGAACCTGGTTTTCATTTTTAATTTGATTTTTCTTTTTTTTTTAGCTTTTTAACAGTATTTGGGATAGGAGGGAGGATTTTTGTGTATACCTCATCTTAACTGAGGTGCCTCATTCTGAACTCCTATCTGATTTTCTGTGAATTCAGCTACAGAGCTCAGGTTTTCTCTGCTTCATGGCACAAAGAGTTATGACCAAAACACTTTTTCTTCCTACCCAAATGGAGATACTGATTTCTTCTGTTGGATTCCCTACTAGGCCAGTTAGGGGATAGTCTAGTTCCCTCCTCCTGACTGATCAACCCCCTGGCATTATATAGTGGGGACCAACAGCTGGAAGTAAATGTAAAATGCAAGAGTTCTTTCACTCTACTTAAATCCAAGATGAAACTAATTTCTCCAAACTGTTCCAGGATATTTGTATTCATTCCTATATATTGGCACATGAAAACCTGTTTCTTTGTTAACAATGGGATTGATTTGGTATATTATCATAAGTTATGATACCAAGGATAGTGTCTTTGTTGTGTCTCCTGCTTTTGTAACTGTAATATAAAATATGACTGGGCTTTCCTCTTCAGGACAACTGTTCTATTCTTTCTAGTCTAGTCTAGTCTAGTCTAGTCTAGTCTATTCCTGAGTTGAGATTCCTGTGCAAGAAATTTGGACTATGGATGGGCTAAATCTCACCTACTGATGGTGTCCCTTTTGCTCATTGAAAAGGGAGGGATTTACAGCAATGGCAGTTTAATTTCATCTCAGTTTTCTAAAGTAGGATGAGATGGCTGTGAGCTACAGCCTTGTCCAGAAAATGCACCTTAAGCTTTACATGTGAAGACACAAGGTTACAGTATTTTTTTTTTTTAATTCTCAGAAAAGCAAGGGATCCAAGGAGTAATCAGGGTCTCAGAATTGAGAGTCTTATTCAAACACACAGAATTATGATTCTAATTCTAGTTTTATGATTTTTCCTGTCCAAAGTATATCTTGGTCCACAGAACCATAGAATATCCTGAGTTGGAAGGCAACCACAGGGGAACTGAGTCCAGCTCCTGGCTCTGAACAGAACAACCCCAAGAATTACACCATGTGCCTGAGAGCATGGTCCAAGTACTTCCTGAGCTCTGGCACTCTTGGTGCTGTGGCCATTTCCCTCAGGAGCTTGCTTCATATTGCTGCAAGAAAAATCCTTTGTCAGAAAATGAGCCAGAAAGTAAATATTCCAGCAGTCGAAACACAGCTGAAATTCATTTGCTTAGAATTGAAATGAAGATTCATTTAGTATTTTTTCAGTGTTTGCCCAGCTGCAATTAACAATACTTAGTTCTTGTGTAGTGATTTTTATACACAGAGTACTTTACATCTATTATCTAATTAATTGTTATCTAATTAATCCAAGTAATTAGTACTGAACTGTAGTTAGAATATTAATTGAGATTTAAAGCAAACTTAAAATTTAAGTGTGGCATTTGAAACACTATTTTTGCGACAGACAATGGTTTGACCAACAGTTGTGAAAAGTCCATCTGATTTTCTCTTTGTCATATTTTTGTACAAAAGAGCAAGAACATATAATAAGAGGAAAAAGGTTAAAAAATCTTGACAAAATATAATAGATAACTGACTTGGTTTCTGCTTATTCTGCTCCACATGCCTTAATCAAATATTCTTCTTCACTCTATTCTTCCCTTCCATACAAACAGAATACAGGAATTTGCTTACTAGCAAATATGCCAACAAGGGACAATTTACACTTTATGTCTCCATGCTGGAAGTGTTCCTTTGCTGAGTATAGCAACTACTCCTTTTTGACAACATTGATTTTTAAATTTCATTTCTGTTGAATTATTAATAATTTGGATCAAGGTGATAGCAAAGACAATTGATTTCTTCTGTTGACCATCCTGCAAGGTCTGGATTCTTGCTTAATAAGATCTTGTCCTCTAGGTTTTTAATTTAATTGGGAGGTATTTTATATGTGGATATAAAGGGCAAATTATCTAGGACACTTTAACACCAGTTGTTTATATTTGAAGTTCAAATACTGCAAAATAATTATTTTCAGCTGGCATTCAGTGTTTTATATGTCTTCCAGAGTTATCTGAACAGATCAGCAGTGGGGGGTCACCAAGACCTTTGACAAATATCTTTGGCCTGGTGGTGTCATGGCTCATTTTCTTCACCCATTCAACAATACTAATACACTACTGATGCTTATGTTGATGTTGCAGCTAACTGTTCATAAAATACTTACCAATTCTACAGAAGATGAGGGCAAGTGGTGGTGATCAGCCACAGTTCTTTAGTCTCCTGATGGGGGTATGTGGTAGCTGAAAGTGGAGGAATACTTTTGTGGCTACCAACACCATGGTTTTACCTTTCCTTTTCAGCCTCTGGTTTTTGCTTACATTGGGAGAATGAGCTAAATGGGAAAAGTAGAACCTTGTGCTTTTCACAGATGAGAAGCAAAACTGTCTGGCCCAACCCTGGGTATATACAGGAGACGGGAAACAGGACTCCTTGCTGTCTCACTTTGTGGAACCAAATTAATCTCATTGGGACACCAACAGTTCTGTCACTGTGCAGGACAGTGAGGAGTCATTGCAGTTCCTTAATGAGACTCATCTTACCTAAGAGTGCACATGGGCAGTATCATGAGCAACATTCACAGAAGGCTTTCTTTAGAATTAGTAGGGAGAAAAAAAAGATGCATTTAAGACATGACTCATTAGATTTGATTTAGCATAACAGGATCCATGTCATCGGGACTACCTGGAGGGCACAGACTTGTTGAGACAAGCAGGGGTTTGAAAAGTCAGTAGAGCAGAGCATTGTCCCAGGATTTAAGGATTTGTGTCCTCACATAGTGATTTGGACTTTACTTCTAGCCAAATTCTGAAGACAATACTTTGAAACAAAGTTGGTGGCATAATTAATTAATTTTGTGTTGTATACATAACCAAATACTGAATTGCTTGCCTCATATTGAATGATTTAGGTATTTCAGGATTTCTTCCTTCTGCCAATTAAAGACTAATACAAATCAGTACTGGGCTTAAAAGCCTTTTCCACTGAATAGGGGTAAGAAAAGTGATGTATGAGGATCATTTGCATTCTGTTAACCATATTGGTTTAAATCCAAAATAAATTAAAAAATAGAGACTATGAGTGACTGAATTAACTTTTTCTGTCTGTCACAAACACTTAGATTTCCTGACATATTTAATTATAGACTGGAGTTGCTGGGATGATAAATAATAAAATGTAAAACATTTCCTTTTTTATTTCCAGTGTCCCAGTAAAACATTTGGAGGTTTCGATTCCACCAAGGACCTTCCTGATGACGTTATCACATTTGCCAGAAGTCATCCAGCCATGTACAACCCAGTATTCCCCATCAACAACCGTCCAATCATGATTAAAACTGACGTGGATTACCAGTTCACACAGATCGTGGTGGATCGAGTAGATGCAGAAGATGGCCAATACGATGTGATGTTCATTGGCACAGGTGAGAAGTCTTGGATCTATGCTTTATGCTCCTCCAGGCTTGATGGAAACACAGAATAGATAAAATTTCATACTCTGAAAGGTAGAACACTGACTGAAAAACAGTGTAAACCAAAAGTGAAAATTTGGGGCAGCACTCAAAACTGTGCATGTGGGGAGGTCTTTGTTACAAACATTCACTGTTACAGGTTCAGGCCATGGCCTGCACAGCTTAATTCTTTAGGAACTTTGCCAACTGGATTAAGATCAAACCACCCTCTTTCCAACTACTGCTATTAGGGATTTTTATTAGAAATGTCTTGCCTTCTTAATTATAATTTAGTATTAAAATGAGGGGTTTGAGGTGCCCATTTTGAAGTGCAGCGTAAGAAGTATTAACGTGAATGCGGCAAGTATCCAGGTATGGGAAAAGTCTTGTGTGCCTTTCAAGTATTTCAAGTATTGCCTTAAGATGCTCAGGTCTTCAGCCAAAAGGGTGCATTGTTTTACTTAAGATGAAGATATCTGGCACATCAAGAGTGTTTTCAGAAGAGCTGGTATTCAAATAGAAACATGATATGCTTTCCACAGCATTTGTGGAATCATGCAGCTTGGACATCTTAGAGAAGTGAAAATACTCATTTAGAAAAGACATTTTTTCTAGAAAAGTAAAAAAGTGTGTCCAGAAATTGCATTGCAGCTGATACGCATTTTCGTAAATTCAGTAGTTTCACAACTGTGCTGAGTAGCAATTGGTGGGTCTGTTTCTTCACCTCTGAAGATTTTCCATTCGTTGGCTGATGTTTCAATTATGTTGAATAAAAGTATTTTAAACTTCTGCTGAACATAATTGCTAGTAATTAGACTTTGGCATCATGAAGCCAAAGCAAATCAAACTGAAACCCTACTGCTTCTTTTCAGCGTTGGATCAAAAAAAATACCTGTATGTGTGTCTTATAACAGTCCAATTTTTTACATGGTTTAAATACAATTCTGGTACTCTAGACCTGGGGTCAGATTTCCAAAGCAATAAATGTAGGTTTCTTTCATGTTGATGCTTGAAATGTATCATGTGTAAACTGAGAGCTGATGAAACTTTGTGTACCAAGCAGAGTGCTAGCATAACAATTCAGAGCATTTACTGCAGAAAACACAGCTCTGCAGGAAGAGTTCCAGCACTTTAAAGCTGTGAACTGAGTTATTAGATACCAGTGCTCCAGTATGTTATCGTATAAAACATTGAAAAGTATTTTCATATGATCTTACACAACATGTATATTTTCCATCACACATTAGAGACTTCAATGCCATCTACAAGTCACAGTGTTTGGTGCCTTTCAACAAGACTTCTGTGACATGATTCAGTCCAGAAAAAACAAATTAGTGACATGTACAGTATGATGCTGAACAAACATAAGGAACTTATTTAAGTCTGTTTCTTGAGCTCAAAAGGTGGCATTTAACTCTCCAAAGCTTGGCCTTTGGGCTAAGAAAAATGCATTGGTTGCTGCAAGGGAAAGTAAAAGGTTCTTCCAGAGATTCACTGTTCTTTCTTCAAGACTTCTGTTAGAGTAAGATGAAAAGTAAGACAGAAGTTCCTGTCTGTTTCAGACAGTGCAGAAAGAAAGATTCTCTTACATCTGAGTTACAGCTTTAAATAGTCACCATTGCATATACTGGTTCTTTAGTTATCATTATATATAGGTATTCTTATGTAAATCAGTCAGGCAAGATCTCCCTCTAAAAGAACCCCAGTGATAATTTTTACCTCTGAGTTGGGAGTTTAGGGTTTTCCTAAACCACTAATATTCAGGAGCGTGGTAAATGCTCGGGATTCCATCCAACGCTGGTGATAGCTGTTACCACAAATTGTAAGAAAAGTGTTGAAACATTATTACTTGCACTTGCCAAAAGAAATTTTAGCACCAAAATCCCATTTTTGTAAGTGCAGAGTGTTATTACTTTTTTGAAATACTACTTTTGTCCATAGAAACCATTTTTTCCCCAGCAGGAGGTCCATAGCCTCATGGGACAAGAACAGGCATTACAACACCCATGCCTGGAGCTGGAGCACAAAGGATGCTCCTCTGAGCTCACTGTCCTCATTGTGAATTTTTCAGAATGAGGAAAGGGCATCTTCCATGGGAAGGGAAAGGTAAAGAGGCAGAACTGAGGCCCTGCCTGCCTTCTGCCAGAGAGCTGCACTGAGCCAGCTGCTCAAAGTCAGAGGAATCAGAAACAGATACACAATCAGCACGGATTACTTCTTCCCAAGCAGAAAACAAACTGGGAAGCAGATTAGGGACTCCAGTCACAGTCCATTTTCCCTCTTGGTGATCTGAACCTATGACAAAGACAGAATTATGCTCTCTGGGGTACGACTGGGTTTTTCTGTGCAGGTCTGTCCCATCAGATTAGATATATTTCTCTGTATTTTCCCATTGCTGTTAGAGCAATCTGCATTATTCCCATGTGCTGCTGAACTGCAGTATGTTGAAGAAATACTTGTTTTTTCCTTTTCATTGAATAACTGATGATAATTGAACACAACATAATTAATAGCCACCCAGTGTGGTCACATTTTCCTTTCCTGTGGGTGAAATCTTGAGCTGAGCAGTTTCTTTCCCACTGTGATTGTACCAGTGTGTTTCACAATGAAAATAAAGTCCTATCGGCATGCTTGAAAGTAATCAGCAAAAAACAGGATTTAAGATACGCACTTAACGCATATCCTGAGTGTCTAATGCTTGGGATCCTTTGGCACAGTTTAAGTACCTCTGTCAGTAAAGCAAATTAATAACAGTAATCTTATCTTCCTAAGCAGAACCTATTGATCCTAAAGGAGACGCCTGATTCCGTTTGTGTGAAATTGTTTGAAATACTGATCTGTAAAACTTGATCTAGAACTCAGATAAAGCCCCTCTTTGGTACCTGTGGCCTGACCAGAGTCTCTGCAGTGATTAACTCAGTGTACCTTTGACCTCAGAGGCTTTCTTGAGATCAGGCAACTGTAATTGTTGCAGGAGCCACTTAAAAGTCTGACCTTTTGTTGAAACAACATTATGGGAAACTTGTGGCTGCTCAGTGCCCACTCAGTCTGGTTTATGAAAAATCTCCCTCTGTTTCTAGGATATGGCATTTGATGGATTGTGGTTGAGGACAGCCCTAGTCTAACAGAGGATAGTTGTGGCATTTTGCTACAGTGTTATCTTTATTAAATCACAGTTCCCTGGTTTTCACCCATAAAATGTGTTTTCCTCAAAACTGCAGTCATCATGTTATCAGGATAGTTAAGGAAATTAACTCATCAATTAAATTACAGGTACAGCTACTGCTAGATCATCTGTTGTTCTGAATTACTCTGTTGTAGAAATGTGGGGTTTTTTTCTCATTATTTTAGAGTTTTTATTGCATTTATTCTGTACCATTCTCAATAATTATTGAATTAAATATATTCAATTAGTAGCAGTCACCTTAATGAAAACCACTCCAAACCCACTTATCTAGCATTTTTTACTGGTTTAATTTGTACGTATAGATGCCTAAATAAAAAGAAATATGTGCTTTGCTTTGTTGTGGCTTTAGGAAATAGCTGTTGTTTTGGGTTTTTTAAAATAATATATCAATTTGTGACTAATGAAAGAAAACAGTGATGTACACATTCTGGGGGAAAGAAATTGCTTCTTTCTGAACTTCCAAAAATATGTATTTAGAAAGGAACGTCTGCTAAAAGGGAATCAGATGGAAAAATGAAAAATCTCAGTTCTACAGGATATTCCAGGTTTTCTAGAATATTTAAATACAAATTCATGTAAAGAAGTTAAGGCCCAGAATTTTCTAATTAAATCAATGGCTTTTAAGTTAGTAGCCCCATAAAAACATTTTCAATGCATGTGATTTCTTTGTCTCAATTTTATGTGTATTTTAAATATAGAAGCAGAGAGTTGTCATCTTTTTATTCAAAAGTTTCCACTAACACACCAAAATTATATATACTTTTAAAATGCATATATATTTGATTTTGTGTAATTGGTGTTTAAATTCTTGTTTTAAGAATGTTGACATTAACAGTTCTTTGAGAATATTATCCACTTAAAATGCCTTGTATTTTCCTGAACCATTACTGCTGTAGGATGTGCAATATGAAAAGTCCTCAGGGACGTAGTTATTCTACCTGTGATACATTTACATGGCACTACACTTGGCTGGTTAAAAAGAAAAGTCGCATGCAGATTGTTTCCATTTCAGAGAGTCTGCAGTGATGTGTGCCAACCCAGAAATGGTTCTTTGTGTTTTTGTTGTTTTCTGGAAATTGTGTTCATAGAAACAAAGAAATAAATCACAGATGCAGAAGCTGAGTAACAGAGATGGTCTTTAGTCTCAACCATGTTCACAAAACCGAAGGCTGTGGCTCTGGAATTTCAAGTGCTGGCTTTGCTCATGTTAAAGCCGCTTGCAAAACTCCAAAAATGTAAATTGATATAATACTAAAATGCTGGCACACACCCATTCCTAAACCAAAGGCACAAATTCTATGTTTTTTACCCCTTAATGAAGACCTGTATCTTCCACACAGAGAAATATAGGTGCCTTAAGGGGCTTATACATCTTAGGTATTTTGTTTTACACAGGAAGATTGCATGTACTTAGGAGACCTAACAGCTTCATCTGTCTAACAACATTTGTGCAGATGGTTTTATATCCATTCTGCAGTTTCATCACATGCGTTTTAAGAAAGACAAACATCATATTCAAAATGGACAATAAAACACACCCGGGTAAATTTAGTGCATTTCCTTCTCCACTTATGAATCTGTCATTTTATACTGTCACTGAAATAGTATTTCAGTCCTCTCTATTCTTTAATAACTCTAATAATATGTATTTTCTTTGTTTCTTTTTGATCATTAAAGCACTTAAATGTCCTACTGAAATTCAATGTTTTCTGAGGTTATTTTAAATAGCACTTATTTTGAATGAGTGCTGAGAGACATGTAGCTTCACAGTCTTCATATGTGAAATAATTATATACTACAAGAAATTCTGGCTGTTACAAGACTGAAGTATTCATCTTGAGCACCTGAAAATGCTTTTTTTTCCCCCCTTTTCAAGATATTGGAACAGTTCTTAAAGTGGTTTCAATTCCTAAGGAGACTTGGCACGAATTAGAGGAAGTCTTGCTGGAAGAAATGACAGTCTTTCGGGTAAGTGCGGCTAAATTTCAAGTGTCAGGTTGTAGATTTCTCTGTGGACAGCTGCAAACTCAACTTCTTGCAGTCTAGCCAAGGAATAGCCTGGCATACCCCTCTAATTAGCTTGTCATTTAGAGACCCAGACACTAGTCAAAATAAACCTTGAAACTTTCAGTGCGAGCTGGAGGTTAATGATAAAAGAAATGGCATTCTGTGCTCTTGTTCAGTGGTTTAAAAAGTAAATTAGTATTTCTGAATCTTAGAGCTGTTGCATGCTGGAGTTAAATATCTACCTGTGCAAGTCTGGGAACAATGCCTGTCTGTTTTCTCCCACAGAGATATGCAACATATGAATTTATAGTTGCATCAACTCTTAACACTATTCAGACTATCAGCATATTGTAACTAGGAAGATACTTTAGGCACAACAGTGATCTGCCCAGATTTCTTAGGTTTAGTAATCTGAGGAATGAAACAAAGTGTTTATGTTTTCAAAGGTCACTTTAGTGTCTCCTTTTCATGGTTGGACACAAGAAACTGTAAACACCCGCTAACTTTAGTACTTTTTGGTGAAATCAGTCTCTTCCATTTTTCCTATTTGAGCCCCTAAAAAATACGGCATCCCATAGGCACTCCTGCAAGGCAAGGCTGAGTAAACCTTTCAAACACTTCCCAGACAGAACCCAGGGATGCCTCGTGTTTTGTACACAACAACGAATCATTTACATTCCCCACGTTATTCTTTCTGTCAGTGGTGTTTTATGGCACTGTTTCCCTGTCTCCAGGCTCTTTTGGGGTTAATACCTGCCTGGGAGCACAGGGTTGATGTGACAGTGTGGAGATGCTGCTGGCACACTCCGGGAGCCTCTTGTCGTGTGGTCGCACTCCAGATGTGCTGACAGGGACTGTGCCCTGGACCTGCCAGAGGAGCCCAGCCACCCTGTCCTCATCAAACTCAGCTCCCATCCCTTCATCTTTTTTTTCTGAGCAGAGAAAAGATAGCTAAACAGAACTTCTTACGTGCATTCCTGCCTTTACTGGTACCAATCTTGCACAGAAACATCTGTTTTGAGTGCAAGATACCTCCAAAAAATGTGTGTCCCTGTTCTCACAATCCATGGGGGTTTTTGAGGGCAGAAATCTATTTCTTTTTTAACATTAAATGAAGTAGAAACTATGAGAAGAAAATGAGACAAGTAATTTGTGCTTCAAAACATTTTTTATTTCCTTTTTTGTACATTCAAAAAGCATTACATGAATGCAGGGTAATTTGGCAATTGTTGATAATGTATGAGTCTCTTCCCTGAAACAAGTAGAAGTGCCAAGGTAAAGGAGATCAGAAAAATACAAAAGTAAAAGAAGAAAATAAATGGAATTAATTTTATTTCAGAAAGTTTTTACAGAAGTAGAATAGTTAATGGCAAATTCAAATTTGGAATTTTACTTTACATGTGTATTTTTTCGTTGCATGAAAGTGTTTTAGTGTTCCTATTTACTTGAAAGCTCATTTATCTCTTTAGACATGTACTTAAGCCTTAAAGAAGGCATTAATGAACTTCAGCGGAATGAGCACAATTTGTGTGCATAAGATATGAATCTTTCAGTAGGGAATTTCAAACAGATTTTACATGTACCTCATCTAAATGTATACTCTAGAGAATATACATGCATCATGGACAATGTGTTTTGATGCTTAAGCTGCAATGTGCTGAGTGTAATACTTTTCATTTATAATTCCACAAAGCTGAAAGTCTTCCATATCTGTTACATTGATAACAAATACCTTTTTAAACCCCATTTGTGCAATATTGCTCTGAACAGCTGAGCAAACAAACTAATCAGTTCAATTTTTATTCAAATGTTACATTTAACTGATACTTTCTAATATAAGGTCTGTTAACCCCTCTGTAAAGGCAAGTCCACATGCTTACCATCCACTGACCCATATCAAATTGTCTCAGGATAAGCAAGTTGAAATCTATACAATTAAAAAAGCTTAATAAAGACTTTATTCATGTACATGACTAAAAGTATGATGTGTGGGATCAATAGCACAGTTTTGGGTGGAATAAAGTTCATAGAGAATTGACTAGCACAGTTTTTATTATGCCACTTTTAAGATTAAAATCCATCCAAGAAGCTGGGCCTAAAAACTGTAACAGTTGCTTAAATAATGGATATTCCAGAGTGCAAAGATCCTCTTGCTTATTTTGGTTGCGTGTTCTGAAAATGCAGGTAACTTCTTTGTAAGTGAATAGCGTGGTGCAGTCTTGTTGTTATGAGTAAAATTTCACAGGAATAGGGTTTTCACCATGATATACTTAAAATGGGTTGCTTATTTAAGTGTTATTACCTTTAATGGGTAGTATCTATGGATTTTCATATAGCCATTATTATTTTCATATTACCTGAGAGGTTCTTTAAATATAATTTTAGTATTAAGTGTAGAAAGTAATTTCAAGATGTGAAACTAGTGACAAAGTGAACACAATTAAACTGTATTAATAATGGAAAATGAAATATCTACAATCAACATAGCAATCAAAGATGCACTGAGATACGTGCATTCATTCTAATTCATTTACAGCTAGAAATTATTCCACTGGAAAAGGAAGCAAGAAGGACTATTACTCGGGAGTGTGTAGTTTAATTTCAGATTTTCTACATTGCACAAATACCATTGTAAAATTATGTTTATGTTTATAGCTCATTTTATATTTTAACTCTGTTTTTCCCTAGGAACCCACTGTTATTTCAGCGATGAAGATTTCCACGAAGCAGGTACTATGTGCACAAATGTTAAATCACTTTCAAATATTTATTGGTCTCTGTCTTCTAGAGACAGTAACTTGGCAGTCAGCAGAGACATATTAATTGCAGCAGCAGCATCCCATCCTTTTACATAAACAGCAGTAGTTTCTCAGGAAAATGTGACGTGCAACGGAGAAAGGAAAAGCCTAGTTTGTGTTACTTACTGGTAAGGTGGAAACTAAACACAAACTAACCAGCTGTCTGGTGGCTCTCTAAAAAAAAAAAAAAAAATAGAAATCCAAATTATAGAATGTTTTCATGACAGAGAGACTGTTCAAAAGGAGTAGCCAAGCTTAGTCCCTTTCTTTAATGGGACTTGTTCCAGTCTCTGTAGGAATAGTCTGGTGCAAAATGCAGATGGTGGAAGTAAAGGATGGAAATGAGACATCTCCTGTCTTTCTGTCCTATGTCCATTCCATTCCCGGATGTGCGTCATTCAGCTTGAACAAAAGATCAACAGATCTGATGCAGTCCAAATTTTCCATGGCCTTCTGCTTCAGTGATGTGGTTAGACTAAGGGTTCCAGACTCCAGAATTTATATTTCCTACTTTCTGTTGAGCACACTAATAGCTAACTGCTTATAGAAAAGACACGTATTACAAAACCAGACCAGAGCTAAAATGAACTGAACTTCTTGATGGATAGAGGTAAAGTTTTGTCTGACTTACAGTGGAGGTGATCCCTGCATTTCTAAGCAAATTTGTGAAGCACTTGATGAATTATGTGGTTGTGTGAAGAACATTGGCTTGCAGTCCAGGAATGAAGTGGGTATTAAGGGCCTATCTTACAGCTTTGAGTGGAATTAGGTGGATGGATCCAAGCCACTGTCATTTCCTGTCTCAGGAGTCTGAAACATAAAATTTAGTGTCAAATTTAATTTTTTTTTTTTGGTTTGTTTTTCATATATCTGCTGATTTAGTGGCTAATTTGGAATAAATAAAGGAAACTTGTTTTCGTTAATGTCATTGTCAGAAAAGAGGGGATTTGGTAGTACCTCCAGGACTAGGTACACTAAAAATTGTGCATATTATAAGTAAAATTTAGTGAGTTCATCTACCTCACTCTGTTAAACAGAAGTTGAATTCATTCTTTAATGGACAGAGCCCAGTATTATATTTGAAATGCTGCATTTTTAACTCTGAATTCACTGTCTTTAGGAAAGTTGTCTGAAAGCATTCATGTATTTGACAGAAAATGTTGGGGGGGGGACACTGTTCTAACATAATTTACCACCTAAACCAGCAAAAATGGCAGGACAAAGAGAAAGGTACTATTGCATACTGGGATATTTAAAAACAGACCTGTCAAGTTGTATATACGTTCACATCATACCAAAATGCTCTGCTTTGGATTATTTTTATAAGTACATTCCCTTAAAGCAGCCAATCATATTTGAAAATTGACCATGTATTTTTTCATACAGCTTTTTCTCCAAAGCATCTTTAGTTATTCAGGAGAGATTACAATTTTCCCTGAGTTTTCTGAAAACAAATTTACACTGCTAAAATTGTCTAAAGCTAAAAAAGAGCATAAACCACAAGTTATTCAGGCAGAGTAAAACTCATGAAAAATCAACCAGCCTCAGGCTAAAAATGACAGAATCATGATACACTATGACAAGCTTTTGGCAGTATGTATGAAATAAGTATATGGCAACATGTTTCCATTTTACATTTGTGATTTAAAAATACTGTAGTTCTATAACTCAAACACTTTACTCATTGTGTTCTGATAAGCTGGGTGGTTTTCGTATAAACAGCACGATAATTCTATGCATTGTGGAAAGCTAGAGCATGAAATGTAAATGGTAAAAACATCATGTTCTATTGAATGCCTTAAAAATAATCACTTCATTTTGTTTTTTCACTAACAAATCTTTCATCCAATTATAAAAACATGGTACAGGGAGTTTCTCCTTATTTCTAAATGTTTTACTATTCTGGTTGTTCAAAGCTACCTCTTTTGCCATCATGCCAACATGTTATGTTACAAAACAAATTACTCTTTCTAAAGAGTAATCTACAAATTCTTCAGGAGCGGAACTTAGCTTAAGTTTTAAATTATATAAAGCTCTAAAGCTCCAAAGCTCCTGTCTCTCTCTCTCTCTCTGTCTTTCTCTCTCTCTCTGAATTTGTATTTGGCCCTTGAGCAAGAGTGGCTTTGAGTAAGGAAATTTAGCTTTTATGTGCAAGACTAAGCCTTAATACGTTCTTTCTCCACTCTGCTGTCTTTAACTCAGAGGAATTATGTCTATGTTTTCTCACTGAAACTACACATTCCTCCTGATTGTGTTCAGAGCCCTAGGCTTGTGTAACCTTATCACTTAAACAGTTTATGCCTTGTTAGCAATAGACACAAACCTTCAGAGCATCCTTGAGCCACTGCAACACCCTGCAGCTGAAGCTCCCAGTTCTGTGGGAGAGATGGTACCACTTGGCATTGAGAAGCTCCATAAGTTTTCCCTTGACTTACAAATGTGAAAGCAGGCCCAAAAGTCCAGCCTGAGTTTCAGTCAAAGGTGACTTTTTGCAGAGCAATCTCTCATCTTTGTCTCAGAGTCAGGTTTGTGATGCTCCTTCAAAAAACCATTGGATTTTCGGTGACATGGGAAAAGGACGGGGAGATCCTTAGCTGATACAGGCCAAGTCCTTGTCTGGTGAACTGCTACAAAGAGCTTTGTTTCTCTTTGTACAGAAACCACTGGATCACTTAAAATACTAGTCTCCAGTTTTCCTTGAGTTCTAATACTTCTGCAAGAAGTCTTAGAGGACAGCTTTTTTTTTTTTTTTTCTCCCCTCTTTGGTTTGATCTGATAATCATCTCATTAATTTAATTAACAATGTCTTGGGAGATACTCTGCCCAAAAGGCAGTTTGACTGTGGTATGGCAAAGTAAGGTCAGACCATTGATGCAAGTAATTCTATTTCTATTTTCTGAATTTCATACTGCCTGGATTTTTATATTATTAGTGTCCAGAATAATGATCACCAGCTGGAGTCTAAAACCGTGATCAGAAGAGCAGCAAACAGGGCTTCAGCCTTCAGGCTGTGCAGCACCTGAAACACATACTGCAGTTCACTGACTGAACTATGAACTTATCTACAAGGAATATAGTTTTTAAGTAACCCTATTTTGGCCTCACTTTTTTTCTTATGTTTCTGGTTGTTCTTTAATTCTAAAGACATTTATTAGAAATCAGGGAGGGGATTTTTGCAAAATGAAATTGGTTACAGAGGTACATAGGAAACCATTACACCATTCTTTATTTTCCCATGTGCATTCTCTGGGTTGATTTTTATATTAGTTGCACCACACGTTCCTACATGCTTATACAGATATTAATGCCCCAATTACACAGGACTCAGATCAATACCATCTGGACATTTAAGATACTTAACTGAAGCTCTAATTTGACCTATGCTGCCTCCATAATCAGTAAAGAGAAGAGGCATCCCTTGAGAAGCAGTTAGGTCACCTAAGATTTGAATTGCTGCTCTTTTTACTGCAGGATGTACCCCTAAGGTGGGTACTTGATTAAGTGACTTAAGTTAGAGAAAAGCAGCTCATCATGGCTCTTGCCTGTCATCTCTTCTCAAGGCTACAGCCCTGACTGGGGCTGGTTTGTACAGTTCAGGCTTTGTGTAGAGCCCTGTGTGGTCAGAGGTTTTTGCCTGGAGAATGTGGGTTTACAACCCAGCTATGAAACTATAATAGATGGAAGCAGCTGCTTAGAAAGGGTTTAGTTTTCAATTTGCCAGTGAATTCTCCTTTGGGGGCTTTCCTTGTCATATTTTCCTTGAGAAAATGCCGGTGTTTATATAAATGCACGGGATGTTTCTGTTACAATTAATATGTCTGTATAAACTGCCAAGCTGCTGTCTCTGAAAGAAGTTAACACAACACCTCTTAGGAGTGTTTTTGGTGTTGCTATCTCCTGGGGTCCAATTCTCATTATTTCTAGTAGGCAGGTGACTTCAGCCATCTTCCATCCCCAAATTCCCTGAAAATGGTACCTCTGGGACATTGCAATGAAGGAGATGAAGAATTTTGATAACATTTCTTGAAATCCTATTTTTTTTACACCACCTTTATGTTTTCCAAGAAAGAAAAATGAATACAAATTTGTATTTTATTGGTGGGACTGCTTGGAGTGGGACCTTCAAGAAAAGTATTCATCACTCCACTGTGGGTACTGAGTCACAAGGTTTAAGATTTGATAGCAAAGTGTCAGTGTTTCCAAAAAAACCCAGAAGGATTATGCCCTTGAATTTTTGTTTATGTATTTATTTCGCGTTCCCCTAGTTTTGCATCCCACTCGTATTTGTTTTCTTGGTGAATTATTGCTAATCTGAAATATCTCTGTTTGGATTTTCACATGGGATCAGAAGTTCAGTTTTCTCATATCCCTCTGGGGGCTAACTTCCCTAGTGGACCACATGAATTTGATATAAGAGAGGAAATTGAGAGAGACAAGATATTCTGTTGTGATGCCATGCAAGACTGTATTTCATTTTGTATGCATGTTTTTTTATTTACTTCTGCATTTGAACTACATCTACTCAACACTGTTCTTTATCCAAAATAAAATAAAACCTCTCCCCTTATTAAAGATATGTTCCAATTAAATCATGGGACTTATACAAAAGAGTACAAAACGTTGAAATTACCAGACATGCAAAGAAGTGCATGCATGGCAGCACTTTCAAACTGAAATATCTTAGAATCAGACTGAAATGATTTACTTCAGGTTTCCCCCTCACATACATAAATCAAGGTAATGCTTCGGAAATTTATGTTGCAGATTTCTTTTTGTTCAAATTCAAAAGCATGTTCTTCATTGTGTTCTGTCACTGACTGTAGTGTTTTCCCAGTGCAGGGATCCGAATACAAAAGAAAAAATCGAAGTGCTTTAATTTTCTTACTGTTTAGGGAAGCCACCAAGAGCTTCATGTAAAAATAAAGTTTTTCCTGTTTGATTTTTTTTTACCCTGGGGACAATTCTGTTCTCATTCCTTTAGCTTACATCAGGGTCATGATCCTTTATTGTATTTGAAGTGGTTCTATGTCCAATTGTCGTATGATTATATAACATTTTTATGCCTTCGTAGAAAAAGAAATTTTTAATTTGCAATATTTTTAAAATGTTTTTTTCTTTTTTTTTAACTTTTACCACAGCAACAGCTCTACATTGGCTCAGCCACTGGAGTTTCACAGCTTCCTTTACACCGCTGTGATGTGTATGGAAAAGCTTGTGCTGAGTGTTGTCTTGCGAGGGATCCTTACTGTGCCTGGGATGGCTCATCATGCTCACGTTACTTCCCCACTGCTAAGAGGTAGGGACAGTTCTGGATGTCTGCAGGTTTGCTATTTGTTTGAACTGATGGTCTCAATGTGACCAGAGGGCTTTGGAGATTTTTCATGGGATGGTTGACTGGAGCGTTTTCTCTTCCAAAGAAAACATCGTTATGGGAGCTCCATGCAATATGAAGTCTTGGTTGATTTAAAGTGACCACTGCTACTTCTTGGGCTGCCTTAAAAAGCTCCTGTAAGAAAACATTCAGACAAGAGTTGTCTCTGAAATTAACTCCTAATTTTATATTCATTGATAAACAACAAAAAGAAAAAAAATCCTTTTCCCTAAGGGGGCATGAAATCAAAATAAAATCACTACTTGTACTGGTAAAATATCCTGCATTTTCATGAATTCTGAATCAAAAGAAATATTTCTAAAGTAGTCAGACATAGATAGAAACTTTTCTTTTTTAGTGATATATAACGTTATTGTTATTATTAGAAAGTATAGCTTGTATGTGTTGATGTGTGTCCAAGTTGTTCTGCCAGATCAACGCAAGCACTGTTTTACAGTCCCTCTGCACTGATGCTAAAGCCTTTGCAAACATTGGTGAAAGCTGACTCCACATGTCAAAAATATCAAGTTTATAAAAAATCTACAAGTCTAGTTGCCTGATCTGAAGGTTTAGAGTACTGTTTTCTTTGCCTCCCTCTGTCTTTGAAACTCTTTCTCTAAATGGAAGTTACTGAAGAGTTCTTGGCTACTGAAGTAGAAATTAGGAATAACTGAATAGATAATAATTTTCAAATAAAAGCAGACATTGGTGTAGTGTTCAGATTCCCTTGATAAATTGAGTAAAATGATAAAAAATGCTCAATTAAATTTAATGCTCACATTAAATTGAATATGCCAGACATCTTGCACTTATGAAGAAACAAGGAATCCAAGGATTTATATACATAAGGGTTTATATACATGAAATTAATTGTAGCAAATATTTAGCTGAGAAGGTCAGAACTCCAAATTCCAGGTTTATATTGGTTGTTGAGGGAGATGAAATGTGGTAAAGGGTGGAAAGTTGAGTTAGTGTCACAGTTTCAGATGGAGGGGATTAAAATTTTAAGGTTTGCATTACAATATATCCTAAACAAATACTGATGACAGAAGTAAAAGCTGCTCATGAACATCGGGTTCTATTTTTGCACCAGGAAACAGAGTTAATCCGAGACAAGCTTTTTGTGAAATTCTTTAGAAGATAATTAAAAAGTAGAAATTGAACCCATCCCAAAAAAAGAGAGTCAAATTTTCTCAGCTACATAGGCTAAATTCTTACTTTTCGTAGTAGCATGGCAGTTTTTCTGGAGGAGGGAGGAAAGGAGGGGTAGCAATTAGGTTTTCAAGGAGAGTCTAAGACATTGATTTGATCCAAAAAGTTTTTAGGATTAGAAATCAATATGGTTGAGTACTGCCTCTGAGTTCAAGGAGACAGTAGGATCTGCAATCACTGAACCACTCCTTCCTGCTACTTCCCTCCTACTCTTTATCCCTGAACCTCATAATTTCTCAGCATTCACTGGCACTCATTCCCACTCCCAGCCCATCTCAATATCCACAGAGCACATCATCCTGTCATTCCTCTGCTTGCACTGATGGAAGAAATAGGGCTCTTTGTCTTTTCCTTATCTCTTCAACTTACTGCTGCAGGCTGAGCTCACAGAGGGCTGGGACTACTTCTTACAGAGATTAAGGGGTGGGCATTACTGGGGCCAAACTGGATTGCACAGCTACAGCAAAACCTTGGGGCGCAGGATTTACCCTTCTGGAGGCCACTGTGAAGTAAAAAGTTTGTCCTGGGAAGCTGGGATCCAAAAACTGCATATGGAAAAGCTGCTGTCTCTGCCACTTCCCCCCAGTTTTCCCTTGGCAGCAGCACCAGAGTAGAGGTCTGTGTTACTGGGAGAGAGGATCCTCTGTTCACCTGGTACCTGCTGTACCCACTGCCCCCAGCCGGCTCAGAATGCATCAATGACAAAATCAGCCTTGCTGGAAACATCTTAAATGTCAAGATTTTCCTAATAATTAATTTTTGTAATTTTAGGCTCCATAAATAGTGGGAAAGTTGAGTCCTGAGTCAGCTGTATAGGTGCTTTACCAACAGCTGGGTTTAGATTTTGGGGGGTTATTTTTTTTTTTCCTCTTTGTTTGTTGGCGGGGGGGGGGGTTGGTGTTTTGTTGGTTTTCTGTTGTGGGGTTTTTTGGGTTTTTTTTAGTGAGCTGAGCTGTTATAAACCATGATTTTATTTACTTTTCTTTCTTTGTGTAACTTACAAGTCCAAATGCCAGTCCAGAGCTCCTGTAGTGTGACCACTTCGCTTTACCCTGTGCAGATGTGTTCTGGTTCATATTTCATAAATCATCGTGTTGATACAATGGTGATATGTGTGGCATTTTCCTGAGATTCCAACTAAACATTTCATTCAAACTCCATTGACAGTTATATGAGTCTTTCCACAGACTTCTTTTCTACAAATTGTATCCTATAAACATGCTGTTTCAAAATTTAGGAAGGGGTAGCAAAATTCTTGGGTGTGGTTTTTCATTGGTAATGAGTAATATGAAGATATCGGAAATTATTATTTGTACATTTTTTTAAATCCTATATCAATCAGCAGAAGATTCCTTCCTACTAAAGTGTGCTAAGATGTCCTAATTCATAATTTAAAAGAAGTTTTTATTCAGAATAATACATAAAAATGCTCATATGACTTTTTTTATTTTTAAGAAAGAAAGCTTTTGTTGTACTTCACATAACTAACTTCAGGTTTAACCTTTCAGTAGCTTTCAATGGAATAAAATATGGTTAAAAACCTTCAGGCAAGAGGAGTCAGCTGTGCAGTTGTGCCTCTGTGAGAACTGTTGGTATGTGCTGATGCTGGGCTGCTAGTGAGAGCCTGCAAATGGGGCTGGTGGAGAGGAGAGAGACGGTCTGTGCTGCAGAACAATGGCTTTTAAAAATGTGGGCTGTTGTCACAAGGGAGTGACCAACAGGGCTTTTTACAAGGCTACTTGACTTTTGCATATCCGTTGCTGGATACCATAATCTGAAATCGCAGCATTGTTCAGCAGCCTAATCCTCTTTGTTCTCCTCTAATTTTTGCAAGCCCTCAGGCTTTCTCCGATTCCTAAAGTAAAGTGCTCACACTTGAAACACATCTTTGTTTGCCTTGTTCTTTTTTTTCTTTCTTTTTCATATGAAACGCTTTTCTCTGGCTGAGTTGAATTTTGTGTCACAGCTATTTAAATAAAACTAGGAGCAGACAAAGAGAGAACAACACATGCAAAACAAAACTGTATTAAAGAGCTGCCTTCTATGGAATACAACACTTTTTAAGCACAGATCAATGTGTTTTTCAAAAGAGCCAGTAGCATTCAAACTGGGAGAAGAATATACTATGTTAAAAGGACATGTAATCAAAGGTAGAATTCAGACTCAAGCTACAAAAGACAGAATAAATGAGGTTTTAAAATCTTCCTTTTCATGTTTTTATTTTGTTTATTCTAAAGACAAAACCATTTGCAACAGTTTTGTAAAAGGTTTTATCAGAAATGTTCTGGTAAAACCCATGGTGGCTGAAATGTTCTGTGCTTTTTAATTTAGATTTTGTGGAAAATACAGCACTTCAGCATTCTTTCAAAGCCACCCAACCTAACATTTCACCTATCTAACAGATGATGCAATACTCTCTGAACTTGCTCAAATGTGTACTTTTGATGCATGTTAAACTCTACAATATGTATTTTAATCCTTCAACAGCCCCTGTGTCTAAGTCAAGTAATGAATTTATCTGTGAACAGTATTGTCCACACAGTTAAAATAAACGTCATAGTTTATTTTATTTGTTATTTATTTAATACTAATACTTAGCTTTAAATATTGTTTAGTATCTTAGTGGAAGAGGTTTGTATTTGCCAGTTTCTGAAGACTTCACCTGTAAGAGTAAAGCCTGATTCTACAAAATCATAATGCACAGAATATAGTAGTAGCAATACAATTTCCTTCCTAGTGTTGTTTAGGTGCTCTTGTGACCTCTGCAATCATATGTATGTTCCATTCGTTGCTGTTGAGCGCTGAGAAGGACACTGACAGATTTCAAATGTGATCTTTGCAGGCGCACCAGGCGACAAGACATCCGCAATGGGGACCCACTGACCCACTGCTCAGACCTGCAGCATCACGGTGAGCTGTGGGCTCAACTGAAGGGCAGCTAATTTGTATGTAATTTAGAGACTGTGCATGAGCAGAGTAGGAAACGTGAATGATTTGCTTGTGAAATTGTCTCGAACATCTGCAAAAGATGAATATAATAGATCATTATCCCAAATTAGATAGCTTACAATGGCCTGGATCAGGCACTGAAGTCTATTTGGGTTTGGTTGTTTTTGGGGTTTTTTTTTGTTTTCTTTTCCTCAGATAAACAGTTTAGCATTTTAATTTTCCTGCTTCTACTCCCGCATAATACCATACCATCACATTAGGCATATTATATCAGAAAAGATCTGCATTTCCCTCCTGACATCAAGAAATATATGCATCCTGCTTTACATAGTTTGCATAAGATGATAACCAAACGTTTTTGTAACTATCTTGGCAAAATATGGAGTGACCTTTTTTGTAGGAGTCACACTAAAAGCTCTGAAGATCAGGATGTTCCTTGCAACAAACATGCCCCATGTGCTTTCAGCATGGGTTTTCTTAGACATATTTTGATTTGCTTTTTTGTCAGCTGTTTCATTTTCACAGTGTATTGATCAGATTCCTTTTTTAACTTGTTTGACTGACAAACTCCTCACAGTTACTAATTTGTTGCCAAACTTTTCGTAAGACCTTCACTCAGAAAATTAAAAATGTCCATTTTGCTGTAAGTGAAAGGAATACTTAGGCAACACTTCCCTCTGCTGGAAAAAGGTGATTCCTCATGATTGTGGCACATCTACAGGAACTGTTCACACAAAATAATCTGAGTTCAAAGGGACCCACAAGGATCACCAATTCCAGCTCTTAACTGATGGGCCCAGACAGGGATCCTAAACCCCTCAACCTTGGTGTTATTAGCACCACGCTCTAACCAACTGAGCTAATCTCAGGGTTAAGCCACTATGAAAAATAAGGAGGTGACTGAAAATGGAGACATCTCAAAACCCTCATGTCCTTCCAGTCCACGTAATAGCAAAGGTGATAAATAGTCCAAAATTGAACTCTCGTGTTACCTACAATTCACTACCAATATGTTTCACGAATAGTTTTCTCTATCTTCCTTTCAATCATTTGAAACTCACAGCTAGCATTACTATAGCTTTTCTTTTTACTTCTGAGTGTCAGACTCAGGCCAAGTTACTCAGAGGGGAAAAAGGGGTTTTAAAAGTGCATGAACAGATTGTAATTAGTATGTAGTTGTCACGTTTTGAGAATTAATAAATGTACAACTAATTTAGATTTGAACCAGTCAGTGGTCACTAGTAGAAGGCTCAAAAATTTCCCATTTTAAGTAATACTTAAACAGTGCAGATGAGACCATCCTTATATTGAGGCTGAGATTACATTTGCAGTTCCCCAGTAGGAAAATTTCACCAGGCACCAAACATTGATTTTAATATCAGCAGAAGTATTTCTTAGCTTTATATTTTTACTATCTGGAAATTTTACTCATGAGCAAAACTATCAATTGGGCTATCACGTATCTGTTCATTTGAATGTTCTCTAACCTTTGCTAGCCGTGCTTTACATAACTGTAGGTCCGTTCTTTATTTTCATAGCTGAAAAAAAGCATTTCAAAACACTAAGGTTTTTTTTATATCTTCCCATATTTGGTAGGCATATTTGTCTGAAAAAGGTGTGTTCTGTCCAAAGGGAAGACAGTAATCCAGTTTTGCAGTAATCCAGAAATGCAGTTTTTTCATTACAATAATCATGAGAACTCAAGTTCTGGACAAAGCTATGATATGGTAGACCTGATCACAAGGAGCTTTAATACAGCTTTGCCAAAATGAGCAGAGCAAGTATGAAACAATATATGGAATAAATCAGTTAATGGGGAAAAGAAGACAGCATTAGAGGAATCAGTAAGTTACAAAAAGTACTGAGGGAATGCAGTTCTGCATCTTAGACTTGAAGAATGGACTGTCAAAATAATGAATGGTTTTGATTGGTCTTGAGAGAAATTTTCTTTTAATCACTTCAAGCATAAATCTGTTACATTTTCCTATATTTACTTGTCATTTGCACATGATCATACATAATACAGATGACTGCATGGCTTACAAACTTCCTATGCAAACTTACGCTGAGTTTTTTTCCTTGTTTGTGACTAGTAGTTCCCTGGACAACAGATGAAGAATCGGGCTTGTCTATAGCCAAAACAAAGCTCCAGCAGTCATTTACTACTTGTCTACACATTCATTTGCAGGAAGTGCCAGTTGATTCTCCATGTGAACCAACAAAAACATGAAAAAAGAGCAATCTCTTAATGTACATGTCACTTTTAAAGACATTGCAGAAACCAAAATTGCGATCAGTCTAAAGGAATAATATTTTCAATTAGTTTACCTAGATTTTTCAGTTGCTCTTTGGTGCAAATGTGTGAGTATAAAATCACTTTTTCAGCAACATTAGAGGGAGCTGAGGATCCTTCACTGCACAGATGTTTGGCCAGACATTAATGTATAAATTTAAAAGTACGGTCACCTTTGTGGCATCTAAAGGACAACATTTTTTTAATTGTACTATACTAGTGCCATCAAGAAATAATCAAGTTTGGGGTTTTTTTGAAGAAGAATTTGTTAAAGAAGAGGCACCTTTTTTTTTAGATGATTTATCCTAGGGGAAGCTCAAAGAATCACTGAATTAAACTGTATTGTGAGATTCATTCATCTGCAAAGCAATCTTGGTACAAGTACTTAGCCTTTCATACTTCTTCAGTTATGTCAGAAATTATGTACTTAAAGGATATTTATCAGGGTAGTAAACTGATACTGCTGTTGGGTTCATTTTGGGAATTACTGCTCTCAGACAGGATTTTAGGCTGAATTTCATTACCAACTTCATGACTTCTATAGTTTTCTAATTCCTCCAGCTGCTTTTCTGAACTTCTTAGACTTTCATTCTTCCTTACAGCCTCTTCAGTTTCTCAGTCCCAAAGCTGCACTCTGATCCTGTGATTATTCCATCACTGCTTAGTTTCTTGCACACCACGTGCTCAATATTACATGAACTTTATAGACATTTCTGGACCTGCCTTCTGCTCCTTCAAATCATGGAAATAGAAATTGAAGGATCTCTAAAATGCTTCCTCTCTCATTGCATGTCTGTCACCCATATTTTACTTCCTGCAGCTGTGAAGAAATTTGAAGAGGACTTCACCCACTTTCCGTGATGCTCTCTAACACACTAGAATGTCATAGACCAGATCCAAGAAAACAGAAGTTTGAAATAGTGTCAGAGTTCACAGTTTCTAAAAAAACTTACGACTAGCTTCTTAGACACTAAGAGCATCCTAGGTGTGCTCCATCTCAGACCTTACAACTTTAGCTGCATTCTGTTCCAGCTGTCTTACCCTTCTCTTGCTCCCTTACTTTCTAATTCATTCCTCCATTGCTCCCTATCTTCCTAACCTGGAGCTGTGCTGACATTCTTCACAGGAATGTGGTTTCTGAAAGATGTTATAAAAGCTGTTTCACTTTTTTTTTAAAAAACCCCCCCCTTTTTTTTTAAAAGGCCCCAATCCAGGGGGGGAAGACAAGTAAACCCATTTCCTATTTGTTTAGTGTCACTAGGCTGTGGCTAGCACAGGTCCTTCCTGTGGGAACATTTTGCTATGTTTCATAAACAAGATAAAGTTTGGATGTTTTGCAAACAACTTCTCCGGATTGGGTCAGTTCGGGCTTGGCCAATTGGGCCTAGGGGGAGGTCTCGGGCTGACCAATCTGGGGCACCTCTGTAAACTCTATATATATGGAATTCAAAACAATAAAGTTCTCTTCTCTCTTTCCTTGTCTGAGACCTTGGGTCATTCCTCAGCTAGCCACTCAACAGCGACAATAGGCCTTTTGATGTTTTCTGAGAACAAGGCAAGCACCAATCCTTATTCTCTTCCACATCCCTTCTGCCACCCTCTCTCCAGGCTAAAAGTCATTATTGAAAGGCACAGGATTCTGTATCAGTGTAAGCCAGGAGCTCACTTTTATTTTTACTTTTGTCACAGTCATCTAACAAGCAGCCTGTGTTTGCTAAACAACATTGCCAATATGAGAAAGGCACAGTTGGGGGCCAACAAAAGTGGACAAAATATTTCTCTGACAGGGTTTTAAAATAGACATAATTTTTCTGTTAAAACATATCAAAACTAGTTCCTTAAAGATTTCCAGTGGTAAAGATCAAAAGTAGAAAATGGAAAGAAAGGCAAATTGTGGCAAGGAGTCAGGAGACCCCATGAGATCAAGACGGTGTTAAATATCCTGCCAACTCCTTCCTCCTCATCTACTCTCCAGGACTATTGTTCTGTTGCCACTTAAGTCCATAACAACATGTGAAAGAGCTAAGGTGGAGAGTTGAAACATGATGCCTTAAAGCCTCTGTGGTATTGGAGAAGAATCAAATACCATATAAGTCCTATAGCTATGTGATATTTCCAGCAAGTTGATGAATATCTTGAAACATTGCTGTTACAAAAGGAAGTAATTTATTTAACTTTCTTTTCCCCTTCCCATAATGTCTGGTTTATTAACCTCATTACATTTCCATAAATTATATCAGTATGAGAGGAAATGATTAATTGAAGATCGTTTCCTCAAAAACATTATTCCTGGTCATTAGCAGCTTTAGCAAACTGCAGTGCCATATAATCTAAACACATTATTCTACTTTTAAATAGCCTCATGTTTTATTACTTTGCTCTAAAGTATTATGACCATAGAGCCCAGGAGGCATCATTGCAAACATTCTGCAGCTACACCCTGAGTCTTCTCACTGCATACAGTTTGCTATTAAAAATTCTTGTCATGTCCTAGATGTTTTCCTTGATGAATAATAATGAGGCTTACACAAAATTTCACAATTAAATTCATTTACTTCACATATTGAGATGTTAACAGCTGTTAGGATTTAAAATACAATGGAAAAAAACCAGTAAACCAAAAAACCATGGGTTCTTACAAAGATAGAGGTATTGATGGAGATTTTTCAAATCGTATACTGATATGGGAAATTTTTTTTAAAGTTTTTATCTTTAAATGCTTTAAGGGAGCCCAAATACTAAATAAAAAATAATTTACTTAGCAATTAAGGGTTAGTTTCCTGGTAATTTATTTTTTTCCCTTTTTTATTTCATGCTTTACAGATAACCCAAGTGGTCAGACCCTGGAGGAAAAGATTATCTATGGAGTAGAGAACAGCAGCACTTTCCTTGAGTGCAGTCCAAAATCTCAGCGTGCTGTAGTATACTGGCAATTCCAGAAGCAAAATGATGATCGCAAAGAAGAGGTATAGTAGAAGAAAAATAAAGAGATGCAGCTAATTTTCTCTATAAGGATTGACTTCAATCTGAGTAGTTTCCAGAATAATTTTAGTTTAGCAGAATTTCTCTGGAATATTATAATTCCCATTGTTCTTCAGCATATTCTCACTCTTATTACCATAAGTCCTATAAGCTCCCTAATAGGTTTTACAGATTATTACAGCAGAAAACAGTCATATCCTCTCCTTGCTTATACTCACTGCAAAACACACTGGTTTGCATCAGAGCTCCCAGAAACAGAAAAGGCTAGTATGCTATCTAAGTGTGACCTGAAACATCACACAAAGACTATATGAACTTAAATATCACAAAGGCCTTAAAATTGCCTTTGAGAAAAAGCTTAACTGCATTCACCCAATCATACTCTTTGTCTGAAGCGTGGTCTGGCAGGAGCATCCCATGTGCTGCATGTTTTGAGACTTTACTACAGATAAGACAGAGTCAGAATGAAGAACTGAGAACTGTAATGGACACAAGAGTATGAAAACTTGTACTTTTTTTTCATCAAAAGCAGTATTCATAGAGACAAAAAACACTGAGTTTCCCTGTTTACATTACACTAAGCTGATACTTTATTTTTCTCCTTCTCTTGTCACCAGCATTCTTACGTTATTAACCACCCAAGTTTCAAAGTCATATCAAGCCAGGTCACACATCTATTAAGAGAATAATCTATTCTGGTAGGTAGGGAGGTCGAGCTAGGAAACAAAAACTTGTTTATTGCATTGAAGTATTTTTAAGTGCACATGCATATATTTAAAGCATGTTCTGAATAGTTATATTGGCTACTTTAAATACTTTTGGTTTGTTTGCCTAAGTAGTAACTTACTATGAATTTATTCTTGGTGAGAGAACAGCAAACAGGTTTGTGCCCTTTCTGTCTGCAGCAATGTGCACTCAAAGAATGAAGTTGCATTCTAGATATGAATTAATTAAGAAAAAAACACTATTTTAAACAGCTGGTTTTTGTATATTAAAATTTTGAGAGTTAATCCTTAATTGCTTGTTTGTAAATTTTCCGCTTATGCAGAACCCACTTCTATGCATAAGGGCTTTGGTAATAAAGAATAATAATAAGAAAAAAACCCTTTCCACAAATGGATCTAGGTTTGACTAAAGGATGATGGTGAATGTGACCTCAGTCATACAGCCAAATGAATCCATCTTGACTTTGTTGATTACAAGCTCAGATCTTCTGTAATCTTTCCAGCAGCTCCATTTGTCAGAGTTGAAACAGATCTTTGTTCAGCAATAGAAGTTACCAAGGAGTAAATTCCTGATTCCCCAAACTCTTGGCATTAAATCAGTTTTTCCAGAATATTTGAGCCTTTCATGGTTACAGATAACTGGCAAAGGGTTTTCCATTTGTGTGTTTGGGAATTCTTGGCCAAGTTTTACCACTTAAAAGCAGTAATAAAGAAGTAGCATGGTTAGAGGATATTGTGGCACATATATGAAAAATAACTCTTGAAATTACCACTTTTTCCCAATACAGATAAAAGTAGATGATCACATGATCCGGACAGAACAGGGCTTATTGCTACGAAGTCTTCACCGGAGAGACTCTGGTGTTTACTTTTGTCATGCTGTGGAGCACGGCTTCATGCAAACCTTGCTCAAGGTGACCCTTGAAGTGATTGACAATGACCACCTGGAAGAGCTGCTCCACAAAGAAGAGGATGGCGATGCCTCCAAGACCAAGGATGCCACCAACAGCATGACCCCCAGCCAGAAGATCTGGTACAGAGACTTCATGCAGCTGATCAACCACCCTAATCTCAACACAATGGATGAGTTCTGCGAGCAGGTTTGGAAAAGAGACCGCAAACAGCGCCGGCAAAGGCCTGCCAATGCGCAGGTGAACACAAATAAGTGGAAGCACCTACAAGAGAATAAAAAAGGTAGAAACAGGAGGACCCATGAATTTGAGAGGGCACCACGGAGTGTCTGAGCTACATTACCTCTAGGAACCTCATCCAAGTAGAAACTTGTATAGACAGATAACTGGAAAAAAATGCAATATTCATGAACTTTTTCATGGCATTATGTGGATGTTTACAAGAGTGGAAAATCCAAACAGTTTCCACTAGGTTTAAATAGAATCCATTTCTAACTTTCCTAGCAAGTCCTTCCTCTCTGCTCTGATTCTAAGACCAGAAAGACCGGAGTTTCAAGGATGATAACTCACCTGGACCTAGCTTACTGCTCAAAAACTTCTGCAAGTATTCAGCAGGCAAGTTTTGCTTTCTCTTTTGACAGAGATATAAACAAAATGCTGTATTTCATGCTGTCATCTTACAGAAAAGAAAAACAAGCCCCACCTTTCATCATCAGCACTTCCATTTCTAGACTTATATAAAACTGCATGAACTCATTAAGCTGATGAACGTCTAAACACGTGATTGGACACAAGGATTTTGTTCTTGTTTTGTCTACCAGTTCTCCTGTTTATATGTGCTAGAAGAGGAAAAACAATACTGAATGAGATTGATTGTGGAAATCTGAACAACATAAGCCATCCATCATCTGGAAGAAAAAAACATGTGGAGTACACTGACCTACTACTGATGACTTCTTTCAGCTTTGATCTAAAGATGTATTTTATTAAAAGTATAATTTAAATGTACCATGAAAAAATATGCAGCAAACATTAGCTCCTTTCTAAAATAGATTAGACTTTTTGTCTTAGAAATATTGTACTTTCTAATTATTGGTTTAGAGGAAAAAAAAGACAACTTCCAATTACGAGCTGCTTTACTCTTTTGTTTGGAACAACTTCCAGGGGAGCTGGTCACACTGCAGTTAACCTTCTCCCCTGTCAGTAATCTATATGACATGTAACTTCAAAGCAATTTTAAAACTAAGCTATTTTAACATGAAAGTCACTGTATAGCATGGAAGTATTCTGCATTCTGTTTTTCTAAGTATGGTATTTGAATTTATTCAACCTGTATAATACCTTGCTATAGATTGAACCAATGAAGAGGAGAGCATTGATTTTCAGTTGTATATTTTTTTTTAATTAAAAAAACAAATAGTATTAAAATACCCTCTGCTAATTACACTCTTGCTTTCTTGGTTCGTATTTGTGAATGCTAATATTTAAATACTGATGCTCACAGACTGTCATATATCCATGAGCAAAGCTCACATTCAGTTTAAGGAGTTGTGTTCCCAGCTCTATGGTAGAGATTTGTCCACACTACTGACTCTCAGTGCTCCATTCTTTCTGTAGGCCAGATCACCAAGATGCAAAGAATCAGCACTAGGCCACATAAATAAGAACCCCAAAGCTAGCTCCCCATTTTAAGATCTGGGGGACAGTTTTATCTGTGGGTGAAATCTGCTGAAATAGTAAATTGGTGAAGTTCAGCCTGAGACTAGTTTATACTAACAGATAATTTGGTCCTGCACTTCTGTCTTATTCTGTATACAGGAGAGCAACGGGATAAAACAGACAATGTACTTGCATCACGAGTGTCAGTTTAGGGTTATAAGTAGTGGATTTATTCACCTCAGCACAGATGTGCCTTTGGTCCCCAGTTCTATGGTGTCCAGTTCTTTTGAGATCATCTTTCTCCAGCCTCCCATATTTTACCTTGGTAGAGTCTGTAAATGACATAATTTCAAGTAATGTCATTGTGGGGAAAATTACTAGAACAAAATCCTTAGTTTGCTAAAGGAGCTTTTATATAAGTGTGTCTGCACTGATGACTGATCGGTTTTGTTGTTATTCACCCTGTGGTATTTAATTTATCAATTTATTGCTACACTATCAATCAGCCTTATCAGATATGATATAACACAACTGCTGTGACAGCTTCTCTCACAATGTGCCCCAATCTCCTTGCCACTCACTAATTCAAGTATCCTACTGCCTAGTGAAGCCTTGTCTTCTTGCCGCCATAGCAATTGGATTTTCAGCAACAGCCGAATTACTTCAGTCCCCTTTGAGTCATTTGGAGGGGATGAACTTTGCAAGATTTTTTGTCATTTAATTCTTTAGGAAAAGATCATCTAATGGGCTAGGACAAGGCTGTAGGGCCATGATTTAAGAAAGCACTTGGGAATTTCTTTTTAAAGCAATTTTAAGTCTCTCTCATGTTTAACCTGACTCTTGTGAACTTTAGTATGCTGTTAAATTCCCATTATTTCATGATGTGCTGAATATGGATGAATTAAAACATATGTTCAACTATGTGCTTCTCTGTACAGAAGTATTAATTTTTCAGCTCAGACTATGGTTAATTTCTGAGCACTGTTGTCAAATGAATTATTTAATCACAGAATATTCTTTAGCCTTTTATGAAGGGCTATAGTATGCCATCTAGTTACTACAATCCTCTTACAAAAGGAAACAGTTTTAAAATGAACCTCAGAGAATTCAGTGGGGAAAATACAGATTTATTTAAATAGACCCGAAATCACTTTCTTTCCTTTTTTACAGATTCATGAAATTTCTGTGTAACTTTTTTTTTCTCTACCATGCTCATAGCAACTGGTTCTATAGCAACTTGTTACAAAAAAAATCGAACCAAAATCAACCCTTTCACAATGCTTGAAGAGGAAACATTAAATTAAGTCAGTATTCTAAGCTATGTTTTTCTATACTGACAAAGATAATCTGTGGGAAGAAAATTACAGAAGTTCCAATGTTTTTACCATGACCTGGCAGTCTCATTGAACAATTGATATGATCATATCTTACAAACTTCAATCCAATCCTCACTGGCATGAGTAGTATTGCTTAAGTCTTTGTATTTGTTTATATAAAGAAGAGGGCAAAAGATCAAGCCAACAGTGGAAATTTTTTATTTTTAGGTTCATATTATGGTCAAGTTATACCAACATTTAATACTGATGTGAAATGAACTTTTTTTCAGAGAGCATAGGCCTTAATGAATTCCTGCATAGAAAGATACCCTGCAGCTTCAGTAAGAGTCATACCTCTATTTATGTCATTATTATTTAAAGCAACATAAAATTTGAAAATAAAGATTAAAATGGTATTTCTGTAAATGGCCAATAGAACCCTCTAAACCTCTAGTGGCAGACTTTAGAAAAAGCAAGTAAAAAGTTGTGTTTAAGCTGGAGAGAAATAAAGGATTTCATTTATAACCAGAAAGATCTATTTTCTTTTATTTTAAGATATCCATCTGCAAGGAACAAAAATATATTGAATCTTATTCTTGTTCATCTACACTTTGCACTTGCACAGAACACTGAAATGGGAATTTGTTTGATGGCTCCTAAAAGCTATATGGTTATGTTAAACTATAACATCAAACTGAGAAAATGTGCATCTTTGCAAAACAAAGTTAAATCTTCATGACCCAATAAAGTCACTATGTAAAAAAAAAATTAAATTAAATGCATGTGAATGCGCATTTACTGTTCCTTTTTATGTATTATTTAGTGAATATCAATGGTATGTGTTTAATAGTTCAGTTTTTGCTACCTACACATTAGTCAAAAGAGATGTAAATATTTTTGACTAGATAAGGAGGTACAGTGTAAAGTACTGTTATCTAGAGGTACTCCATTTCGGTGTGTTCAGCGAAATACTAAAATGAAAGATTTTGCCACACAGGTGATAAGGTGGTTTATTTGCTATATCAGTGTCTGAGTCATGCGCTTATTCTCTAAACGCATTCTTCACTGGGTAGTAAATAATACTACTACTGTATTTATCACTTCAATTCAGATGGGAACTAGAAAACTGGAGAGAAAGTGTAATGAAACTGCTGCTGTAAATTATTTCTTTTAGCATGTATTCAGTTGTTAAATAAACATTTCTTCCAAATATTTGAAGTTCACTGTCTTGACTGTTTACACGGAAATGTGCCCTGTAACCTTCATGAGCATATGGAGTACATTGTTGTCAATATAATGCTATCAGCGTGCATGAGCTCTGTTTATTAGGCCAGAAGGATTGCTATTTTTATTAATGGTATTTTTTGTTTCTTTTTTGAAGACTACAAACTAATAAGCCTGAAATGAAAGGCATGAACTTATCTTCAGCCTATCTTTTGGCACAACTGCTGAGCTTGTGCAGATAAAGCCATACATACACACACCCCCACTCTCCACTCTGCCCATGAACAACACTGTAAATCAGCCTGGAAGCCATGTGAGTGTGAGCAAGTTGCTGTACTTGATGAAATTTCACTCTCTGCAATGCTAATGGCTTAAGACAGCTATGCTGCTTCCCTTTGGAATCTGGCTTGCACAGAAAGCAAGTGGAATAAATCAGGTTCTGTCTGTTGCCAGCATACCCTTGTATCCTTAGGTAAACTTAGCAGCTGTTTGGAAGTGTTTAGGGGCTCTGTCTAAAAGTAATATGCCATGGCATTAAGCATTGTGCAACCAGCTAATAAGACAAATGCTGTCTTGGAAAGCATGAAGTTTAAATACACCAGACAATAAGTGGAGGAAGGAAAATATCATTATTTCCACTTGGCACATAAAGAATTGAAGAAATAACCAGTAGCACTGAGCCGTCGCTAATCCATTCAGCCTCACCCGTGCTCCTTCCTGTAGAGCAAGGACAGAGTCCAGTTCAAAAGGATGTTGTAAGGATATTTTATGGTTACTACTGTTTTCTGAAAATGAAAATAAGCCCTCAGCAGCAGCCAAGCAACTCAGTGGGTTACAAAAGATGCTGCAAATACAAAAAGGACAAAATTAATATGACAAGCCATGAATCCGGTAATTGAAAAAACAGTAATTTTGTATTTCTGTGTCCAGTGCATGTCTTATAAATACTCACAGAGGAAGACCCTTGTTTCTGGATGCAGCCACACTGTGTCCTTTGCTAGAATTCCTTGCAGAGCACAGCTAAACTGAGTGTCCTCTGTTACTACTGTGTACATTGCCAGGATTGTACAATCCCTAGGGGCAACTTTCAATGACAATGAGTGGGAAGAAAGAAGAAACATTTGGGATTTTATGCTTATTTGTTCTTACATGCAAATGCATAGGTAGATAGATATACATTTAAACAGCCAGCTTTCACTGAGATAAAATCCTCTTTTCCTGAAGTATTTGAGGCTCTAGATGTAATTCTAGTACATCTCTGAATATGTTTGGCGGCTTCAGCTATAAATTGTTATAAATGTTTCCTCTGTGAAGACTGAAACACACTATTCTGTTTCCTTACAGGTCACATTCACTGATCTCTCCATCAAACATCCGTTTAATGGCAGGCAAAGTTATGATGTTTTTTTCCAAAACATAAAACAAAGGGACCATTATCCCTAGAATGCTCAGTAACAGGATATAAGCAGATCAGAGTATTAGTGACTCAGCCAGCTTCTTTTCTCCCCATAAATACTTACATGAAAGGTTGGAGGAGCCTCATAGTAAAACTAGAAACTGTGGAGAAGAGGCCTTGTTTGAGACCTTTTTGTCCTGGAATTTATAAAAGGTTGACATTTTGGAGAACTTCAGGATGATCCGAGCCAAATCCCAAAGCTCTAGTGAAGCAATATCCAAACTGAAAGTTTCACTTAGGTTAAGAAAGCAAACTCCCTTTCTTTCTTAGCAGTTTTTCACCTCTTCAGGAAATGTGTTTCCGCTTGCCTCAACATTAACCCGAAAAAGTCATTATATGGTTTATACAGTCCGTGTTGAAGGTTACTATCTTCTTCCACACACCTGGGGAACTCCATTCTGATGACCAGCCCTCCTTGAGCTTACTTTTGTGTGTGGGTGCTCCAGTCAAACTATTATGTCATCTATTCTTGTGACATCTGTTAGTACTAGGCCTAAAAATGTCCTGTTCTCATCCACAGGTATAAAATCAGGCCTTGATGGGCAAAAAAAGCATGTCTTCCTTGGACTGTGAGGTACCATGCAAGAAGATTCCTGTCAGGGAGTCTTAAGGGATGGAAAATTCCGTGTGTACTTTAACTGCACAACTTGCTTCCAGTTCGATTGGCCCAGTTTAGGTCATGTTGAAATGAAAAGGTGAATTGTACACCAGTTACTGAGAATTAATGTGCACAGGATTATAACACTTTTTCTTTAATCAGAGCAGATCTCATGTAAAGAAAGATTTGGCCTTCTCCCCACGTGTGAGCCTGCCAGGTCTGCCTGTGGATGGCCCCATTCCACCGAGCTGCATCTGGGGCACTTGGGACAGGTTTTGAAGGATGAGTCTGATTTCATGGACAGGCCTCATACTTCTCCAGGCCATTCCACCTTACAGCCTGGTGTAAATCAAATCTGATGATCTGCCCTGGGAACAAAACTGCTCTTTACACCTCTCAACATGGGGTACCCCTGCAGCCTGTATTACTTTTATGCTTTATCCAAATATATTGTATTTGTTTCTCTGTGAGTTTCACGGTCATCTTTTCTTGTAAGCATGTTAACATAAATTATGTTTGTTTATGCAGAGGCAAATGGAGATGCATGTTTCTTCATGGGAAAATTTTTAAAAGACTGTGGTAATTCTGTTAGATTTGCTACATCAAGTAAATATCAAATATGGCTTGAACTTCTCATTTCTTGCTATAGCTGGGGGCAGGAGAGGAAAAGAGCAGACAAAAGAAATACAGACATTTCAGCTATGCTTTGCAATGATCATTTCCTTAAGCCCTTAAGTTTTACATGTCACTTTTTTCTGAGGTTGTAGCAATACATGGAAAGCATGCATTCCTACAAACTGCATTTGCTGAACAATAGTACACTGAATAGCTCCATAAATCAGAATAAACACATGGACTGTGCCAGTTCCTCTGAAGAAGTCTTAACTTACATCTTCTGTTTGTTATTTTATTATTAAGTTGGCCCACTGCTTCTCCTTTTGTAAGGGTTTTGTCAACACTTTTATTCTAAAGCCCTGTTTTTAGGGCTTTATCATTCTATCTACAGGTTAAAGATTTTAAGTATCAACTTTTAATCAACAAATAATTTTACAGTACCTTAAAAAATTGCTAGATTGTGATCAAAATTCCATTTTGAAAACAAAGCAAAAAAGATTACAACTTTAGCCATGTCAGGTAGTTGTCTTAGTAACTGCATTGCAAAAAAATTATGAGTGGAGTAAATCTCGGCGAGCATAATTAAAAGCTTCCCATCTTGCTGGACTTTGTGTTTGTTTTTGAAACATCTGAGTGCTTATCAGAGGTCCTGAGTGAACTTAAGCGCGTTCTTCTCTAGTTATTTGTGACTTAATCACATGTTGCTATTCCTAAAGTATGTCCTGGAGTAGAATATTTTCTTGCTTCATGCCTATCTCTCCATTGAAGTTGATTTTTGGTTGCTGTTCTATGTAAGGATAATGTAGGCTTAATTCTTATCCCAGTTTAACAGCTGTCTGATGTCCAGTACAGATGAAGAAGACTCCTTGTGCCGTTTTCCATACTAGATAGTTAAGGAGAAGTGATTTTTTTTGTTCTGTGGTATTTGAAATTTAAAGGATGGAATTGATCTGGATCTGTTAGAGCACTGTGGAATTTTTTACCGTATTTCCCTTTATTAATGAAAGATGTGCACACACCACTCTTATAAACATGTCAATGCTCCTAGAAGTCAACAAGTTGTATTTTTTGGTTTTAATGCTAACCGGCATACTTAGCTAGATCCTCACTCAAATAAATAAAGCTGTGTGCTCCACCACCATTTTTGCTGACTGGAATCCATCAAACAGTCAGGGTACTGGAAGGTATGAATTTCAATCCTTGCTATTCACTATGGCTCAAAATGTTACTTATGAAAGCTAAACATTTCGATGCCAGTGTAAAGCAATTGAATATAACAGGGCTTCAAGCTATGATAAATGTTTCACATATGTATCTGTGATCTTCACAAGCTGGACGGGGAGAAACGGCTGAATGCAGAAAAATTATACTACTTGTAGTTAAGTTCACGGTTGCATGTCAAAATAGAAGACATAATGCAGCTGAAAAAATCTTTGGACACAGAGTGGATCACAGGCACGCTTGACATATAATGTTTCTTTGTCTCCTAGAAATTCTCGTGTTTGGCATTCACTGTGCTTTGACAATATGTTGGCAATTGTACTTACTGTTGCCTGACAGAAAAGTATTTCTGCAAATATTTGGAACTATTGTTAACACTAAATCCGTTTTTTGTAGCACTTGCATCTGGAAGAAGCTGAAACCTTAAGTAAAGCTCCAGGGATACTTCCAGGTATGGTGCCTTCACAAATTACAGTTTGCTTATAATCTCTGTGTAAATCATGACAAATCTCTCTAGGACCATTAAAAGGTTAGAGGTGGTCTGTGGTGCAATACCACAACATAATATCAGGATGCTTTTTATTGGGAAAAAAATGAAAAAAAAATTTAACATTAATAGGAAACTAGAACAAAAAATGTATCCTCTATTCAAGTCTCATAGTCTTCTATATTTTATTTTGTTTTACTTTTAAAGTTAAATGCATTATTTTTTATTTTGTCACAAGTATGAATGTTGCTTCTATTACAAGCATTGAACATTTTTGTGTTCCTCGCAAGCCAGTTAAAAATAGACACCACTAAGAAAATAAATGCTTATCAAGTCCATAAAATGGACTGTATAACTGTTAAACCTTGGCTCTTTAGACTAGTCGGGTCAGTTAAATTTATGCAGTAGAATCAGCACATATATCACAGAGGTAATGTGATCTATTGAGGAATACTTATTCATTTTCCCAAGGCCAGGCAGTGTACTATTATTTCCTCCCTTCATCTGCCTTCCCAAAGTGGAATTTAGTTTGCTAGTGCCAAGGAATTGCATCCCTAATGCTTTATTGCAATGACTTCTACCAAGTAGATGATCCTGAATGAAGCCTGCAATATTTTACCTCTATCATTCCTTCAAGCCAGCATTATACCCCAACACCACAGAGATCTCCAAAAGGATTTATCAACATCATCACAATAGTATTAGAACTCCAATGCTAAAAGAATTAAAAATATGAAATATTTCCATAATAAATATAAGAAGTGGTTATGATTACAGGTAACCTCTAAAGACCCAGTTTTCTATTAGAAGGATAAAGGGGTACATGCACATGCACTGAACTGTTCTAATGCACTTGAGTATTACAGGCATAATGAACTGCTAAAAATCAGGAAAAGTTCTTGGAAATGAGTGAAATCTGCTTCCATTGTAGCTCTTGGAAATTCCACCATTATTAATGGAATGGGATCAAGCCAGGATTTGCATTTCCTGCCATGAGTCACTAAAAGCAATGGCTTGAGGCATTCAAAGTCAGGGTCTGTATGAAAACCTGTTTTGGTAGTCAGTAAATAGAAGGAAGTGCAAAAACTGTGCTGCATTTCTCGTAACATGAAGGTGCTATAGGTAAGACATATTTTAGCCCTGATTTTGGATTTGAATTTTAGGTATAATGGCAAGAAATGTTATTGATTCACATAGAAGTTTACATTTCTTTTCTCACTCTGGAATTAATTGTCAGCCTGTAGTCACTTGGAAAGGTGATTGGCAGCAATTTCAACACCAGACAATGATCTCTGCAGAAGATCTTGATATTCGAAATAGATTTGGAGGAGAAAACTAAAGAGAGCTGTCAGTTTTTTCATATAAACACCTCTAGGGAGTACAAGCTTCTAGTACTACCAAGAAGGATATTTTCACATCATAAAAAGAGCTCAGCTTGAACTTTAGGCCAACTGTTTTGAGTCTGGGTTTTCTTTTTTCAGCATCTTTCCAGAAGTGATGCTTTATAAGAATGGATTAATATAGAAAGTACAGCACCAGTCTTAAAAAATTGATGTGTGCCATTCAGTTCTGTGTTTCAGAAAAGAAGTACCAGGTGCCTCAGAGGAAAGTGGCTCAGTGTTCTTCAACCAGTAGTAAGGAGATAACCTGCGCACAGGGGAACTGTGCTCCTAGCACTCATAACTTAGAGAATACCTTATGATTTAAGTTTTCAAAGACAGTTTTCTCTTTCTGGAGAAATGTGGAAATGTGGGTTGTTTGGCTAAGTTCAGGGCTGTTCATTTAATTAGAGTTAGACATAATCATGTTAGAGCTTTCAGAGGCTGAAATAAATCTGCAACACATTAATTAACTTGTGGGTTATTACAAAGGTACTGTAAACCAAGGTTTCCTCATGCAGGACTGAATATCTGGATAACACAGTAAATTTCTGTATTATTTTTATGAAGCATGTGTGTCTTTGTTCATCTGTTTCGTGTTTTCTGTTTCTAAAATGGTGGTTTAGATTGTATATTAATAAAAATGTCCTCACTGAATGAGTTGTCAAGATTCAGAACAGGCTTCAAAGGGAAGTGTTTGAGTCATCATCCCTGAAAATATTTAAAAGACTTGTAGATGTAGTGATTAGAGCTATGCTTCAGTGGTGGACTAGTGTTTTTTTAGAGTTGAACTTCACAAAAGACAGCTTCCAACCCAAATTATTCTACGATTTTATGAATTCTAAATTTATATTCTCTACTGGGGCAAAAGAATTAACCCTTATTATTTCTTCACAACATAAGAGCATAATGAACAAGTGTGCTGGATCAGACCAGAAGTCTGTCTTGCCCAAGTACCTGTCTGAAACACTGGTTGAAAGTCAATGTGCACATCTGCACATAAGACTATGAGAAGGAAAAAAAAAATAAAAGCAAATACAGTGTCAATTCCCCAGAATAATCTACTAGCTTTCTGCCTGATATTCTATGTGTATTTCTGCTCAGGTTAAATGATAATTTAGTTCTTGTTTTAGTATTAATAATATTTGCTGTAGTTTAACAACTATTGTGCTTCAAATTGAATAATCTGATTCTTAAATATAAGACCCTAAGGTACAATCAATTTGTCCACATTGAGAAGTATTTTGCAGGTAAATAGATAACTACAACTATCAGATATTAAGAGATAAGAGATATTTAAAACTCCTATGTAGCTTTGGGTGCTAATTTTTATTTACTAGTGTATATTGTAAGATCGTAAAAAAACTTATGAATTACGATATTTAATCATACAATACACAAGTAAGAAGATGACCTGCACCAAAATTGTAATTACAGCCTAAAGCAAGAAAGATCAGGTCAATACAATAGTCAGCTGGGAAGAACCACCAAACAATAGTGAGATACTACTGATTAGTCTAATAATTGCTTCATCACAACAGCTAATGAGCTATTGCTGAGTATTGTCTTATGAAATGCCAAAGACATTTTCATTGAAGACTGTGAGAAAATCAATTGCACAGCTGAAACTCTGTAGAACAATGCAAAAAATAGGATTATACTTCTTCTATCATTATCCATTTTATTTTTATAAGCATGATGGGAAACCAATTATGATGACAGCTGTGATAAGTCTTCTTTAAAAATTGTACTGATTATGTCTTGTTTCAGATTACCCATATGAGGGATAACTAGAAAGAAAAATAAACCTGATCCTATATGCACAGTGCAGCCTAGTGTCTTCCTAATTCACTCTAACAGCTCTTTAAAAACAACTGAATTCAGTGAATAATCATATTAAAACTATATAAGTAGCAAACTTTGTTTCTAGAAGTATGATTTAAATCAATGGAAAAATTAAGATTATTTTATGTTGCTTATTATATGCATTGCTCTTCCTACCTGTGTGACTTCCAAAATACTTTCAGGGCTTCATTGTTTCGTATATGAACTTGTGTGTTTTCCACTATGGGGGTGAAGGTTGCGGTGGATGTCAGTGTGTATATATGTGAACATTTAGCACATTGCCCACAATCAGAATTTGGGATTGGAATGAAATAACAGATGACTGAAAGAGGAAAGACATCTGTATATATTTGAAACCACAGTGATTATTTATCTTGGCATTTGTTCATAACTAGTAGATTAAAAGTACCTCTTCCATAAAAAGTCAAATAATTTTTAAAAATAAATTGAAGGATTATTTATTAGATCCTTATCAAACATTAGCCTTTTAAATTTATTATAGAGACAGCCAAAATGCCTTCAATATTTTATTAAAAAGCATGTATGTTTTTCTTAATCTTCTTTTATGGATGGTCTTTCATTTCATGGACTCCTTTTAATATTGCAATAAATGGCACAGCTCTTTGTAGGGAAGGAATAATCAATTGAAAACTCACTTCTTAAAAAACTTGAGTTTCTCCTAGGAATCTTCTTAATAAGTGCTTTTTTTCCTCAAACTGTATGGGGCTTAGAGTTATCATATCTTGGCAAAGCTAACATTAATTTTTGTTAACCGTAAACAATCATAGCAAATTTTTCAGACATATAACCAGAATGTGACTTGATTTGTAAAGGCATTTAGATACCTTATTTTGTCATGCCTTCATTAACAGATTTCTTTCTACCTTGTGACACATGTAGGAAATCGTGCTCTCACTGCTCTACAGCTGAGAACTCAGGCCAAGGATAACCCATGTGGTTGGATAACATAGCCTGCGTGCCTCAATCAGAAAATGAACCCAGCTTTTCCAAGGCTGAAACCACAAAACTATTCACCCTTCCTTGGTAAATGGGCTTGCAATATATATTTCCACATGCTTTGTGTTTGCACTACCCCAGAAGCATTCACAAAATAACCTAATCATCTACAAAATAACCTAAATTCCTTACCACGATTTCTGTTTGATATGAAACTAACTAATTTTTTTTTGGTACATAATATAAACTTTCAATTTTTTTTTCATATTCTCACTCATTTTAAAACATATCTTGTTCCATAGCAAAAATTATATGTGGTATGAGTTCAAGCCAGCTCTGTTCAAACTACACAGTATCTTTCAAACATATGAAATATATTTGATCAACTATCTGGAAAATATGATTTTTCCATATGGCTTAGTTTTCACATAAGGGAGTTTAGTGTTTCTTTGGAGAACATAATATGCTCAGACAATTATAATGGGTAAAGAGTTGCAAACCACAGAGTGGGAGAAGCAGGTGTCCAGCTGGATTTTCACATAGGAAGGTCTTGAAGGTCACTGATGGTGATGAGGTCTCAGAGATTCCCAAATCCTCATAAAGCCATTCCTTCCTTTCCCAATACACTAATCTCCTACTACTCTTGATAATCCAGTGACTCAGGAAGCAAGGCCTGGTTTTTTTCCCTTTTGTTTGTCAGAAGCAGACTAAATGACAACAATTTTCTGAATTACTGTTTATTAGGGTAGAACGAGAACATTCACAAAGGTCACCACCCAGAAGAATATTCATTCATTGATGTATCAATATTTGTCTTCCTGCTGTCAGACTAGAGTCTCCAGAGAACAAAAACATAATGGCAGTAAAATTTACAGCCAGGTATGACTTTCCCCACTGCCCTAAAATGGGAACACAAACAATTTGATACCCTCGTCTGGCAGAGAACTGAGTGATGTCAGCCCATTATAAAGGGTATACTTGATAGTCACTTCCTTCTGCTTTCCATTTACAAAAAAGTGATGACTTTCATCCAGATGAGTTTCTTGATATTTGTCAGTTGTGTTTTATTCTCTCTTGCCTTTTTCTGTTTATGGGATTCAGCTTTGGTTATGATCCAAAAGGACATTTTTCTTGGTGTTTTCCTCCACCTGTTCTCTTTATAAATTATCTTTACCCCCATGATGTCCTCAGCTACCTTCAACTGAGGATTGTTTCCACAAAAGAGAATGCAAACACTGAAGGGAATTGTCTGAGGAAGAAGAACATTGAACAAATAATACAGCCCTCTTTGATCATTTCACTACTGCTATTTCTCATTCTCAATGCAGCAGACTTGGAACAACTTGTGAAGATTAATGAATACTAAAGTTAGTATGTTAATTGAGCATTGTAAATATTTCTACTTTTTGGGTTCATAGAGGTTATATATTAAGAACATTATACACAGCAGTTTTCAGATAGCCTCAGCAGCATAGCCATTTGGAAGGCTTTGATGTTTTCAGATTTAGCCTTTGGTAAATCTGCATCTGGTTTTTCACAGTAAAAATTGGCTAAAAGGAGCAACAGTGCTTTCTCACATATAACAAGAAAACCCACATCCCCCCAGAAGAACTGCCCTTTGAAAGGAAGATGAGCAGATAACCCTCATCTCAAATTAATTGGGATATGAGGAATCACAGGCAGGGGCACTGTTGGAGAAGAAGGAGCAGATGCAGGACATAAGGATCAGAAAGATACCACTCTATCAGATACGTGTGGTTTGCACTGTGTATGTTGAGAAGTTCTGCTATTAAGCAGCTCTAAATGGCCATGAATGAAAGTACAGCATCAGGTGGAGAATGCATTCACCTCAAACCAGAAGAGAGCTGGAGTGGAGCAGATTGGCCACCAGATCCCTGTAAGGGAGAAAGCTGAGCTGATGAGGGTCTTGGCTTTGTGTTGTCAGGAGTCAAGAAAGATGTGCAAGAAGGTATTTTCTGTTTCAGAATAGTTATTCACTTCCACATTTTGTTACAGGATAAGTATAATAACTGCCTTTCCCTTATTATAACAATAAATTAGTTAAATTAGTTCACTTATCTAGACAGTGTAAACAATCATAAATTCTGCCACGTAAAGAGTGGAGGTGCATGCCTTTGCCCAAAACAATGGCATATTAATGACATGTTATGCTCTTGACGCTGGTTTTCTTAAGTCTGTGAGAAAGAATCAGTGAAAAATCAAAGAAATGGAAGAGCAGAAAAAGTAAAAGATGAAAAAAACATTTAAAAAATAAATTCTTGGAATGTGACTCAGAAATCTTATGAGAAACAGTAACTACTTTCAGTGCTATATATATGGCATTGTTTCTAATTATTTAACTCCTTTTGTGGAAAACAAGGCTTTAAACATGAAAAGAAAGAAAAAAGTAAAGAGAAAGAAAAGGGGAAAAGAAAAAAAAAATTAAGAAAACAAGAGCAGTATCATTCTACCACCTTCAAATTTTCCCTCCAAACAGAAAACAGCCATGCATTTTGTTAAATACTTGAAAGAGGAGGGACAAAGTAGTGATTTTGTCTGTGTTAGTCACCATGGTTGCTATTGCTACTTGAACAGAACACATAAACTGTGCTGATTTCATTGCTGCTGGGTGACCCTGGAGGCAGGAGGCGCAACATGATACCTTCACACACCTGAGCTCTGCTCTCCACCCAGGCAAGGCACAACCAGATTGCCTGCTGGGAACAGCATCTTCTGTGTCCCAATCCATTCTGATAAGGATGGAGAGCCCCAGCTGACATGGGCCAAAGCTGTAAAAGGGATGTATTAACAATCTGTCATTGTGGAGAGCTATGAAAGAGGTTCTGAACCCAAATCCTGGCTCTTATTCAATTACTAACACTGACTAAAAAAACCCAACTAAGACTCTGCCACCCTTATTTTTGATTTGATGGTTCACTTCATTTGAGAGAGATGAAGTCCTGAGGTCTGATCCTGAATTTTTGAACACTCCAGTAGCCCAGATTTAGAGGTGTGATCTATGTCAGAAAAAAAAAAAAAAAAAAGAAAACTAAAGGCTGAACCTTGATGCAAGTGGTTGGTTGCCTTCACAGAACCCAGACACTACAGAGCTGGTTTAAAATTTGAATTCTTTGCACTTCCGAAAGAGGAAATTTTTATATTCTGGATAGTCGTTGTATTGTAAACACATTTTATTACATCAGTAAGCAAAACAAGAGCAAAGGTCATAACTACTACTAATAAAATCTATTTTATAAATACTTTTTACTCACTTATGTGTCATTTATAGTCATCATCTCTGCCCTGAAGGAGTATGTTATTTACTGATGACTTAAAGAGCATTCTAACTATTTTTGTACTTATGTATCTTGACAAAAAAGTTGTCCCCTGTCACTGCCAATCCTTCCATTCTTCTTATCTTGAGCCGGCTGATGCTTACAGCAATCTAGGATATTAAGGAAAGAGATTTTTTTCATTATTTCTATAAGAGTTTATCACCTATCATTTATAAATAGAAGGTTTACTACAAGGCAATGGCACATAAGATCTGATGAGATGTTTTTTAGCTTTAGGAAGGCTGTGGGGTAGATGATAGATTTTCCTCTTCAGACGAATTCTATCAACAAAGTCACTGAGGGTATGGACCTCTTTTAGCAGGCATGACAGGCATGAGCCTAAAACAGTGACAGTGGCTCAGATTTCCTTTATCCCTTCTTGCACACCTCACTTTCTGGTGTGCTGAATACTTGGAAAGAAGTTGGTATGTGCTCTGCACGTGTCTCAGGGAATGGTTGTTGATTGTCTGGGGTTGTATTTCAGATGTGGTAACTGCTCTTTAAGAAGTGTATTTTTGTACTCACTAATGCAGAGTTAGGCTCCAGGGTGGCTTGTGTTCAGATTGCATTGATAAGGTGAGAGAGGATTGTTTGCTCTCAGTCTCAGCTGTGCTGAAGTGTTGTAGTAACTTGTGGAGGATTTTATATTCCTCTGATTGTGTTTTCTGCTGAGGCTCTCTCCGGAGGAACAGAAGTGATAGCTGCATATTCTACAGGCAAATCCAAAGCTCTCAAGAGGCAGCCACCTGGTCAGACTTGAAGTTTTGAGCATGTTACATCTGCAGCACAGCACAATACTTCACCATGTGCAAAACAAATGCACAGGAACAGAATATCAGTAAATATCACAGAAATGTGCAGCATTATTTGGATAGAAGCATTCAGATCTTGACATCTTCATAAAATACGTGAAAAAGGAAATAGTCTTCACACTGTGGCTTTAGACATCTAATTTAGGTGACTAAACGATACCCTAGGCACTCTTCTCCACTCAGCAGAGTTCCAGGTCACCAGTTCACCGCCTCAAGCACCTCATCTGCATAGTTCAGCTGAAATGGTGTGAATTCTTTACATTGTCTCAGGTCTTCACCCTGTATGAGAACTATGAGATACAGATACTGAATGTTTTTTAAATTGCAGTGTCTCTTTCTCAGTAACAGACATTTCATTTTACAGGCCTAAATGAGGACATGTTTGTGTAGCACACACACATTATTTTGTGGAAACATTATTTTGTTAAGAATGTTGCTTCTGTGGCAGGGGGTTGCCATTAAGTGGAACAAGTATGCAAAAAGTATTTTCTCCTTTACTGGGAACAGCAGACAACAATGTTTTTGGAGCAAGGCTTTTTAGAGGTTCCTAAAGAAGCAGGGACAGTTTTGCTTGGGATTTTTCATGAGCTTGCCTTTCTGTGTGTACTGGCCTTGTTATGTGGATATCAGCTCTGGAATTACCACCAGTACCAAAACATCTAATGAATTTCCATTACATGCCACATGCAAACAGAAGTGGGTCAAGAGCTCATTCACAAGCAGATTACTTGTTCCTTCAGTGGGAAGTGGATGGGGAGACAAGGCTGCAGTCTCCTTGCTAATCCTTACTGATTAAGCAGTGTCCTTGCTCTGTGGTGAAAAAAGTTCTATTAAGTTCTAAATAGTGATGTGAGGCCACACAGGAGCACTCAGAAATCTTTACCAGCCATGGATTTGCTCTAGTAGCTCACAGAGATGAGAAAATTTTGGAACAAGCTCTACTTCCTCAGGGTTGAAATGCCAAGCACCAAAAGGTCAGCAGAAAGCAGCATGGTAAATCATGGAGTGATGATATTGCTATTTGCAGGGTGACAGACACAACAGGGAAAGTTTCTGTGCCAGCTGGAATGTCATGAAGGAGGGATCTTTTGGCCTTAGGTGGGGGAAAGCAACTTGGGAAGGGTAACTGAATACACCACGAGCCCAAGGCAGAAGAGATGAGATTTCTTCAGCTATAATCTTACTGACATGCTGAGAACTGTACCAAGATCACGTTTATTACTGAGGCACATGGATCCTACAAAGATTTGCATTTGTAGTATGTTAATCTGCCTGCTCTGATCCACCCTTTGCCTCCACGTACCCACTGGAGAAAGCCATCTCACAGAAGCATGAACAAATCTAACTAGTGTAGAAGCAGTAGATTATTGTTGTTTCAAAACCTATTTTCCTGGTACAAAGAATTCAGTATCAGACTTAGTAAGACAAAGTTCCACACTGATGTCAGCAGGTTTGTGGGAAAGACAGCAAAAGGGTACGTGGCATCTTGGCAAAACTCCCCAGTTGTTTCAAGGACAAAGTGGAATTTTACAGGGAATTTTTGGTCAGCTTTTTCCAAGAAGTCTGGAGAATTTATTCCCACCTGGGGGAACTTGGTCCTACCAACTAATTTGGAGAACAGGAAAAAGGAAATTGCACACTGGAGGGGTTTACAGTAGACAACGGAGCAATCTCCTTATTGCTTAAACATGCAAGCTGGATACTGTTGAGTCTACCTCTCCTTTGTTGTGGCACCCCCTTCCTCCCCCCAAAAAAGCTGAATAAACATGAAAGATCAGCGGACGTATTACGTTTTACACAACCGAGTGTGGCTTTATAGGGCTTTGTTACATCTTGAAAAGATTAAGTGCACCTGCATGTGAAGAGCCTCCATCCCTCTGAACAATCAGGCAAAAGCACCTCGGTTACCAAGGGCACAGGCCAGGGGGCTCCAGGTTTGTAACAAAGCTTGTTCAGCCAAGACTGGAGCCTCTAATTTCTGAGGAGCAAGGCTGCCATCCAGTGGCTCTTCTCGGGCACAAAACTGAATTTAACAACAACAGGTTTGGAGAAAAAGTTCGTGTTTTCTTGATTTAAGTGGGGATCTGTGAATCTGCTAATTTCTTTTTTGTGTTAATATTTAACGCTGATAACACACCAGCAGCAAACAACATGGAGAAAAGAAAGGTTATGAGCTTACTTTAAATCATCACTAGCTTTTGTTCTTGTTGACTTGGATTTTAAATGTATAACTTGATAATTGTTCTGCCTGCATGAAGCTATAGATAAGCCCAAAATAATTTTTAAAAAATACCTCCCTGTGAAATAATAGTGTTCTGTTAGTTTATATATAATATTTTTAAATGGAAGACACATTCATACATAATTCAAAACTGGTAAGAATAATTTCATTCTTCAACAGGATTTGAATCAGGCCCTCTTTGAATATAAAGGGAATTTGAAGTTATGCAATATGAGGGAAAATTATCATGAATATTATATATATTCATCTCTGAGGACTGACAGATCTACAGGTAGCATTAGAAGGAAATTTCCTGAAGTTTATCCCCTTGCAGATCCCACTCAAACATAAACGTTTTTATCTACTGAAAAGCTGAAGCTCAGGCTGGCGAATAAGGCAGAAGGATAATCTGCTCCCGAGGCGAATCATATAAATTCCCTTTGCCTCCATTTCCTCCTGTCTAAAACAGGGATAATGCTTGTCTAGCTTCCAGGCAAGATGTGAGATTCAATGCGCTGTGAATTACAAAGGATTTCAAGCTCCTCAGAAACAAGAGAGTATTTGTGTACTTCTTAATACTGTTTATACAAGACAAAAATCTATCAAAGGCTTGAAGGAGGCTGCATTGCCCAACTTCTTCCACTCTGCCTCTCCCCAGCTAATACTTCTTAGCAGACCCCCTGTCTCCCAGGGCACCGGTGAAGATGGGGGTCTGTCCTTTTTAAATGTTATTATTAACTTCAAGTATTCTTGTTTCAATAAACTCACTAACAAGGATGAATCAATCTGTTTAGTTTAACCAAAAGAAAGCAAAGGCATAGTTTTACCACAGTTCAGGGGCTCTTTATTGGGAGACAGAATTCAGCTAATGAAGAGCTCTCGACCACAGAGTGCAAAACTATAGTAACACTCAGTACTAAGATGAAATGGGATAAATTCAGATGCAAACAAAGGCAAGAATGCCAGCAGTAAGAATGCTTAAGAACCAAGGTAGAAGGAGTTGTGGTACGTTCAGAGTCAGGACAGATGTTTAAACAAAATGCAGGGTTTTTTTCTGGAAATCATTCATTTGGAACAAGAATTTACTGGTAGAAATCAGATAACCTCTTTTACCCCACAGATCAAACTAGACTATCACAAGCCCTTCTCTAACCTTTGAATGTGTTAACATACGGAGTAGTTTGTAAAAATTGATCCATTGCTAGAAATACTTTCTAGGAATAGAAGAAATCATTACAGTTGGTGAAAGGAAAGAAGAAAAACATCTGAAGTAAGTTTAAAAATGGAAATACAGTGTAAGGAACAGCGGCTGATTCTTACTGGGAATTAATAAAATGTTCACAAATGTGTCATATGTGAAGTATCAAAATATTTTATACAGCCATATATTTAGTAATGCAATTAGGAATGTGGGTTTTTTAATGGGAAAAAAAGTTAGTCCTAATTTTCTATTTTTTTTACTTTTGTCTTTTCTATTTCCTGTAGAGACAACAGAGCATCTTGATGTATTCATTTTCTTCATACAAAGGTGGAACAATAAAACCTCCAACATTTTATGGTGAGCAACACTCCTCTCCCATTTGCTTCATCTTTTGTCCCCAGCCCTTTAGATGGATGAACTTGATTAGAAAGTGAATATTTCATAGCTGAAATTAATGGAATTTTTTATTTCAGCATATTGGGAGGATAGGCACTTTTTCTGGGTTTTGGTAATTCTGAGTGAATTAACCTTGCTTCTCATTTGACATGTAAAAATCAGACATTTAGGTATGAGGTAGCTGAACTCCACCTTCTGTTTCCAGCACAATCTAAACTAGAACCCCTTAGGGGGAGCACAAGTGTCTTTCTTTACTCAAGACAGGTTTCATTATTATTTTTGAAATTTTAGTCTATTTTTATTCAAATCCTGTCACAACCCTTATTGGGCTTTTTTTTTTTGTTTGGTTTTTTTTTTGTTTTTTGTTTTCCAAAATGTATTATACTTATTAAACAAAAGAAAAGAAAAAAGGTATTTTACCTCCTGTTGGTCAAAATCCAGTCCATTTTACTTAGGATGGTAATTCTATTAATGAGCTTGAGGTCATTCAAATAGAGGGCTTCCAAAAGACCCTCATTTGTCAGAAAATTTAAGCCAGAAGAATGAAGCAGCTGTATCTCTCTCATCCAAAATTCACTACAACAGAATTACTTAACAATTGCTATACAATTAGAAATTAATGCCCATTTCATAGATTAGACATTAAGTACCTATGTAAGTTGTCAGATACCAACACTGCTCTAATTTGGAAACATACCTTCTATCCTTAAATACAAAATTCTGTCTAATAACCTGTTCTTATTCTTATTTCTTTGGTCATGCTACAAGCATGTCGCAGTTCCCTAAAATGAACCAGCGATTTGAAATATGTAATTTTAAAAATTATAATGTTTGTTCAGCATATATCTTCACAGGCCCTTGCTGCCTATAATAATAACAAAAAAAAAATAAAATATGATGACTTTAAAAAGCAAGAAAACAAAAAAATCCAATCCAAACCAAAAAATCCACAACTAATCCTAGCTGCTGCACTATAAGGAGGGTATAAATGGTCTTCCTCACATGATGTCCAAGATGACAATACAGATCTCCTTTTCCTTCTAACATTTTATGAATTGGGAAGCATTGTTCTATCTTGTCTATTCCAGCTGGGTTCTGAAACAAAAATGTGCGCCTGAGCAAGGACAGCAGACCCTGGTTTAACACTGTGCAGTTTTAGCTCTCTCCTGGAAACCTTTCAGACCTGTGCAGTGAGAACAACTTGACAGATGCAGCCACACATCCAAGTTTTATTTTGCAATGTTTTTTCCTTATTTCCCCGTGATTTATGCCTGAGATATGGAATAGCGTCAGACGAAAATTATTGCAGTGAGCAAGAGTACCCTCTAGTGGTAATCCATCGCCCCAGACAGACCTTTCCTTGGTTTTCAGTGTTTTTTCCATGAAGCTTTATTTCTCAAGTTAGCACCAGAAAGCCTTTGGCTGTTCAGAGGTACAGAGAAACCATGTCTCAGCCTAAACTCTTACAACAGCCTCTGCCTCTGTGGTGCCTCAGAGCTAGCGCTACATCTCATGCAAAAAGGCCTAGCAACCTTTTATGCTCAGAAGGTCTCTGGGAGGTGCCTGTCCCTTTTGCAGCCCAGAATCATGCCTTTTTACCTACTATATGACCCAATATCACCGTTTCCTGCCCCGTGACATGACCTATTGTGTGAACCTTTGCATACTAGAAAATTAGGTATTTAAGACATCTCAGTTCTTTGCTGGTCACAGACTTGAAAAAACTACAGGTGTTGAAGCTGACCAGACCTGCAGGATTAGTCCAGTGAAGATATCAAATACTAAATCTGAAAGCCCATTTTATTCTGTCATAAATTTCCATATGGAATTGACATTTTCCTGAGAGGTTAACTGGTAGGATGCATCCCAGAAGAGACCTATGACCTATCAGGGAAAGAGCGTGGATACCTGGGAGAATGCTCCTCTCCTGTTGGAATTCCAGGGCTTTGGGTACTTAACTTGGATGGCTCTGTAGTGTCAAATGCCATTTCTCTCCTGGTCTATAGGTATTCATACAGCCCTTGACACTGTAATGACCAGAATACCCAGGTGACTTGGAAGGAAATTCCACACATCAGAAAAAGTTCATGGAAAAAAACCACGTGGAGTAGCACATGTGAAACAATCCAAATCTGTTTGAAATGTAAAGCTATTCCAATACATGTAAGTGACAATAAAAGAACTATTTATCTTCGAGTAAAAAGAGCAGCTGTGAAAACATTGGCTTTTCTCAACAGGGGCTTCTTCCAGGTGAGCTAAAATATTATCCATAAGCATATCAGAGCTGAACATTTATTTTTTTGAGATTTACCAAGTAATTCCTGTGGTTATTATTTATTATTTTTAGACCTATTTGAGTTTTTAGATTTTTTTTTTCTTAAAGGCCGACAAATTTCAACCTCTTTTAAACTGAAATGGAAAGCTCATGTATAGGATTTGTCTGTTTGTTTTTGGGGGTTTTTTAAATATTATGCAAAATATCTTAAGAAGAAATTCTATAAAAACATCATTGCACCATTTCTTTGAGTTTTGTTAAAAATTCTCTTAAGTGTAATGGAGTTTCAAATGTATGAAAACAACTAGTTCTATAAAGATGACATGTTCAAGTGCTTCCCTTTTAATAAAAGCTCATTTTCATGGAACAGGAGGTTTGAGCAATTGTATTCAATTCTGATATTTATTTTACAGTATCATTTAGAGATTCTGGCCAAAAACTGAACTGTACAAAATATTTATATCAGTTTACAGTAACTGGTCATGCTTTAAAAAAACTGAAAAAAAAACAACACCCCAATAATCCAAGAAAAATCCCTGGCCATCTGAATAGCCATGATGTATAATACAGAAGTGGTGACTGAGTCTTTCACAAACTTGGCTCAGAAACAGTCCAGTCTGATTTTTCAGAACCTTTGAGCACACATAATTCTCACAGATATGAAATGGAAAAAGGGATGAACACAGTTTTTCAAAATTAGCCCTTAGGCTATTTGTCCACCTCTTTTCAAACAGCATGACTGAGCTGCAACTTTAGTCAGTGTTCTATACCAAGTCAGTACCTTAAATAAAAAAATATCATTACTCTATAATGATTTATCTTACTCTTTGGCCTGATCCTGCTTTGTACTCTGAGTATTTGTTGCTCCTTTGGTTTATGTACTTGAGTTTATCATTTTTATTACCGCATAGTGCCACATTAACTTTCCCTAATACTAAAGGTTACTTACTCTGCTCTATTCAGAAATATCTTGTGGACACTAGATTTTGGCTCAGTGGCCTAAAGAGTTTTACTTTTCTTTCTCCCAGTTTTCCAACCATACTGTGAAGAAGAGATGGGATGCAACCGAATGCCACCTGGCTTTTGAATGTCTCCAAAGCTTTTATCTGTTCATCCAGATGGCTCAATTTGCATTGACAGTTTTTGTGGCCACTTCAATTAGCTTAAGCTGCTTCATGGTGCATCTAATTATTTCAGTATGCATTTAAAAAGAACCTTAAATTCAAGAGCAGATTTTAAATCAAATGCTGGAAGGAAAAAAATCTCACAAAAAAAAGCAAAACCCCCAATTGTCCCCAAAGTGTTTAAATATGTGGTGATGAATTTCCAATCCTGTAGACTACATAATGTTAAATGACTTTTTAATTATTTATATTTTATGTATATATATAAATAAAACTTGCTGTGGTACAGAAAAGACCATTCATATTTTGAGTGTTTTTCTAACTTGTTTTTTCTTTTTCTGTTAGACTGTAGCACATTCTGCATTCTGAAAATCAATATTACATATAGGCCATTGTTATGTAAATACCCATATGGAGCAAATTTTACTTTCACGGAGGTTACCGTAAGAAGATTAATTCTAGATCAGTTTTTACTAACATAGAGGAGACAATTGTTTGACTGTGGTTAAATATATTTATTTCTTAAAGTTCAAGGAAAACAAACTGGAATTTTTTAATTATAGTTTGAAGATTAACCCAATCCCAAACACTTCAAGAAATACATTTTGCATATAGTAGGAAAAATCTTTTTGTTCTTTCTTGTGTTAGAAAAAATAAAATAAAATTAAATTAAAAAAGGCTTTGGGTCAGATTGTTCTGGAAGACAGTATTTCATTTTTAATATGATCAAAAAAATGTTTTGGGTGTATCCCACAAAATGAATTTGTTGTCAGCCTGACTGTGCCCCATTAACATTTGCCAGCATTGATTAATATGGCACTTGTTAAACTTTGTCAAACCTAAACCATCTCAGATCTGCTGTATATGTATAACTGATCTGTATCATAATCTCTTCACATCCTAGAGACTTCAGATTTACCATACATTCCAATCAGCCAAATTTGTGAGCCATGTAGAGGTTTCTTCTGGAGTTCTGATCTATCAATGGATAGAGATTCCTGCTCAAAATTTTAGCTTACCATACAAATTGCTAGAGCTGATATGTTGCAGTGTGACTTCAGTGTAACATCCCACAATCTCTGCTTCATCATCTTATTTCAACTACATTTCTCCTTTAAGTTTATCTTAATTGTAGTGGTGCTGCTTGAAGTTTTAATGAAGATATATAGCTGCCTTTGTATTCATAAACAATTGGAGAAATATAAATGGAGCAAGGAGAAGAGATAATATAGTCAAGTTATTTCAATTTTTTTCTGGTTCAAGCATAAAAAAAATAGCATCGAGACACAACTTCAGTGGAAAGGAATAGTCTGATTTGTGATTTGATTGAGCTGAAACTGGGTTCTACTGCCTTAAAGTATTTGTGGGTTTGTTTGGTTTTTGTCAACCATGACTGTGCATGTTTTTTACCCACATAGAATGACAAATATTATAATAAAGAACAGAAATTGCTTAAAAAATTGAAGTAGGCAAAAGGAATACCTTATGTTCATAAGGGTAAGGAACAAATATCATGACTGGTATTTTTCTACTCCACAATTCCAAAGTGCATTTGCACCCCTCCAGTAACATTGCATCATGTTTTAGTTTGTGATGAGTTTGACAAAGCTCCCTGACCAATAGTTTCCACTAGAAGATGTCGTCTCCTTAGTCATGTCTGTGTGACTATTGATGTATATGTAAGTCATTATTGAGACTTACTGAGGCATTGTATTGCTCCAACTTCTTGAACAGAAATCAGATAAACACATTGAGGGAATGACTATTTTTCAGGAAAAGCCTCATGTGAGCTCAACTTAATACAGTTGTATGATTTTACCAGAGGTTTGTTTTAATGATCACATTTCATTTTAGATCTCAGGTTTTAAAGCTCTGCATTATTCTTTGAAGAATGCACAGCTAGTAGAGAGTGCCCAAGGAGAGTCACAGAGATGTTGAAGGGACTTGAGGGTGTCATGGTTTTTTCGACAGGACATTGCCAGGAGGACGCACGAAAAGAGGGCAACCAGGCTCTAAGCTTAAAGTTGCAAAAAGTGTTTAATTACCTAACAGAGTTGGAGGATAAATGCAGGCAAAAATAAACTTTTCATACAGTTTTGGTTCACTCCCCCCTCCCTCTTACGAACCTATAGTATTCACCCCCTTTCCTCCTTTACAGTCAACAAGCCAGGTGGTGGGGGCAGGGTGTGGGGTCTCTTTTTAGTCCACAGAGCAGATTCTCAAATTTACTCATCACCACAATTCTTTTACTACAAATACTCTTTATCTTTACTTATTTCTCTCTCTCTCCAGACAGTTTTCTTTTCTGCTCTCACCCCCACCCTCTTAAGAAGCAGTCTCTGCACTCACCCCCTTCCTTTTTTTTTTTCCTCTTTCCAAACCAGCAACACACACAGGGGGCAGGTTGAGGGGTCCTTTGGTCAGTCCAATCAGGAAAAGAGGTTCTCTACTTAGCCAGGGGGTCCTTCCCACAAGAGACAGTCCTTTGAGAACTTCTTTGGCGTAGGTCCAATCTCACGAGCAACATCCCGCCCGAAATTCTGCTGCAACATGAGTCTTTTTGTCCATAGGGTGCTGTGCAGACTCTCCCAAGCCGAGGCCAAGCTGCTTCCATGCCAGGAGCAAGGCCTTTCTCTCCTTTGCAAGGCCTTTGCAGTTTTAACTCTTAGATGAGACTCCCACTGGTTCACAGTCTTTTCCAGGCATCCACCTGCTCTTCTGGCGTGGGCTGTGGGTGATTTTCTGCACCCCTGTGGACTCCATGGGCTGCAGGGGGACCTCCTGCCCCCCCATGGCCTTCACTGTGGCTAACAGAGGGTTTTCAGCTCCAGCACTGGGAGCCCCTCCTCCCCCACCTTCTTCACTGACCTTGGCGTCTCCATGCTGTTCTCCCTCACATATTTTCACCTCCACCTCCTCCTCCTCCAACTACAAAGAAGTGAAAGAAGTGCGTGCCTGCTTTGTTTTGAATTTTTCTTAAATATGTTTTCACAGAGGCGTAACTAGCACCTCCAATTGGCCCAAACTTGGCCGGCAGCATGTCCATCACCTTCAGAGCCATCAGAGATTGGCTCTGCTGGACTTGATGTAAAAACTTCCAGAACTTGCACTCAGGACACACAGGAGCCATCTTTGTGCCACACCCCACCCCTCAGACACCTCCCCAGACCTACTACAACAGCTTCTGAGGGGTCCAAATTTCTCTTAGATGTTAAAAACACTTCACTGATGTTTTGGGCCAATCAAAACCACCACATTCCACCCCTCGCCTCTGCGAAACACATATTTAAGAATCATCAAAATCAACACGCTATATAGAATAAATCCACCCCTAGGACTTCTACTACAATTCTACTTTAAAACAGAAATTAATTCTTGTTTGCCCATAACTTCTCCTGGTCAGTGTCCTTATCTCAAAACACTCATGACTCTTTCCCCGTACGGGCCACCAAAAAATGTCATGGTTTTTTCGACAGGACATTGCCAGGAGGACGCACTGAAAAGAGGGCAACCAGGCTCCAAGCTTAAAGTTGCAAAAAGTGTTTAATTACCTAACAGAGTTGGAGGATAAATGCAGGCAAAAATAAACTTTTCATACAGTTTTGGTTCACTCCCCCCTCCCTCTTACGAACCTATAGTATTCACCCCCTTTCCTCCTTTACAGTCAACAAGCCAGGTGGTGGGGGCAGGGTGTGGGGTCTCTTTTTAGTCCACAGAGCAGATTCTCAAATTTACTCATCACCACAATTCTTCTACTACAAATACTCTTTATCTTTACTTATTTCTCTCTCTCTCCAGACAGTTTTCTTTTCTGCTCTCACCCCCACCCTCTTAAGAAGCAGTCTCTGCACTCACCCCCTTCCTTTTTTTTTTTTTTTTTTTTTTTTTTTTTTAAAGTTGCAAAAAGTGTTTAATTACCTAACAGAATTGGAAGATAAATGCAGGCAAAAATAAACTTTTCATACAGTTTTGGTTCACTCCCCCCCTCCCTCTTACGAACCTATAGTATTCACCCCCTTTCCTCCTTTACAGTCAACAAGCCAAGTAGTGGGGGCAGGGTGTGGAGTCTCTTTTTAGTCCACAGAGCAGATTCTCAAATTTACTCATCACCACAATTCTTCTACTACAAATACTCTTTATCTTTACTTATTTCTCTCTCTCTCCAGACAGTTTTCTTTTCTGCTCTCACCCCCACCCTCTTAAGAAGCAGTCTCTGCACTCACCCCCTTCCTTTTTTTTTTTTCCTCTTTCCAAACCAGCAACACACACAGGAGGCAAGTTGAGGGGTCCTTTAGTCAGTCCAATCAGGAAAAGAGGTTCTCTACTTAGCCAGGGGGTCCTTCCCACAAGAGACAGTCCTTTGAGAACTTCTTTGGCGTAGGTCCAATCTCACGAGCAACATCCCGCCCGAAATTCTGCTGCAACATGAGTCTTTTTGTCCATAGAGTGCTGTGCAGACTCTCCCAAGCCGAGGCCAAGCTGCTTCCATGCCAGGAGCAAGGCCTTTCTCTCCTTTGCAAGGCCTTTGCAGTTTTAACTCTTAGATGAGACTCCCACTGGTTCACAGTCTTTTCCAGACATCCACCTGCTCTTCTGGCGTGAGCTGTGGGTGATTTTCTGCACCCCTGTGGACTCCATGAGCTGCAGGGGGACCTCCTGCCCCCCCATGGCCTTCACTGTGGCTAACAGAGGGTTTTCAGCTCCAGCACTGGGAGCCCCTCCTCCCCCACCTTCTTCACTGACCTTGGCGTCTCCATGCTGTTCTCCCTCACATATTTTCACCTCCACCTCCTCCTCCTCCAACTACAAAGAAGTGAAAGAAGTGCGTGCCTGCTTTGTTTTGAATTTTTCTTAAATATGTTTTCACAGAGGCGTAACTAGCACCTCCAATTGGCCCAAACTTGGCCGGCAGCATGTCCATCACCTTCAGAGCCATCAGAGATTGGCTCTGCTAAACTTGATGTAAAAACTTCCAGAACTTGCACTCAGGACACACAGGAGCCATCTTTGTGCCACACCCCACCCCTCAGACACCTCCCCAGACCTACTACAACAGCTTCTGAGAGGTCCAAATTTCTCTTAAATGTTAAAAACACTTCACTGATGTTTTAGACCAATCAAAACCACCACAGAGGGGAAGCCATGTGAGGAGTGTATGAGGTCACTTGGTCTGTCCAGTCTGGAGGAGACTGAGGTGAGACCTCATCATGGTCTCAGCATCCTCGTGAGTGGAAGAGGAGGGGCAGACACTGAATTTTATCTCTGGTGACCAGTGACAGACCCAAGGAAATGGCCTAAAGCTGAGTCAGGAGAGGTTTAGGTTGGATATCAGGATTAAGTTCTTCACCCAGAGTGTTGAACTTCAGAACAGGCTCCCCAGGGAAGTGGACACAGCACTGAGCCTGACAGAGTTCAAGGAGCATTTGGGCAATACTCTCAGGCATGTTCAAACAATATACTACAGTTAACAAAAAAATATCTCTACTTAACATAGCAGAAACCAAAACAAGTTCTCTTGGATTTACAGACAAAAGTGTGGCAACTTTAATCCCTTTTTAATGTGTAAGCACACAACAAAAAGAAAATAATACAATTTGATAGATCATGCAATGAAAATGAGTTAAGCAAAGTTAGTGGATGCTTTGTTGCCATAGGCTGAGAACACAATTACACTGGTTCTTTGCATGCTCAGAAGCTTGTTGAGCAGTGGGAATTTGAACATGTGTCTGAGCCTTCTGTGCAATTATTTTATATCTCACATTGCTGATTGATTCTGACTAAGCAGTTTTCCTTTCTGTCATTTGTCATGTGCAGCAGGAACATTCTTCTGTGCTTTCTGTTACATTCCTTATTCCTCAGGGTCCACAATGTTTCAAGGTTCACACTGTCCTTTTTTAAAATTCCAGTGTTTTTTTACAGTGTATTTGCCCCAGCAACAGACAAAAGAAGTCCATCCACTTCTTGCATAACCAAATTGGAAAATATTCCAGAATAAAGAAAATATTAAATAGAGCAGAAAAAAAAAGTCACCATATGGATGCTATTGGTGCAGAAGGAGAATAGCCAAGTGCACTGTAGAAATTCCCACTCGGAAGACACAAGGAAGCAGTGTTTGTTTAGCTCACACTGCTGCCAATCCAAAGGACTATCATGACTTGTAAAGTAAACCCAGGAGGTGGAAGGATTGTCTCATAAAGGGAAACAAATATTGTAAATTCAGTTTTCATTGTGACCAAATGTACATGAAGAATGTATTAAAAATTTGGAGAATCCCTCTCAGTGCTACCATATGTGAAATTACAAACCAGCCCAAGATCCAGCTAACTCAAGGTTATGAGGCACCTCTAGTGACAGACACCTTCAATCTAGGAAGAAGTTTTAGAGCCAACAGCTGGTAAAAAGTCAAAAATCATATCAATTTGGACTGAAAGAGAGGCCCATACATTTAAAAACCAATTAACCATCATTAACTACCATCTGACTAGCCATCATTAATCATATTTTAATAATACTGGTGCACTTGCATCTCTGTGGGGATCACATTGGGATCATATAGGTTCCATATTGAATTTCCTAGCGAAATATGTAATGATATCTGGAAAATTACAGTAAATTGCATCTTTGAGATGTAATATTAGGTCTGTAAGAGGATGGAGGAATGAATGAGGTATGAACCCGTGAAGATGACAGATGCTGGACTCCAGTGAGCAAAGAGCCTGAGCTCTCATTAAAAAAATTGTGAAAGAAAATCATCCAGAGAAAAGAAGTGAAATCAGAACAGTCTGTGAAGGTGACAGTTGGAGAAGGAAAACTTAATCTTTGTCTACAGTTTAGCTGGGAGATTAATTTACAGTAGATTTAATTCATTATCATATTGCTCAAAAACCCCCACCTTTGAACAAAATATTGTATTGAGCAAAAACAGTCTGCTGAAAGTTTATGCAGGAGCCAATAAATGTCTACAAAAAACCCTGAAAATTTGTATTTTCTCTGAGACTGTTTTTTGTAACTCAATGGCTTGTGAATTCTTCATTGCATCCCTTTGCTTTCTGAAACACAGCCAGGGTGAGGATGTCTTAATAATGAAAGATGAGCAAGGGAAGAAAGAGTAGCCTGTGGCTACTGAATCACAGGCCATACCACAGATCCCCTCTTCTGTACTGAGTTGAAGTTTATTCCAATCTCAGAAGTTGGTGGAAGATAAAATTTTGGTTCTTTCAATATGCATTGTTGCTTTTAGCTCAGAGTGAATTTAAGGGTGTGTGTTTCTGTCACAACATTCTTGTTTTATATCTGAGGATTTTGTGTAACCTGGCTGAGAAAAAAATGCAAAGCAATGTTTTGAAGTTGAATATATGTTACACTAATTGGGAATAGACAATACATATTCTACCATCTTTTTTCACAACTTCAAAACTAGCTTTTGATATTAAGTAACACCTCGAAGCCTGCTCTGGATCTAATACCTGAGTATGATTTTCAAAAAATGTCTCACCCTTTTTTTATGAAGATCAAAAAAAAATCTCATCTTCTCAGTAACCAAAGAAGTAGAAGTGGTTTGTGTAAGTACACAAATACTGCAGATTATAAAATAGTGGCAAAAAAACCCCGGCAACCTTTTTAAACTTTTAATGATCAAAACTAAATGCAATCTGGCAAAAATTCATCACATGGATTCTAGCCTTGATGACTGCATTCTGTTTTTTCATTAATTGTCAGACTACAAAGGTCATCAGCTGCACTTCCCTGCAGTGAAAAATAGCCACAGAGAAATGTTAGGACCAAAATTTTTCATAAGCATTTGCACATTGTCCCATTCTCCCTCATGGTACCCTATAATCCACAAATCATCCCTGCTGAGCAAGGACAAGTCTGAAACCACTCATGTGCTGTCCCAAAGACCAGGCATTACTGCATACTTTAAAATTCAGTTTGATTAAAGCATGTGGACAACATATTTAAGTCCTTGGTTCTGAAAGACCTTGGTGTTGAGGAGTTTTCTTAGAACTTGAGCAGACATCATTTACATTCTTGTATACATCATTGTCTACAACAAGCTGTGAGTAAACAACTCAGCTAAACCAAGCAGCATAAGGAATCAGTATTGAGTTATCTTGTTTGACAGGAACAGCATATAACTGGTATATGGACGGACAAAATAGCACAACAATTTAAATTGTATCAATGCTGCCTGTCAAATGCAGAACAGTTTTAAACTTATTCTATTTTTGGTTTATATTTCTGCTGCTTCAACACAAGGCAGCAGTTAGGACACATCTGTATTAGACTCTGTGCCTATGAGAGTCCTTATAATCCAGCCATAAAATGAAGTTAGGACATTTTAATAGGTTACACAAATAGTGACTACTATACATCCTTTCTTCAACTGTTAGTGAACTGTATAAAACTGTAATTTAACCCTCTTTTCCTGAACTTTATGTTACTTTATTTAGCTTCATCTTTGCCACAGTTTCAAGTAAATCAAGTATAGCAATATTAATTCCATACCAACTATGTAAAAATTCAGTTTCTGAAATTTTTTTAACTTGAAAATTAATTTCTGTTATTCTAGAAATAATTACTTAGTTGCCTGGAGATATGCTGTAATCTTAAAACTTGAGTAGTTCTAAATTTTCTGAAATTGTGTAGGGAAATTCACTGTGGCTGCTTTGGCATTCTGAATTAAATAAATGCCAATCACTATTTGAGGAAGTTTATTTTAACCACTTCCTTTCTGTCAGCTGGAAGTCAAGAAACCCAACAGCTCTTTGAAAGATGAGATTTAGAAGCTGTTCAAGTTTAAATGGTTCTGGGTTCATGTTCTTTTATTACTTCAGTTAAGATCATTAATAATTAAATATTTATATTAAATCTGTAACAACTGCACTATTGGAAACATGGTAGAAATTTCAATTGAAAATGTTATTCCTTTGGATAATGAAAATGCACTGATTGAAATTTTTTTTTTTTTTAAATTTCATATACTCCTAAACATGTCTCTAATTGTGATATACTGCATATTGCCCCAAGTCCATTTTTATCAGGGTAATTAACAGACTAAATTTGTTTGCCAAAGCCGGAGTTCTGACAACTGTTTCCCATTTTGATTCAAATAATTTCTTTCAAGATAAGGGATAAACAGAAAAAAAATAAAAACAATAATATTTTAAATTAAAAAGTGCAATATTTTGAAACCATTTCTGATTTTCTGAAAAACACTTTCTCCTGTTTAATAACAAAGTGGTGGTATTAAATCTCTAACCAAATTTAAATGTACATTCAAACATATTTAGACAAAATTCAGTCTGTAATTGAAGCTCAGTGGACATGGATCACTTATCAAAATGTCACAAGGGTTTATTTTTCTTTCTTAATTCCATCCATCAGGTGTTTTTTGTCATTTAAAAAGTTCCTGAGAGCAATAATAAAAGAACTGATGTCTGATGCAAGGTTTCTGTTTCTTTATAGGCCTTTTTGAGGAAAGAAGGGGACTTTGACATCTTGAAGGTGTACTTGTAAAAGTCAGGTAGTAAAACAGAAGAGAATTTTTTGCAATCCAATATCAGAGTTAAACATGATGTGGTTGATCTGTGGATTTAGACTGGAAAACAGAGCATGGGCTGCTGTAGCTCCTGTACAGAAAACTCTACTGCTCACTGTCATTCAGCCTCTAGCCACAGAAATCACAGGGAGGGACAGATTTTCAGAACTTTCCCAACTGGAAAGTCTCTGTACTCAGCAAGCAAGGGAAGATGAGCATCCTACCTTTAGCCTTCATCCTCAAGGGAAGGAAGATTTTTACCTGGAATCAGAGAATTCAGAATCAGACATGTGGCTCAGGAAGATGAACAAGCCTAAGTCGTAAGACCAATATCCCAAACAGACTATGACTTTCTGAGGGATGTTTTGCATTTTCTGATAATGTTGCCACAACCTCTCACATAGAATATTTAATGTTAATCATCCACCTTGAAACAAACAAAAAAAATAATAGCAAGAATAATGAGATCCACAAAGATCAAAGCAGGCTACAGTTGGTACAGTTTTGCCAGAGAAATGTGTCCAAGACATTTTGACATGAAGAACATATTAAAATTTATTTTAGCTCCAAGAGGAAAAGGAAACAAAAATTTGTGGTCACAGTAAAAGCTTCTGAGTAGAACGAAGGAGGTGATATTATTTTTAATCATCTTACATTTCATGTTCAGTGAATGAAAACTCGATGTGATGTTCATTGTGTTTGTATTATTACTAATAATAATAACCTCTCAGAGACATGGCAAACACTGATGGGGAGACAGGTTGACAGTTTCTTATCAAGTAGTGTAATTGAACTACCATCCAAACTCATATTAAATTGGCTGAATCCAGGGCTCTGGCAAGACACAGAAGTAAGGTTTTAGGTTCCACAAAGAGCACTGACATAGCTCAAAGAATCCTCCAATATGCTGAAGAAATGGAGATAAGGAGAGTGTATAGTCTATATTCATTTTCAAAAAATGTATTTCTGGTATAATCAAAAAAAAAAAAGAGTTATTTGAGAAATTATATGCCATTAATAAATTTGGCATAGGAAATAAATAAAGTGGCCATACATCTTCCAGTTTGTAGTGTTAAGAATTCTGGGAATTCTAGCAAAATCTCCTGGGGATGTCAGGAGGGCAAATCCAGGTACCATAGGATTTCTTTCAGGAAGAAATCTTACACTTTTATCCTTTATTTCTGCTTAACCTCAATACATACACAGGAAAAAAGATTGTCCCTGTTTTTTGAAAAATATTAAAAATGAATATTTGCTTCTAAGCACCTGAATTACTCAGAAGTCATATCTCTGTCTCTGTTTATGCCTTTTCCACATCCCAGAAATGCCAGTTGTAGCCCACAATTCAGCAGTCAGTAGCCCACAGTCCAGCAGTCAGTGGCCCAGCAGACTGTGACCCAGAAGTGCAGTCTAACAAATACTTCTAGAAAGTACTAAATTAATCATTGCAATCCTTTATTTAGGGCTTTGACGGATTAGGAAAAAAAATTGGGAGTTTGTTTGGTGGTCTGTTTTGATGCTTTTTTCCCCCTGCTGTTTTTAAAAGTCATGTTTTACTTTAAATAAAAAAATCCTATGACCTGTGTTAGGAATAAAGATACGTTCTTAGAAAAAATCTTTCTGGTTTGATGATCTGTGCTCATAGAAATAAAGTACAGCATTTAACGATGCACACATCCACCTCTTTTTCTTGACACTTATAAACCTTTGATCTATTAGTTCATGCATTAATGCAACAAGAGATATTAGTTTCTAGATACATTCAGCTTAACTTTCGCTTTTATTATTCATTAAATTTCATTTTCCTTCCACCCAGCCAGTCTTTTTTCTTGATTATGATTGACTCCTGCAGTGCTGTGAAAATGTTAACACAAAATATATGTCATTGCATGAGTAATGTTTTGTAATCCACCAAAAAGTTTTTATATGATCTATGATTTTTTACAGTTCAACTACAGCTTCATATGAAATGAAACCTACACTCTGAAGGTGTAAGACAGAGGAATGATACACCATTTCCCTTCATAAATTCTGTATCTAAAATTCTGGTGGAAGTTGTCACTCACAGGTTGCATTTAACTGTTACTGAAAAAGAGGAAACAGAAGCAAATTTGAATCTACCTATTCACCAAAGACTTTGAGATCTTTGTCTTGAATGATAGCAATCAGAAACACATGTAGGATAAAGGGCAATTTGTGACCAAGTGTTCAGTCAAAAAAATGGTAACTCAAAAGATCAACTTTCATGATTCATTCCAGTGGATGTGCAGAAGTCCCTTTAGCAACCACCCTTAATATATTATATCCTGAAAATACTTTATTTTTTACAAGAACAATAATCCCATACTTTTTGTTCCCTGCCTTTCTTTTTGATTAGTTCTAGACAAGCTAGTATCAGTTTTTCACTGTTACTGTAAGAAAATCACTTAAGAGATAAACAGTGGGCAAGTATTAACTAGAATGTTTTCACAGTGAATACAAGGTACATAAACTGTAATTTAACCTTTCCAGATTCCTTCTGTTATCTCTCTGTACCTCTCTTGGCTGTCAATATTATGGAATACCAAAGGGTTGCAAATGCCTCGCACCAATCAAGTGAGAATCGGCTGTGAACTAAAAGGAAAATAACTTTATCTTTGTCATTGTACTGTTTCTTCCTGCTCCTTGCCTGTAATGCAATTTTGTGACATAGTGGAAATTTCTGGGGACTGCTAAACAGACTGGATTGGGTCACTGATCTCCTGCAGTTGGTTCCCTCACTCCCCTATAATGCCAAAAAGCACAGCAGCAGGCGTTGAGTTACTTCTTTGTGTTCATGCTTGTCAGGAGCTTTTCCTAGGATATAGTGTACTTCAAGAAAACTTGTAGATATTCAGAAAATATTTTTTAAAATTATTTATGACTGTCTTATGATGGGAGCTTGTCCTAGGTTACAATATAGATGCATTTAGTATTCTAATACTGCAAGCTGTGGGGCACTGGTTGTTATTTCCTGCTGTGACTCACCCCTGATAACTGTTAATGGGCAACCAAGAACCAACCGCATGACTCATGGAATTATCTCATCCTATTGTGAGATGCTCCACCCAGGAGGGAGGAGCCAAGCATTCCCACCTGGATATAACCTGGGCTTTTGAACTGCACAAGTAGCTCTGTCTACCAGGTTCCTAGAGGACAAGAGCTACCACTGGACCTTCAGCTGGAGACCAGACCTCCCACAGGATCACTGCTTCTACATAACTACTTCAGTTGGACTGCTACCATCACCTTAACAGGGTGTCAGGTTGTATCTGACTTTGTCAGTGCTTTTCCTTGTATTATTGCACTTATTTTTAAATTTTCCTATTAAATTATAATCCTGACTTGCGATCTCCCACTGGTTTGTTTTCAAACTAATACAGAGCTAAACATAAATGCAAATCGTATCTCCTATACGATGGAGTAATCATAGTCTCCGCAGGTCTAAATCAACCAGGGATTGTGTGGAAGCTGAAACAGGAGACTGACCAAAACTGCCTCACAGGCCACTTTGTAAAGAGGTGACTTAACCAGATGACATTAATTGGTGGTGAAAGTCAGGGCTGTGAGGCACTGTAGGAACAGATGATGAGTAGGGTGATACAGGGAAGGTGCAGAGAAGTTGAAGCTCCCATAAAGTACTAGAGCAATGGCTTCTTGAATAAAAATTGTACAACATTAGCAGTTTCCTCAGATCCCTGGGTAAATAGGATCTCACTGCCTGGAGCTACTGCCCAGAGCTCAGGATCTTGCTATTATGGAGAGACAGAATTTAACCACAGTCCAGAGGAGAATACATCACTGGAGGCAGACTTGTCCAGCTGGTTGCCCTTTGTGGGTCTGCAAGGACTCCTTCTTTGCCAGGCTCAGCCTGTAAATGGCAGCATTTCCTGTTGAGAGCCTGTGTTTGGATATGTACAAAGTATGAGTGTGTCACATTTGCTGTGATGCTGGGCTGTGCTGTATTTTGCTTTTTTGTGGAGGTACATGGGAAGTGGCTGGGGAGCACAACATGTGCTAAGTTATCATTTGGTTCAACCAGACACTGTTTTGGACCATCAGGGGGCTACACAGGATATGCTCTAGCCTGAAAAATGTGGTCCAGTGGGAAAGTGATCTTTTTCTGACCTGTTTTATCTAGTCCAGAAAGAAAGAAAATAAATGGTCATGTTTACCTCATACTGTCTGCCGTTTCAAGGTGAGCAGCAATCACAGGATTTTCTTAATTAGGACAATAATAGTTTTTCTGCTATCATTATACCTTCTCTCTCTTCATTTGTCCAGAATCACTGAAAAGCTTTTCTTTGTGTAGTTGATGTTTTTTTGTTGCTGGTTTGTTTTTTTTTTTTTGGTTTTTTTTTTTTTTTACCCAATTTGATCTAACTGGAAAATCCTTTTTTCAAGGTTGTTTCTAAGCAACTGGGTATTAAACTCATCAGAGAAAAAAGTTTGCATCCCTGAGTCAAAGCACATAATGAAACACAGCTTTCTCTTGACAGCACAGTGCAAAACAAATCACCTTTTATACATTAATATTTGTTTAGTTCCGATTCTGTTTGTCTTGGAGAGACAAGCCTGATTTACTTGCCTGTTAAAAAATAAGGTAATAAAAAATGAGAGGCAAACAAACCGGCAGAAAAGTAAAGATAAAACAAAAAAAAAAAACCACCTTAGAAAAACTCAGGTGAGTCCTGTGGAAATATAGTCACACTACCCTGGCAGCCATCATCTTGTTCTCATGCACCATCTTGAACCAGAGAAATCCAAACCGTGACCAGAGCAGCAGTGGACACACCCAGGAATAATCTCTTTGCAGGTGTTCTTCTCCAGTGTATCGGTGCATTTGTAAGTGTAAAATGTACAGCTGTATACATGCATAGCTACAATTTCATTCATATGTAATGTATAGTCCATATATAACATTTACTACACATATCTAGTGTTGATTAGAATGGGTTAAATAAAATTTCTGCAAGTGATTGTGACAGGGTCAACAATGTATTTCAGTTCAGCGATTATAGAACACATAAGTTTAGCAAAGGGTGAAGATTTTTTTGAATCAAAAAGCATTTAAAAGTGCTTTTGATGCAGTTAATGTTCCCTTTCACTCCCGTTCTTTCCTGTTTCCTGATATTGATTTACATCTTTAGTGACCCTCATTTGCTACAAGTCAGCTATTTTTTGCTGCAGCTGTCACTTTACGGGAACTGTGTGTTGCACATCACAGATGAATCACTTTTTCAAGTTATCTATACACTGCAACTTAATGTCATATCAGGCAGAGGGAGGATACATAGGAAATAGACTTCAGGATTCAAAAAAAGTCTTTGGGTTCCTGTCACTGCACATAGATGTCATGTTGATTTATCTGACACTTTATTTCTGATACAGAGATTTTTCTGCTTGCAAAACCTTTCTTCATAAGGCAGCTCAGCTTGGTAGCTCAGAAAACTCAGGCTGTTTGCACTAAAAAGAGCATAAGATGTTCTAACAAATCTTAAGAGTCACAGCGGGTAATGGTGAACTTCAAAACTTTCAGCATTTGGCTTTGATTGAGGTAAGAATCAAGCAGCCCGGGTAGGTAACTGAACCAGTCTGACATCTTGAGTTAGGGATTTGAGGTTGGGAGTCTCCATTTTCAAGCTTTCTCAAAATATTTTTATCCTTTTGCTGTGTTCCTGGCAGAAAGTTGCAGAAGAACAAGCTCTATTCATGCAAAAGACAAGGCATCTGTGGTTTCTTTGTCACGAAATATTATGGAGGTTAAAATATTGCATGATTTAAAAGAAGGCTAGACATTTATATACAAAGCAGAAAAATTCAGAGTAATCCTTCTAAAAATTAGTATTCTGTAACATACAAAAAAATTGTACAAATAAGGTGAATCATAATGAATGGCATAAATGATTGCTTTATAAAAAGTGATCAGCAGGAGTTGCCAAAAGAGCTGCTAGGAAATACCACTAGGTTATACTGCAAATACCCTACTGAAACACTTTTCTTTCCTCTGAAGTTGTTTAAAATGTTGTTGAAATAGTTTTCCACCAACATTCGTGTGTGAGTTACACTAATAATGGAGAAAGTAAGTGGGAAAAGTTGAGTAGAAAAGCACACATCAACTTCCCAAGGCTATGGCAGATTCGTCAACAAAAATCCAAGTGAACTTTGCTCAGGAAAGTTCCCTGACGGATTTACCCAAGGAAAACATAAAGTATGAAACAATTTAGGCAAAAAATTACACATAAGTGAACAAATATTGTTCAAATAATGTCCCTCAATTACAAAAAAATCAAAACTTATTCAGTTCTATCAAACTAATCCCTTGATTTCTTTGGGTGCACTGTAAGCACAAGTGCTTTCTCCCCTGTGCTAAATACTTTCTCCTTCTTTACACCTATAATATAGCATATCACATATCAATCCAAATATTGTATCTCAGCAGAAACAAAACTTCTGATAAACGTAATGAAATCATCACTGTATGGCTCTTACCTTGTGATAATGAAGAGCCCAAACTGGATTTGTAAAAAAAATCTTCAAAAATTGTCAGATGACACAAAAAGGGAGAACCTGGGGAGTTCAGAATAATCAGTTTTGTCCTGCTCTAACTGTTCATAGATGCTGCAGAAATGAGGGCTGGAGACACTTGGATGCAGAAATGTCAGATTAAAGTATCCATACACAATATTAATTTTCATGCTAGTAATTTTCTTTCTGTTTTCTATCTTCTCATTTTTTGTTTGTCAGCTCCCCAATGAAATTTCTGGTTGATTTAAACAAGTAATTGGATTAATTTAAAGGCTCAAAAATCTGGGATGAATACCCAGAAAAACTCCTGAGAGCAAACCAAGTAATCAGCAAAGTCTCCTGAGGGAAACTGTAGAAACTCAGTTACTTGGGACTCTTTAAATTAAAAGGTGCTCTGGGGAACAGTTTTGGGAGATGGGCTTAATAACTTACTAGGACTTTCCTATCATTAAGCCTGGGAAGGCAGTCATTATCACCCAGAGCAGGAACACGGCTCATTAAAGTTTATAACGAAAGCTGAAATACGTACATCTGTGACACGAATACCGATGAAACACAAAACACCACCAGACACAGAGGGAGTCCCAGCTCTCCTTTAAAGAGTGGGAGAAGCATGGAGCAAGATGAAGTTTTGTTCCTTGCACTGGCCCGTGTCATTCCTGCACCCCTCACGTGCAGATTGACCTGAGGGTTTAGCAGTTGCATTCCATTCACCTTCACAAGCACACAAGGCTGCATGTCCGTATCTTTATATTTTCATGTTCCTAAAAAAGGCAACATATTTTACATCAGTGATTTATAGCCAGCTCAGCAGGCTGTAAGACACACTGCTAAATAAGCTTAAAGAAAACAGGGGGTAGGAAAGAAAGAGCAGATATGAAACCAACTTGGTAAGTGAAAGTTGCAGAGTGGACATTTATATTTTCAAATTTATGAGTCACATTTTTCTAGTCTGCTGTACTATACCCTCTTCATATTTAGGCTTTCTCATCCAGTACAACTGATGCTGGAGAGATTAACAACATCTGATATCAGCTGACAAAATGTGGCAGGATTCACTTCCAAGACAGAAGTCCCTTGCTTTATCCACTTTAAAGAACTCTAAGGTATTTCTGGACTAAGAAGGGTGGATAGGGATTTGGCTTAATATTAGAATAATGCAACCAGTCACAGTTTTTGTAGACCTCATAAATCACTTAAGTATAGGTCTACAAAGACATGTAAGAGCATCACTTCTGTAATTTCAGACAGACTTAACTGTCTAACACCCCGAAGGATCAAATATTAATTTCTTTGTGCCTAATTCTATATGCAGAATGGGAATAGTAGTCCTTCCCACCTCACAGGATATAAATGCATAAAGATTTAAGACATTTCAGCCCTGTGTCAATAAATCCATATAGCCCCTCAACTCTCTCAGTTGTGTAGCACATGCTGACAGTAACACACCAAAGTCTCTGGTCCAGCGACTCTAATTCTGCATTGCAAATTGTGATAACAGACTCATTTAACTCAAGGAGAATTTTACTTAGACACTGTCATGTTCTTACCATACTACAGAAATATTAAGCAAGACTTAAAGAAGATTTAAAGCAGAAAATACTACATTTTGAATGAATAATATAAAATTTTTTAAAAAATTAAATGTCTTAAAGTAATGAGTTTGTCAACCCTGAATCCTGCACTAATTATAGCTTCCTGTCACTACAAATTCTTCAGTGTCCAGGTACCATGTATAAAGTACATAATATCTATTTTGATTAGATTATAGTTTAATTTTCTACCTTAATTATATCAGGCAGGGTTAATCTGACAGTTAGAAAGCTCTATGCACAGTAATTTTATGTAGGGGATTTAATTAAGCCTAAGGAATGGTGTTTTAGTTAGTTACATAAGATTTACTGGAGTTGGAAATTCATAAATTGACTGGTGCCAGAACTGTATGATATTGGTATTGTTATCAGGAAACAGGCGCATGGTACTTGTTTTGGATCAATTCCTCAGTGAAATAGAAAGTAACCCCAAAATCTGTTCAATGCTGATTCAATACCTGTGCCTAGAAAGATCCAGCTACAAAAATCTTTCATGACTGGGGTGACTTAATGCAATGAGGAGAAAAGAGAATAAGAGAAGGCAGATTTGGCACGTCAGTGCTTAATTGTTAACATGCCAAATGGCACTCAGCGAGACAAAGTCCAGACACAATTTAGGGTATAGCTTGCATTAGGGACTATTCAAATTAAGCAGTATGGAAAAAACTTGCTGTGCTGGTTTTGGCTGCAGAGAACTCATCCCTGGCCACATGCATGTGAACCGAGCTGCTTCACTTGCTCGGAGAGCCCAAGAAGAGATCTTGGCCCATTTTCCCTACAACCATGAATGTATCTTCTATGTGTGCTCTCTGCCTCCTGTCTCCCCTTCACTCAGCCTGGGGAAAGGGCTGATGGCAGTAAGAATATGTTGCTGAATGAACCTGGCTCTTGTGAGGTTTTGGCAAGAGAGGAGAGAAAACTGGCAGCCGTGGCAGCCCTGACTTCACTGCCTTATCCTTTCTGGTAGATCAGGTGTCCTTTCTGTCAGCAGCATGCTGCAGGCTAGCAGACATCCCTCCCTGCTATAGATCCCTGAAATATGCCCACAAGACCTTGCTACTGCACCTCAGTTAGTCTCTCCTTGTTTTCCCAACATCTCTCTTTGCAGCTGCTGTTTCCAGAGCACCCAGGAGCCCAAGGCACGTGCACTAATTCCCCATCACACCTGGGGACTGCTGACACCTACCCCCCTACAGAGCTCATCAGCAAAGAGCATGACACCTGGAAGACATAAGTCAATAATTTTTAATGCCTTTGGGTCCAGAGAGCTGGAAGAAGTGGTAGTTCTGGGTTGTTTTTTTGAATACAGTAAGCTGGTTCTTGCACAGGTTTGTTAGAGGCTTAAAAAACCCCAAGAGTTTAACAGTTGTGCCTCAAGCTAAGGTGAAATACAGCAAATACAGTCAGCTATTAAACTTATCAGTGCACCTATCTGCTGTTACCAGGTGTGTTTTTCAAGTGAAGCTTAACAACAAAATGTTTGGAGGCTACTCATTAAACTCACAGCGACAGCTTTGACCTGACAACAAAAGCCAGATTTTTGCTCCAGAGGTTGAATTTTACATCCAGTAATGAAAAAAATGTATTCTTGAACTTATTATTCAAGTATTCTCCTGCTTAGGAAACATCCTTCTGTGGGCTATAAAGACCTGTTTGAAAACACTTCCTGCAATTGTAAAAATGAAATGCATTCAGAAGAACTTCAGATATTCAGGTCTCACACAGGGACAAACTTTTGCGCCACTTTAATTTCAGCTGCCACCATGGTAAACATCATAGCTGAAGCCTAGTATTTGGAGTAGAGATTTAGAAGACCTAAGTATGTAGGAAGGAAATTAGAGATTCAGTAGGTAAACTATAACTTATTTTGCAGTAGATGCTAAGAAAACACTGTTTCTTGTGTCATCTTTCAAAAAAAAAATCTTGATGGAAATATCTTAAAAGAGCTCAGGGGAAATGTTTGCAGAGCCTTTTCCTTGATAACCTAGCTAAATTATCTTTGGGTGATCACATTTTTTAAATCAAAATTGACCTGTAATTTCATTGGTTTACATTACTCCTAATTTCCTTTCCTAAACATGGTACAAAAATCCACTATCACTGTCCTTATATACATGGGGAGATACATAAACAAATTGCAAAGTGATTCATAGTTCTATTGAGTGAAAGATATGCAATATAAAGTAGGTATTATATTTTAATGTGATTCTTACCAAATGTAACTTCCAGGAATGATGTCACCTTTTTAGCCGGAAGATCTTGGCTGACCTGGTGATGCCATTTCTGGAAATCTAAAAGTAGAATAAAACATGCAAGACTGCAAACAATTCAACATTGTTCGATGGTTTTGTGATAAAGTAGATAGATCATGCATAATTCCAGTCTATTTCCTGCCAAATATTAAGTCATATTGATGTTAGGTAAGACACAACAATGGATTTTTAACTCATTGCTTCAGAGGATTATTTCTGCGCTTTGTACAAGTTGTGTGTGTATCTTTTTGGGAAACTTGATTCTCGTGAAATGTGTGGCAATGATCACACCAGACATTTTTAGTGAATCCTGCCCCATCCAAATGGTTCTGAGCTCAGTCTTCTACTCTACAAACAAACAAAGATATTTAGGAATGTAGTTCTGTGGTATGTTTTGTGTTTGTACTCTTTTTAGGATGAACACTTACATGTATATACAGCACATATTATAAATAAAAATAATGTTGGAACAGCAAGGTGGCTGGGTTACTGTCACTGACAGTGACCACTGCTAGTGTTTTTTGTTAATATTATGGAAAAACTACACGCTGGGTAATTTATATCTCATATTCTGGCTACGAAGAAATTTTATTCCTGGTTTCCATTAGTTTGCTGTAGCTTCAAAGATGGTACCTCACTTCTTCATTTACTTGGTTTTCATATTGTCTCCTCTAAATAAATAAATATTTGTATAATATGTTTTGACTTTATGAGTTGGATTTGTTCCACCATAACTTAGGAAGAATAATGCAAATGCTCAGATTTTGGAGAGGTATCTGAGAGGTATTCTGCTGTAGCTTGAGGCCTTATTTTTATTAGAAAATGTTTTTTGTTCCTATTTGAATACTTTTTTTCTTCCTATTTGCTTTGGAAGTTTCATATTATTCTGTTATGCAGAAAGAACAATGTTTTTTTATTGTTATTTTTATTCAAAATAACTTTATGAGAAATTCTCAGCATGAGGACAATCTTATCTGTACTGCAATAAGGTTGGTACTTGTCTGGAATCCTGAGCTTCAACTCTTGTAAAACACCTCTTTCTTCTAATAAGATTCTTGTGGAAATACCATCTGATACATATCAAGCAAAGAACCCTGAAAAAAACATTCATTTATCAATACTGACCATCAGATCCAGCTGTAAGAACAGGTCAAATGAAAGCTATTTGCCAAAAATGAGACCTCTGGGAGCTGTAAAAACTCCCTACATTTGCTACAGAGCTGGAGTGTGAGGTCAGGGTTATCAAATAACCTGTACTATCAGGTGGAGATGCATTTGGCCTCTGCACTGAGATTCCATGATGACAAGGCTGAGCGTTTTCTGTCCAGATATGATTTAACCTGTTACTGCAGTAAAAGATTTGTGCTATTAAAAGCTTGGCTGAAGAGCAGAGTGGCACACAGCAGAGTGCTGATGAAGACACAGCTTCAGTCTGCAGAGCTATAGTGAGTGCGGTGAGAGGCAGTGATGCTCTGTGATGCTTTAAACAGGACAGGACAATGCAGGGAACGTTCAGGAAAGAGCACCAGCCAGGAAAGGGTTACTGTCTACCTGCCTGCTGTATGACTCATGTCTGGAGCTAAAGCTGGCCTCTTTCTCTGGCATGTGAAAAACAAGAGAAAAACTGTCTGGAAAACTCTTGCATCATTTTGTTCAAGTAATAAATTGTTTTCTGAGAGTAGGGTCTGAACCAGTGCCAGGTGTGGTACTGATACCTTCCTGAGTGCATGTCCTCCACCCAGCAGAGCCAGAAGTAAGCAAGAATGACTGCAGGTTCGTGAAGGGCAGACAGGAGGTGGACTGCAAGAGGGGAGAGGGAATGAGTTTTTTCTATGAAAAGGGCAGATCTATACATGACAATGGCAGAAACATCTTGATGATATTTGAGCTCCAATCATAAACAAATGGGGAAGTTTGATCACATATTTTTTTCCTGTGAATATTTCATATGCTTCACTGACCCAAATAGTTGATGTTTGCATAGTAAAGCTCAGTCCCTTCAGCACATATATGCTTCTGAAACCTTTGAAGATTTCGGCAGAAGTGACCATGTCTGTTTTCAATAAGGGTCAAGGGAGCAGATGTGCGGATCAAAATGCCTTCAGAGGCATCAGCCTTAAACTTTAATCTCATTAAATCTTGTTTGGTGCTTAGACTTCCCTTTCTTATAATGGTCAGAAAGGTCCAGGAATTCAGCATTAAAATGTCCCCACCTTGATCTGATTATTGGGGGAGGTATTTCCTTACTTTTCCTTCAATCGTTTGCACAAGTGGCATGATCTCTCCCACCTTCCTCTGTCCTGTCCTTGTCTCAACCATTGAAGTAACATGGATTGTTGAGCCCTTCAGAAATCCTGCCTGGGTGCCTGGCACCTCTAGGACTCTTAATGACTAGATCTGGTAGGATATGGGGACAGTAGCCACTCTGGGTTTTGCTGGGCTAATCTTCCCTGCATCATCTGCATCCTGAGAGCAGATGTCATCCCTGCAGAAATCAGACTCTGTACCATAGGCACTTTTTGATCAAGCATCCACTGTAGCCACCTCCTCAAAGAAGTTCACCTGAATAACAAAGACATCTTGTGAACTCAAAGTGGTTCTTATACCATCAGCTGGATCAGTTCAGTTTATGCTATTACTTGTGCTACTAGGCCTGATATTTACAGGTATTTTGGCAGCATTGATACTATGAGTTATGTTTTCAGAAGGTGCTAAAAATTATTTGACACCAAAAATTACCCCAAATTTAGAGTCACTTTTAAAATTCTTTGATACAAAAGAACAGGATGGAAGAAACTGCTTCCAAAAGTTGGGGTATCACAGAGGCTAGAAATGAAAGTAAATTAAGCTATTGCCTTTGCAAGCCAACAAAAAGAGGATCATAGCAGTTCTCCCAAGAGATGAGTTGATGTTAGTGGAGGAAGTCTCTCTTGTGTGGATATAATTAGCTGAAGGGGGAGCCTTTTGATTGGAAATACCCAACACAGATCAACATTGTATCACAGAGTGGTAACTACATATGGATTTAATCTGCCACCAAACCCAAAGTGCATCTGTATCAGTTGTTAATGTAATTCACCACATCAATTCAGAGTTCAGTGAAGCAAGTTTCTCATGAAAGCTAAATCTTAATCTCTCTTCCCTTTATTTTTTGTTTCCTTCTTTCCCTCTCAATGATTATAATCTGTTTCAGGTTTCAACATCTCAGTCGAGAAGTGCTGTGATATCTCAGGTTTAATACCATTTTTCCTTTCAAATATAACTACAGTGGTATAGGTTTAGCTCACTAGGATTGTCTGATCTATGTGATTGTAGATTTGCAAGCATCCAGTTAACCAAAAGCAATGCTAAACGAGGGGGATAGTTAACTTTTTATTGATCCTGACAGTTCTGCCTTAAAAAAAAAAGGAGAAACACACTCTTGCATTCAAACTTGTTCTGATACATCCTTTGTAATCTTTACAACTCCACAAATGGGACAGGAAGTAGGGAAAAAGCTATTTATTTATTTAGAGATTGACTGGTTTCATTGAAGGAAAGAACATGACTTGAAGATTTCCATAGAAAATAACCAAAGCCAAAAACCTTTTATTAAAAATAAAAAATAAAAAAAGAAGGTTTGAAAGCTTTCAGTTCTTTTTTTATTGAATGAGTTATATTTATACTTTGCTACAAGCAGGAGCTCAAGTTTCAGACTGCCAAGAGCACAGGATGGGATCATGTGGTTATTGGCTGGTCTACCCTTCAGTACAACAAAGTCGTTATTGATGCATTTACTTTTGAAATGGCTCAGTGTATCCACATCAACCAACACTGGTTTGTGTAAATGGCTCAGGCTGCCCACACACGCCACTCACAGAATTCCAGACACTGCTCCTCCCTTTCTACACTGTGCTTGGCATTATTCAGGATATTGCGTTTCTAATAGCTGTTTAAGGAATAAAATTCTATATTATTCTGTTTCTCTTAAGTGTTATGTTTGTAAAGAATTCTGAAGATTCTAAACAAAAGTCCATCCAGTGCAGAAGAATGTATTCTTATCAATTATTTTTCTGAGTTTGACAACTCAGATATTTTATTTGCTCTTCTCAAAGAGCAAAAATATGGAGGTTCATCTCTCTGCTTTGCTGCAAAAATTTTTGCATTGTTTTTTTGCAAGTAAATTAGGTATGGTGAAAAATTAATATACAACAATAAGCATAAACTGCAAGAATATAAGGAAATTCAAGTAAGAATAATTATATAAAAGGTAATTATATATCTTATATAGTCACAAAAATAATATCATAGCAGGTACCAATATATATTATGTCACGGTGAAAACTATGCTATATGACAAAATAAAGATTAACACTGAAAGTTATTATATACTAATCTCTAAAAAAATTGCTAATCAAATAAATTGCATCTTTCAGGGTTAACTGCATCAAACCCAACTGAGTTCTTATTGTACTCGATAGTTTCATTCCTTATCTTTGCTACCTGTTGAAACAGCTGTTGAAGAACAGGCACTGTTTGCCCACACTGAGCAAACTGGTTGATCTAACAAAGTTTATTTCTGTTTAATGCTGCTTTTCAAAGGATAGAGAAGCTCTGCTGCATCAGACTTAAGATACTGCAAGGCCCACTCACTGAAATAATAATAATTCCTGGACTAAGCAGAGGTTGAAGGAGTGTGAAACGTTGACATCTCCTGCATCTGGACTCCAAGGACAGGATTCACCTCTCCAGATGTAAACAACTTTGAGTAAGCTCAGCTAAGCTGTTTTCTGTCTAATGAAAGACACAGGCACCACGATCTCCTGCTATAACAGCTTTTTACATCTTCCAGACTATTTTCTCTCTGCTATCTTTGAGAGGTAATACCAGGCTCAGGCAGAAAGCCTCCATTTTAGATACTTAGAGTGAAAGTAATGAATCCCTTTTTCTCCTTGTTACAGATCAAAAAAGGACAACTGGAGCCTACCACAAAGAAGTTTGTAATTGCCCTTCACAGAGTTGAAAAAAGTCACAGAGTTTGTGCATTTGTGCTAATGAAGTCTCGTGTAAAAGACTCTCAGATGCTTTAACTGGTGCTCTCAGGATACTCTAAGTGCCAGAAATGTTACTAGAGAATAACAGCAAAAAAGTGGCTCTAGAAATGCTACTTGATGGCTCTTGTGTTTCTCATTTCAACATTGCGTGATAAGCCTGTGTTGCAACTCTTGTAGCATTTATTTTATCTGAAGCTATCCTAATACTTTGTGACAATGGATTCTGTTCATGGGGACTGAGAATACATCTTCCTATTTTATCTGAAGCATCATGGACTTGGAATCACTCTTGTCCTAGAGAAAATCCTCCAAGGGAGCTGGAGAGGTGTCATGCAGCTACTCCTTCACGTCTTTGTCCAGAGAAGTGTCAGCAGGATCTGGGTGAAAGACTGCCAAGACAAGCAAAATTTTTCCAATCTGACAACCATCAAGGTGCAGGGACTTCCTTTAACATGCCAGGAGGCTTCCTTCCAGCCTTCATCCAGACCTTTAGCCAAATCTAGACATGTAAGCTGATCTATGAAGCAGAATTCATTGCCCTTTTCTTTTTTTTCAGTTGGCCAGAATAGGTTCAACAGTTGAATATTTATTAAATCTTTGCTAGCCTTAAGTGTTCTTATTTCATCTCAAATGAGTTTGTTCAGATGACAATTTCGTGGAATAGTTAAACGACTGAAGACATAAGCAAGGGACAACAGGCAGAGAGAAGTGTCTTTTCAAGAAATAGGGGTTGAATTGAAGGGCAAGATAGGAGTAAGTTTTTACTAACTAGTCACTCAGCAAAACTCTCTGCAACTCTTTTACACTTATTTTCAGCTAGATAGGGAAATCAGGAGAGATTCTGGCAACAAAATATCTCAGAAGGATCCCTCAGTGAAAAATGTACTGCAGTTTAATCCTGTTCTCACTGGAATAAGTGTCAGACTTCTAGAGGACTGCAGGGATGTGATAGGATGGGTTTGTTATACACATAGCTATGCCATTAACATGTTCAAAACATAATCTCTCCTTGTAAAGGGAAACCCTACTGAAGGAAATGTGGCAGTCTTCTGTTAATTCCAAATAATATAAGGTTTCCTCCATCTGTCTCCAGTGACTTACTTAATCTGTGTGAATTTTCAGTCTTTTCTAGAAGTGTGAAGAGAGTAATTTTGGTTCCTCTTAAATTTAATTAAGGTCATCCTTTGAGGCTTTGAAATATCTTTGAAAATCTGCTCCAAAGTAGAAACATGAGAAGAGTATTGATTGAATAGTTCTGATTCTTGAAACAAGCACAAACAAAGAAATCTTGATTTCAAAGACAAACCTGTTCAGCAACATATTCCTGATAAAGAACTAGGTTTTTTGTGTTTCCATTGAATTTCAGTCGAGTTCCTTTTGGCTGCATTTAGAAAGTATTGGAACTGTGTTTGCTTTTAAATAATGTGATGAATGCCTCTTGGTCACTTCTGTAGGCATTAAATGAATGCAAATAATGAAGAATAATCATAATTATGTGCCATTCCCTGGAAAGGTTTGTGAAGATAATTTTGTTGAAAAGAGCTGTAAATAAGTCTCTAAGAATAACAGCCAGGATCCAGAATATGCCTGGGGACTGTGTCATAGGAGTAACATTTTCCACAAACTCATCAGTGAGGTTTTAATAGCTGTTTTCTCTTTTGCAGAACACTGCTCCTCTGTCTTTCAAAATTAATTCAGCTTTCATTAAGCCTGAGATTTTGGTCCTATTTTTTTTATTGTCAGACTGAAACTGTACTTTATTTCCTACAGTATTAAGACACTATCATTTAGAGTCAGAACTGGATCACTATTTTCTATAAAATAAGTGCCACTTATAAAGTTCTATATGTATATATGTAAAGTTCTGTATATATATAACAGTTAAATTACTTCTTGACTCCATGGGTGAAAAATTTTCCAGAGGCTCAATGTAGCACGCAAATCAGAATAATTTCCTGAAAAACAAAGACTGTCTACAGCTACTTAAATCACTTAATCCTTTATGTTAAGAACGTGTAGGCTATCCTTGATCTGAGTTTGATTTTCAACCATAGTTTGCTTCAGTATGGGGGCACAAATATAGGAGACAAATGCTGTGTTTCAGTGCAAGGTATCTCTTCCTCTCCCATCTGACTTGTAGAAACATTTGGTCACCCACAAAGGGACCATTCGCTGTTTTGAGAGTTGATTCTGTTCTTACATTGCTATAATAGCTCCTAAGCTATATGAGGGTCCTGAAAAAGAAAATTATCTAGCTGGTAACATTTCACTTGGAAATCTAGTCTCAACATTTTGTAGAGGATGCTGCATGTTTTGAAGGGAAAAATGTTATTCTGGAAATTTAACTATTTTAAACTACTATTGGCAATGTCAGTCTCCAAAAATGTTAGCCATGTGTTGACTAACGAAAATGTTAGTCAACACAAGAAAACCAAGGCAATTTGTTCTGTAAATAAATTCATGGAAGAGCTTCAGAGCAAATGATAAAGGACGTAAACATCCTTCTCCCTTATACACTGTCCTTCAGCAGTCTTTTGAATTCACAAAGAGCTCCAAGAAGTCTTTCAAGTTTTCTGCCACATAAGCTTCTGTAAAGTGCCTGAAAATGTCTCCTTTCTTTTATCTCATAACTATATAGATAAGTTTAGTGTATGGAATTGTAGTTTTATTTAATTGGATTTTAGACATTTGTTTTGAGTTCCAACAGGGATACACTTCTTTTACATGTGATAATCTTTTATTATTTTTCCCCCCAATTATTGGCAGTAAATTCAAGATGTTCCTCCAAATCAATATTAAAGAAATATGTTTTTTATCAGTTCTGGCTGCTACTTTCTGTTTCAATTGAAAAGACATTTGATTGGAATGTCCTACTTGCAATCTACATATAGCCTTGACACAAACTTGTGACACAAAAATGTGATAGCCAGATCTGATTTCTACCAAAAATTTGAAAGCCAGGTCTGATTTCTAGAAAATCTTTGGGCTACTGTGTTAATGGCTGCAATAGTCTCTTAACTTTTATGCTTCATTTGTACTAATATTAGTTAAGCTCCTATTTGCTGAGCATGCCGCACAGTATTTTGAAAAAAGTAGAAGATTCATATTGACATCACAGGATTAAGTCTCACTAATGTGCAGCCAGTTATTTGCAATGCAAGTATAGCAATTAGCAATCTTATCAGAAAGACATTACATTGCACAGCATATTTTTCTGTGTCTGGAAACATTAAATATGCAACTCCTTTACAAAGTATCAGGAACTGCAATTTCTGTATTTAATGGTATGGTGTTTTTTAAATTCCATAATCAAATTTTATAGAAATAAATAAACATAGTTTATATTGAGAAGAATTGTGTCAGACCAGACTATCACTAAAAAATGAACACAGGGCTAAGACAAAGTCCTTACGTTAGTTTTTTGCCAAATTCTGGGGAAATTCCTAGCTTTGAACTTTCTTCCTCATTTTAACCTGTCAAGACTAATTTCAGAGATGCAAACAAGCATAATTTGAAGTGAAATTTCTATTGCATTACAAAGTTACTCTCCCTGCATTATCAATCTAAGTTTGTAAATTAGTCATATCAGGTATATTTGCTCAAATGTCCAAATACTTCATAACTCCACCATTAAAATTAATATATCTATAACAATTATAAACTAGTTTTGTGAAGTACTATACACTCCTTGAGCTTAATCATTTGAATCTCTGTTTCAAATTACTTCCAAATAATATTTCTCCGTGCCCCACCCTGCTAAAATACTGGAAAAGCCCTCTACTCTCAACAAGTCAGTTGGTACTGGGTTTAGTAATTCAGGTTGCAGTTATATTTGCTTCTTAAGACATAGTTACAGTATTAAAGGTGCTGCTGCTTTCTGAGCTGCCAGTAATTGCTGAGTAACTCAAATGTGAGGATATGCTATAGTCTCCAGTGTAGGCACCATGTCAGAGCTCCTGTGTTAAACAGCGAAGATAATTCTGTGGTTGCAGCTTAAATAATAATAGGGGTACATCAAATATTCTATAAATTTAGCAGAGAGAAGTACTTAACTTTTATTTAAAAGGAATGTCTTCAACTCCCAATCATATTCCTATAAAACCTTAGCTTTTAAAATTTGACTTCCCTTTCCTTTTTATTACTCAATTTTAGTTCAGTTGTCACTTATACCTTAAAAAACCAAACCAAACAAACAAATTAAAAGTAATTATTTCTTTTCCCTTCCTATTTCTCAAAATGTTAAAAGATGTATGCAGCCATAAAAGAAATTACTTAGGCAAGTAGTCTGGGGAAAAGAAGGGAATCTCATTAACCAATGTCCTAAAAACAAAACCAGCAACAGAAAACCCCAAAACAAATAAAAAGAAACAACAACAGAACCCCCTCTGACTTCTAAAAAATGACTGCCAAAAGTAGAAGAAATTTCTTGTGCCTATACATGGTTTTGCTTTTTAAGGCTTTTCTTCATAATTTTGTCTGCAAGGTGAAGATTGTTTCACAATCAAAAGCAACATATAGTATGTGATTCTCCATTTTTGGCATTCTAGCATAGAACTTTTACTACCTTCCTAAAAACATCCATGTTTTTACTTGGCTACTTTTTTTTTTCATAAGTTCTGAAAAATTTCACAGTGGCATTCTCTTTCCTGAAGTTTTTATGCTATATAGGTAGCAAAATAGTAATGGAGAGATGTGGTAGCTTTCATTACTACCAAGAAATTTTGTTAATTAGTTTTTTCTGGAGGAAAATTATTATCAATGCACTCCAAAGACTTAATTTTGCTCTTCAATGAAGTATGCTTTTCCCATGCCTGCATTTTAATAATTTCTTTTTGAAATTATCCATCAAATGAGCTGTTTGGATTGATAAATACTGGAGCATCCTGGTGCCTAAACTAACTGGAATTATTGGAGGTTATGGCATTAAGTCAGGCTGGGGGAGAATTAAGGAAAAGGTCCAAAACCAGGTGAGAAACAGAGGTATAGTGCACACTACCACAGTTTTATGTACAGATCAAGTGATGAGAACATACCTTAGTACCGTGCAGCATCACAGAGATACAGCCATGCTGCTTTTGGGGCTTGACCTGGATGAAGTCCTTGAATTAGCTTCCACTATTATTATTATTATTGTTGCTGTTGTTGTTTGTTTATTATTTGTTAATTATTTGTTAATTATTTGTTATTCATTATTATTTATTCATTATGAATAATAATAATTTGATAGGACACAGAAGTAACATAAGAAAGGAAAAATACCTTTCACAACTGGATGCAACTAAAACTCTAAAGAGAGACACGTGATTCGATAACATTCAGAATGTATTCCTAAAATAATACAATATTTTTATTGTTTGTTGATTTTAATTTACCAGTTTGTCTCATCTGCCCCAATAAAACTTCCATGAAGACTTTGCAATTTAAAGATCTTTGAGTCCTGCAGATCTGGCCAAACTTGACCTAACCTGTCCCAAAGTGGGATTAATCCTGCCATCTTAGAATTGCATATATGGATATTATTAACCAAGACTGAAATCCAATGATCTTTTCTTAGTTAAGGAGAGGAGTGGGGATCTCCAGGGAGGATTAAATTTTTTTCCTAAAGTAGGCTAAAATTAGCCAGGTATCTTGCCCTCTGTATTTGCCTCTTTCTCTTTCTAGCACTCTCCAGTCCTAAATTAAATTCTTGCCTTCACAGATTCAGCCTGGAAGCACATTTTGGCACTTCTAGGGTTCCTTTTATCTGATCTGTGTTAGATGTCTTCTTCAGAGTGAGATGAACCAAGCCCTACAAGTACCTACTTCACTCCATTGACTATAAACAATAAATGACTCCTTCTGCAGGCAGCTACATTTGGCCAGATGATTCCCACAGCACACATAGCTGGAGGCAGAGTTAGATCATTTCAGAACAATGAACATCCCCAGTGGTTTATACATCCCCTCTGGGGCTAAATATAACAAAACATTTATTGAAGCTGCTCTCATATATGTTAGAGGCCAGACTGGCACTAGGATCAAGGGAGAGCAGAGATACCCTAAATCAAATCTCATATTTCTACTTCAGGCCAGTTCTGAGAGCAGGTTGCATCCATTGAATCCATACTTTATGAGATACACATCTGAACTCAGGATAAACTTTATCCAAACACGTATTTTGTCACAGGATACATTCAATGTTGTGTGCCAGCCCCAAGTTTGATGGCATTCCAGTCTGTGGAACACAAGGATGATTTTGTGCCAGTTTGGCCAAGTTTTAGATAAAACCTGGACAGTAGAGACATGAAATACAAGTTTGTGGTGTTTTGTGAGGTGAGTGGAAATTTTAGGGGAAATTAGACTGTCTTTTCCAAGAATTGCTTGTGAAAACTATCAAAGAGCACTTTAGCCCTTAGATACTCATTTTCATAATTTGGTAACACTAAGCTGTTTAAGGGAGCTTGAGACAATATAATGACTTACTAGCTTTTGGGTTTTTTGACTTCCCATCCCTCATTAATTTAATCTGTAGTTCTTCAAGCAGCATAAAAGAGAGCAGTATGATCTTCATATTAGGCAGATAGAAAACAGAAGGCATCAGAATGTTTCCTAAGGATAGCAAACAGGCCCTGGAAAAATCAGAATTGCAAAACCTGGTTTTTTAAGCTCTAGGCCAGACTTCTTTACATGAAACAGCACCCCTTACACTGGAGTTAATATAAAGTGTGTGTACATGCATTCAAGCTTGTCTAAATCATCAGGATGTTGACATGACAACATTTAAATTTCCAGACTAAATTATATTCCATTTCCATTGCATGGTGTCATAAAAGCTGGTAGAGAATATGTTTTCAGGCAATGAATTGCTTTCAGTGACGTAGAAACTGAATATATTCCTGAAAATTTGTCTTTTACAAGGCTGAGCATATCCCAGTTCTGCTAATTGGCCTGAGTTGCTGAATTGTTCTAATCAGTGCTCAATACATTGAATTGCAAAATTTGATGCTGTAGGCTACATCCTAAACAATTTTTTCATGATATTACATGTGTAGGCACAGATACAAAATAATATAGTGTTGTTACTTGACTCCTCATTTAAGTTGGCAGTGCTCAAAAGCAGAGAGTGAATGAAACCCCAGCTAAAAGTAAGGGTTTAGAAATGAGTAGTTAATAAAAATAAATAAGGGGCCAACTGAGAGCATTCTGTTAGAGACAGGTAGAAAGATGATTAGTCTCTGAATAATGAAATTATTCAAGTAAGAAATATAGGAAATGAATCATATAATACAGTAAAAATAAACTCAGAAAATTACCCAGTAAGAGAACAGAACTAAAATAATTTTATGCCTTCTGTTTTCTATCTGCCTAATATGAAGATCATACTGCTCTCTTTTATACTGCTTGAAGAATTCAGATTAAATTAATGAGGGATGGGAAGTCAAAAAAACAGCACACGGGCAGGGGAGAAATGAGAAGTTTGCACTTGAATGTGAGCTGTAAACTAACTTCTAAACTAAAGTCATAATGCAGATCTATTCCTACCTCTTCTTAAACACTTTTAGGTTTATAAATAATGAAAATTTCAAAATCATGTATTTGTCATACTGAAGCTTTAGATACACTTTTCATTAGGGTTAAAATGTGCTTATTTCATGGAATTCAAAACATATAAACCCCATATTTTATATCTTGTTATTGTAGAAACAATCTTTCCTTTCTAAACCAGAGAGCTATAAACAGATGTAAACTAATGTATATCCCCTCCTTTTCTCCCTCAGCAATGCCATCCTCAATAGCCCATTTATTGACTTCTCCACTTTCTTTAACATTGCCCCCTGTACACTGTGCTCTGCAAACTCATCCACATAGGCAACAGCCTTTCTCCTTGGAAGTTACTCAGCCACTTCTGCTGTCAAGCCTAATGTCTCCACTTGCTTCACTGACTCAGATATGTTGCACACAAGCACCCATGGAAAAGGTACATAATGGTATCTGTGCTTTTCCTGCCAGGTTCTCCACTCTCTCCTTATTGTTTCCTATCCTTTTTGGCTTTTGTAAGTTTTCTGCATGACTAGGTTAAAGATTGTGTAGTTTGCAGTATTGCTGACCTCAGACACTTGAGAGAAATATGTTAGTTCCTGAATAATAATGAGCTTGGTTTTAGAAATATGTATTTGCATGATCATGTTTACATATTTTATTTGCCCTCTTCAATTTTACATGAGATTTTACAGTTAACATTTCAACCATGAGAGCAAAGGTGAGGCAGTTTTTATACAGAAGCTGAGATTCTTATGTAAAAGTATTACTCCAGGAGCTCAAGGTTAGAGAAAATATCAGATATCCCAAAAGCTGTGATTAAATTAAAATAGAGTATTTAGTTGTGTTGAGGAAACAGCTGTTTGAATACCAAAATTTTATTTTATCATTATTTATCCTCCAGGATTCTGCAAGTCAAAGTTCATTTTTCTGAGTTCTTTATGTACTGATCAAGAGATGAAGTACTGATGAAGTGCTTTGCTCTTTGAGGATGAGGAAGAAATGCCAAGACTATCACCCTTTCAAAGTTGTTCTGTGCTTTGGCAATTAGATAAGAAAGGAAGAGTTCAGTGCAACTGAGCAATATTTCAGCCTCTTTTGTTACCACAGCTGAAAAAAGAACTTGAAAATGGGCATACAGAGAGGGAGAAAGAGGCTTCCTACATAAGACTTGTTCCATGAAAAATTTTGTTCCATGAAAAACCTGTGATGCAGATCTCTGAGAGGAGACTGAATGTTGAACCTGGACCTCAGACATGATAGGAGTATTTTGTTACATCGGGAGAGAACGAGTGTAAATGGGAAAACAAATAGCTCACATGCCTGTATCATCATTCTATAAAGAGGACTTAATACTGGAAATCCGGTGTTATGGTGCTAGTAAGAAGTTCAAATTTAATTAATGGCTTTCCTTTTTAATGGTGGAAGGGAGGGAATCTAACACAGAGAGTTCTTGAAGATGTCTAACTAAAAAGGGTAGCCTGGTAAATGTAGTTGTAAACAAATATATTTCCTTAACTCCCTCCACCCATCTAAGTAATAACCATAAATTATGGAAATTTAAATTTGGATTTTCCCTTCAACTTTGTCAATCTAATCGCATGTATTTCAAATTCTCAGGATTAATATCTGAAAAAATACTGCCATTAATTTTAGTGGCAATATGCTATACATAACATCAAATATCTGCAGTTTATAATTTTTTTAGGTACAAATTAATAAATATCAGAGGTCAAATACAAATGGGGAGATTTCAATTCTTGGTCAGAAAAAGTTACAGGAAAATCAGTATACCAGGTTTAATGTGATCGAAAACATTGCAAATATTGTAAAATACATTTAAGACATTGTATTTAGGACCTTGCTGCATTTACTGCATTATGCAGTGAAGGTTAGTGAGGAAAATCAATGTGGTGCAAAGCTATAGAGTAAATTCTTCCAGACAAAGATCAAGTTGTACCATCAGTGAAAGTCCTTAAATTCACCCCAATTATCTAGTTATGCAAAGAGCACATCTGCTTGAGCACTCTAGATGCAGCTCTGGCATGAGAACCTACACATTATCCTACATGATGCACACTGAAGTGATTCACAGTAGCAGAAAGAACATCATTATGTAATTTCAAAGAAGAATGGTTAGCTGATGTTTTAAATGATGATATGACAAAATGATTAGACTGAGTGGAGGTAAGTTGCTTCCAGTATCTGACAGCGGAATGTAATTTCAATTCAACAGCAGCAGTGCTCTTGTGCTCCTGTGAGTACTTGAAAAAGATAAAGATCAAAGGATGGTGGGTTAGGCTGTGGGAATCTTGTAGATAAAATTCCAAATCTGGATGAGCAGCATCCGTTGCTCTTAGCTTTTTGGCCTCCTTTCATTCCATCCAAAATACAGCTGCAAAGATTTTCTTTCTTGCTCTTGTTTCCTCACATATTAAGTTCAAGTTTCTCTCCCTCACTTTCAAAACACTTCACAGGTCCACCCCTGTTTGCACCACTGCCCTCCTCACCTCTTCCTCTCCCTGCAGCCTGCCAGCTCTCCTTTTCTGACTGCCCTCTTTGTCTTCCAAATCTACTGAACACTTTGCACCTTTATTACTATGCCACCCTGTAGCTCTGGAACAGCCTGCGGATTATTCCAGGCCAAACAGCTCCTCTGCTACCTTTAAAACCTGCTTTGAAAATCCCTCACACTTATGTTTTGGTATGTCAGGAAGCAGACCTTCTTCCCTTGATTTGATGTGTAGAGGGATAACTTCCATGTGTAATTCCTGGCAGTGCACAACCACATAGGAAAGGAAATTACAATTCAGAGTTCATGAGTAAAGGTGTACAGGGTCTCAGTAGTTAGCAAACCACCACAGCTCAGGAGTGGAGACAACTATATTTAAACAAGTGGAGTTAAAACAAGATTGAAAGTGTGTAGGGAAATGCTTACACTGTTTGTTTCACTCTTGATTTTATTTAATTTAAACCATAACTTGCTTGGAAACCATCATAAAACACTCTAACCAATATGTGACATTAACCAGCTTGTGTCAATTAATAAATTACTCTCTTTTAGCACTTTTCATCAGCACATGTGAGAACACTTTGCAGGACTGTTGCTACTTTGAAGAAGGGGCAGATTGAAGCACAGAGATGTGAGATTCATTTCCAAGGACACATCAGTATGTAGCAGAGAAATAGAAATAACTCCAGGTCCTCTGAATTCCAGCCTTGAGACCTATCCACTACACTATATGGCCAACTGCCTGGTGTATCCTACTTCCTAGCAAAGCTTTGTCACTGTGGTATGTAATGAGAGAACAAAATTCAGTGGTCAGACCATGAGGCCAGTTGTCCTATCAGGTTAGAAGATGTTTATGAGTTGGGCCATAAGGTTCAGAATAGTTCTCTAAAGTAAAGCACACAAAAGATTTTGTCTTTTCTCCATCCCCCCTCACTAATTGAATTCATACTTTTATAACATCTGGGTAAATAAATCCCCTAAATGGGTTCTTTCCTTTAAGAATGAAATGGAAGTCAAAAACATTTCCTCATAAAATGTTAAAAACAAATATCCATCTCTTCAAGGATGAAGAGTCATTATCCCCAGTTAGTGGATCCTGTGCATTGCTTTCTGGTTTGGATATCTAGATTCAGTAGGAAAATCATTTTGATTTGAACACTATTGGAGCCATTGAGAAAAATATATATATTTGGAACTTAAAAAAATCAGGTAATGAACTGACTTTCATTCATTTATGAATTCCAGTAACATGGCTAGAAATCTGAAATGAAAGCACCCATTTTAGACAGCTATAAATAAACTAGAAATGCAGTTTTGCTGACAGAAAGAGCTCATGGGGCTCTTTATTTTTGGTTTGCCACTGAAGAAAAGCTCTTGCCTTTCACATATGCTTTACAATGAAACTGTGTTCATGCTAGATAGTGTTATAAGGTCAATACATACATATTTGGAAAAGAAAACTTGTGGAAGACATATGAACAATTTCCTTTGTTTAATACAGAGGGGTTTTTGGGATCTCCTAAGAGAATGTATTGGTGGTTTGATTCAGAGAATGAATAAAAACATGACCTTTTGAGAACCAGAGGTTAATCTAACACAACAGCATCCAGAGGAGAAGTTATAACTACTCAGAAGCCCCACAGAATAGCCAGAGGCAATAACTGGCAAACAGTGAAGAGAGTGGACCTAGTAGGATAAAAACCTTTTATTTTTGATAAAAAATATATTCCAGGCTGGTATGTAACCTTGAATTAAGTCAAGGTTACATACACCGTCAGGGAGTTGCATTTAGGTTCTGTGCTTATGTCCCTCAGCTTCTCAGGCAGTCAGGAGCAAAAATCAACTATTCTGTGGCTTTCAGACTTTTTGTTAGAAGTGATGATGAACATAAATAGTTCAGTCTACCAAGCGGTTTTATTTTTACATTGAAGACTTTTTGCTGTTGAAAACTAGTTTGTAGAATATGCAGTTTGTGCCTTAATTAACACAAAGCAGTGAGCAAAGTCCTTGTGAAAACAGAACAAGTTGAAGTGTAATTGCAGCAGGTAAATCCTTATCCTGGGCTGCATCACAAGAGGTGTGACCAGAGAGCCAAGGAAGGTGATTCTGTCCCTCTGCTTGACTCTCATGACACCCAGCCTGGAGCGCTGTGTCCAGCTCTGGGGCCTGCAGTGACAAAACCAATGTGGATTGGCTTGAGTGGATCCAGAGGAAGCCACAAAGATGTTCAGAGGGCTTGAGCACCTCTCCTGTGAGGAAATGTTGAAGGAGTTTGGCTTGTTCAGACTGGAGAAGAGAAGGCTCTGGGGAGATATTAGAGCACCTTCCAGTACCTAAAGGGAGCCTACAAGAGAGCTGGAGAGTGCATTTTTACAGTGGCATGCAGTGATAAGGGTGGATGGCTTTAAACTGAAAGAGGATAGATTAGGAAGAAACTCTTTACTGTGAGGGTGGTGAAACACTGGAACAGGTTGAGCAGAAAAGCTGTGGATGTTCCATGCCCAGAAGTGTTCTAGTCCAGGTCTGGCTGGGCTCTGAGCAGCCTGGTCTGGTGGAAGATGTCCCTGCTCTGGTGGGTTGACTCTGGCTGGATGCCAGGTGCCTACCAAAGCCAATCCAGTGCTGAGGGGCCCAGCCTTGGCCAGTGGCAGGTCTGTCTTAATGAATGTTAATTAATTATATCTGAATAAATATTAAACAATATTAAAATTTTGTGATTCTGAAATATAATAACACAGGGTTTGGCATTGTGATGTTACCAGCTAGCAATCTTATGATCCTAAACCATCAACCAGAGATCATGGCAACAGCAATAATTTCATCTATAACTTTACCATATTTCTAGAAAGTTGAATCCTTTTTCTGAGTTTCATTTTAAAGGTTTTAGGTTTCTACCAGACCATCTTTTGGTATGAAGCCCATAGCACTACTTTAAAACATTTATCAGTCTGTCACATTCAGTTAAAATTGGTCATTGTATTCCAGGCTATTTAGAGGCCACATAGGCAGACAGACACATAGTTCTCTCTTCAGTTTCCTTAGAATTCAGCCTAAAAACTGGATCTGAAATTGAGTTCCTTACTTTCTGTTTTATTCCAAAATTAATGACCTATGTATGAAAAATGCTTGAATAGATAACAACCTACATTATATCAGAAATGTGATGCTTGGGGGAAAAGAGTAAGAAATATTTCTGAAGAAATTGAACGTCTAATTTAAAAGAAAGTCCCTGTTTACCATCCAGAGTTAAAGAAAAATGAAATCTATCAGTCCTGTCAAGATAATCATCTGGGATTAAATGTATATTTAATGGGTTTTAATTGCATAAATAATTCTATCTGTGGGATCTCTTTTGTTGTCTTCTCCTGGAACTCCTGGGATAATATTTATTTCAGTTTTCATTAGACTGTGTACCTTCAACACAGATTATTATACTACTTCTTCAGGTACATCACCAAATCATCTCTATTAACAGTGTACAAAATAAAAATCTCAGCAAATTAAATAGCAGAGTGCCATTCAAGAAACAAAGTCTTGCTAGAATAAATCACTTGCTGGGCTACCTTAAACACACTTCTTCCATTTTATCTTCTCTGACATAGAGATAATGAAAAGCATTTCTCTGTGAAGGGAACTAGGATTTACACATAAAGCGCAATAAGAAAAAAATAATGCACGTTTATGAACATATTTATTCAAGTGAATATGGTTAATATATATTACTGGTATATTATTTTTATTATATAATTTCATATTAATTCATAGAAGATATTGTGAATAGAAGCTGGTTGCTTCTGCCAAGACCATCACTACAGACATATCCAGACTCAGCAATCTGGTTGAAAAAAAAGTATGAAAAAAGAAATTACGAAAAGTGCTGCATTGCACAGTTGTGTGAAGATTAAAAAGTTTTGATGCTTCCAGCAAGTAGCAGAAGAATATAATAGTCTGATACTATTACTCCTTAAATGTATGTTCCATTAAAACTGTAAAAAATACACAGGTAGTCTGAGAGGAATGAGCTTTGATTATTTACACTGATAAATTGGAATAGATCTGAACTCTGGCTGAATGTAAGATGGAAGGCTAATCCTTCTGCCACATGATTTGGAATAACTATTGCCCTTACAGTCTCAGAGGTTGGTCTAAAGTTATCATTATGGTTGTGTATCATAGAGTATCCCCTATGGCTCACTAATTAGCTGAGAGTTTAGAGAGATAACTGAATTGTTATTAAAGTAAAATACTTGAGAATTGCTCAAGTGTTAGCAAAAAGAGAGATTTGGAAGGAACTGGTAATGGATCTTATTAACAACTTGAGAACCATTAGAAATAATCTTACTGTCTGCTGGGAAAACAAGTGGGAACAATTTTCCACAATTTGGCAAACAGACACAAATTATACTGAAAACCAGGCAATGTAGGATAGACTTTTGGTCTTATGTGGCATTTAAAATAGTAAGTAAAGGAAAAGAAATCTAAAAACTTTATGAATTGGAAGTTAATTATAGGTGGGAAATACTTTGTGCCCAGGATAAACTTGACAGCACAAAATGCTGGAGTCTCTGCTGACATATCAAACAGACTTACAGGAGAGAATATAAAAAGATTTTTTGACATGTAAATTTCTGGACAGGTGAATATTAGAGGATCTATATTATTAAGCACTCTCCACTTACTAATCTTTCTATTATATATAAATACAAATGCAATTCCTTCATAAGTTACTAACCTGTCTTGAACAATGAGCTGTGAATTAATATTATTCCATAGAACATCAAACTCCACAAATATTGTTCATAGTCCAAAAAATATTTTAGCTTGATTGCATTTAGGAATAGAAATTAAATTCCTCTCCAGAATTAAACTTTCCTTGCATTTGATTCAAAGTTTTTACTGGGAAAAAAAAACCCAACCAAAACCACATCTGCCCCCCCCCGCACGCTAATAAAGAATAATAAATAATTATATATAGCACCAGTAATCTTTGAAACTGCCTTGGAAAGTAGCATTTAGTTCTAATGACACTTTAAAATGTTTTCAAAGATGAAGAAGATAAGAAAGACTGTTAGGTAAGAACGCTGGAGCTGCAGGATAAATTCAAACTTTTTAGTGAGGTATTCCAAATAGGTCTTCTTGCAAGCCTGCAGACTAAGGTATTCACTTATCTATGAAGGTAAACATTATCCTAAATACTTGTAACATTAGGGGCAAAAAAGCCTTGCTAACACTCTACAAAAACCAAACCATTGAGCAGAAGGTAACTTGAAGTAGGAATTCTTAAAAAATGCAGTTACAAAACATTCCATACATTTCAAGGATGATAAGCGGAATTTATTTAGTACACATAGAAAAAAATCTACAGCTGAGTCACAAAAGAGATGCCTTTCACACTTAAAGGCACATTGAAACATTCATCGGTAATGTTCCCTTTAAATTTTCAATTTAAATCTTTCTTTTCATTTTTATCCCCTTTGATTGTAAGTATCCTCATCATTATTTTATAGTCATATCAATAATGATGGTAATTTTATACTACATTCATATAATGATCCAGGAAACATTGATACTAGTGGCTAACTCCAGTATGTGCCATGAATATTATCACCTTATTGCATTTTAATGAGGATTATTTCTAACATTCTATTTTTACTCAGACAAATTTGAGCAAGGCAAAGGGATATGAAGGTCCTTGTAGTCTTCTCATGAGCATCACAGATAACAGTGTATTTCAGATTTGACTGTGGGACATGGGAGAGCCTTTGAGGCTGCACATCTTCTTTTCCTAATCAGGCTGAGGATATTCTTGTCTGTGTTTCTGTCAGTGTTGAAATAGGAGGAGTGCACATTGTGAAAACTTTCTGCTTTCTAACCACCGCATCCACCTGAAATGCAATTTATCACTGTGGTGACAAATAATTTAAACAGGTATTTCTTTAGAAAATATCAAGCCAGATTTTAAAAAGTATCTTGACAGCCAACTTAATTTTTAAGACCCAGTTTGTTTTGAAAGGGAAAGTGCTAATAAGATCAGCTAGATCTGATACTTCACTCTACAAGGAATGGACACACTGCTCTGATTCTCTGTGCACAGGAAGATTTGAACAGACAGTGATTCCTGTGTTCATGTTTCTTTACCTCTCTTCAAAGTCTCACTGCCTCTCTTCATTGAGAAAGCAGTACCTAAAGGATCCATCCCTGTTAGACTTGTGATCTCAATTTAGTCTTTGGAACTTTACTGGAAGTCAAGAAACTCAAAAGACCCTTAAAATATTTATGCCAATAGTAAGTGTAATGAGCTTAATTTGTCACTGCAAATGTATGGGAACTTTCACAGTCTGACCTGCGACCACTTTACACTATATTTAAAGATATGATTTTGATTGAAGCTGAGGTAAAAGACTATTTATTACAGAATAAATTACATTTCAGTGAAAAAAAAAAACCTTGTATAATACAAGAGTCAGGAAATGTGAATTTGCAATTCAACAATAAATTTAGATTTAAGTCTTTTAGTTGTCAATAAGTGGAAGGAGACATCTAACGCCACCAAAATATTTTTAGATCTTTGATCTATACTAACTACTAATTGGATCTGTGTAACTTTGTCTTGTACAAACCAAAAGATGTGGCTTTTAGCACCATCCAAGAGAATTTTTACTATCTAAATTTATATAGATTGGAATAAGCCAAACGTGTACCCATGTAATTATTAGTTATGCAAATATGTACAGACTTGATCCAAGGAGCAAACATTTCCAATGTTTGCACAACAAATAAACATCTGGTCTCCAAACTGGCTGAAGCCAGTTGAAAAACACCCCTTTTTAACTATTTATTATTTTCTCCCAAATCCCCTGCACATTTTGGTTCATTAGCCTCACAAAACACTCAGCTGAGCCAACAGCTGCTGCAAGCTCAAGTGTGTGTGCACTTTAAAGGCAATTCACTGCTGGTGGCACTGAGCAGGAGTGTTTTTCCAATGGCTAAAGGGAGCAGGGAAGATCACAGCACAGGTGGGCAGAGGAGGGCAGGGAGCTTCAATCAGCAGCAGCACAGACATCCTTGGCTCTTTGAGGCTGCAGCAAGATGCTGAAACTTGGCATTGGGGACTTGGCACTGCAGACTTGGCGCTGGCTGTCTGCTGTCAAATATGAAAGGTGCAGGCATATGGGAAGCACTCAAATAGCTGCTGCTGAAGGGTATGGGAAGGAACTGTGCAGAATTGGTAGCAGATGTTCCTTCAGGATGTGTGGGTATTTAGGTCCTGTGGAAAGGCCCACAGTTTTAATGACAACTACTAACATTTGAGCTATGCAGGTGCCACAAACTCTGCTTCGTATGTAGAGCTTTCGGTATAATCCAGACATTTCCTCCACATCTCAACACAGTCTTGGCCTTTTTGTTTAATTAGACAGCCACAGAAAAGGTCATAAAGCTGTTCTAATCCTTTAACCATCTAAAATTATATGTCTCTGAATAAAAGAGTTGGCTTATATGGTTAAAATTGTCCACTTATATTTATTTTTTCATTCTTTAAAACCTCAAATTGAGGGCAAGGATCTATAGGAAGAGACTGGGAAGTTTAGAGAATGTGTTTGGACTTCAGGGTATAATACCTCCAGTTAGAAAAGTGTCCTATGAGGAGAAAATTACTTTAAATATCCAGTGCTTCTGTTTTCATTATTTCAGAAATGCAGACATAAACAATTCTGTTCCATTCATTTTGGGCTTCTATTGTGATATATGTGATCTCTTTTAGCCATTTTTGCACTCTTTTACACTGGTTTTAGGAAATTGATTTTTTTAAAGGAAAGAAATTATTCTGTATAATCTATCATGCTTTCTTGATTCAGTTGATAGCCCTTTTTCACTGTTGTTTATCTAGCAAATTCTCTTCTAAATAGAAGAATATATTTGAAAGTAGGATAATGGTAATTGAGATTATAACAGCGAGAAGCCATATATGTGTAGTACTGTGTTCAGCTCTGCAGCAAATTTTGGGGAGAAAGCATTAATGGATTTATTAGATCCTAACTGCAACAAATATATTTTTTACTAAAGCAATTTGAGATATTTTCTCTCATGGTAATATGATGTAATTGGGAAATTTCAGTCTTTGGAGAATCTGTACTTAAAATACAGTTTTACAGAATGAAAAAGCAGGACTACAAAGTTTTAGTTTGGCATAAATGGTATTTTAATGTATCAATTTAAGTAAGCATTTCCATCTTTAAAATGTGGCAAAAAGATAATTAATACTAACTGTAGTTTACCTTCTCTTTCACAAGGAAAACTAAGGAACACCAAACATTCTGGAAAGGAAAAATGGATCAAACAAATAAACACAGGTGTTGTCTATTCAATAACATGATGGAGAATGTCAGATAGGGAACTTCTTGCCACAACTTGGTGGTGGTAAATTCTGTATAAACACAGAGTAAGGCTGAGGAAGTTCCTGGAAGGGAAATCCATCAGGGACGCAATTTTAACCTCAGGAAGACCCAGAATCAAACTGTTGAAAGTATTATGGGATTACATAATTTTGTTTTTACTCTCATATTTTGTTTTGGCATTGATATCCAGACTTTACTGGACAAAATTTATGGGGCTAAAGAGACTTCTGATCAGATGTAATATATCTATTATACACTTACACTATATATTTTATACAAGATTCTCCAGGACTAGAAAATTACTTGGTAAAACTTCTTAGAAATTATATATTTAAATAATATTAATTAAAACATTTAGTAAATATTTCCAGGAAATTTTGGCTATTGGACCTGGCTTCACCCTATGAAATGTTAAAAAATATTTTAAAAAGTCATAATGAAAAACTAGAGAACTGATTGTCCCACTGGTAAGTTTACAAAAGTTACCATTTCACCTGAAACCATATCAAAATCTTGAAAACACAGGAATAAAATTGAAGTGTAATGGAGAGATGGTTTTAGAAGAAAGATCTGTTCAATATTTCATAGAAGTTTCTTCTCTCTTTTGGTATTTTATGCCTTTTGTGCTGTGTTCCCCCATGTTCTTCTCTCCTTTGAAGTTCTGACTTAAATGAGCAAGTGCAGTGGTCAGAGTAATGCATTCCCATTGAAGTCTCACCTTTGGTTTTCATTAGCTGTGATTTTAATTTGTCCAAGACTCTTTGTCAAGGTCTGGTTGAGATTTCTTTGGTCTTGCTTTGTGAGGCCAGCTTTACTGTCCAGGTGTGAACAGCTATGAAGTCTAAGGAGTGTGATTACAACATCTGACAAGTGATTGAAAAATAGTTACTGTCTCTGAGATTTACAGTAATTTGCATTTTTTTTAGAGAAGGTTTTCATTCCCCCAGTAAAAGATGTTGTTTGTGGGGTTTTACTTTAAGAAATTTTTAGTACTCATGGAAATTAACAGATTAACACCTGGAACTACAATGATGTAAGTTCACTGAAACCATACAACTACATTTCTTGCTTTTTCCACTCCTAGATCTTTCAGTAATTTAGCATTAGGTACAGCTAGATACCTGAAAAGAACTATTGTTTACTATTTGCATTTCTGCTTTTTGGGTTGTATTTTCTCTCTGTGGTTATTCAAATCCATGGTTTATTTATTCAATTTAAACAGAATACCACGAGCTCCTCTCTGTTAACGACACACACCTTGCAGCCAGAGGGCCCTCTGCACATAAGTTAGGCTACAAGGATTTCTCTAATTCCCCTTTCCTCTCCATCCCCCATCTGCACGTGCATTACTGTGATTCTCCTCCATGGAAACAGCCTGCTGTCTGCACCAGACCTAGCACAGAATTTCCATAACATTTAAATATGAACTTTGACCTGTAGAAACACAGCCTTTCGGAAATTGATTTAATAAGAGCCAGGACTTTTCATCCCTGAATTTTCTATGAAGTTTCACTATGCCACTTGTGTGCACAGGGTAGAGCACTTGGCTTGTTAGTCTGTGTGCAGAGGAATTCAAATGATGTATTTGTCACCCTGCACCTCACCCAGGTCTTTGTAGAAGTAGTGAGAAGGTCTTTATCCTGGGATGGACCACACAGCATTCATGGCAAAATTTCCTGTTACATAACACTGTTTCATCTTTCAGGGGGAAGCCAAAGACTAAATGAAACTCCATTTAAAATGCTTATTAATAAACTACACCTTTGATTTACTAATGGGCCAGGACTTTGTAGCTCTACAGTTTAGGATTATTCCAGAAGGAAATGGAAAGGAGCACAGTGGTGTGTTTTACATAACGAGCAGTAGGGAAAGAAAGAAAGGAAGTTCAATAATTAGTCTAGTATGAACCCTCTACAGTATAAATAGTGAATTAACTCTTCTTTTTTTTTTTTTTTTTCAGTCAGTTACTTTCCTGACTTTATTTTGGCCTTTTGTAGGTATAATTAATTCCTCTGGGATCAGTTAGGCATGTCTAGCACCCTAAAAATATTAATGAATATCTGTTAAACAGACCTTAAAGTTTGGAGGTGGGTACTATGGTACAAAACAAAGGCAATTTGTATAGACTTGAGAAATCTGTGGCAGAGCTGAAAACAAAAGGAGTATCTTGCCCTTTTAAAATTTTGCTCTATTTTGCAGCCACAGGGGATTGATTTTAATGATAAAAAAGTTAAGCAACAGCTTATACATTGTTAGTATTTTCATCAAAATTTTCATCAGGTCATGTTTAATAAGCATTTAATTTAGTGTAGATACCCATTATGCACTGCATGCTCTAAGGGGTCATTATCCCATGTATCTACCACAGCCCACAGTTCACACCCCTGCAGGTGTGGACAGCATTCCTAAAAACACCAGAGCTCATCCCAGCAATGGTGTCAGCCAGAGCCTGTGCTGCAGGAGGCTGTCTATTTCATTCTGTCAAGCAAAAGAAAAAGATGAAAATGCATCCTCAAGAGGACATTAGGAATTCCTTATGTGCAACCAAAATTAGCACAGACAGATCTGTTTTCCTTCTTTCCCAGTGAAAGAGAAATGGCTAAAGAAAAAACTAAGACGGGGTGGCTGAGCAGATCTTGGTGATCTCCAAGGCTCTTTGACAGGTGAAGTGCTGGCAAACAGACCTTTTCTGTTCCACCTTAATTACCTTCACTGAGGAGTTTAACTTCCATGTCGTCGTTTGTCATACAACGGCTTCTAAGTATTGCAGTTACACAGACTGACAGTGATAAATAAAAAAAAGCTGAACCTCAAATATAATTACCTCGACAGCTGTGCAATGTACTTGAAAAGCATTATTCTTTATATTAGGTAAACAGAAAATGTGATTCTAAATTTCCTATAAAAAAGATTTTGTTGTCTTGAAGTTGCAATAGCTTAGGAAGTACAAACTCAGCACATATATTGCTGACTTATTGATTTAATCATCACAATTTGGATATAAAAGTCACGTGTTATAAATACCATTTTCATCAGTATGTCTTTTGCACCTACTTTTTTTGAAGACACTGGTATTCTTAGCTTATTCATTTCTGGAAGTAAGTTTTTCTTTTTGTCAAACCTTGATTCACATAAAGGGGAAAATATGTAGTTAGATTCCAGGTGCTTTTGTGTCTTGAATATTGTTTGATAAGGTTGTTTGGTTTAAGAAAAGAAAAATAATACAATCTTATTCTGATTTCTTATTATAAATCCTTGATGCAAACATATTTTTTTTTTAAAAAACATATTTCCAATTTGCTGCTGTGCTGTAAAGCTAATGAAGGCTGATTTCTTATGGATTTGTGTTCTTTATGACCCAAACCTTCCTCCAGCAGTAACCATGGCAGGGCACAAGCAACAATTGGAAAAGATTGAACATGTGCTGCTGATAATCCTGAAGTACACATGCTCTTTGTTGCCATGCTGGCAGGCCAGCCATCTGTCTGAATGCAATATATAGTTCTGTCTGTCTGATCTAGGAGCCTTATCTGTCTGAATTTGATCTGTCTTTCCCACAATGGGACTGCCAATTCAAATCTCTTTCTGAGAGGCAGATGACTGTTTTCACAAAACTTGCAGGAATTTAATTTTTTTTTAGACTTTCTGCTTTCAAGTTTGTTTGAAATATTCAAAGGTGATTAGGAAGAGAACATAGGGAGAGAAATTAACAGATGGATAGGGAGACAGCCAATTCAAATGCACATACCTTTTTTCCTGGGGAAACAGCAACAGCACAAAAATGGCAACAGAATTGTCAGTCTTTCATGAAATTAAAGAAAAACCCAAACTTGTTCACTTCAGATGCTGTAGGGCATTTCAAAGACACCTAATGACACCTAGGAAACAAGTGCTGTTTATAGAATATAAAGTCAAATCCCTCATACAGTGAAATAATTTTGTACTGAATAAGATTTCAAGATTCCTAAATGTTAGGAATTTAACAGTAACATCAACACAGCATCATATTTGCCAAGTAGATGTGTGCAGTGAGTGGGGAGGGAAAACACCCCTCCCTAGGGAAGTGACTTCCAGAAATCAAAATACAGGAATAGTCTGGTGTGTGTTGGGTACAGCCTGGATAATGTTTTGATTCATACAGATTCCTTAGGAAGAAAAACTGGTTGAAGGTATTGTTCTTCATCCTGCAGAGTCCCCAGCACACACCTGTGTAAAGGAAAGTGGATAGTGGGACCCTTCAGTAGTATACAAGCAGACAAGATCCACACATTTTATAGTTTATGAGAAGCCCTAGGGAACCTGTAGAGTTGGAATCATTTGGAGGGATTTTTTTTTCCCCATAGAAGGTAGTTTCCCGGTCTTACATGCTGAAAACAATCTGTACAGTCTCTGTAACCTGAAGCAACAATACTTCAGTTCTTCAGCTTGCACTGTGAGCATAAACACTCAGGTGGCCATGGAACAAAGGCTCCTAACTCCCACTGGTGACTTACCCATCTTAAAATAAGGGTGAATACTGCCTTTAGACTAAAATACCTTAGACATTTAAAACAAAAAGTCCTAGTCCTACTCGTTTAATTAAAACTTTACTATATATATCTTGATCTGTGTAGCTGATGCACATAGCCTATTGCCTATGAAACTAGTTGTAAAAAGTGACTCTTTTCTACTTTTGTTGTTGTTGTTGTTTCATTTTACTTACACTTTAATGACTAATAAAAAATCGATACCTTGAAGGTATCCAGGAATGGGGCATCCACCACCTCTCTGGATAACTGTTTTCAACAGGTATCTCAACACCTTAATTATAAAAAAAATTTCTTCATTATATCTGACTTGAATTTAGCCTTTTCAAATTTAAAACCATTAGCCCTTGTCCTTGTAGCTTCAGGGTCTGCTAAAATGTCTGTCCCCACCCCTGGATACCTTCAAGGTCAAACTGGATGAGGTTCTAATATAGCTGGAAGTGTCCTTGCTCATTGCAGAAGATTTGGACTAGATGACCTCTAAAGGTCCCTTCCAACCCAATCCATTCTATTGTTCTCTATGATTCTTCTAGCAGGCTCTTAAATTAATTTGGAGCATTGCATTGCATTATGTATTCTTTTTTAGCATAAATCAAGACAGTCCATTTTATTGTGATTTATGCCATCTGAAGACTGGTAGTAAATATTGATGCTAGACATGCTAGCTCTGATGACTCACTAAGACAGCTGCTACTTCACAAGATTTCTCTAGGGAGAGGAGGAAAAGGAAGGATTGAAAAATTTTCAAGTTAAAAAACCCGCAAACATCTTAAGAGCTGTCACACCTACAGAAAATGGTTATTCTGTATGTTATTTGTTGTCACCCTAAAGACAAATACATAGTGAGGAAGGCAGAAAATCTGACCTCCTGAAATGAGTAGATTTCATGTTAAACCATTCTGGAAAATTTGTTGCTCAAGGACCTTAAGAGAGTTATTGTATGTGTATAAATCTGTTTCCCAAGACCCCAGTTTCCCTGTGGTATTCTGGATTACAAGTGATTGCTGAAATACAAGAAAAGTATCCAGGAGATCACAATCAATTGCTGTTTCTGATCATTTGCAAAGCTGATCAGGTTTTAGCATCCTATCAGTCACTATGAGCATCTGTGCAGCTTGAGAGGAAAGAGCTCATTAGGAATGTCCCTGGTATGAATTTCCTCACCAAGGAGAATAGTAATAGACTGCTTCTCAGTAGTACTTTTTAATTAAAAATTAGCATATTCAAATATTATTCATTAGACCACTGTTTCTCCTGTCAAGTAGAGACCCAAGGAACACACGGGGCTTGTGCATAGGCAGTACTGGTAGCTGGCACCATAACTTTAAAGAATTCATCCAATGTAGTCCAGAAGAACTTTTAAAATTCCCTGGATTTTCTGTCTTACAGTTTGCCAAATGCTGGAGTTCCAGCCCAACAGATGGTATCATATTTGACACTGAAACACAAAGGCACATATAATAATCTTTGGCTTAAATAAATAATCCCTTCTAATCAGTTCAATAAAAATTCTGTGTCCTCATCACAGAAAAAAGGTTTTCCAAGAATTTAGGTCCTTGTAACCCCTGCCAATGGAATTCAGCTTTCAAATAGTTCATTTGATTTAAGAAGGAATGAGAAAAAGCTCAATCTCTAACTCTATTAGAGATGTGGATTTTTATTTGTATTTGATTTCTTAATAAAGCTTCTCTAGCAGCAGTTTTGTATTGCCTTTGTATTTTAATGTACCTGAATTGACATGAATCCCACTATCTGTGGGGAGCAAAGGTTAATGGGATAACAATATATATCCTCTTCATTAGCCATTATAGGTGGCAATTAATACTTTCTGTTACATGGAAGGGAGAAAAATTCTTGTCCTACTGGACAACTTAGGGTAAATTTTTCAGGTCCTTGTTCATCAGTACAAATCAACTGCTCTGGATAGAGGTGCTGATCTTTTTTATACTTCTGGATCCAGAATCTCACTGATAGGCTTCATGGGGAATGCTATTACATGTCTTGATATCTTTTTCTTTAACGAACACTCTCATCATTGGCTATTCAAGGTTCTAGAGTTAACATTTCCCAGATGTGTCTTTAGAATATTGAAGGCATCCTTCTAAATACATTACTTACCAAGTTTGCAGAGTGGTGTTTAGAAATACCAGATTTTTTTCAGATTTTTTTTTTCCAGAAATAATATACATCTCAGAATCAGTGTGGTTCCCAGTCCAAATGCATCCCTCCTTTAAATGTGCTGGGCTTTCCCTTCTAATAATATTTTGGATTTTTTGGGTTTTCCCCCATAAATCAGACAAACACCTAAGAATTCTTTTATGGTTTCTTGGAATAGAAGACTTTACATATTTAATGGAAGAAAGCAAGCCCAGCATCATTTATTTCATTATTTTTAATATCAGGAAAAATTTTCTGCTGTATTTGTTCAACTTCATAGAAATAATTCTCACCCATCATTAGTCTTTTACAGAAAGACAAATGAAGCTACAACTGCTAAACCCTTTTAAAGAGCTCAGCTCTCATCAGAGGTCAATCAGAAGTCAAACTGGACATTTTTTAAACAATTGAATAGGAGAATATTCCATTATAGATGTCAAGATGAGATGTGACTAATGTCGTGAAAGTTAAAGGTTAGGGGCTAATCCACTGAGAAGTCATTCATGGATCATATTTAAATTGCTTTAGACACTTTTAAAAAGAGTTCTCCCTCACAAGGTCCCTGCTCTTTTACCAGAGCTGCAGCTACACATGAGAGCAGACTTCCCTTAATACTTGTGTTAGCATTTAAATTGCTGAACTTGTCTTTTCCTTAAAAATGAGAGGAAGACCTTTTTAATTAATTGAAAAAAAATCTCTTCCAAACTATATTAATTTAGTAAGCCAAATATTTTTTTAAATTCATTTACTCTTTCTAAATTAAAAATGATTCCATGAAAACAAGTAACTGAGAAGGTTAGTGTGGTGAATAAATTCTAGTCTAAGAAAGACAACTTGCTTATTCAGAAACATATATGCATTTAATAAAACTGCTTCAAAGAATCTATGTTGAGGCAAAATGTTAAGAGTGGTGCAGACTTTTTTCCCAAATAAAAGCTGCCAGGAAATCAAATAAAATAAACAGTTGACAAAAATGTAATGAATCTAAGTTCTTTTGGCTTTGGGGGAAAAAAATAATATTCCTTTATATGCAGAAGATACTGATTAAATATAGCGGCATAACACACAACTGAGGACTAAGCCATGCCATTAAATATCTTTGTACTACTGACATGGAAGTTTTAGTGGGAAGAATATCATTGCACAGACTGGATTATGGCCAAAATACAGTGAATCCGTCTTCATATATTGTTACAGTGATTTCAACAAAAAATACTGGAATTCAATGAATACATGTAGATTTTTAAATTGTGGATGCATGATCTAATTACCATTGTTCTGTTTATAGACAGTAGACCTATACAGACACAGAATTTGATCATAAAATATGAAATAATATTAAGTAAATCTGAGATATTTACCCAAAATAATGATAACCAGTTTGGGTAGAGATGACAGAGTGCTTCAGTTGCCTTTCTACAGCCTAATTAGAAAGGGAAAGAGATGTTTCCTCCTACAACCTATGCAAATCTGACTTCTAAAAAAGATACTCAGACAAAAGACTGTGGAGAAGTGGAGGATTTAACTCCTAGTGAGTATAACAAAGAGATTGGAAATTGTTCGGCTTGATCTGTACAAAAGAGAAAATATCACTATTGATTGACAGTCATGTCTAGACAGACAGACATATTCATATTAAAATACAAATATATAAAATATATAAAAACTATTTGGAGGAATACTTTCTGAATTTGCATTTGGGAAAATTAAAAAAACCCCACTTTGCTAATACTTTGGATATTGCTTTAACCTTTTGGGAATTTAGAAGTTTTCTGAATATGTTGCAGAGATAGACTTTGAGGTTAACTGCTAGAAAGACAAATAAGTGGAACAAAATGCTTATGCAATAGCAGTTATGAGTATCTGACTGGGAAAGGAGGGGGAAGAATCTATTTTCCCTTTGGGGAAGTAACTACACTAATATTTATGGCTGTTTGAAACCATGCAGCTGGCTTTTTTGTTGCCTTTAAGCTGTATTGTCACAGATTAGCTAAGGACTGTGATCCCTCATCTGTTTTCATCTTCAGTCCCAAAATGTATCATAGCAGTGTTGGGAATTTTTCTGATTTTCACACTATCATGACGCTTTATATTAAGTTCACCGGGTAAAATATTTTTTGAAGAATACTCATTCCTGACAGTTTACAGACCTTGTTCCTACAGTCATGCAATCAAAGGCTGGAAAAGGCCTTTGGAGGTCATCCGGTCAGCCCCAGCACTCCCAGCAGGACTAATTTTAACTACATAGCTCAAGGTATCAATAAGATGTCCTCCCTGCCTTCTCTTTCCACAGATGAAGAAGTGCAGCTCTCTGAGCTGCTGCTCCCATATCACATGCTTCAGCCCCCAACCACCTATGGCCTGACCCTAGACTTGCTCAAGTGAAAGCACAAAGAAAATGAGTGAAAGAATAACTTACTGCTTTCAGTGTTTCTTGGATGTAAACTGGTTGGGGAAGATTTCCTCATTACACAGATTTTAATTTCAATGTACTCACTGTCTTTCCCTTGGAGATTTCAGTGCTTCCATGAGATGGGAAGGAAGGAGAACAAGCTGTTAAGATGCCTGTTGGGGTGAGATTTCTGCCTGCTACTCTGAACAAAAAAATGCATGTCCCCACATTTTCCTCCTGGTGAATCCATGTATTTCTCGTACTTTTTCACTTGGACTGCAACTCTTTTGGGCCACGATTGTTTCATTCTGCCTCAGCAGACTAACGAAGCCATGCTCTGGCAATGCTGATCTTGATGCTGTGGCACTGCTTTCCCTCCCCCTCATCCCTTCTTGTAGGGATTAGAGGTAGAATTGAGTAATGTTCCAGAAATGTGTCCTCTCAGCCACGGTGTCTCCTGGAGCTCTCCTGGCTTCCATGCCACACATTCCTAGTGCCTTAATGCACTCCCCAGTCTCAGCATACAATTAATAAAACTCTACAATTCCTGCTATGAGCAATTACTGAATCTCTCTGCTCAAAATATGCTCTGTTCAGCTGGAGTACCCCACTCAGAGTTTATTAAGACTTGGCTCTGTTATCATCTGTTTCCCAGCCAGGAACTACGAGAGTTATGACACAGGAGGAAAACTGAAAAACAGAACTGACATTGATTTCCATGTGTGCATGATCTTGCTCCAAAGACTAGTAACATAGCAACAAGGGTTGGATTTTTTTTCCTCTTTTTTTTTCTCATTTATATAGCCCTATTCATCTTTTTTAAGGCTATTGTTTAGGTTGTATGCTTTCTTCAGGGTATTGTGCTTATATTCAAAATAGAGGATGAATTTACAATACCTTGTTCGCTGCACAGACTTCCAAATGTATTTTGCTTATGATAGTTGAATCCTGATGTAGCATCTGGTTTTGATGGAGTTTCTGCTTTTATTCACTAATGCTGTTGGTCTGACCAGGTCATCATGTGTGACTTCATCTGATATCAAACAGAATGGTTTAATTGGTTTATTTTACATCCAAACCTTAACATCTCCATTTCACTCTTTACAGCACTCTTGTGTAACTCTCTTCAGTAACATCAACCAAGAGTAAGTTGATTTTAGAAATGCATTTTATTTCCATTTTCCACTTCCCTTTTTAATGTCAATACATTATTATCCTCTCCTAACCTTAGCAGTGGAGCAGAGCTTCCAAGTTATGTATGAGCATTAAGACATGTAACATGGTAAGAGTTTGGTCTCAGCCAAATTTTTTGATATCCCACTCCCTGGACATTTATGTACTCAGGGTAGGCATCAGGTCTCATTAGTCAGTGCATGAGGCTACTACAAAGGGGAATTTCTGTGTAGCTCCATCTGCAAGAAGCTGAACAGTCAGAAATTATAAAGAAGCATACGGTGATTTAATATTTACGCTACTGACAATTTGGCAGGTACCTGTTACAGCTTAGAATTCAAAGCTACAAAATCTCTCAAAGCTTTCTCTTCTCCAAGAGGAAAATGTGCAGATCATATCCTTGACAAGATACAATTTTCTTCTTATACTGTTTAGAGAACCTTGTGATAGTGAAGCTGAAATCCTTTATAAAAAGGGAAAATGCTACCATGCATAGTATTTTTATCAACCAAGTTCACTAACATCCCTAAGCAGCTTTTACTGTGAAAAAGAGACAGGATGAATCAGAGCTAAAACATAGTTACATATTGACCTAGTTATTTGTAGCAATTTTTGAATCTGCTTATGAGAAATATCAAGCTCCTGAAAAGAAAAATCCCTAACTGTAAGTGCCCTATCAAACCGTAATCAGGTGAAATACTTCCTAGTAAAAAGAAATTAGTGCTTTTTCCTCAGACACATAATACAACTGTTTCAGAACAAAATTAGTTCAGCAGAAGCTCAAGCTATCAATCATGATCTTTCCATCAACTCAAACCCTTTCACCAGAGCCAACCTGAATACTCACATCCTCCCCTCAACCAAGCTTCTAGCAGGCTTTTATGAGGTCCAGGTGATCTCCAAACTAGTATTTGATCCCTGTCTCACATGTACAATCAGGAGGCAGCTGATTAGTTGCAGATGGAACTGGTTTAAATGTTAAGAACTTTAACAACTACCACCGTTTATAGCATCTAACACCAGATTTCAGCTAAATGCCAGGGCTCTGATGGTTTGTTTGATCTCCAGATGTGCACACATCCAGAAACTGTTAATTTCATAGTTTCTAATTTAGGATTTTCCAAACTTGGGAGGCGACTAAAAACTCCTATAGCTTTCAGTTACCTTAATTATGCCATGGTGACATGAATCAGGAGAACAAAAGAAAAAACAGACAATAGATTTAAATGGTACTGAATTTCTGTTGTCAAAAAAGATGCTCTACAGCAGAAACTGTTCACATAATTCTCTCACTGCACCTAAGCACAAATAAGAAAGAGGAGGTTTTGTGGTGCTATTATCAATGGACCACTTTTAAAAGGAAAACAGAACTTATTAGAATTTGCAGGTAGCAAATTTCATGCTTCCCCGAAGAGAAGGACTATGTTAGGATTCCTTTGGACCTACATAGTGCATCTGGTGGCATCTGTTATTTTGAAGCAACAAGCAAATAGTAAAACTGATGAAACTTAAATACCTTGTGTCTTTTAAAGTTTTTGGGGTTGTTTTGTTGGGTTTTTTTGCCAGAAATTGAGTTACTGAACCCAGTGATTATGCTGTTTACTATAAATTAACAATTATATTTAAAAGGTTCTCCTATATTTTGATTCCTGGGAAACTGCCACATAAATACCAATGAGCAAGAATCCACTGACAAATTCAAACAGACATTTCAGTCTTTTAAATAATTCATTGATACTTAGAAAGGAACAGATAAATATGCAGGTGGCTAATTATTAATGTGAGCCTCTCAATGATTTACTAAGATCACCTGCCAGTTGGTCTTATATGTCTCCTGTTCAGTACCCAGATGCTCATAAAGGAATTATCCTGAAGGGATGAGAAAGCTACTTCAGAGTAGGTGTGATGTATACAGTGCAATGCACATGCCAGTGCTGATAGAGAGATTAAGTTTCTGTCAAGGATTGTTGAGTATAAATGGAATTTTTTTTTCCTTTTAGTCATGCCAAAGTTCAGTCAGGGGGTGAAAAATATGGGTAAAGGATTTGGTGGAGATTCTGAGCAGACATAAATTGTATATCTATGAACTCATGAATGAAACAATTTTTATGAGCTAGTAAAACTTTCTTCAAGAATCTGTCGCAATTTCAGCAAGGTATCTTTAGTATAAGGTTTACTTTGACTGCCTATGTGGTTTTACTTCCTTCGGCTGAATTTAAACAAAACTCATGAATTAATTTAATCTATGAGGGAAGTCAAATAAAATTGTGATATTAAGGACACATGGCTGAGGATGGTTCTTTTCAAAACAACTTGTGCATATTAATGTGAGTATAATAGAGAAGAACTCAGCCTTTGGTGCAGACCTGTGTCACCAAGTCAGTCCCATCCTGAAACACATGATCTTGCAGTGGATTAAAGCTGTCACTTGCCAGTATCTCCAAATAGGCCAAGTTATTAAAGCTAGCTCAGGGGCCAAGTGCTCCTTGAAATGCAGTTGCTTGATGGAGGAACTGAGGACAACAAGCCCTGTCCAGTGGAATGGCAGGCACTACAGCAGAGCACTTACATACCTCTGGAACTTAAAGCAAACAGTGAAGTCTCTCTGACTTCCAAGGGAAGGGACAGCCCTTAGAGAGACCCATGTTTCACCACATTGCTATCCCTGAGAAGAATAGCCATGCGTAATTTTTTAATCTTTAAAAGAGGATTGTGCTCTTTTTAATATTTTTTTCCTTCACTGATATTCCTGCTTGGTTGTTTATATGGACTGGGTAGTCCATTACAAATCCAAGTACTGTACAGAATTATTCAACTAATTCATTTGCTGTCTTCATGTAACTAATAAGTAGTAACATTTCTCTGCTTACATTATTGTGCTGAAATTCTCAAAGGAAACTTCAACAAATAAAGTACTTTTACTTAAAATAACTGAAATATCCCAAATCACTGCATTAATTAATTGCTTCAATATTTTCCATAATTTTTTTTCTGAGCAAAAGAACTTAGCTTGTCTTCTCCTGATCCAGATGCAAAATGAAAATTTTTATCCCACTGTACCAAATATATCAATGCACCACTGCTCTTCGTTAAAACTACGAAATACATTAAGGAATGATTTTCGGGATGACTGGTAAGGGTGGACTGAATTAAATTCACTCTTATGTGTCTTTTGCCAAATGAGATAGATTTATTTTTGTCATTAAGTCAAGTAGATCTCACTTGTTACCAATTTGGAACCCGAAATCTTCAAAACTGAAGATGAAGAATGCAAATAATTCTCAGTATCCAAAGCACTGAGCTCCTCTGTGTAACTGCCTTTTGTGTGTTGCTTTAAAATGTTGAAATACTCCTGAATGCCTTGAACACAGAAGGGAAACCAAGTAAACAATAAATTGATCCCTAAGATTCTTCTTCTCCACTCTCTGAAAAATCCTGTCCAAATCTTCCAAACAATAAAAAGACACTCCAGACAACAAAAAGAAGCTGTGAAGGTGGAAAGTTGAAAAAAAAATCCCAAATGGAAGCTGTCTGTGTTTAGTATATCTTTTGTCAGTTAAGCCTACAGCTATTTACTTGACTAAAAGGAAGCAGAGTTACAATGCTTATCTTCCTATCTGTTCATAAGTGTTCTCAGGAAGATATTCCAAGTAAACTCATTCACAGCTAACTGCGGATGAAAGGATGATATAAATAGGACATAGAGATGGTGCTTCTGCTCTGTAAGATTCCACCTATTCTAATCTGTTTTCACTTAGCATCCACCTGGCCTATTGTCTTGATCTCTTTTACATTTTTTGACCACGTTTAATGTTATCTCAAAAAAAAAAAAAAAAAAAAAAAAATTGAAGAAATCTCAGGTATTAAAGCCAGGACTGTGGAACAAAGGGAAAAGTAGGGTTTCAGTTTGCAAATCAACACTGACAAAACCCACTTCTACCTTGTACAAACAAACCGAAGCAATTAAAAAGGGAAAAAAGTTTAAGCTCTGTACAAGCACTGAACAGATATTTTTGTCTGCAGCAGGTGTAACATTTTAAATTTTTCTTTAACATTCTTGGTAAGAAAGTCTTCAATAAAGCAGGCCTCTCTACCTCTCAAGCTAAAGTTAAATAAATAAAAAGCTATTTAATGGTAGCTCTTAATGCATGTTGACATAGTAGGTAATGGCTGATTCAACATTAAGAAGCTAATGAAAATCAATGTAAGAATGATGCATGATCTGGAAATACACCTTTGACTTTCTACCATATAACTTTGTATAGTGAAGTCTTGAGAAGTTCTTATCTGTCAATAAACTAGAAAAAAGAAAAGGATTAATGAGGTGGTTTTAACTTTAACACTTTGTCACTTCTCTTTAATCTCTAGCTAGGCTTTAAGTCATCAAAACACTTAATCAAAGCCCTAACTATAAGCAAAACAGTGTTAAGCAGGTGTTTCAAAATAAGCCATCTTGCCATTGTGCTTTGTTAAATTGGAAATGGATTATCAAGTAGCATAAAGTGATGCATAATCATCCTTCAGTCAGGGCACACAGTATGAGACACCTGTGGTGCTAAACAGCTGTGCAACACAGTCTCTGCACCAGCAAAATGCCCATGGGTGGTGTGGTGTCCCACCCATAAGGGGAAGGGAGCACTCGAGATTCATAATGTTTGTGATTGGAAGGAAAGATGAAAGCCAGAGGCTCCCCAAAAGCTAAAAAAGTTTTATTAGTAAATTACACACTTGGCACGAAAATTGGTATGTCAGTCCCTGATCTCCCAGCACGAGCACACAGCAGCAGGGTCTGGATAAAGGGAAGAGAGATGTATTAAGGAGGGGGAGAGAGAAAGAAAGGAAGAAAGGAAGAAAGGAAGAAAGGAAGAAAGGAAGAAAGGAAGAAAGGAAGGAAGGGAGATCACCAGTCCTGGCTCCAGTGTCAATCCATCCGATGGGGTGTCCAGGGTCCTGGGCTTTGTGGGAAAATATTTTTGTGGCTGTTTCCCCTGCTCTGGAGATAAGTTTCTTGCTTTCTATGCAAGTTAATTATCATGCACAGTCCATTTTTAGGCCTTCCTGGAAATGGATTGGAGGGCTTGGGGCTCTTGGGTGGTCTTGTTCCTCCCCTACATCCCAGACCCATTTCTCAATCTCATTTGTGCCCTTGTGCTGGACTGGGTTGTGCTTATTTCCAGGAGCCAGAACAAGAATATCTGTTGCAGAAAAATGCTGCCCTAGCTCTGTATGGTGTCCTGCTTAAGTCACACCATGCTCTTTCTCACAGTGTGTCATTACCCAAAAACCTTAGCTGTAATTACCAGCAATCCTTGGTTGGCTCCACAGCCATGTTTGAGATGTTTGAGATGTTTCATTTTCCAGGCTTCTACAGATGCAGAGGTAACCAACACTTTCTGTTTCAGTCAAGGCCTTCCTTACACCCCTCAGGGGTTTAATCTATGTGATTCCTACTGATATAAGCATCAGGATGAGCCAACTCTTGGCACTTTCCTTTTGGCCTGTCCACCTTGCAGTTATAGTATATGTAGTTGTGAAACATATAGAAATATTGGGCTAGTATAGACCTGCTGCCCCATGTAGCAATAGCCGTGACCTTATAAGCAGCACAAAATGTCAAAAGAATTTCATGGTTGTAAAAATACTGCAGGTCTAAGGGCACAATATTTCACATCCTACATGTATGATAAAATCAATCAGAGGTAATTTCACATCTCCATACATATCAGTACACATCCAAACTATAGCACAGACACAGCCTGAGTATATCCTATTGAAAAGGATTAGAGAACAAACTACTCCCTAGAAGATGACAAACATGAGTTGCAGTAATGAAAATCATAGCTTAAATAAACCCAAGCTGTTGTGGACACAACCCAGCATCCTTTCGCTACAAATGGTTTGTGCCAAAGTCAGTAGGAGAGCTTGCCTTTACAAATATGGAAAGATCATGTCAATTCCTTCCAATAATAGTCATTAGTCTTTAAAAATATGTAAGGAGTAATAAAAAAGCAAACAGTGTTTGAAAGTGAGTGTTACTTTTACCCCCGGTGTAGGAAATCTGAATGCTTTCTATTTCCTCAAATAATAAAATTCATCATTTTTTTTCACTCTATGAAATAATTAAATCACTTAGTAAACTTTCATATTTGTTTTTTTAAATTCTTGTTTCTAACCTGAAAATCTGCAGGTCCTTTGTTATAAAAGCCCTACAGCATTCTTTCACATGTTCTTCCAGTACTGTGAATCCAGGCACAACAGCTCTGTGTTAGTTCAAGAGACAGCAAGACAGATTCATGTGTGTGCCTGCCAGCATGTCAGGGTGCAGGTCCTGACCAGATTGTCACAGATGAAGATGGAAGCACAACACATACGGTAATCCCATTTCTTCAGGCCTGGAATCTCCCCCTTATTTTCCACCCTTTAAGGAAGAATGCTCCCTTGTGCTTGTTAAATGGACTCAGTTTTCTTTTGTTAATATGGGCCCAAAAGCTACAGAGTGCTTCAGAACTCTAAAGGTTTCCTAAAAGAGTAATTTTATTTAACTTTCCAGTCCTTTCACATTCTTGTCCATAAAATAGTTAGGTCTAAGTCCTATACTGTTTCAAGTCATTGCCAAAATTAACGAGTACACTTACAGCTGGAGCTGCAACCTATTTTTATATTTGATAATTATTTCATGGAAGACACTGTTTAACAGAAGTTGAGATATCCTGACAAACTGGTACATACTTTTGGGGATACAATGAATTTTTTCTAACCTAAATATTATATATGTGGAAGATAAATTCCATAAAAGACCTTAAAAGAAGCAGAAAACATTTATAACCAAAAATTGTAGGACTTTTTTTTTCTTTTCTTTTTTTTTTTTTCTTTTTTTCTTGGTAAACTGACAATAGTTTATTCTGGAAATCAGTCAGCTTTGCTCCAAGTGTCTTCTGGATTTTTCTTGATCCTGAGGATCTGAGCTGAAGCAATTAATTTGTGAACTAGAAAACCAAATGTCATATGAACTCAATGTTCTCTGTTCCCTTCTTTTTTTTGTCAGGAGCAAACAATTTAAGGGCGTGAAAGACCTCAGGATTAAACTTTACTCTAGTAATATTTTGTTTAGGTCACATAGTTATTAGATTAAACTACCTCACTCTAAGTTCTTTATTTTCAGAGGAGCCAGTAAGCATGGCTGTCATCACTCTTATGCTTTCACTTATGCTATTTTCCAGAGTTACAGATTATGCAGTTATTGTCTGAGGAGTTTTTTAAAAGTATTTGGCTTGCTATGTTTAATGCAATAAATGTTTTTGATATAGTAGTGGAGTTAAAATAATAACGCTGGTTTTAGTGCTATTATTGAACAGAGTGAGAACAGAGAGGTTAATGTGAAGAGAACTGCATAAAGTAAAACAGAATATGAAGGAAAATAAAGCTTTGCTATTGGTTGAATACCTAAGAATGGAATTTTCCTTATATATTTCATTGTGAATCTGTTCCTCAATTAGTTTCTGCTTTAAGTCAGTCTCGATATGTTACAATAAGAATAAAAAAAAAATGCTTTTATGCACAGATTATACATAATTCTTTGCCAGTGCAGAATTACTGTAGGGTGTTTCCATGTAGGTTATTGCTTTCTGTGCCAGTTTTCCCCTTTCCGACAATTTTCCACAGCTTCTTGAACAGATCTTCTTTTTGACAACTAGCCCATCTTAGGTCCAAACAGAAAAGATGCTCAGGCTCTGAAGCTTGGAACAGAAAATAAGACCTGGATTTTGTTGCAATTCATTAACTTGGTCCTTGGTAGGTAGGTAAATATGCTTGGGTTCAGGCCTTTGCTGTTGGACTAAATTCAAAATTATCTTTTTCCTATTTTCAAAATTCCCTTTTTGAAGTTAATAAATATTTTTAAAGAGCATAAACTCAAACACCACTCATTAAATTTGATGCATTTTTTTTCTTGTTGATCAAGGAAAATTCATTACTTTGAAAGTTATGTTCAAAGATCTTTTGGAGTCCTCTTTTGTGTGGCTATAATTAAGAAATTAAGCATTAGTAATGTTTTTTACCTTTCAAATTTTTTATGAGTTGAAACTTTAAAAACGCAGGTACTATATTCCCATATAGGTTTTTCTTTCAAAAAAATCAGGAAATTCATAATGATGGCTCCCACCACAACTGTAGCTTGGCATCAAAAATATATTTCATACTTTATTGGATATCTTATTAAATTTCTATGCTCTTACAAATTAAAAGCTGCATATCAAAGAGAATTACTTGTAATTTCAGCTCAATATTTTCAATCTTAAATGTTGGATTGTTAGATTCTTGCAATTTATATTCCAGTGACTATCAAGATATTGAATCTGAAAATGTTAAAGAAGATACTCTAAATTCATGGCAGAATCTATACTTACTCATTTCTCAATTCAGAGCCTTAGATTAGTGGGTCACTCCTATATCAGTGAAGCTCTGGAAACAAATTCACAGCTTTAACATTGTCTAAGGAGCTGAAGAATGCTCTGTCTTGGATATAAAATGGCCAGAAGAAGCTGGTGGACTCATCCCTCTCCAGGCTGTGTGATGAGGTATGGGTTATAACCCTCTGGAAGTTCCTTTTGGGTAGCAGGACATTTTCTTTGCCTGAATCTGAGGCTGAACACAGTTCAACACAAACTTAAAAAATGAGACCATAACTTGCATCCACCTAGCAGTGTACCAATCCTAATTTGGTAAGAAACTGTGGAGCTGTCTAATGTCTATGATTAGGGATTTTCCCACTTCCATGCTGAAAGTGTCATAAGACAGTAAATGTGTTATTCTCTTCAGGTGAAACTTTGCAACCCTGATTTAAGCCCCAGGAATTCGATAAAAATAAGAAATCAGAGTTATTCAGTGTGTATGTAGGAGTACTTTCTGAGGAAGTCAAGGAGTATTATCTAGGACATGAGCAAAGTAGCACATCAAATTGTTTGTATCAGGTTGATAGGAATGGTCAACAGTTCACAGGCTATCTCAGCAACATAACATAAAGAAAACCAAATTGTTAAAGTTTTTCTTTATTTTCAGGCACCATTTCTCCTTTCAGTAATCTTTTTGGATCACTGCTAACACAATGCACTTTTCTGATGATAGAAACATTAACTCCTGATCCCGGTCCAAAATTTCTATTTAATATTGTCTTTACATCCTTTTTAGGACAATTGTGCAAGATAAATAATCTTGTTCTGATAGAAGATGTGTGATGCGGTTGCTGCGAGGATTTCCACAGAATTTCTCTAATTATATTGTGTGGGTGGAGAAGGAGAGCGGGGCTTTTTAAAATAAAATAGGGCACACAATTCTGACTCTGTGTGTGCTAATGGACCACCACTTCAAGCTGTACAGATTTAGGAATATTTTATTTTAAAATCTTAGAGGCTGCTGAATCCATTAGCTCAATGAAAGTGAGGCTGCTGTGACTCCATGTTCCAAGGTCCACCAAGACAGCATGAAAGAGTATCCTTGGTAGGTTTCTCACCAGGGAAAAAGGTCCAACCATTCTCCTTGAAAAGCCTCAAGAAGTGGTTCTTGGTGCTCCCTTCACATTGGGCTTTCTCAGCCAATGTTGCTCTGAATGATGCTGGGATTCTGTGCTTATCGTGATTAGTTTTTAATCATATAATCCAGCAAGCATTTTGCAAGCATTTTTCTACTCTTATCATAGGTAATTGAATTTACAAGGTAATAATTACCCTTCATGGTCAACAGCAGAATATAAACACAGATTTCTTCACAGACATTTTGAGGGCTTGCCTTGTAGGGTTTCATGAGCTGTTCCAATCATGTGTGACCATATTCTTTATAATAAAAAATACGTTGCCCTTGTCTATTTTAATATTTTAATTTTAATCCTCCCCTTATGAATATTAGGGTTTATTTAATATTATTTACACATAGTCATGTTGCAATACATTTATTTTAGAATTTTTTTTTCCTTAGATTTGACATAAGAGAGAAATTATGAGGATGTAGGATTTGCTCAATAATTTATGATTTATCCTTTGATCAACCCCAGTGTTCTAAGGAAAAAATCCTTTTTTTTTTTGTGCTTCAGTAATGGATGATTTGCCGGCAGATTAATCATCTGCCACTACAGGATCTTTTAGACTAATTTGAGTGACAGTGTTGAATGACATAAAAATAATACCAGGGCCCAGCAATATTATTTGATAGTCTGGTAGGAAGGCAGATTAAAAAGTGAAGACTTAACATGCTCGTGATAGTCTGTTACTCAGAAAATATGTTTCAACTTTTAAAACTATTCTGACTTTTAAAACTATTCTTACAAGCAGGAGGATTCATGTCCTATTAATTTTCTGCTGTATCACTGCTACATGATAGCATTTGTTTTTGAATTTGGGATGATGAATTGCAGCATCTTGGGACTCTCATCTACCTATTTTAGGAGATTCACACCCATTGAGAGAGGCAGGAAGAGGGATTTATTTGATATTGACTGTAGTTGAGAAGTTTAGTATCAGAATTTGAACACAGAGTTAAGTTTTTATATTCTTAGTTCATGCGGCATACAGACCTCCTTTTTAAGGATTATAGCAATTCTGAATCCTGAGTTTTAGGGGGGAAAAGAAATATATAAGTTTTGGTCTCATTTGAATACTGCAGAATAATTATCTGAATTTGGATTTGAAGAATTTTCCTTCTGGTCCAAGAGAAGATGGAATCTGCTAGCAAGGTAAGTGGGGACTTACTGAGCCTAGAGCCTTTTGAACAGCAACCAAATCTCCAAATCACAAACCACACAGCCTTAAGAAATGAGTTAACTTCCACAGAGAAATATCTTTCACCCCTAAAATGAAGCTTCAGTAAAATGCTATGAAGCCAGTATGACTAAAGGCAAAGGGCTTTATTTCACTTTGTGTAAGAATGAAGAACATAATATATTCTTTAGAGAAGGATATAGCTTTTATTTTTTTAATACAGAAATAATAGATAATTATATGTTATTTTAAATTAATATTTTTTAATTGTATCGCATTCAGTCTACATACTGCTGTATATCATACATGTTTCATTTAAAATGTTCATGGTTTCAGTGCACTTAGTGCCAGAACATGAATCATAAACCAAGTATCACCTCATAAGCTTGAGAAACAGAAAACATTGTAGAAGCCAGATGCTATCTGGGGAGTGTGTAGGAACTTCATTACACAATTCCTTTTGTCCTTAAAACCACTAAGAAGAAGATGCAGTGGCTCTTGTTTGTAATTGTGTCCCTTTTTTCTCCCAATAAAGAGGTCAAAGTGACAAAATCTGGTAAGGCTTGCTAAAATGAGAATTTTGCTACTCAAGGGGAACCTATATTGATGCAATGGCTGTAGCGTGCCCTAATAAAGACCAGCCACAGAGGCAGAGGAGAACCTAAAAAACCCCCTAATAACATATATAAAATGTTGGCCTAAAATATGAGTAGATGCATATCAGTAAATAATTTCTGAATAAGAGAGTAGATAATTAAGAATATAAGGAGAATGGGAATGTCCTCAGAGGAAAAGAGGAAATAGCAATTTTTCTGTGATGAGAAGTGACGGAATTCCTGAAGCAAATAAAAATGTAAAACAAAACAAAGAGAGTAAAGCAACTGCCAATGGAAAGGGCTTGGGAGGTTACAGACAAGTTAGAAGAGCAGGTAAATGAAGAAAAAAATAATTAAATGCCGAAATTAAACTGTATGTATACAAACTATCAAAGAATAAGCTGATATCTATGCAAGAAACAACCTTGGAGAGCAGACTGATTTAGTAGATAAAATTTGAGCCCACACGATTTTCCAATATATTACAGTAGATGGACAGATTGCAAATGAACCAAGATGAAGCTTCTGAGCTTAATATTCTTATTGCTCTTGAGAAGACTGAGATAAGTTTATATATGAGTGATGCAAAAATGCCTTGGTGTCAAATTGACACTGAATATTGTCAAAATCTTGAATCCAGTGGTCTGGAATTTGGAAAAAGATTAATTATAATGCAGGTGGTTTAATGGAATTCTCTCCAGCTAGAAAAAATATTTACTTTTCCATTCTTGCTTAGTTTCTTTGATATTCCCCCTGAAGATCTGGCAAGAACAGGAGTCCTAATTACCTTTGTTGGCCAAATTTTTGAAAGAGACAGACTTGCCCAGACTTCATTAGAGAGCTGCAGTGAGGGGTGTAGAAATATAGGATAAATTAAAAAATACTGTTAGTTGAATAGTTCCAGCAAAAGTTTTGAAAATTGAATGAAGAGTCAAAATTATGCAGGGTTTAAAAGAAAAAAATTATTGGGACCCACCCAATAGTGAGAATAGTTAGAATGTTTTCTCTGTGGAAAAGTAGAGTTTTGGAAAGGATAGGTTTTTAATTTTTCTGTGTGTTTTCTCCCATTCTCAGTGACGAATATCTGGGAAATTATGCATAAAAGTAGACATTTTAATAAAACTACTAACATTGCCTGAGGTGATATTTTTTAGCCAACATTTCTTCATAAAAAGGAAATAGCAAAGAACAAACTTGGGAAAGTACAGATATGAGAATTACTGTTAGAGAAGAATTTTGGTTGAATGAGAAATTTAACTCAAGAACAAATTTTCAAAAGTACATGATTTCTGGTTTTAGATTTATAATCTTTTAGTACTTTGATTATGTCTACGTAGCAGACTATGAATGAGATCTAAACTCAGTCAAATGTTAAATGTTAACTGAATCGATATCACAAACTAGAGCTACTGACTCTTCACATACTGTATACTCATGGTGAATGGTAAAAATATTTAAATTAAAGTGTCTCACCTCACATTTACAGAAGGATTTCCCTTGTTTTTCATCATGGTGTTTTTCAGTATGATATTTGAGCCTGGTATCTGTAAAACTAACATGGCAGGCTGATTCATCCATTTCTGAAACAGGAGACTAACACGAGTGAAACAAGCACCCATTTCAGTCTGGTAGTACCTTTTTCCCTCATCTCTCAGTACCGGGAGACCTAGGTCAATGATGGTACTTCAGTGAGACTTGTCCCACCCTCACAAATTCACTGAATTCTTTATATCATATTTAACGTGGGGCTGTGGGAAAACTAAAAAGATAACTTGTGCTTTCTGCACTCCACCGAGTGTAAGGACAGGAGAGTTCACCACCAGAAGCAGAGGCAGCAGACAGGACAGCTTGCTCGTGAAGTCCTGTCTGAAAAAAACAGCAACTGCTTTGCATTTGTGGGAAGATTGCATAATCACTCCTTCCTAACTGTGGCTTTCCAGACTTTCCACCAAAGACTGTCAACCAATGAGAGGCAGCAAATAGAAACAAATTCATAAGAGATTAAGATAATGGTTTTTTCGGCATTGTTTGTTTACTGAATGTATGTCTATGTTAAAACAAGATTGTTAAAAAAAACTCTGACAATTAAGGAATTAGGAAGGTTAAGTTGACTTGCATAAAGATAAATAACCATCTTGTGGTGATATACCCTCTGGCACATATTTAAAGACTACATCATATTTCAAATGAGAAAATAATGTCTCCTATTTCCTAATTTTGAGAGTACACAATTTAAAGAGATTTTTGGATGTCTAATATGAACATTTTGAAAATGAGACTCATTAAAATAACAACTCTATTACATTACCACTCTCTCAGCCCCCAACAAATTTTAACTGCAGATTCTTTGTTCAGACATGTTGATCAGCCCAGGTAACCACTTATTAACTATCTGTAATCACAGGTTTTTATTCTTTATGTGGGTGAGATAAATGAAAACTCATATGTTTTGCCACTGGGTTTCACTGCAAAAACTTGTGAAGCCAAATACAGAGTTCAAACCATTTTCCTTGTTTCCTCTCCAACTTTCCTATCTCTTTCAAGACTCAAGTGGCATCTTTCAGATCTTGCTAATTTTCATTTTATCTTCTCCCAGTTTTAATTCTGACTGTAGAGCCCCTTGTCTCTTTCTGTTTCAGTCAGATTTCCCCTGTATGCGGGTTTGGTGGCTTTGTTGCCTCAGCTGTTTCTGCACCAAACACAAAGCTCATATTCCAATTTATTTCAACCCATTTCAAATGCTTAAGGCAAGACCTTCTCAAAGACAAAGAAGACAAGAATTTAAACCTTGTCACACAGTGCTGTTTTCAGACTTATTCTTGCTCGTTACAGGTGTTTTTTTTGTTTCCATAATTTGAACATTTTGGTGTGACTGAAACCTTCAGAGAAAACATGCAACCTATGGCAGACTTGTTTATTCTAAAATGTAAAAGCTTTGTCAAAACTGAAAATAACTAAATGCAAGGTTTCATGATGGAAATGACTGGGTGCTCTTGTTCACAAGATGTGAAAACAAAAGCAGGTGAACCTCATTTGTATCTTACAAGGGCACTTCCTGAAATAGCTGTGAAAAAGGTTTGTTCTCAGCTCATCCAAGCCTCCCCTGCTTTCTTTGGTCCCGAAATTGCTCTGACAGGTTTCCAACATCCATGTTTCCTTTCACCTCACTTCCCAAAACTTGCGGCCACAACTCTCTGGCCACATGAGTTGAGATTTACTGCTGTGGGATTTTGATGCCAAGGCCAGGAAGGTGTTTTTCCACCAAGAATAACACATGCTATGGGGAAAATTTCCTGTATGATCTTTTTCATTTTGGACTAGTATAAGAGGTCACTGCAGAAAGGTTCTGTTCTTGAGTCATCATTTTCCTGATGGCATTTTCCTTTGACACACTTCAATCTGAGAAAATGTTCTATTCAGAATTGTTTATTGCCACACTGTAAGGAAAATAAACCTATGATTCCAATGTGCTCTTGATATACTTCAGAAGGGAATAAGCAAGTTGTGAAACTTTGTTATTGTAAAATGTTAAATTGTTATGTTTTTAAAGGTATTCAGAGAACAAACATGTTCCTGTCATAAAAATTGCTACAGCTCTTTGTTTTCACATGCTTAACCTATAACAAGGCAGCATTATCTGCTGTGCAAAGAAATGGGCTGAAAATTTCACATAGCTCCTATTCTACCTTTGGGTTGCTAGAAAATTTTAGTTAAGAAATTGTCTCTTTCTGTCTTTTAATTTCTAATGCCTAAGAGGTTAGAGATTTTTAAAGAAATTGATAATATTGAATGGTCAAGCTGTAAGATTCAAATGCTGTAGATGGTATATCCTATGCTTAGTGTGTGACTTATCATGTGGTAATATTTGCAAATAGAACCATCTTTAGCTGGCAACAGTGCCATATTTTTATCTGCGTGAATGAGCCAAGAAAAGTGATATTATTTATTGAGCTTCCTTTATTAATATAGGAGAAAAAATTTCAACAAAAAAAGTGACTTATTATGAGACCCCTTAGGCCTGATGATTTACAATCATCTAAGATAAAACGGGAAGAGAAAGAAGCAGTGTTATCTCTTCTCAAGAAGTAGAGTTATGGGCTTAGGCACATGGACAAGTTCCCACAGAGATAACAAGCTACTGAAGAGCAACCAGCTTGCTTTAACTGTCCCTTTGTGTTCCCTTGGTTTGTGGCAAATGTGAAGTAATTCAAATAATCCTCATCCTCTTTCATCACATATTTCGTTGAGGACCAAAGAAATGTAAATCACTTCTCACTTGTCACAGGCTAAGAGATTGAAGATAAACGTTGCTGCAGTTCAGCTATATTGGGTAACTCATTATGGCACTGTGACTTTCCACATGTCTGTGACTCGAGACCTGGATTGACTTTCTGTGTCAAACACTGAACCCACACTTTTGGAGCCTTACTCCCATGTCTAAATTAAAGACAAAATGAATACTGCTTTCATGGTTTGTCATTGCCAGTCATGAGGACAAGAGTAACTCAGGAAAGCCTAGCCCTAAAGTATAGGTGGCCTGGCAAAGTAAAAGAGAAATCAAATGTATTGACAGAATTAGATTTCAAATCATCATTAATATCCAATCATCATATTCCGATCATCATATTCTGATAAGCAACTAACGTTTGGAATATTAATTGAAAATAAAGTTGAAACTTTTGGAGGTTAGCCAGTTCTCCATCCCTATTCTTTATGGTGTTATTCCAAACAGCAATCCCTTAGTGGATGAGGTTATGATTGTATCTAATAATGAATCTTGAGACAAAAGAAAAATTCTAGCAACACATCTGCAGCAACTTCTGAGTTTTAATACTGTCACTGTGATTTTTAAATCATTACTCCCACATGACTTTGCTTATTTTTTGATTTGTGGAGAATAAAGGGTTTTGAATCATGGTCATTTTTGTGCTTTGTTTTTTTTCTATCATAAAATTTCACATTAGAGTTTGATGTTGGGAAGAGAAACTGGGAATATTAGTGCTTGTTCAGAACACCAACATAATCAATTACAGTTTTTGTTCTTCCAACAGATTGTAAATTATTTGGGCTCAGGAGAAAGAAGTGTTAAATTCTGTAGCATTTTGATGGTAGTATCATAGGAGCATAGAACGACTTAGGTTTGAAGGGACCTTAAAGAGTTCCAACACCCCTGACACTGTCAGGGACACCTTCTGCTAGACCTGGCTGTTCAAAGCCCCATCCAACCTGGTTTTTAACACTTCCATGTATGGGGTATCCACAACTTCTCTGGGCAGTATATACATAGCTTTTGTATTTCAAAAAAAAAGGGAGTTTTAAAAAAAATTATAAGCCAACTTTGATGAAAGTAAGTTTATAATTTCTGATGAAAGTAAGTTTATAATTATTATTCCTTACAAATGTCCTAGTGTCACTCTGAAAATCTGGCAGTATGGTTCTGACTGGTTAAAAATACAGGGGTGGTAAAATCCATAAGGTCTATGACTCCTGGACCAATCTGTGGTCCATATTCTGCTGAAGTAAGCTCCAGAATTATATGTAACAGCAGTAACAGTTCCTCACGAGGAATAAATAGTCACACGGACAGATCACTGACTACAGAAGGTTTATTGTGAAGTCTATTCACCACATTACCTAATTGAAGCTAAATTCAGTGCCTGGAAATAACTCCATTTAACTGTTGGGGGAAAAAAAAATACAACTGTCTGGAAGGAGATTTGCATTTGTTAATGTGCAAGAGAGAATATCTTCTTTTGGGTGGATACAATGATTTATTTCAGAACTTGACTGGTTGTGCTTCTGAACATTCTAGACTTAAGGCCCTTTCCTCTCTTTCCAAACTCTGTCCTCCAAACCTCAGTCCTTCATGCATTTTAGTCTTTATGATGTGTGTCTCGTTTTTCTTTGTCATATATTTTTCTCTTTCAAGATTAGGTGAGATGGAATTACCTGGGGGAAAAGACAGAAAATATCAGAGACTTCAGGGGGTGATGGGCAAAAGCTTTTAAGTGTGGGACTGGAGGAATGCAGCTGAGAGATGATGAAGGTGCTGAGAAAAACAAGGACTGAGAAGCCAAATTTACATGAAACAAATGAGAAAATCCCTAGGGATTAGATGGCATGAAAAGTTTACTGCATTTCAAAGATCATTGAGTTAATTGCAATATCTTATGAAAGCAAAGTTCTACTTGCAAGGATGCATGGGGAAAGGGGAAGTTAGTGAAAAAATATTTCTTACTTTTCCTGTATTCCTTAGATAAAGAGAGTTCTCAAATATTCCTCTGGACAAAAATAATTCACAAATCCTAATTTTCTTTCTTATGAAAATGTAACTTCTTTGGATTTTAAAAACCCATGGCTTTCTTCAGGGAGCTAATTATAAAGGAAAGGTCTAGACAGCTCTCTTTCTAGTAAGAGTTTAGTTGGTTTCCCATCACTAATTTTCTAAGAAAAGTCACCTGAAGTCTGTGCACTTTGACTTTTCTCTTTTTCTGTCTTTCTCTGCATTTATGTGTCTGTGCATACATACACACGTTCAAGAAGTGCAATTATATGTTTATATGCATGCACATATACACCCATATATATATATGTGTGTGTGTGTGTGTGTGTGTGTGTGTGTGTAAACACACATGAAGAGAGAGAGAGAGATTCTAAAGAATATCTATTACCTCAATAAACAGAAACTTCCTTAAGGAAGTCTCATTCTAATTAATTTTTATTTGCAAAACATTATTGAAAAATACATTTCATGGGTAAAGGCATATCATACTGATTTGGCAAGAAAAAAGCCAGTTTATTGATCCCAGTTGATATGAACAGAATTTCCCTCCCACAACTTCACTTTTTCTTTTTGGAAGTACCTTCTGAAGTTAAGACTGCACATGTGGAGTAGACCTATATTTCAGTAAATGAGTTCTGTTAGCAAAGTAATTAGGTTTAAATTTATGTGAACAGGAGACCAGGAGAAGTCTACTAGCCCCAGTGGATTCCTTCAGTTTAGATTAACAATTTGTGTAAGTTATGATAACAATCTAATTAGTGGTTTGGACGTACAGTTTTCCACTTGGCAGATAGACTACAATAGCTCTTTCAGACATTCTACTCATTATGTCTTATTAGTATCAGGCAAGACAATATAAATCTCATTTCACAAGGGATTTATAAGAACTCCTACTGGGAAGTGGTACTTTTTCAAATGACCCCTTTTTTTTCTGTTTGTCAGCTGGATATTTCTGGAATACTGTCTTTAATATCAAGTATAGTACATAACAGTATCTGCAAATGGCAGTATCTGAGAAAGTAGATAGCATTTCTTCAAGCCACAACTGCATTGGGTGAAAAATAATGTTAATATTAGTGTATAGCCAAATTACTGTATCAAAAGGAAAATGTTTTCATATGTACATCTTAATCAAACTGCAGAATTCTCAATGGCTTAAACGTAAATCTCATTCACACATGAAGCTGAATATCTTGATTCTGGATAGGATTTTTGTTTTTAGGTTCAAAGACTGTTTTTTGTTCCATTCAAATAAGTTTCAATTGTTTTTTCTTTAACTAAAAATTCATTAGCCACCAAAGCTTTGCATTTCTGATGTGTTTTTAGAGAAGGAAGTTTTGATTTTTTTATTTGTCCTAGAATTGTATTGTATTCATTCTGATTAGCTTTTATGGGACTAAAGCAAGTCTAATTAAATTTTCATAAAGTATTAACATTCTTAAGATAATTCTATGCTGTATAATGAAAAAAGAAATTGGAAAAAACACTACTAATTCTGCTTCTGGTAGAGTTTGAGTAGGAGCAGTTGTACCATAAGCAGAAGTTTCCCATCCTACAGAAAGAGTCAACTCCTTCCAAAGCACAGCCAGAGGGCAGCCCAGCATGGAGCTGTGTCAGGAATTTGAGCCATGACTTTGAGCCATGACTTGGTAGATCTGGAGTATGAGCAGCTGGATCTGGGATGAGCTGTACAAAGAATAATTTCAGTATAAGGTAGGACAGTGGTTCTTTTATGATAACATACGCTGTTCCTGGGGGTTTTGCTGCAGCAGTTGATTGAATTTGAATAGCAACTAGGAGCATCAACTATGTTGCATATGTTGGCATCTCATTTAAGTGGGATTCATGTGAATAAGAGGAAAGGAATGGACTCCTGTGTTTCACACTCTATTGGTAGGGAAATGCACACGGTTTGGGAAGCCCAGTATTCATGGAGAATATATAAAGTGCAAATCATACAACTGTCCAAACTTCCTGTCTAGTGACAAAGCCTACAGGAAGTATTTGCTATTTGGTTTTAGGAACAAACATGGTTCCTATTGCACTGTAAGAGATTATGTATATTTTGTCTCTAGTTCCCATTTTAGTGCCAGCAAAACAGCACATTTCTCTGTATGAAAACAGAGAGGTTAAGATGCTTTTGCTTACATCTGCATGGGCCCCTGACTCATGCTGTATTTGAGAAAAAGGCCAGTTTTCAGTCTTTGATCACTGTGAGCTGACTAATGATTTGCAAAGCCAAAAAAGATAAAAGAAAAAAGTATGAGTTCCTCATCTGTTAAAACTAGGTACAGTGGACTTAATAACAATGAAAAATAAATGCATGGAGCCAACTTTGGGTTATATACAACAAACTTTACTTGCAATAAAACTTTTGAATCTGTAAAGCATGTGTGGGAAGACAGATTTCTCTGTTGCTCTAAAGAGGGGAAGAAAGCAAAGTCTGTAAAATCAACAGAGTGCTCATTTTACCTGAGCAGAGGTGACTTAAACAAAAGCTCTCAATTGCCTTCTGTTTTGGATATCTTTTACCCCCCCAGTTGTTTTTAGCTTATTTGTTCAATTTGATGGGTGTTTTTCTGTACTTTCTACTACTTCTGTGATGGCACTTAGTATTCATAACCCACCTGGCTGTCTAGGAAAAGCTGCAAGGTGTGGAACAGAAATGGCTTCTGGAGAGAATTAGTGATATTGACTTGGGATATGTTCCAAATATAACTTTTTTTAGATGAAGAAATCTTTTTTGGAGATGTGCTTTCAATTGCAATTTGCTTTGAAACTGGAGGGTTCCTGTACAGCTCAAAAATTTTTACTAGATCTTTTTTATCATAAACCAAGGCTCCTTTGGCACACTGCGTGTTATTTACAAAGTTTATTTTATGTTAGATGAGGAAAATACTTTAAGTGTGTCCTGTAAGTGCATGCATTGATTTTAGCCAGGTCTTGGGTAATCAGCATAAAAATGTCAGGGAATGGCTGGAGCACCTCTCCTATGAAGAAAAGCTGAAGGAGTTGGGGATGTTCAGCCTGTAGAAGTGAAGGCTGCAGGGACTCCTTAGAACAGCCTTCCAATACTTAAAAGGATTTTAAAAGAATAACAGAGTACTGTAGTGACAGGACAAGGGGTTGTGGTTCTAAACTGAAAGAGAGTAGATTTAGATTGAACAGAAGGAAGAAACTCCTCCCTGTGAGGGTGGTGAGGCACTAGCACAGGTTGCCCAGGGAAGCTGTGGATGACCCATCCCTGGAAGTGTTCAAGGCCAGGGTGGGTAGGGCCAGGTCTTGTGGAAGGTGTCCTGCCTGTGGAAGAGGGGTGTGAGGGTGTGGACTTCGATCATCTTTTAGATCCCTTTCAACCCAAACCAGACCAAAATTCTGTGTTTCTATGACTTTACTGCAACATCTCTACTCATGTGTGGTACAAACTCAGTTTGCTGGAGCAGTTATAAAGAAAGCTTTAATGAATGCCACAGCATCATCTAGTCTGTGTTGTTAACAACACAGCATTGAGAGCGTTTTCTCCCTTTTATTTCAGCATTGAACTAAAAATCTGTACAGTAATGCTTCAGGACAGGAGGCCACTGCAGTTGTTCCCAGTAACACATCGCTAATGTTTTCAGTGCTTCAAAGTGCTTGTCTAACACTTTTTAGAATGATAACAGCTGTGGTTTCTGGTGCCATCTCAGTTGATCTGTTCTCCATGTTAATCACCCCTTTGTATTCTGCTGATTGTCATTGTGCCTGATCTTCTTGTTTGACCTTGTGTCTCTCAGACTTAAAACTTCTAAAGTTCTGTGTAACTTTGCCACATTTCTTAATTGTCTCTTCACTCTTGAACATTTACAGTGCCCAGGGAAGCATGAAAAGTGGTTATACTCCTGCAAGCTGTGTGTTAAAGCCTGATTCCCTGCACATGAACTTAGGATGGATGGCAATTGAAGTCCAGATTTCAGATTCTCTACCTCGAGTTACCTGACAATGCCTAGTAAGAACTGCCATTCTACATTCCTCTGCTCAGACAAGGAAATTTTCCGTCTTTTTCCCTGGGTACAAATATACAAATTTTATCATATTAAAATTCAGAGGCCAAATTCATACCTCATTGCAGTCTGCAGCTTCCTCATGAGGGGAAGTGGAGGGGCAGGGACTGATCTCTTCTCTTTGGTGACACTGACAGGACCCACATGAATGGTAAGGAATTGAGTCAGGGAAGGTTCAGTTTGGGTATTAGGAAAAGGATCTTCACCCAGGGGGTGATTGGGTACTGGGACAGGCTCCCCAGGGAAGTGGCCACAGCACCAGAAGTTCAAGAAGAATTTGGACAGTGCTCTCAGACATGTGGTGTGATTCTTGACTTGTCTTACGCAGGGCCAGGTGTTGGACTTGATGATCCTGTGGGTCTCTTCCAGCTCAGGATTTTCTATCATTCTATGATCCAAATACCTGCCCCATGTGAGGCATCTGCTCTTGTCCCCACTGTGTTCCTGTAAATTCTACGGAGAGGATTAAATGGGAAATTGCTTTTCCCCATGTAGGCAAGGCATCAGTGGCCATGTGCTCTGCTACACCTTGCCCCTCCAAAAGGCTCCCAGACTTTGTCTCCCAGACACTCTCAACTCTGCTGAGGAGTTTACAACTCTTGTAGAAGCAGTGTCTCTGTGACAGACAGCAGATATAACACACAAATATTTATATCCTGGAAAGTATTTTCTGCATTCATTTCCTGTTCATTTTTCATAAACATTTCATGTTTACTATTCACTAAATATTAATAGCATAGCTATTATTCAAACTTCTGTTTTGTTTCTGTATTTATTTTTGGAAAAAATACTTTGGTCTGTCTCCACAAACACATTTTCCCAAAATATTATTTTTCAAAGACTCCTTGAATCCTTTCTCTCTAATTTTCAGTATCTTGCTTATCTTTTCTGTTATTTTAAAATATAAATAACATGTAAGAGTCACCCTTCTATTTCAGTAGCCTTTATAATATTTTTCTCTAACTATATCTCTAGACATTTGTGGCTCAGAAATGAACTTGAAATACTGTAGACTATCTTTTACTTTGGATACTTGGTAAATATTTGGCACCAGAAAAATTAATGAAGTTCAAGGAAATATAAAATTCACTCAAATTGCTTGCTATCCATGTGGATTCTTCTCCTCACTCAACTCTTTCTACTCATAAATATGATCTGAAAAAAACACTTCGTGAGCACACAAAGAAGTACTGAACGTGTAGTCTAGGACTGTGTATATTTTTCATAACTTTGAGTATTACCCTGCTGAATTAAAATATCTATGTTTTCTTTTTCCCTTGTTTGTAAACTACAAATCACAGAATTTTCTCTCAGTTGTGACCTAACCATAGTGCAAGGATTTTACCACCTTCTGTTTCTTGTTCCTGATTAATAGTTTCTTCATCTCCCAGAGGTTTTTGTGGTTTGCAGTTGCTGTGGAACAGTTTGCAGATGATCTTTTGATCATGCAGTTTTCAAAAATGTTCTCCTTTCATGTCTGGATTCAGTTTGGCTTCTAAAGTATCTTGTCAGTGGCTTCAAAGGCCACAATGAGCATGATTAGATGGTGTTTGCTATACATCTCCAGATGGTATTTACCTCTAAATGGCAGGGGTAAGCAAGCTCTGCCTCTGGGGCTGTCCCTCCCTGTGCTCGGAGCCAACTCACAGCCACGCAAAATCCAACAGGACAAAAGGCAGGATGTATGAGCTCAGCCTTGGGAGGATTTAACTACACTCCCATGTCTCCCTTTGACTATGTGTACAAGCAGGGCTCTCTGTGTCTGCTTACAAAAGACAATATTTACAAATTCTTTATGACCCTGGTCCCTGTCCTGCCTCCCTGCTCGGCCAGCCTGTGATGTGACATGCCAGCATCACTGACAGGTTAACTTGGTAATGCAGGATGGTGAGTCCATTAAAAATGTGGAGATCCCTCCAATCCCTCAGGAAATTAGCTCTTAATAGTGATTTGCATGACATATTCACACTTTCCTTTCTTTGGAGACTCCAATGCATTTGAATATCCCAAACACTCTGGTTAACTTCCAGGCAATGTCCAGTCATTCTCCAGAAGCTCAATTGCACACAATGTGCTATTTCTTGACAAATAGCAAATCTCTTGGTTAACTCTGACAAAACTATAAATTGTGGCTTCCCTACTTAAGTTTGTCCAGGGAGGATTTTCCCTGGTTTGTATCACATTCAGACAACCACAGTGTTAGCAGTAGTTAACAATATGTCAACTTTGAGGAGTCTGATTTGTGTCTTTCTTATAACATCTATTACATCTCTTACATTATATTCAGTGTAGTTGTAGCTACTGATTTCTCTTCTAACTGTGGTGAATTGTTAAAAATTAGTGGCTCTCTATCTCCACATACTGTTCTCTGTAGCAGTCAGTTACCAGTAGGTGAGTCTAAATGTTACTCATTCCAGTGAAAATTAAAAAGTCTTCTTCCCCTTAACAGTAGCTGTGATGAGGAATTGCATTATTGCTTCACATTTGTTTTACTGGTTAAGAGGATTGAGTTGGGTTTGACTTAGCCCAAAATTTCTGTGACAGCCATTTGCTCCTATTCTCAGAGAACCCATTTTTCACAGTAACTCAACAGAGCACTTGGTGTGCATTCATGCTTTTTAAAACAAAACTACTGTATAATTTGAACATGATTCTCATTGCTGGTCTTTCATGCTGAGCCTGTTTCCACAGCATGCCTCTCTGTTCTTGCATAATGTAAGTTTTCCCATCAACTTGTGGGCAGCTGACGAGCCAGAGTTAAATAAAGCTCAGATAAAGGCTATTATAGGTGATGTAAATAGATGGGAACTGGCAATTTAATGGTGCCCTTGCTTTTTTTCTATAGTGTATAGGATTGTGAAAGATGAATCTGGCAGAAGCTATGCAGTCCTCACAACTAACAAGTCTTGAATTTAAGCTCAGTAATTTATGTGTGTGCAAGTGGATGCCTGAAAGAAAGATAAAATAATTTGGTCTAATGGCAGCACAGTTTCTGATTTGGAGAATTTTGAGACTCAGATTTGTAACCACTCGAATGCAAAGCAACATATGTTTCACCAATGGATTAATAAACTAAATTAAGGCTTAGCCAAAGATCTATATTAAGTCCTAGAACTATTCATAGAGATATGCTATAAGTATTACTTGAATTACATACTGAAACCACTGTTGAAAAATTAAAATGAGAGCTTACAGTTTTAAACTACTCTTAAAATATAACATCCTGTTACTGGATGGTTTACAGACAAATTATTGGACTCAACACAGGGGAAATTCTTTTGCCTGTGTTATACAGGTCAGGTTTGATGATCAAATGGTCCCTTCTGGACTTAAAAGCTATGAATCTACTCTTTTTCTACAGTGTTCACATAAAAGGTCAAATTTCCAAGACTGGAATATTTCAATGAAGGACCAGAAGCACTGTAAGATGTCTTTAAAATAATGAAGGGGGTAAAAAAGATATAAAATAAGGACAAGAGATGGAATACAAAATAAACTGAACTAAGGAATTTCTGTCTTCAACCTACAAATGGAAATAAGATGTTAAATATCAGAGCATGGCATGAGCTTTCAGAAGTACTTATGTGTCAGTGAACAACTCTATCACAGCTTAAGCTGGTCTGCTTATACCTACTCTCTCACCTAAATAGATCCTGAAATTCTTTACTAAGATGAAAAATGATTTGTGAATTGAATGTGTACATGTCACCCCATGTAAATACATAAGCATAATTAAAGAGTTACAGTGACAGAAAATACCAGGCTCTAAATAGCTACTAACTAATGACGTTACCACAGTCTAGTATTAGCATCCACCTCCCATGCTGTCCCACAAGTGAAACACATACTGAACAACATTTTCATTTTTAGAGTTCATGCTCTCATCTCAGTTGCAATTTCAGTGTCCAGAGGAAGTCTCAATGAGGGTCACTCTTAAAAAATGGGGAATATCTCTTGAGGCACCGTTTTAGACTTTGTTGCTGTGCCTTATTTTATGAAGATATTATACATTAAAAATTGCATTCTACAATTTTAATTTTAAATATTTATTTAAATACTAAGTTTAAATACTTATTGGTGGCACTGCAGGAAAAAAAAACCCACTCAAATGTAAACAGTATAAGCCTATACCCTCTAAACAATTAATAATTTACATTTCTCCTGGATGACTTATCAAATACAAACAGAAATCAACATTCCTTTTCCTACATTTTGATGAGCTCAGCAACATTGCAACATTGACTTCTTTATAAAGAAGGATTTCTAAACTGTAATATAAAGGGATATACTAAAATAGTGCACATGGTGTTTATTAATTCCCTCCATCAATATGATCTGTATTTTGTGCCCCATTAACCTCCACCACCAGGCAAGGGTTTAATTTCTAATTTATACAACTGTTTTCCGATCAGCTATCTGTGATGGCAGATAAGGCAAAAGTAGTGAGACATGATATTTGGAAGAAAAAATGCTGAGCTGGAGAGCACAGTGAGAGGTGTTTCATTTAGCTGGCAGGCTTGCATATAACAATTCTTATCCAAAAACCCAAGAGCATTCAGATTTTATGGCCAATATGTTAGCTCTCTGAATTCATTATTGAAATTCAACTATGTCTGAAGAAAAAAAATCCAACATCTTTGTGAATGTACACCAAGATGACACAGAAAATAGGAGTGTAATAAGGAATCTTCATAGCAGTGTAAGAAATATAGGAGCAATTAGTCAAGTGAAATTTCATCAAGACCAAAAAAAAATATGGCTCTGTGCCACTTGAATTTAGCTGTAGTACAATTACATCTTACTCAAAGGATAATATCTCTCCGAATGTCTGTAATATTACAATATTGTGCTTGTCTTTAATACAACATACTTTGTGTTCTTATACATAATTATTATTAATAGTAACTAATTACTGCAGATAAATTCCCTGATATGAGTGGGTCAGAGTTGTACTTGCAGTGCAATGATTTGTGAAGTTTTATGAAGGGTTAATAGTTACATTTTTAAAGAAAAAATAGGATTTTTATGAACTGCTTATTCTATAAAAGCAGTATGAAACGATGCTGTCAATCTTGTTTTCCAAGGTACCTGAACTAAATCCTTTTGGGCTCACATTGTACAGAGTTTCAAAAATAAGATGAAGAATGGAACTCTTATTCTGTTTAAATAGAATTCTTTTTTTAGAACTAGCTGTGATAACATCATAAAATTTCTTGCTGGTTTCCTTTCTGTAGAAACACAAAGCAGGTTTTATACAACTTCTCTTCCTTACATGCAACTTCCCCTCCTCCCTCTCCTTCACACACCCATATTTAGGAAAGGGAAATTCTTGACAGCAAGCCCTCAGTGGCAATGACCATCTGGCTTTGTGTTCCCTGGTAGGTGCTAATTGGCAGTGGTGAAACGTGGTGGTAATAAACGCTCAGCCCCGTGCAGCCAGCCCTGTTTGACTGAAAAAGAAAATTCTTTGAACTTTACAGAATTTTTAACAAATAGAGCCTTTTTGGGTTACAAATGCTTAGATTTTTACCAATGTTAGGAACATATTGGCCTGACTCTGTGAGCAGCTTTATAGCAAAGAAAAAAAGAATTTAAGTCCTGGTACACTTTCAGCCATTAACACAGCTTTTCTTTTAATAATTGTTGCCCCAAAGGAACAGTTTTGGTGTTTGTTTGCCTACAAGGAGAATTATGTTTCAGAGAACAGAGGCTTGGGTGTACCCTATACCTTCACAGGATGCCCCAGTTTCATGGATGTTTCTCAAATATCAAGGTTTCAGAGTAATATAGGAAAGTGAGAATCACAATGCTACCTTGTCCATGTGTCTTGAATATGAATTGCACAATGTATGTGCTTAGTAGCACATTTCTTTCCCCAGATTTAAAATTAGTACCACTGGATCCATTAAGCTTACTCAGGGTAGGGAGCAAGCAGAAGAATCCCATCCATTGGATATGGTTCTGACTTAATAGATACGTTTTTTGGTTTTCCCAAACATTATTAAGATATAAGGTAATTTGAAGGAAAGGTCAGAATTTGCAAATGGGAGAAGTTTGAATACTATTTCTTTGTATTTTTGAAACTACTACACTTAGTTTTATTCAAAAAGTCACAAGTATCTGGAAATATTTTTATGTTGCCTAATTTGTAAGATAATCTGAGCCTTTTTAGACATCAGCCCTAAAAAATGAATTTTAAAATCCTCCAAAAAATTATGTTCAATAAGAGCATTATATTGTGCTGAAAATCCTTGCATGATCTTCTTCAAATTGTAGACAACAAAACTATATTTATTTATATTTTATTTATTTATAGAATGTTTATTACTGCTAAATACTAAACCAAATAAAAATATTTTAGAACTTAACAACAAAAGAAATAGTGACTCATTTTGAGAGCTGATTGTATGTGATTTTTAAGTGATGCTTGTTGCTTGTCAGTGTTCAACAGACACCTTGGTATTTCAAGTTAGAAGTCTAACTCTCACATGGAAAAACAGAAGTGAGCAAAATTTCTCTCTTGTTTCTATTTACAGCAGTCCTATGACTCCTCTGCCATTACTAAATCCTTTCCTTACTTATGCTTATTTTTCTCCATGTAAGTTCAAGCCATAAATAAGTTAATAGATGTAAATTCAAAAATCGTGACCATTTTCTCCTTTCAGTTCTTTTGAAAATTTCAGTAATTACAGTATTTTGTATCTGTAGAACAAGTTGAGAAGGACTACATCTTGCCTTGGTAATTCTAGCTGCTACTGACATCAAGAAAAGAGCCTATAGCCTTAATTTCTTATGCCACTATGGATCTGATCCCTAAAATTCTCAGCTACATCTTCTAGTTCTAGAAGACTAGAGAAAGAAAATCAACAGCTAACTTTATATATTTGTAAAGTGACACTTGCTAGTAAAGTTGTCAGAATCTTATGTTTCTCCAGTTGGAAGGTTTATAAAAGCTACTTCATCCATATTAAATTCTAAAGTGAAATAGATTTGTGTGGGAGAGAACTTAATCTCAGTTTAACATCAGTACAGCACCCCAAAGGATCATAGTTCATGCCTAATTGAGCTTTTGCAGCACAGTCACAATCACCTACATGAGGAGATTAAAAAGATGCCATAACTTCAAAGGAGAAAACACTTGATTCTGTTCTGTTCTCTTTCCCTCTTGCTTCTCTCTTGTCCCCATTCCACCCCCATTAGAGCAATAACACACTGCACTTTGCACATTCCCACAACACATAGACATATTTTCCTAGAGATGACCTTGTTTATCAATACTTGAGAAGCTTAAAACTCTATCTGGCCGTAGTTTTATAATAAAAATTGTCATTTTTTTTGCAATTTCCATTGAATTATTCCTACAGAAAAGTCTCAGTTCTGAGAGTTGGGAAGAGCACTACAACACTGATTATTTGGATGGTTACCACTGTGGCTCTCACTCTATAGCTGAGTGCATGGCTTACTCCAACTTATAATGTGAAAATCAGCGACCTTTCTTCAGCCCATAACACCCTCTTCTATTTTATGGAATGGGCAAAAAATGAGGATCCTTACCAACCAATTTCTAGAAGCCTACTTTAGATTACTCTGCTACTTTAAATACTACAGGACAACTTTTTTAGTAATATTAACTTGATTACCAAAATCAAGCAGGGTTATTGCAGGAACTTCAGTGTATTTTCCTTCCCTCTTACACAGATCAAAAGGAATATCTTGCAACAAAATTAAGTACATACTATGCAGTAACAGAATATGGCATAATGCTTTCCACTGAATTAATGGAAACAGTGTGCTCAGACTGTCTCTATCAAAAGTCCTGCTTTCAGTCACAGTACAGAAATATCTCTCGACCTTCTCACCTGTCCCCAGTTCCCTGAAGAAATGTGATTATATCTGAAGCTGTCAAAAGGAAATGATCACTGTACATTGCAGGTAGGAAATGTTTTGCAAGTTCACTTATTCCAATGTAGAAAAGTTGGTGTTACGTGTTTTGCCCAAGAGGCCTTGCACTGAATATCTGAAATTACTTGCTGGGTCTCTCTGAAATACAAAAAAACCCACACTTGTTATTTCTCCTCATGTCCTGTCTCGTCTTGGAATGAATGAATGTGTTGAATCAATCCAATTGTTAAAGAATGATTGAAGAAGAAGTTTAATCAGATAGCTTTTAAGGTAGGAACAATGGGGAATTAACACTGACAAGCAGGAATCAGCACTCAAAAATAAGAAGAGAGTCCAAATTCAGTCGGTACAAAGAGCACATTTTTGGTCTGATGCAAGGCAAAAAGCACTTCCTTCCCAGATCCAGCCTTTTTTTTTTTTTTTGTAAGAAGTTGTCCAAAGAATAAATAAACAGGTGTTATTATACAATATTTATGTATCTTTGCTATCTAGTTAATTTCATTCCCTTTTTTCATGGAATAATCATATTGGTTCACAGTTTATATCTTCATGCACCAAGAACTTTAGCCAGTTAATAGCTTGTTTATTAGTGAAGAACAGCTTGGGTTAACCCAGACAGTAAATCAGTCTTAATGCTATGCTGGTACTCTTAGAACAAAATTTCAGGTTTTTAAATATTGAGTAAAATATTTCTGGTTATCTAACAGCACAAGTAACCTTGGCTATGATTGTCACACTCCTATGTCAACACTTGACTAACTTGTTTGGCTCCAGTTTGTGAGCTAATGGTGGCATATAAAGATTTTACCTAATGCTTCTAGTAGAGAACTTAAATGGAACAAAACCAGGACATCTAAATAAAAGAAGAAGGTGGCTACATGGCCCTCCATAGAGTGTTACTGTAATGCTTTCCTTGTGAAACCTTAACTCATGTCGGAAATAATCTAACTGATGCTGAACAGGACTCTGTGGAGCATTCCACAGAGAGTGGTTGCACACTAGCTTGATGGGATTTAGAGCAAATAGCAAGTGTCACAGAGGTTTTTATTCCTAGTTTTTGAGGGAGCTTTTAGAAAGAAGAGAGTAGCATAGCTGCTTGAGAAAGGAAATAAGAAAAATCTGAAATACCCATGTACTTACAAGTGGAAAAAATCTGCTGTCTTTCAACTGCCACAACACTGGTAACTTTGTGATTGATATTCAGTATGCACAGTCCTAAAAATAAATCAATGCACATTTTGAATGCTGTCTGTTTGGTTACACATCCTTGTACATTCTTGTATTTTTAAGTCCTGATAATGAATCCTCATTCTGATTTTGCAATTATAATGGGCTTAAAGCTTTAAAGTCATTAGGATTAACATCAGCAAAACCAGCTAAGATTCATATTATGAATAAAATGAAAATAAACAAAAATGTCTGGAGTAGAGATGTGCCTTGAGTATGTAATATTTCTTTTTCTGTTTTCCATTGACTTTCAGTCTATTATTATATGTTGCTGGTAGCAACCTTAAAGCCAAAGAATGGCTTTGTACTCTACAATCCCTTTGGAAGTTAAGCTGCTCAGAAGGTTGGCTAACTGTTACATAAATCAGATTTTACGTAAGTCAGTCTTAATAAAAGAACCACTATAACTGTGCTCTGTTTGGGGGCATGCTATCCATTTGGAAACAAGCAGTTTTTTCCAGCCACATGCAAGGAAATGCCAGCCTGTCCTCAATGCCTCCACAACTGTTTCTAGGGGATTTGATAGTTATAATGCATGAGGTTTGCCAAGTCCACCCAAGTCTTCTGAAAAGTAGCTATAGCAATGAAAGATTATGTCAGATAAGCCAAAGTCAAGTGTCATTGCTAACATCAGGAATGTTGCACTGGATAATGGTCACTGTTAGACACAAGAGAGCCTTCGTTGGAATCCCTTGTGGTGATTAAGAAAAAACCCCAACATTATTCATATCTCATGGGCCTTGGCACATGGATGTAACATCCTGGAAAATACCTGGAGAATAGAACATCCAACTCTGCATAAATCTCTGCCTCCAGCTTGGTAAGTATGGACATGTTCCTAGAAGAGGACAAACTTAAGAGATCTCAGACCCTGTTACAGGTTTCTGATGAGAATATCATTCAAAAATATCTTAAGTATCATTAACTCATATAGTCTGATCCTCTGAAAAATTCAGAGTACATCTAATTCAAGTATAACTCAAAATAAAAAATAATCTAGCTTTTCCAGCATGAAAGCTAATAAGTCCATGTGACTACAGCCCAGCTTTCAAAATGTGCACTTTTTTGTTTTGAGGATTTAGAAGTGAGGGATTCAATATGTCCTCTAGAACGTAAGTGTTAAGATAGAACAGGGACCTTAGTTTTATTAATTTTTTCTGTCAAATTTGCTGTCATGGAGTCTCACTTTATCTTTCACAACAAGATTAAAGTATTCCTGGTATTTTTATTCCCATTTCATAAAGCCATAATAACAGCACTGGAAAATCTATTAATAAACAGCATAATACACATTTATATTTATTTATTTTTGTCTTGTTTTCACTCATTGCCTATGATGATATTAAAGAAAAACACAACCATTGCTGACATCCTAATTTTGGAAGCATCAGAGCAAACACTGTGACTCTCTCCTAGCATGAGTAGCACTTGATTCAACTTTCACTGTATAAGTTGAGGAACTGAAGGAATCATGCAGCCAATGGGACAATTTCAGGATCTGTGTGTTCTAACATAAAATGTGTGCGATCCATGAATGCCATTTCAGGCTCTCTTTATTTGGATTTTGTTAAAAACAGATGAATGACTTTCAGTAGACTGAGCATCACCTGTATCCAGGAATAGTCTCAGAGAAATTAATGGGACTACTTGTGAACTAAGGACCTAATTTAGGTCAGGGTGAGGTGACATAGCTTGATACTTACTTGGCCAGATTTAGCAGGGAATGTATTTTTGGATTGGTTTTTTTGGGGGGAAAGTTAAAAGATGTCTGTCTGCCTTCACCCAAAGATTGTGCAGTCTTTTCTAAGAGTGATCAACAGACCAGAATAGTCTAAGAATATGAGCTCACAGCCAAGTAAAATCATTAATATAATCAAAATAAGCATAAAGATCCTTCATGTCAATTCTCAGTCCATCTGTTAACTTATTCTGCTCTCTGAAACATCTCTTTCTTGATCTTGATAGAACATGGAAGTATCAGTGCATTTGAGCTATCAGACAATGCACCACAAAGCAAAAGAAATTTTGATCTTTTGGATATACGTAACATAGACAGGAGTATTGGTTTCTGACTGATTTTTCCTCCTTGCTATGAGAATATAGACTTTGAGTATTGTTGGTTGCTGCTGTTGTTGTTTTCATTTTAGCTGGTAATTCTCATCAAATAAGGCACAAGGGATAATATTCTGTGAAAAGCTACTCCATGCTTCCCAACAGTTTTCTTGAATCTTTCTTTGAATTAGCTGATTCCCTCCACCACAGAGGAAAAAATTCTGGGCTTGACAACTGTGATTCACCATAATAGTTGTACTCTAGGAAACATATTAGTCATTGAAAAAAACCCAGTGATCTTTTGCAGCAATGCTCTTTCATTCCCTAGAAGTACATTAAGCGTATATAAGCTCAGGAAGCTATTCAATTATTTTATTAGAAAAGTTCTGTAAGTAGATGGACCAGAATCTTCACTGTATCTTCAAGGGGCACTGATGTGATTTTGTCTTTGCCTATCTCTTTCACTAAAAGATCATTTCTTACTTCTGTATTTGAAACGAATGATCTGGCTGACTCAAGCAATACAAACACATCCTGAGCATATTTAACTTCACTATGAATAATTTAGAAAGCTGAATTTTTATGTTCAAAAATCTAACAAGCTTCATTATAGAGTACACAGATCCTATTACTCTACATTTCCACCCACTACACTGGTATCTATGTTCACCCCACACAAAATATTTTTTCTGTTTTCTGAGCAGCCACCTATAATACCTATGCATAGAAATAATACCATTCAGGCCATTACTTCAAAGTCAAGAAGTGCTTATTCACTAATGTGAGAAGAAATACCTTGACAAATCAACACTCCACTCCTTCTAAATGCCCAATTGTTTCCAGCTGCAAATAAACATTGCTTCTCCCTGTTCCCAGTTTAGCAGCTCTGCAAAGTTCCTGGGAGGCTGGTTAAGAAGTTGGGATGAGAATCGACATTGCAGAGGAAATGACCTCTCTATTGGCAAGATCTGTTTGAAACCACCCTGCTTTTGTGCTGCTGATTAAAGTGCCAATTCACACAGAGAGAGGGAAGGCAATAAGGTATTGCTGTTAGTGTTTTTTACACAGCAAAAAAGCAAAGAACTGATCAAAGTTGTATTAAATGACACTGATGAAGCAGAACTGAGAAACAGAAAATGTTATGTCACTAAAGAAATAGCATAGTGTCATTTGTATATTAAAAAAGGGTGACATATCCCATGTAACCCTAAAGATATTTTTTTAAATTAATAAAATATTGGACTATGGTGTCACATAAATGTCAAGACAGAACACATGTATACCAAAATCTGGAGTCCATCTGAGCTAAAAGTCATGGTCCACAAAAAGAGAAATGAAACTAAGTATTCTGTTTTCAGGGGCCTTCAACATGAAAGCTGAGAAATCCTGAAGAGCCATGTGGAAAATTTCTGCTTGTTTGGAAACTCATTTTTTCAACTTTCTATGCATGGAAGTGATCGGAAATAAATGAAAACTGTTTATTTTTTTACTGTAAGCAGCTCTGTTCCAAAACCAAGAAAAAACCCTATTTTTTAACTTTTCTCATAGCCTGTATGTCAGACTTTCCTTATTAACATTGTGCTTCATTCCAGGGTAGAATGTACCTACTCTGGCATGGTATAAGACAAGAGCATGTACAGGACTATTACAAAACCACCTTTGCAACACATCCAGCTGCCCACTGCAGATTGTGTGAGAAGGAGACAACTTTGCCAAGCAAGTTCTTGCTCCTCCCAACAGGCAATATGAAATCCCACTACCTCCACAGCAAAGGATGTTTGAAAACTGCTACAAAGTCAGTTGGGTGTGGCAGGCTGTCCTTAGACAATAGCCCAGCATCAGGTAATTTGGAGAATTTAGTTCCCAGCTGGTTATTGTGCTCTTTATAAAAAAGATCTGCCATGTGGCAGCTTCCTGTACAAAGAAAATGATAAAATAATGTTAGCTCAGGTACAGATTTTTAAATTTGCTACTTATTTTTCATTTTTAAATGGTCTATCAATGTACTCAGGAAAAAGTGTGTTTCACATCTGCAGGGGAAAAAATAGATTGTGAAAACTTTTTTTTTTTAATTTCAAATAAGGCATTTGAAAAATGAAATTTCATGTGCAAGTCTGTAAACTTTGATGGATTATTGTTTAAAGGGTCTGTATTTTGTCTCCTCACTGTTTGAATGTTTTACAATTTCTATCAATGTTTAGCATGATTTGAATAAATATTTATTCCAAAGATGAGTAATTCTCAGCCAAAGAATGAGAATTTCCAATTTTGAAATGGGAATTCAGTGACAAATCAAAAGCAATATCAGCAATAAAAAAGTTGGATTAGTTTGACTCTAGCATTTTGTTGCTTTCATTTTTTACTCTGTATTTATCAGAAAGGGGGGTGGTTTTCTATGGAAATGAATCAAAAGAAAGACACACAAGTTCTGTGCTGTATTAAATGGCCTTTCTCAACCTTAATTATTCTATTATTCCATGGCATTTTATTACAATTATTTTTATATAGATACAATTTTAAATCTTGTAGCATCCTGGTACTAAGGTTCAAAATTTAATATGAAAATAAGTGTCAAAGTCAAATTTGTCCCATGATTTGTAAAGAACTGCAAGTATGAAGGAGTGGGAGCTTGGGATCAAAAATATATCTTCATTGACTTATAAGAGATGCTTGGAGAAGAAGGGTTGACACAATTTTATGTCAATACATTTGATATCTTGGGCATTCTGGATATAATTGAGTGCAAATAAAATGAGAAAACCCTTCTGATGACTGATGTTTCAGCATTTGAGGTTGGTGTCCATAATACTAATCCACACTCAGGTGTGCCATAAAATATGTTCTGTCAAACAGCTGAAGAAGGAGAGGAAGGAAGGAAAGGAAAATAACCTCTTCAAGTTATTCAGACTTGCACAGGAAGCCAGTGAAGCAGAACCACACCACACTGACTGGTTTGACTCTGTCACAATTTGTCACCCTGTTCTAGTGCAAACTTCATCCACTTTGTACCACTGTAAAACCAGAAATTGATGCAACAGAAAAAGTCTTTCAGATAAAGAGTACTAACAGATGTAGTTTACAGAGATTTCTCCTGTAACATTTTTTTTAAAGCAAAAGCAACATTCCTTCTTACTGAATATGATATTAGTTTTACCACCTCTAGTAAAAACAACACATTGTGATTTTCTGGTTCACTTACAGTGCTACTGCACTTTTTATACTTTCATGCAGCATGATCATGGTCTCTATTTGATAATTAACAACATCTGCTTCCTTACACAACAAATTATATTTTTTTAACAGAAGTTTTTTTCATTTCTACAAGTTTTGCATGAGTCTTTTAGGAAAAGTTTTCAAATGCTTAGCCTTGTGCAATTTTCTAAAGAGTTTCAAGCATGTAGGAGAGCAGATTATCTTAGCTTTTGAATCTGAAAGAACATGGTTTATTTAACATTCAACCTGCTTCTCTTGTGTCTTCTTAGGCAGGGAATATATGAATAAGAGAATTAGTCTTACAATGTGATGTGTAAAGTATTTTGAAGTATAAAATGTATGCATTTTTATAAGGTGACTGTCTATCCAAAAGGTGTTTGTATTCCAGACTTGGTATGTTTAGACTCCATACATATTCAAAGAAATATCTTTGCTGTATACTTTTAACATGTAAAGTAATATCTCCATTTTTTAATTATATGGAACATCAGACATGAAGAAATTATGTGACCTCAACAAACACCACCAAAGCAGAGACAGGAATTGAATCTGGATCTCCTGAATGTTAATTATTTGGTTTCATTTGCAGAATTAATCCTTTAATGTGTTACTGTTCAGTATCTTTCATTTGACATTCTTGCAGTTGTTTTGGCTCCAAATAGAGCAGATTTAGCAAGCAGCAAAAAGCTGTGTATTCATTTCGGCAACTGTGGAAGGAAGCAGCTGGCTTGCTATTATTCAAGTAAATTCCATTTTTCTGAACCTCGAAACTTACTTTTTTAGACAGACAATGAAATAACAAAATCAATGTGCATGATCCATGGTGCTGTGTCATGGCTGCTGACTGGAAGAAATGGGCTTGCAATTAACAAGCACGTTTTCTGTTGAACAGTACAATATATATATGGTCAGTATTCTAGGGGGACTGACTGCATTCTTGATAAACCTAAGCAGTCCAGCTAGATTTTATCTCAGCTAAATGCAGCTGGTTAAATAACTTAGACATTCAAACTGGGCTCTAAACACAGACATCTAAATGTCCACTATAAAGCAGGAGCAATGAATAAGAAGCCACGTGAGAGAGAGATATCTTGTCATTGGATGGAGCAAAGAAGTAAAAAAATGAAAAGGACAGATAGAGAGATCTAAGACATACTTGGTTTTGTATGTGTTACATTTAATAGGCATTTATTTTAAAAAGACTTGCTTCCCTGTAGAAAAGGACTGCTAAGAAGTTATATTTGTTCTCTAAGAATTATGTAGCTGTTGTTCTGTCTATCTACCTGTTCAAGTGTCTACTTGGATGCAAACTTTGACTCTTAGATACAATTGTTAAGCCTTTTTTTGTCAGGTTAGAAAATTAGCTCATAGAACAACACTAGTGTTTGTACAATTGTCTCAGGTTTCTGGATGGAGTCAGTGGTTTTCTCTGGAGTGACCACTGTAAAATTTAAACACAGCTTTTGTTGCTACTAGTCAAAGTATGGCAGAAGGAAATTTGTCAAGATCCTCACACTGAAGATTCAAAAACATAAGCTTGTTCTCCAAAATAGAAACAAATTTTACAAATAAAATCCTTTTCCGATATTTACTTTTAAATTTGATGATTATTTAACAGTAGAAATTATCCATATGAAGAAACATTACAGAAAGGCAAGAAATTGGTGGGTGCAGTCCGAGGGAGAGTGAAATGCAAGCCTAAAAGCAAGGTGTGGATCATTAAAGGGAAATAATTATTAATTAGTTTGAACATTTTACATGTTATTTTTATTACGTTCTTATTATGAGGAATTCAATCCAAAATCACCAGTGAGAGCTGGAATCCTGTTTTGCTATCTGGTGATATTAAAAATATTACCTTTAATAGAAGGAACTCAGACACCAAATGTTATGTGCTATTTATAAGGTGGAAAGGAGTGAAGCATTTCAACCCGAAAAAGGTTGCATTTTCCATTTTGGTCAATGCAGCATTCCAAATGTTGCTGAGAGCCTTTGCATTAGACTAAAGATCAATTACTACAGTCTACAGAATATAATTTCTAATTCAAAGTCACAACTTTCAGAGTACCAGGAATTGTAGGGATTTGCTCCAGGCCAAATCCAGTCCAGAACATTAGCAGCTACAACAGGCTAATTCCTAGTTTTATTGACCAGCGGTCAGTGTGACATATTTGGGCTGAGCCCCATTTTCAGCCACATTTAATACCCTAAAATGAATGTGTCATCTTGTCATGGCCTCAGTGAAAAAAAGGACAAGTATAGATTTGATTGCACAGAATCATATGGTTCTTGTGAACAAGGCTGATGTTTGTTTTTTTTCTTTCATCAATACTGAAGTACGCTTGAGCACCAAAATGTATGCTGTCTCTCTCTCTCTTCGTGCTGCTGCTTCTAAAACGAAATGCAGGTGCTTAGGCGCAAAATCTGGCAGAGCAACTCCTTTTTGATCACTTCTTCCACTGCTGTGGCCAGGGAGGCAAAGCTGAAGTGGTCCTTAGACATGAACCACCTGTGCCCATGCTCTCATTGGGACCTTTACACTGTGACAGACTCTGTTCTTAGCTCATTTGGAACCTTCTCTTGTAGTTTTACCTTCACTATTTGCACATCATGTCCTAAAACCAGTTACCTGAAACGACATTTCTCAATTTCACTGTGTACTGATTTCATATCTTTGTGATTAGCTCCTCTTTGTCACATGGCTTGCAAACTGCTTTTGGCACCAAGGCACTCTCTTTCTTTGTCTTAACGAATGTAGACCACTTTCTAGTGAATTCTATATGTATTTCTTGTTTCTTTCAAACGGGGCAGTACTCTTCATAACTATCAATTTCCCTCCCCTCCTCCTCAAAAAAAAACCCAAAACAAAAAACCCCTGAAAACTGGGAAAGGTGATGCCGGTGAATAACTGCCCAGTAAAAGATATTTTTCAGATCATGGGGTCTGGGGGTGCAGGTTGTGGGTCTTCTACAGAAATTTCAAGAGACTAATAATAAGCTCCTGAGACCATTAAAATCCAGTGGAAGATACTAGAGGAAATCTTTACCCTAAAACAAGTTACTGAGAATATCTCTGGAAAGAACCAGTTCAATGACACAAGTTTAGAATTAAGTCTTTCCAAAAGTTAAGTGCCAGTGAAAGACATCTGTGAGTATGCAATTTTATTTTTAGGGAGATAATTTAAAGATATTTTAAAAACAGGATATTAGCTGTGGAAAATTACTGGCCCTTGAACTGAAATAAATAAAATATGACCTCCAGTACTAAATAATTCCTCTCATCTAACAGCTATTCAAACAGAGAAGTCAATTGGTCATTTGTTGGGTGCTCAGCCCACAGAGAAATAAGCTCCCAGCTATGGCTGATCAGGATTTATGTGTTTATAAATATATAATTTTAGTTGGCAGGCTTGCTTGGTCAAGCACACCCGCTTTTTAGAAGAAAATGGCACATTTCCATAAAAGTGACAAGTAATAGCAATCTTTCTCAGACAGGCTTCCATTCTGCTGAGTGTTTTAGTCTGATGATCTGAACATGGGAACTGAGTGCCAGATTTGGTGAGGTCCTGTGAATAGTGCTATGTGAATAATTGTACCTCAGTACTTGAAAAGTGAAAATGAGGTTTCAGTACTTTAAAAATGAAAACTAAGTTTGAAGTTGAATAGAATGGAAAATGCTTTTTCCAAGAAAAAAATTGCAAATCCAAGAAAAAAATTGCTGAATGAGAAATTACATCCGCAGTGAATCTCAGAGGAAAGATCCAAGCAGATCTGTGTCAGACAAGCCTCTTGTTCGAGGTGGGAATGCAAAAATACTGGACCACAGATCAACATTATTACAGAAAAAAACCCAAAAACCAAACAACAAAACCAAGACGAGTTTAGATTCATGAATTTAAATAAAATTTTGACATAGTTTATGGTTGGAGCTCTCACCTGTGAATATCTAATCACTGGCATATTGGATTAGGATAGGTAAGATTTGCTTTAAAAGTTTTGTGAGGCTAATTACATCCTAGCTATTTCCATAAAAGGTAGCTGTATCTGAAATCATTCAACAACTGCAATCTGAATTTATCAGCAGCCAGGAGATAGCAGCCATTTGGATCAGTTTTTATAACACTAACAAGCCCTAACATTATGCTATACGAATTCCAGGAGCTCAATTTTGGATTAGCTGTAGTTTGATACCATGGACTGGTGCCCAGAAGCTTTTTGGGTGCAATGTTCAAATGTATCTTCCAGTTTAGTTTCATCACAAAGGAATCCAGTTTGCACCTTCTCCCGCTGCTGTGCAGTGTGAATCAAGGTGTGGTGTGTGAATCAGAAAATTCACTCCCAAGTCATAGTCTCCATCAGAACAAATGTGTTCTTCAGAAAAGATGCACGCTTGGTCAACTATCCTATTTGTCCCCAGATAAAGTGTTATTGTAGTCAAAATAGAGTATAAATTCCACAGGGTATACTGCTTAGCTCCTTTTCTTCTACAACATTTTTTTTTTTTTTATCCATAACCATCACTTTAATGCAGGCTTCAGGTTAATCTTCTCAAACTTGATCATCCTTTGACCTTCAGACCAGAAATTACCTATCATGAGTGTTGATTAGTAACTAAGTATGAAATAAGAAGGGGCCAAAGAGGAAAGCAGCAGTTTCAGTTACAAATAGGTTGTTTTGGTTTCTTTGAAAAACTAGAAAAAGGACAGAAAAGTCCCTTGTTTAAGACACACTCAAGAAAATTCATAACTAGTACAGAAAAACTATACAGATTAGAAAGTTTTGGTCAGAAACTGAAGACTAGTTAGAGCTGTGCGGTGGCAGAAGAGGCTAACCTAGCCTCCTAAATAATATTTATTTCCAGCAAAGTGAAATGACTGCTAGGCACTGATTAGAATTTGTTCTCACATAATGCTATCTGAATGTTAAAAGCTTGCACAGCATAAACAAAGAGAGGCAATTGCCTGCAGTGTGTCCTGCAAGAGGCAACAGACAATCCCCTTTGCCTGCAGCTGGGATAGGAAAGACACTTGGGAGCCTGAATGTTTTGTAACTATCCATGCACATCCTGGGGGATGCAGGAACACTGTCTCTGCAGCAGAAGTTTGCTGACTTTGAGCTCACTAAGGGGGTCCCCAGTCCACCCTCATTCTATGCAGAAGAAGCTTAGCTTTCATGTCAGTCAAAGATACAAAGATGTCCAGGAGAGGTGTCAGAGGCATGGAAAAAGGGAGAGAGCTTTGCAGGGGGAGCACCGAGGGCAGGCAAAGGCTGCAGCAGGGAAGGCAGAGGGGTCTGCAGGTATGAGGTTCCTGCCCCACTGATAAAAAGGGAGAACAAAGAGAAAGGTCCCTGCCCTCACTTCTGTACGTCTAAAATTTCTTGGAGTCCACCTCAGTCTAGTTGCATTGCACCAGCTCGGGACTAATTAATATTTTATTCTCCCTGATTTTTTTTTTTTTTGGCTCTTCCAACCAGTTCTCTCCAGTTACTCCAGGGACACTTCTCGACAGCTGACACAAAAAGCCTGCACCAGTCTTTGTCCTGCACAGTCCTTAAGCATTACCTCCTTAAACACTACCTCAAGGATGCTTGGAGGGCTTTGCATCCTCAGCAAAGCCCATAAACCCCCATTACACCCCTGATGGCATGCAATCACAGAAACTTAATTTTTTTCATAAAATTGCCAAACTAGAGAACTGTAACATAGCCCTTGAGGTATTATTAGAAAATTTGAAACTAGTAAAACACAGAGGGTGATAACCACACCACAGGACCTCAGCATTCTGGGGAAAGCTTTGGTCCACACTTTATGTAGTGGATGTGACCAATGTGCTCTATAGTGTGTTTGGGGGAATTCCCAAAATAGGATAAACTGGTCTAAAACTAAGGAATACCTTTCTAACACTGGGAACAATTTTTTTTTCTTCATTTCTTATTTTTCTGTTACTAAAAAAATCCAGGATTTTGAAGCCCAACCCAGGAAATCACTGAACATTAACTTCCAGCACATGAATGCCGCTGTTGAAATCAGTGAGACTGTTTGAAGTCAGAAGGGTAAATCTGTTGCCTTGAATTCTGGAAACAGAAGAAATGTATTTTATTTATAGTGTTTTCATTTTTTCAGAAATTGTTCTGCAACTAAATTGATGCAGCACCAAAAATTCTGTTTTGTGAATTTAAAGCATAAAATAGTGGTTTTTTGGAATGAATATTAATAACATATTCACATTTCTCATCAACAGTTATAATTTCAGGATATTTGGTGTTCCTAGCTGTCCCTATTAATAGAAATTGAATCAAGTCATTTTACACAGCCAGAGAATGAAGCCATCCTGTTTCTGGCCTTTCTGATGATGCAATAATTTGGCTCTGAAACCATAGGAAAATTTAACTGAAGGAATAAGAGCTACACAGACTGCAGGAGTGATACACAGGAAACAAAATGAGAGGGTTCCACATTTTACAGACCACTTCTGTATTCCTGATGATTCAACAACTAGAATTTTAATTATTTTTATTTTTAAATATTTTTCATAGCAACTGCCATGGTAATTATGCTGAGCATCAACTAGCACAGCAACACCAGACTGTATAACTTGCTGTATTGTAAATCAGGGATTCCCCCAGGCAGCCATAATTTGTCTGTCCTTCTGGTTTTGTCTACTTTAACTTTTCTATTTTGGGGACTACACATGTGCTTTGTGTTAGAGCAGGGAAGTCACAGCAGACTAAACTACAGTCTATGGTGACTTTGCCTTTTGGGTCATGCCCTTCTTTGGTCTTGGAGGAAGATGGTCACATATAAAAACAAATTATGATTCAGAGGCTCCCCACAGAGAGATTAACCAGAGAAATGTGGTTTTCGCTGTGCCCTCACCCAATGTACAAAGTCCCCATAAAAATAGTCTTGTGCTGGTGTAATTAATCGGCTCTCTAATCCTTGCCTTGCCCACTACATACAAAGTGGTTTTGTAAATTCAAAATAGACATGGTCCTGAGCCACAACATTTATAATATTGTGGCATCTAGGGATGGAAAACAACTAATACGTCATCCGGTACACCTCCCCAGCAGGGCAGGGTAGCCTAGTTAAAAATGCCTCAAATAACATGGCTCTGACCACATCCCGAGCCAGCCAGTCGCTAACTCATTCATCCTGCTGCTCTGAAGCTTCCCTTGATTTTCTTGATAGCCTGTTCCACAGCTCAGCCTCTATCCTGCAATTCAGCTATGGAAAGGGAGCAAACCTGCCTTGCCTGAGGACAGCCTTTCACATACAGACAATTGCTCACCTCTTGTTTATGCTTCTATCTTATTACTGTTCTTTTGAATTGGGGAAATTTGTGTTGATGAAATTTCTGCCTCAGCAAACACAGCCTCAGGATTCAATTTTTGATGCTTTTCTCACACCTGGAAAGACTATTGTACTTTCACTACACCACTAGAGTTTTCTTGGATTTCTGAGTATTTGTTTAAATGACTGAAACCGTAGATTTTGCTAGTGGAATAATGCCATTTGATTATGAAGAGGGCAGTATCTTAGCAGATGAGAGTAATACTTGTACATCCTTAATAACGATATAAATGATCTTAACAGGCAGACAACATATTTCCCTGAGATAAACTATTCACTTATCTTGTTGAAAAAAAGACTGATACTCCGCTTTAATTTCCTCAAGGTTGTAATTTAAAGGATTAACTTCGTGCTGTTTGATACCCTGTCCAGAAACTCCTTGAAAGCTGAAATTGTTGGCTCTTCAATAAAGAAATGTATTAAAGCCTTTGGTTTGGGGTTTTTTTTCTTCCTTTTTTTTCTTTTTATTTAAGTGAATGTGTTGGTGGTTCAAATAAATATCTGTCTAGACAGATGTCAAAAGTGAAATCTAATGATAAAGACTTTCTTCATGAAAATAATAAAGCAGATGGAAAAAAGAATAGTTGTGGTGTAAAGAACACCCAAGTTCTGAATGCAGTGCCAAATCCTTTTGTTTCATCTACCACACAGCAAAGGGCAGTCAGTCAATAAAACCAGAAGTTCTCTTACACGGAGTGTGGATGTGGGGAGGGTGTGTGCATACGGTAAAGTGGTTAGAAACCCAGCAACGGATTTTGTGGCTTTCTCCTTTGAAAATTATCATCTGGTTAATGCTGGGATTTCCAAAGACCTCGAGGCAAATAGATTATTCACTTCTCACCACACTGGGGGCTCTTTTCTTGGAGAGGTTTTGTACAGAGGCTGAAAGGTTTGAGATCTCCTGTGCTTCCCAAAACTCCCCTTGGCTGCAGTGAGATCAGCCACTGCTCCCTGGGAACTGCGGCAAAACACTGGGGATTTGTGTGCTTCAGTACTCAGCACCCCAGCACCTGGGTGTTAGCTGCCTGACAGCTGCAAAGGGATTCAAAGCAGGATATACACCTAGGAACATCTTTAAGCCAAGGGGAGAATTAATGCTTTAACCACTGTGACACAGAAGCGAATCCGCTAAGCTTCTTTGTGTGCTGAAGTTGAATAGAGACAGCTCACTTCCAAGCACACTCCCTGTTAACTGCCAGAAGAGTTTATTTATATTTCCTTCATCTTTCCCTCAGGTTTTGGACCCACGATGCTGTCAAAAGAAATGCAATTCATTCCTGAAAGCAGATTATGTCCCACTGATGCAAATCACAGCATATAGCAGCTCTCTGGTTTTGGGATCTGTCATGGCATATGTCTTCCACTACTAGGAGTAAGTAAAAATACAAACTATCTGTAGCCCAGGATTTGTGTCCAGAACTGATGATGTCATCATCTTGCTCAAAGAGGAATGTGTAATCTTTCAGTGGGCAATAAAACTGGTATTGATTTTTAAATATTTTGCATCCAAATGAATTTGCAGCTCTAAACCCTGCAATTGATCTGTGGCCAAAATATTTTCTTTTTACCAATGCCTTCCATTTCACTATAAGGCGATAATTGTATTAAATGATTGTTGTAGGCTTCAGACAGAAAATGTATAGTTTATAATTTTGCACATCTCATCAAGGAAAGAAACCTTTTGTCTACAGCTGTCTTCAATAATGGCCAAATCACTCATTCTTCTGTAGAGAAATTAATAGCTAAAAACAGAGACCATTAAATGACGCCTTTAAGGCATAAGATATCATCCTTCCATAACTAGTTATTTGTTTGTTGTTTTGCCTTCTTTTTATATAATGAATAACCAAGAAGCAACCAACTGGAAGAAAAATCATGTAAAAGGAGAACTAAATGGTATTCACATTGATAATTTGGGGTTAAAAGGGCATCATTAACTTTTAATAAAAGATATTCCTCATTCTGAGTTAATAGGAAATATCTGATAGACATAATTACTTAATGCTGTATTTTTTACCATTATATTTTTGTTTCCTGCTCAGTGATCAGGATAGGAAATATGTCATGCTATATTTCATCTTCAACAAACAGCTAACTGTTTCATTTATTCTTTTTTCTTTTGAGAGACTTCAGTAATTATTGAGTAGCAAAAATATCATCAAAAGTACATTCCTCTAGAGAAATCAGTAATTTGATTTTCATCCATAACTAACCATACAGATTGCTGTGACCCATGTACTAATCGTAAGTCAGGCACATGGAGTTGATTTCAGGAATAAGATACACTGATATGCCTGATTTTTTTTAGTCAAACATATAAAGAAATCCCTTAAGAGGTCTGCATTTGAAGAAAGAACCATTTATTCCACCTGTTTCTCTAGGTTAGCCAAAGTACCCAATCTGTGTCCCAAGCAGTATTGACATTCACCTGTAATTAGACATAGAAATGATGCTACTGCAAATAACGATGTTCCATGGACAGTATGCTTCCATATTTACCTTTCAAAACCCAGTCCGTCTGGAGTTGAGGAATGTAATTTAATTGAAACTCTTTTTCTTACTCCAGAGCACTAATTTATCATGTAATTTTGTGGCTAGTCTGAAGTACAGGTTCACGTTCAGTCAAATTCTTTTGCCGAATGAATATCGTCTAAATTTGATCATGGATCGAAGAGAATGCACTGTATATAAAACAAGAGGAATAACACTTCCCTGTCCTGGAGACATCTCAAATAAACACTTCTAGTTTCACACAGGGTTAGGGTCCAATTCGTGATGTCAAAAGCAAAGACCTAAAATATTTCTAATCTGAAAATTCCACAGAGGACCAAGTTTTATTATTATTTGCTGTTTTTTCCTTGTAACAAATAAGATCTGGCAGCATTCTTCTGCTATCAGTTAGCATATCCTCCTGAGGGTCAGTGGGGTCATCCAAGTGGTGGTTTTGCTCCTTTTTCATCGAGAGAGATTCTAGAAGATATTATTGAGTGATTAGTCACCTGTTGGATCAGCTTTTTGGCTTTCTTGTTGTGTCTTGTCAGCACTCTAGTGTGTCCACAGAGTTTTTTATGGGTAGACTGGGAGTTAGGATGCTGCAGTACCTGATGTGCAGTTTGGTGTAGCCATTTCTCCCAGTGCTGATGATGTTACAGAGACAGTGGCCATTTTATAACAGAGACTGAGCAGCTATGAACTCCCACCTCAAAGGCAGAGACAAGGCAGAGTTAACAATTACATGATGTGTAGATCCTTCCCTCAATTCCTTCATCAGTTGTAAGAATGGCAGAATTTGAAAGTCAAGGTGTCAATATGAACTGCAATGTCCAGTGAAGAAGCAGGGACATAAAAAAGATTTACAGATGAATCACTGTAAAAGATGTTGCTATTTAAGTGCCTTTTAAATCTTTTTGTATTAATTAAATGGAGATACCATTATCTGTGCACTACATCTACTGCAGATGCTGTACTAATTCAAATACAGGCACCATTAACTTTGGTGAAGGCCACACAGCTCCTTTTGGGGTTCATCACCTTCTTTAGATTGCAATCATAGTCAGAGACAGAAAGAAAGAGAATTCCTGCTGTGGCTCAGTGTTTTGTCATCAGAAGAAGGAGGCACTCTTGTAACTTCTAAACCTGGTTTTAAGTTATGGTTATGGCAAATCTTGGACCACCCCTGCCTTAAATTTTCTAAACATTTCATTTTGCTTCATGGTTATAATGTTTAGAATTTGTTACTGGTGCTAGTAGCTGCAGAGCTACTTATTTATGTCGTGCTCCTGCGTTTACATTTCACTCTATCAGTTAAACTTAAACCAGTTCACACAATAAGTCAGAAGTATTTTGTGTTAGAGTTCTTAGGTTTACAGGTTCAACAATTTCATTACGATTGCTCTGGATCTGCAGCAGCTGTGGCAAATCAAACTTTGGTTCACAGACTTCACATAGCAACTCACAATTAATTTGTAGTTCTTTTAATGAACTTCTTTACCATACATCAAGAGTGCATATGTACACAGAAATTTTTTTTTCCCCTCTTTTAAAAAAACTCATCATCCTCTTTAGGATAGTGCAATTCTACGGATTCTACACTGGCAATCAAATATAGGGTTTGAATTTGAATTGTCAAATACTCTTTACTTACAGGCATGTTTTCAGGCTTTTTTTTTTTTTTTTTTCCTTATCTGTCAGCATTTACTTAACTGGCAATTTCACTACTGAAACAAACTCAGGTTTGACAGAGATCTGTTGTATTTGTCTTATTAAACAGAAAATAAGGAGTAAACTCACCTTGTTTACTCTTCAGAGACCCTTTTACTGTACTACATGAGGGCTCCACAGCCCTGGGGCTTTCTGTTTGTATTGATCTAAGACTGAATCCTAATATTTGAACATCTGTGTTGCCATTCTTCTACCTACTGTTTAAAACTGTATAGGAAAAAGTCTTCCAAAACACCCCTGGAGGCGTGACTGTGTGCTTATTAAATTGAAAAGATGCTGAGGTATAGAGCTTGACTGCCTTGCCTGAGGCCACACATTTCTCTTGGGTTGAAATTGTGTGTACCTTTCCACTGCTTGCCTTGCTACAAAACTTGTGTAAGGGTGTAAGGCTTGCAGTCCTCACACAGCAATTTGAGAGGTATAAAGAAAGGATTCACCCTGTGAGAACAAAGCTTGGGGGAAAAAAATCAATCTCCTGCACGTACCAATATGTGAATTTTCCTTTTCTATTGTTAGGTTTCTTTCCAGTGAAGGCATCTTTCCCCATGCCCAGCAGCCGCTCCCAGATTTCCCACACCAGCACTCCTTGCTGTCAGCCAAAGCCTGAGCACTGAGCAGCAATTCCAGCTTCTGCTCCATGCCTTTGCCTCAGCCCGAGGCACCCACACGGCCCACCCTGCTTGAGAATCAGATTTCAGACAAAAAAGCTTTGTCCTTGGGCACAAATATGAAAATCAGCCTGTTGGGGTATTTCTGACTCTTCTGGAGCTCCAGCCCTGGGTCACGTTGTGTTTGAAGGGAGCCAAGGAGTTGTGTAATGGCTGGGATGTGTGGGGTTGGAAATGCAAGTGAGTGCATGTAAGCTCAGGCTGGTGGGGGAATTGCCCTGATTTGTATGCATGTGTTTGTTTGAATAGGCCTGCTGCACCCTACGTCTTATCTAAATACAAAACAAGGCACATAGCTCCTAGCAGCTCCCTTGTGCCTGCCCTCCTCCAGTTCCCTTTGCCCAGCTGGAAAATGAAAGCAGAACTTTAATGTTGGGGAAATTATTTTGAATTTGCCACACTAACCTTTTGGTTCAATCTCAGGGAAACTGAAGTATACCTATTCAGTCTGTCAAGCATCTAATATGCCAGCTGAAGCCCAGGAAAATTAATAAATAACATTATACAGCAGCTTGGAGAGGAGTTCTAGAGAGAGGCAAGATTTGAGACTCTGCACTAATGGCTCACTGAATATAGTTCTAGCTTTCTTAGTATGAACTCACATTTGTGTTTTTGTGTCCTTTTTGAAAATACATATAAATTAGAGGAAATGTTAAATTTTCCACAACAAGATCCTTCAAAGATAAAATTCCATTTGGACTACGTCAGAATCAGAAATGTTTACATTTTGTAGACGTATGATGAGAGAGAATGAGTCTTTGACAAATGTCTTAATTGTATGTTTGTGGGGTGGTTTTGGTTTTCTTTTCTTTTAGGAAAAATGCACATATTTCAATAAGAACTCACAGAATCACAACCAAAGGAGAGTCCTCACTAACCTTAACAAGCACCAGATCATGCTGCTTTACAGCAGCTCTTAATGGGCAAAGGCAGAACATTTTTATGCCTCAGTTCTACAGAAAGGTGCCAGTTATAACAATCCCATCGGGTGGATATAAACTCACCCGTGCTGAGGTCTGTGCTTGGAGGCAGAGCCTGCATTGCCTTCTCCACTGACAATACCTCAAGTACTCATGCTGAGCTCCTGCCAGACAGCTGGCACATCAGCATAAAATCCACTGCAACCTGCAACTGTGTGCAAGAAATGGAGCAAAGAGCTGTGTGATTTAGCTCGTGCCCCCGTGGTTCAGCTGCTGCTGGCACAGCTTCCAGCTGATTCAAAGCAAGCCCAGGTATGTGAACGTGACCTTCTCTGGAGAACTGACAGCTAGACATGACCTCCTCCCTGCTCCTGGTGACACAGCAGCCTCCAGCAGTCCTTGGCACTCTGATGATTTACTTCTGTGCTTTCACCACAGCTGCATTTTTTCCTCTGTCCTAGTAGTTCATGTATTTTATTCTTCTTGAACAGATCTGTCTTTTCCCATCCATGTATCCTGCTATTACATTTATTAGCATTTCATTATATTATTGTTCTTGGTTCTTTTCAGTTTGCTGGCATACAGACATATCTTATTAAATCTTTCTCTCCAGATATTATTATCTCTGGTTGACTACCATTTTTTTTTTTTTTTTGAGTGCATTATTGTCAAATGCATATAGTAGTTTTCATTTTCCCTTCTTTGTGATTCTTTTTCTGTAAAAAACAATGAGAAGTACAAAGACTTAACATGACTTTAATGCTTCATTCTATTAAAAAAGTGCAATTGTTAATGTTTAAAATGCACCTTGCATAATCTTAAATGATTATATGCATGAGATCTTAATTACAGAGAATGTTATTTCTTAATTAATGTATTCCAGACATCTGTAGGTTTGATTTATAAAAATCTAGTTCTTACCATTTTTAAGTTACACATGCAAAAAAAAGAGATTAAGTTTTCTGGTACTTGTTAGCAGTGTAAGAGGTAGCTGCTTGGCACTTTTAAATCTGATGCTGTTAATCATCACAGTGCTTTGATCAGGTTTTTGTATTTTTTAAAATACTGCCCAATCCTACAGGCATCTAGCCAGAGAAATAATTTTACTGACATATATGAATGACCTAAGGTTCCAGACTTACATACATTTAAAATGTAAAGGTGAGAAGCTACTGTGTAAAAAGCACATAAGGGTGGAAAAAAAAAAGAAAAAGAAGAAAAAAAAGAAATTAGAGCAAATCCTTTTCCTTTAACGGGAGAAAGTATATACAAGTAGAATCTTTCTACCCTGATCCACTTAGGAGCATGCTGTTTAACGATGCTAAGTGACAATGTACTTAAATGGTTAATGCAAGGGTTGATCCTCCTCTAAAACTGAGCTGGGAACAAAAGCTGAAATGACTTTTCGAAAGGGAGGGACTGGAGGAATTCTGACCCTTCTGCCGGCGCTTTACAAGGTGAAACCACAAAGCAATTGAGGAGTCAGTGCACGGCACGTGGATTAAAACGCTTCCTAGAAGCAGCTAGTAGTGCACATTGCCTAAACCCTCCCTGAACTTTCTCAGTGAATACAGCAGCCTGACAGCCCGGCTTCCCGCTGGGTGGATCCTGCAACTCCAGGAGGGAATGGCACTTCTTGTTTTTAATTAGCAAAGGTGAAAGGTGAATTAAAACTAGCTGTTTGGCAAGTCAGAGCAAGGGGCTGAGTTCTGAAGAGCACCAAGGAGGAGGGTGCTTTCTCCTTTTTTTTCCTTTTTTTTTTTCCCCTCCCCTCCCTCCTTCTCTGAATGAATTGCCTTGCAGGAGGGACTGAAAATACAGCTTCTTCCTGAATCCACTGGCAGAGTTACTAAAGACAGCTCAAGACACAACACTGCAGAGTAACGCCTTGGAATGTCCTCGCACTTTATAAACAATTGTCCTAGGGAGGGAATATTTTTACATGACATTTGCACAGCTTGACAAATGGCTAGCTGAGGCTGTGTGCTGCTCTGATGAACGCTGAATTTCCCACAGAGATACCCCACAAACTGACCAAAGAGACAGATCTAACTGCACTGGCTAAGTAGAAGTGGAAGTTGGAGCCTTAAAAGCTTCCCACCAAAACAACAAGCAAACAGCAGCAGTTCAGTGAAGAGAGCAAGAAATTTCTCTTGGGCAGGATGGCATCTGCCCAGGACCTTCTAATGCTGGCGCTATATGGCTTGTTACTAGAGTTACCGGCTGGATGTCACACAGCAGAGACGAGGCAACCAAGGTTACGTCTGTCACATAAAGGTAGGTCAGTGTGTCAAGTTTTTAAAGACTTTATGCTAATGCAAGTTCAGTGACTTCACTGAATGTATTGCATTGGGATTAAATTGTGGTCCTTTGGACAGAGTTAAATGTTCCTGTTCAGAAATCTTGTGAATTGTTTCCTTGTACTAAGCTGCATCCTAGATTAAGTTTACTGAATTCTGGAAGACTTAAGGTACTTGCAGTGATGATTTTAGACTACTGAAATATTTCTCTACCTGAAAGCCTGTTAGATTTGCATGTCATTCTCTCTTTCTCTCCATGCTGTAAGAAGGCTGTCAAGTCTCTTAATAAGAGGGATAGAAATAGAGAAGATAACCTGAAATTATTGCTTAATAAATGTGCATCATGTAACCCTTGAACAATTAAATGTCTGTTTCACTTTTAGGATTCTATCTGTCTACAAATATAGCTAAGGCAAAAAGACTGAATTCCTGTACAACCATATGATTCATTTTCTAAACTAGCAAGTGTCATCACACTATAATTAAAATGAGTAACTGCCAATGTAAGTCTGCTTGCAGTTTAACTGTTATCCAAAGAAAAAATGTTATTTTTTCTGACATATTTATGTATAATACTTATAACTTTTATTTTTGTTTAAAATTATTTAAGTCTCAGTTACCTGAAGCCTGAACCATTCTTCCTTAGCTCCTTCAGTGTCCCTGTTCAGTTCTGGATTGCATGTGATTAAAACTCTTCTCTATGATTTGGGTTTAATCCTGCATATATAAAAAAATACCTGTGCACAGGCATGGCATTTCAGTTTTCTGCAACAGGACATACATTTGTAGATCATATACTTAGATAGGTATGACAGATAATCATTGCAGTAGGAGAAGAAAAATGTAAGTGTGCAAGATAAACTGATGATTGGCCAAACAATAATGTTTTGGTATTACCTCTTATGCACAGATGAAAAGAAAATACCTTTTTGCTGACATAGTTGGGAATGAGCAAATTCCAACTTACTCAAGAACATTTTGGTGGTTATGCAAGTGATAACTAAGCTGCATCAGTGTGAAATACATTAGAATATCTATTTTAAGAATGGCTAAGATTTAGCAATTAGCAGCAGCTAGAGCTCCATGTGTCTACAGCTTTACTCTAAACAAGGTTTAATTGTGTTTTATATAGCAAGCTAAATTACCAATTATGAGGAAGGGAGCAGCTGAATATGATAATTGGTCTGAATGTCTTGCTAGGAAGCTATAAGAAATGGGGTTTGCTTTTATAGGGCAGTGAAATGTTTTGTTGAAAGAAGTATTTGTCATGAAAAACTGTCTTGTAAGAAAACAATGACTTGCTCTAAATGAAATAAATTATATGACCCATTTTAATATATAAACCACTTTTATTTTAACCTCTAGTTTCAGAGTACAGTAAGTGTGAGTGCCAAATACTGATAGGATAATCCTTTCACATCTCTTACTGTTGAAAATGTGCATTTGAATATTGATTTTTTCTAGATGTAACTACTAGGGCTATAATTATTGTTGATGTTTGTTTGCTTGTGATGGGGTAAGAGAGGTGAGAAATGCACAGTAAATGAGACAAATAGCCCTAATGTTCTGTTGGTTCAGAACTTGGGCTTAGCTGGCAGTTTTGGCAAGCTCCCCACTACGGTGCTTTGACTATTAACTGCTTCTCTGCTCACTTGTAGTAGTAATTGCTTTCCTATGGTTGGAACCAGTGTACATTTCACTGCACACTACTTCTCTTTTCAGCAGTGAGCCAGTAATTTGGCCATAACACATCATAACTCTGATATCTTCAAAGAGATTTTAAAACATCCATTTCTCACAGAGGGCCAAACCCTCCCTGCCTGATGGCAGTTCCCTCAGATCCAATGACACAGAAAGATCTGTCCTCATAAATTCCCTACCACGGTCACACACATCACCATCTTATATTTCACCTTGTACAATACTCTGTCACATTTTTCCCACTTAGGAAATGGGACTGATTTTACAAGCAGTGTTGCAGTCAGGGTGTGCCTGACCACATATCCCCAGCAAGGGTTGGAAATGGCATACCTGCCTGCCACCCTGGGAACAGCTCCTGCAATCTTCCCAGCCACAAGAATGTCGCGACCACGCATGAAGACAATGAGCAAATGTCGCTGCTGTCCTCGCTAATCAAACAGGAACAGCAGGAGGGTCCCTCATCTTAATTGCCTTTGCTCCAGAGAAAGGCTGCTGTGGGCACCAGAGAGGTGTGGGGTGGTTACAGAGAGATGGTCATGCACCCTTTGTATAAAGTTGCTTCAGCCTGTCCTGTGAGTTGTTGTGGGACAGAGGATGAAGCCCCTATGTGTAAATTTTCAATGGGAAGTAATTGTAACCTCAATTAAAGATTTCACTGCGAAGACCTTGACAAATGGAAGTAAAGCAAGCCTGCTCACTGCTTCCCTTTGGAGCTGTGGATGTTAGTGGCTAATTGGGATTCAGGCCATTGCAAGATAGGCTAGTGCTGACTGGAAACTTAAAAGCTACTGTGATGAGTATGATGAGATTATGGAAATCAGATTTCTTTTTGTTATGGAAGGGTATTTTAAGCTAGCCCATTTTAAAATCTTGTTTCCTTAAAGAGTCAAGAGAATGCTTCCACAAATTACAAAGAGAGACTCCTTTGATTTTTATAAATTCCCAAATTATCTCTTTAAATCACTTTAAAAGTGGTGCTCAGTGAAAGTGAGGTAGTGATCTGACAGGGAATGGGAACCTTTTGCACTCCCAGCACACCAGACCTTCACCTGCAGTGCACACATGTCTCCAAACCCACAGCAACGAGATCAGGTCCTAACCCTTGCAGAGGGGTCGCCTGATGGATAGGAATACCACAATCCCCCTGCCAATTAAGGGATGTATTGTGCAACCCGTTTGACTCTACGGCCGTTTACTCTGCTTCAGTGGGAGTTAATGAAAGTCCTGCATTCATGAACTACTGTTAAACGTTGTCAAGTCAATGCAAACTGTAATGGTGATTTTTCCTAAGGTAGATGATGGTCTTTATTCACAGTAAACCCAATGTGAATTTTGCAATTCCTTTATGAGATTAGAATTGATCCTATAACTGTCTAGCAGCCATTTTATGATTCTAACTTTATTTTTAGTTAGTTGAGATAGGTTTGTATCCAGAATTTGAAGGTGTTTTCCTCAAACCCTCATCATGTGTATATTAGAAAATTTATACTGCAATTAATACCTCTTGTGGTATTAGTGTTATGATTGCACTAAATGTCAGTAGTTGAAGATGACCAGCCAAGATCTATGTACTCCAATAGCTTCATGTTGATTTGTAGAGATAAAAATGTGTTACAGCTTCCTTAATACTACAGAGAAATAGATTTCTACATTATTAAGTTATAGTTTGACAACTTCATTTAAAAATCATTAGCTCATTTTACGTACAGTACAGACTGTGGCTAATGAGGTGTTAATGGAAGCCAAGCTTCAGCCCCTATTCTTTATAGGCTGCTGGTTAAATTCTTTCCCAGTATCCCACAGTTGGAGTTCTCGCAATGGGAAATATATAATTAAGGTGAAATCAGCACACACTGCGTGTTAAAAAGAAACTATTTACATTACAGATTGAAATGGATTGAGTTTCCAGAGGACAGGAGGGATATATTTATATAAGCCTAACAGAGCTACACTAGAAGCATGTGGGCCTGAAAGCCCATGAAGGATGTAATTGTATAATTCAGGCATTATGCATAGTTTGCTTTGTCTTTCTAATTGGTTTTGGAATTTCTCTTTTCCTAGTTCATGAATATGGTGAAGAACAAAGCTAATACAGTATGAAAATGAGATGTTGAGCCTTTAGAGTGGTCTGTACAATTTTGTTGCAGCAGTGGGATCTGGTGCAGTTACATGCAGTAATTTGCACATTTTGAGATCTTTTTTTCTGTTTTACCCACTACATTCTCCAGAGTGACTTGAGGGATTTTGGTATTACCTGGCCTCAGGTTGTGTAGTTATGCTCTGGACACTGCTCTGGTCTGGAAAAGGTATGGTTAAGAAGCAGCTGTGCCTGCCTTACCCATTGAAATATGTCTTTTTTACCTGTTGTTGGACCTGCTTGAAAATTTCTACAGTAGAGTCAAGCTGCAGCAGGCAGAAGGAGCAGACTGAACTTAGAAGGAAATCATGTGGGTTAAAAAATTTATTCTCTGAGCACAAATATTGCAAACAATAGCAGCAGACAGCTAGGAGGGGAGAGCTGAAATATTGCAGACAAAAAATTGATACTCTCCATGTTCATATTCAGATTTTAATATGTAAAATGTGTAATATAAAACAATTAATGTAGAAGAATTTAGGTTTTTTAGGGCTGACTAATCATCTTTGAGGGCTGTTGAGGTCTGTTACAGCAGAAAAAATGTTTTATTGCCATTTGCAGGCAATGAAAACCAGAGTTTCAGCACACCTAGCTTAACTTCCTTGGTATTTGAAATTTAGAATTTATTGTAATTAAGACTAAGGGTTTCACCATGCTTATCCATGATATTTTCTCTGTTCTCTAGCTAGAGGGCAGTAAAATTTACTCAGAGGCTAACAACTTCATTGAGTAACAAAAATGTAGAGAATTTTTAGACTGACATTTCTGAAATCTAAAGAAAGCAAATGTATTTAATACAAGTGCAGTATTTTGAAGCAGTAGTCACCTGGTCGCATAAATTGTGACTACTTAATGACTAGCCATATAACCCATAACTGAATCATGACTGATTCAATTTCATCTGTGAAAATGTTTTCTATTTTTAACAGCTTTCACTGGTTTTGAATGACGTGGAAAGACCAGTATTCCTACCAAAGCACATTCAAAATCAATAAAGATGTTAATTAATGCTAGATGTAAATCACCTTGAATTTTTACCAGTATAAGGACTTCTCATGTGGTCTTTCCTTACCTATTGTCCAGAAAAGTCTATGTATAAAAAATATAGGGGATATTGTATATGTATACACACACACATATATAAATAGATATATGTATATATTCCTGTAAAATATATCTGTATATATGTATATAACAGATTGAAGTTTTTATATTTCTTACCTTGAATTAAAGAGCAGTATAATCCCAAGGGTTTAGGAACTAAGGGCCTTTATTATGGCTCCACATCTGAATGTGCCAGGGCATAAGGGCTGATAACCAGAACTGTGAGTGTTTGTAAAAAACACCTGACAAATAATGTCATAATTGTTGAGGCCACATGGAACTCAATGCCAGCTTAGAAACATCTCAGAAGATGCACAAGTATCTCTCTCTAGGCCACTTATGAGGCAGAGAGGAGAGTGTTTGCTTCTCCCACTGAACAGGCAGCTGATTGTCTACCAACAGTTAGGACAAAGTTTAGGTTTATTATCCATCCATATCACAAGGGATTACTGCTAGGAAGTTCAAGAGTGCTTACAAGTAATCTTAGAGTGCCTTGTCCACTGAGACAGGAATTTTTTGGCAGAGAATTCATGCTAGTTCCTTTCAGAACTGCATTTTGCTGACAAAGGCTACTGTGAGTATTGCTGTAGCAGAGCTCTGAAGCGATGAGCTCCAGTGCCAGGGATGCAAGGAGCAGACAGTTTGCTGCCTAACATCAATCACTTTGCTGTTCGTGCTTTAAACAACTAAGTACCATCTGAAGGTGCAAGACCAGAATATCCTGCATGTTGCTGCTTCTCTGCAGCTAACTCCCTGCTTTCAAAGTGATAACACCATCTGCTATTTTAAACTCTTCATCAGATATCGTACTCATCTATATTTCACTGAAAGCAGGCATTATTTTTGCTTAAATGAAAACAGGATTAATGCTATTTACATGATTTAGAGGATAGTGTGCAAGGGTGAGCATCTGTGTCAGGCCGGTTGAGAAACTTTTGGTCAATAAATATTCTAAAAGTGTGCAGTGGAAATACTGCATATTATTAAAACTGCTGCCCTGGTTTTCTTCATGTAGCCAGGCAAATATGATGAAGTTGTAGTATGCAGACAGTGTTAATTACAAAAATCATCATTTCTTGAAGAAATTCATAGCCTGTAGGGATAAAGATAATAATCTTTGTTTTACAGGGGGAAAATAAGCCCTCTTGAGTATACTATTTAAAATGTTTTGTGTTGGTTAGTTAATGTTTGGCATTTATTTAAATCAGTTAAGGATTCAGAATTATACATGAAAGAACATGTTGAAAGAGAAAAAGAATGAAAATATAAAAAAAATCTGTAGTTTACTTTAGCCATAATTTCAAACTCCTGTTAAGAAAGGACTTAAATAATTTTGAAGAAACAATATTTGAGCAGTTTTTAAAATAAACTCCATCTTTAAATTGCTGAAAATTTTAAATTGTCATCACCAAGATTCAGTTTGAGGAACTGAATCTACTGAGTTTACTGTATATATTAAAATAACAGAAACCATCATGATTCTCTCAGAGCACAGTTTTAAAACCAAGTATTACCAACCTGTGGTTTCTCCACTTTTATCATCTCACATTGACAAATTCCTTTTTCTCTTGATCTTGGTTCTTATCACCCTCGAGGCTACAAATTCTTATTTTGGAAGAGAGATTTCTCCTCTTTAACAACTTCAATTGAAAGCTGACTTCAGTGTGCTTCTCCTCTAAGCATCTTCTGTTAGTTTAAGCTATAAATTGATATGCTTTCACTCTTGCTGCATCCCTTTGGCAAACTTTTATAGCAGTCTAAAGAGTATTTTTTTTCCTTTCAAAACAATGTAAAGCAGGAATGTATCATTATGTATTCCGTTTTTCCTTACCCTGTGATGATTTTCATGCCTATAAAAATCACCCAAGCAAAAGTATTTCGAGATAAATTTTGTTTGGTGGGTTTTTTTCTTTTTTTAAGACACAATATTACAAACACAAGGAGTGGTTTCTCTGGTTTGTCTCAGAGTTTCTGGGTGACATTTTGATGCTAGATCTCTTCAAAGGATTCGTAAATTGCAGCACATTACAACCAAGGATCAAAATACACTGCTTAGCTGCACTGCTCCTGGTGAATGTGTAATCATAGTGACGAATCTTTGTTCCTCTTCTGGTCTGCTGGTTCTTATTTTACCTGCAGTGTGCAGGACCTCCAGAATGTAATGGAATGTCAAAAGTTCCTTTTACAGTTTCTGTGCAAGTTTGTCCAGGAGGTCTGCAACCACAAAGTTGTCAAAGGGATGCCTGCCAAACATCTTGGTCCTGGCATGACACCCAGGCTGTGTCTGCAGCCAATAGCTGCAAAACTTGAGTTGCTTATGTAGCTGAGAAATAATTTTTGGTGAAACAAAAGTTGAATCTCATCTTTAAATTACTTTTTATTAGTCTCAGGTGAAAGCAGAGAATTGGCAGCTGTTTATGTCATGTCTTGCTACCTCGCTAGAGTACTTGGTGTGCTTTATTGCCTCTTCTGTCAATCAGAATCTGCTCAACTCTTATTAAAAGTCAACAAGAGTCTTCCAGTTACGTGTAATGACCTAAGATTTGTTCCTGAATGCAGTGCTGTGTTTCAGACTGAAACATCATTTGCCCTGTGGAAGTGCCAACCTTTTACCTCTTAAACTCCACCATAACAGAATCAATTCTGTGTACCAGGAAGCAGCAATACTCCATCATGTTGTCTTGGCTTTCCATGGAGAAACAAAGTGCCACAACACTTTCTGTAACTCATATGCCTCTTACGGATTGGCTTCTGGTACTTAGACCTCCAGTACCAAGGAATGGATTAAAAACTGGTTTTGAAAACTTCTGTATGTTAAAAAGTCATCACAAAAGAAACTCTGTAATGGTCCAATGGCAAAGACTAGTTTGCATAGACATGTAACATTCAAAAGTTATATTACCATTCTTGGTTGAATTTTCATATCGGACACCTAATTGTGAAGGAAACTTTTCAGTCAGGGAACATTATGTGACAAACATGAGACTTGTCTGCTTTGTGTGATCTCTTGCAATATAGTTCAAAGGATATTTATGAATATTTAATGTCAAAAATACAGAAAAATAATTAAAGGGCAAAAATGTCATTAAAGAACAATAAAAAAATCTCTAAACTTAACCAAAAAATATCTACTAGCCAAAAATGGGAGAAAGACAAAAATATCACTGACAGTATCTCATATGTCTTTGGCCTGAGCAGAAGATGTTCATTTATTTATAAGAATTTGATGACAGGCAATATACAGTACTTTTCAGACTGTGATTTGGCAGGAACAGGTAAGAAAAAAGTTGTTTATGATCCTTGTGAAATCATGTCGCTAGCATTGTTACTTCATAAGTAATGAAGAATTTCAGGTTTTAGGAGATTTTCTTGTTCAGCATTTGCAGTTTACCTTCTCTTTCTTTTTTTTTTTAAATCCCAAAAAGTATATTTACATACAAATATAAAATATTCTCAACCAGATCTTTCTAGCATGATGATGGGAAGTTTTATTTTTTTTTCCCCCAAAATAATTCTCAAAACCAAGGGACCAGTGCTTGGAAGGTAGGCATTCAGTGAAAGAAGATTTAACTCCTTAACATCCTTAATGTGTCTGTTCTCTACTTCTCCTGTGTTTATTTTCATCTAAAGGATTCCTGACTTCATACTGTGAAGCAATTGGAGCTTCTGTGGGGAGTCAAACAATGGGGTTTTTACTGTTGCTAAGTTCGCTTTATAAGCTTTTTCTTACAACACAGTTGTTTAATAGGCCTAGTAAAATGGTGAATGCAGCTGTAAATATATCTTTTATTTGTTGATGTGCAATAAACATCACAAGGATGTTGGTCTTTTCTTATTCTGATCTTCCTGACACTCCTGAAAGGAAGTGGTACAAAGTGAATGAAAAGTGCCTTAAACTGATTGCAGAGAACAACAGTCCCCACATACCTAAGGGTTAGCACCTTGTTTCTCTTTTCTCTTTTAACAGATGGTTTCTCCCAGCAGTGTTACTAAAACTTAATAATAGCAAAATAATAGGTTTCTTGATGTGAGGGAATTATTCTAGATAGCACTATTCACTGGGGTCATCGCTGAAGGTCATTTTTCAACCAGAAAGCTAAAGGTTAGCAAGTGTTGCTCAATTCCATGAGCTCCTGCAACTCTTTATTTATGATTAAGCTAAGTGCTCTCCTGTGGGTGTGTGGTAAAAGCCAAGAGTGAAGGAAAATAAACCCATTCCTTTATATATTAAATATTTCATCTCAGTTGATTGAGAACGGTATGATGCAAAGCTTGAAAATATGTGCTGTCTGGGAGCCCAGAAAGACATAAGCTGTCTTAGAGATCTTATTCTTATTAATGTTGTTGCTGAAAAAATGTCTTGTCTTTACGTGCCTGTGTTTACACGCAGTAAGTCATTATTCTCTCTTCTCTGCTTATCTTAGGCATGGCCACGTCCTCCTGCATATTTTCAGGTTGCACAAGCATCTGGGATTGTAGTCATTTCTAAACACACTACTGAGAAGGTGTTGAAGTATTCATCAGGTTCAGCACTTATTATAGCTCATAAGCAGGCTGTAAACAGTCCCAAGCACTTCACTGATTCCATAGTATTCCTTGTTGAGTGACTGCAGCTTCTGTGGGTTAACACTCAAGCACTGCTGTGGGTTATTTAATTCCTAGAAGACTTGAATTCTTCTGAATAAAATGCTTCACATTTAGAAGACAAAGTTACAGTAAAGAGTTGTTCTCCAACAACAGCTCTGAATGCAGTATTCTGTCCTGAAATTCTGCTGCTAAACATATGAAAGCTTTATAACTAAAACAGAACAATTGATAAAAAATAGAACAGAGGCCTTATTTCACTAAATACAAGAGAAAACCTCCCTTAAACTTTTGTGACTAAAAAGTTGGCAGGATATTCCTTGCTCCTGACTTTACTCTGTGAAAGAGGTGATTGATTTGGTTATTGTGTTTCACCTGGAAGTGTATTTCTGTCTTGAGTTTAGAGGGAGGATAAGTCAGCTGAAACCAGAGTCCTCACGTTTCAATAAAAGTAGGTAAGATGGATTTGGGATGAATGTCTGATGATAGGTCTAGTGTGTTACACATGCAAGGATAAAACCCTTTGGCTGAGAATGACTTACTGCAGAGTTTACAAGCTGCAGCACCATTGCCTTGATAAAGTATAAGTGAAGATATTATTAGTAAGTATTGTGTCTTTGATCCAATAATGGTGTGAAAGAAGAGGATGGAGGTGCAGTGATTTGAGCAGAGACCTGAGCAATGTAAGTGGCTCCCAGAGCTGCTGGACACAACTATCTCTAGACCACAGTAATGACTGATGTGCTCTGCACCTGCTTCCATGCACAATATGCTTATTAAGATTAAACATGACATGCTGAGGTTAAGCAGCTTTCAGAATAGTTTAAACTAAATTGATGTGCTGTTGTACTGAAATAGGTGAGTCACTCACAGCTGCTTGCCATTGCTCAGCTACTCCTTGGCCAAGAGGCAGTTTAAAAAAGTTAGATGCAAGCAGTTATTTCCACCGCACACAAAGTGGTCTTACAGAATGTATCCTAAAATTATGGTTCTAAAAGTATTTGATCTTGTGTGTGTACTTTTAATTATACAAATTGCTTCACTGATTAAAAGTGAAATTGGGGTTTGTTTGCAAGATCAAAATCTAAGGCACAGATTCTTTGAAGCCATCCCTGTAGTGTGATTGATTAAAATCAATCATTACAAAAGTTGTTCTATTTTGCCCATACCCCAGGCATTACAAAGCAACTTGAAAACTCTGAAATTTTTGATTTATGTATATAATTTTACTTTCCATTTTATTCTATGATTAAACACTTATGGAAAATCTTGAGAATTACAACTTACAATGCTCCTTTGTCATAAAGAAAATGGTATTTTCAGAAGATGCTTCTTTGAGGCTTTTACAGAGCACTGTATTATGTGTGGGTACATGTCATTTAGAATTGTGAAATAAATTTTACAAGTGCTATATGTGATCTCTGGAATTTTCTTGACATGGAACAACCCCTTTCTTAGGAAATGTAACAGATTACTTCATAATATCAGGTTAATGGATTTTGTTTTCTCTTTTTTTTGTGGTTTCACATTTACTGCTTTAATGTGTAATGGCACTAAAATCCTTGAGCTGTAAAATTAGATCTCTGTGCTGTTGAAAACTACTTGAACTCTTAATTTAAAAGCAAAACAAAACAAAAAACTTACAGCATGGAGATTTGAAAATAATAATACCTAATGTTTATACATTCTTGCAAAACAGTTCCTGAAGTGTGCTGTGAATTTGATAGCAGCATAGAAATGCTTTACTTTGGGATTGCTGAAAGGTAACAGACATATTGACATGAACTGATATCTGATACCATTGCCTGGGAGTGTTGCAGGACCCATGGGGAATATCTGAGAGTTAAACTTGTCATGTCTTAGCATGTTTTGTATTTTAAATGTTGTATACTATAAATTAATATGTAGAAAGTAGGTTTCTAATCTATAGTAAAAAGGTGCTTCAGAGTTTTTCTGAATTAGTTATACACTCTATGCAGGACTGTAGCTCTGCTTCAGCCTTGGTGGAGTGGTTTGGCCTCTGCCTTTAACTTTTCTCAACGTTTCTATAGGTGTTGATTTCTTTGCAAATTTTGTCTCGGTGGTTTTGCTTCATAAGCATTTGGTCCTTCATTCTGTAAGGTCTCCTCTTGCCAGACATTGTGATTTTGATGGCTGTGAAAAACAGAGTTCACTCTCCTGTTAAAATTTAAAAAAAGTTTAATAAAGGACAATAGGGGACACCAATAAAGCAAAGAAACAGCGCTGGGTGCTTGGCCCTGAGCCAAGAAGCACACCTGCCCTTGAGGGAGTCGTCTTAAATACTCTTAGTATTGCATCAGCCAAACTTTTCTCAAAACTATTTTGCATGTTCCAAGAACTATTTTGCATGGCTCCTCCTTGGATCCGCCTTTTTAGAGCATGCGCTTTTTCGGCTGTGGTTTCTTCCAGTCGTGGTTATCGTCTCCCAGTTTGGGCTTGGGTCCGTAGTTCTTGCATCCTGGTTATAGGCTGATAGTCCGTTATCAGTGGCAGGTCTTCTTTTCGGGTGTTATCCGGTCAAGCAGGTAGTGTGGTTAGTAAAGGAAAGTCCTTCTAAACTACTTTTATTAGTTTTTACTACAATACCGAAATCTAGTTCATAACAGAAATCAAAACATTGGTCATATACCTCTATCTTTATGACAAGACTACTTCTGTAAAAAGAATAAAACCATACACACAATGAATATCTACGAAAAGCCAACACTATATTAGTATGTATTTATAACAATGGCAGAGGTTAGCTGTTAACAGCATCCACCTGAGCCTCATAATTATGGCTGCAAATGCACTACAGTAGCACAGGGTGAGAATGGGTTTCTGTTGGCATCTCAGAGTCATGCAGTTGGTTTCACAGGGATTGTAACAATGCTGATACTCACTACAGGATGGTTTACAGACTTTTAAAAAGGCATTTGAGAGCACTAGAGGATGGAGGTAGATCCTCTACCGAGAGCAGGTTCCATAATTGGATTTGAAAGCCTTCTTGACCTTAATGCTGTTGATTGGACAAGGTTTGCTTTTGACCCATCAGTTCCTAACCTAAACCTCTACTGAGTTTTAAACCTCATAAAGACCTCACACCTGCTGAAAATGTAACAGATTAATCCAAATAAAGACCTCACTGTTTCTGTCTGGTATCTCGCTTGGATGGTGAAATGCAGAGATCTGATATGATGCTTATAGAAGTTATAGTACTTATAACACTTGTCTTTAAACCAAATCCATCTATAATTAAACTATTTCTTTTTGGAAAGACAAGGTCTTTTATTTCATTGAGGGATTTTTTTGTTGGGTTTTATTGGACCACCAATAATGTGCTAATAATCTATTTGATTTGAAAAACCTGGGTTTATTTGAAATTTTACAAAAAACTTACAGCAAGTTCCTGGGATGCTTTAGTATTTAAGTCTTGCTTAATCTCATCATTTCTTTCCCAGTAGAATCATTCAACCTACATGTAAGAATAAAACTTCCTTTGACCTATCCATTGTTTTGCCTCCTGAGACTGAAATGCCATTGAGTAGTGTGCCAGTGGCAATAAGAAATATTAACAAAGACCTTTTTTTAAACATGGCCTCACTAGCAGGCCATCATTAAAGAAGATAAACTTGAAAAATGAAAGATATATTCTAGACTCCTATATCCTTATAGCATGTCCCTTGTTTTTTTCTTGTTCTTTCCTCTGCTGAAGTAGTCTGAGATGTTCTTTTCTTTATTAATAGCTTTTTTTAGTATCTTCACATCTTAATAAATCACTTAATTCTTCCAAAGTTGTACTCACCTTTCTTCATCCCTAATGTTTTCCTACTGCAGCACACATAAGGGTATCCCAGGCACTAAGGTCTCCCTTATAGCAACTATCTCCCTCTCATATAACCTTCAACAGTATTTCTTTAACTCTTTTTATTCATTAAATACTTCCTTGACTCCCTAGGTAGGCCAAAAGCAGCAGAGCTCTGATTGTTTCTGCAGGTGCTTGTTGACCTGTTCGTTTGCATGTGCTAATTGACCAGTTGCCTGCTAATTGTATGAGTTGGATAATGATTTTGTTCTACTTTTTTATAGGACTAATGGAGTATTTCTACTTAGCTGCTGTTTTTTGGGGAACTTGTAAAAACTTAATGTGTTTTAGACTGCCCCAACTCCTCACCCTGTTCCCACAAAATTTAAAATTGGTCAGTGGGATCTCATATGTCACAGGGAATGTGAATTTTGTCATCAAATAGCAAAGTGCTCCAGAACACCTGATTTTATAAAGAAAATTAGACATGTTTGCATCACAAGAGAATCGAATAACTTTTACTATCCTAAGTCATTCCTCTCTTTTGGCTATTCTCTACTGATAATTCTGTAGTGAAGTCAGATAACTACTGTCATTTCAGTGGCAACAAAATTATCTTTTCCAATAATTCCTATGGAAATTTCAGTCTCCTGTGTTGCAGATAGCTGCTCCTAGGAAATCCAGATGATATCCAAGCATGATTTAGCCTGAAGGTATTTTCTTACTTCATGAGTCAAAGACACTAAATCTGTTTTCTTAAGGATTAAGGGAATTAAAATTAATAAAAAGATGGGGTTTTGTTCTGAAGTTTTTTGTCTTTTAACAATATTTGGAGACAGTGCAATAAATGAGTATTTGGAACGTATTTTCTGTGCTACTCCTTTCTTTCAGATGGGTTAGAATTATTGTCCTAGCTCTTCCCTCCAGGATTTTGAAATGCTTTTATTCCCAGAGGAGTCTTGGAGATGTACATATATGTGGAACTTCCTGGAGACAGAATATTAAAGCAAGAAGCCAAGGAATAAAGAAAGCTGCCCAGATCAATGTAATGCTAAAGAAAAGACATCTGGAAAAAGAGTCCATATAAGGTCTATATGACTGGAAGATGAAAGAGTCCTCTCTAGAGAAACATGGGGACTGGAAGTTTTAGAGGAGAGCAGATAGCTGGGCTAGTGAGACAGGGCTTCATCTACCCTACAGCAAACCCCTTATATCAGTATCAGAAAGCTTTACCAAAAGACTTGTTAGCATGAAAACTTCAAGAAAAAAAGGTGATCAGGCTGTTAGCTGAAAAGTGTGTAGAGAAGCAAGATAAAAATTAAAATCTATGGATATTTGAGGACATTCAAAAAAGCATTCTCTGTTTACTTAGCATTATCTTAGATGGTGTCATTCTCAGCTCTGAGTGATAAACTAATAATAAATTGTTATATGCTTTACTAAAAAGCAGTTTTATTTATCAGTAACCTCTGAAGTTTTTAAGTGAAGCATTTTATTTAAACTGCTTTGAGATACTAAGTTGGATAAATTAACATTTTTCCTTTTATTGATTGTGCTTTGTAAATGCATTCCAAAAATTCTAATGTGCTGATGAAACCAAATTTTTCCTTAAGCTGCTGCCATTTATTCTTTTGTAATGTTTATCTAGATACTGTTAATTAACTTCAATTTTACAGATAGTTTAGGAATGTTAAGCCTTGTCCTATCTCAATTGTCAGAAACAGTAGGAACGCTTTGAAAGAGTAAATGGCTGTTGTCTTTCAATTTTAGCCTCCAAAATAATGCTTAGTTTTGCTCACAGATAAGTATTTAATTCTAAAAATCCATATGAACTGTCTTAGCGATGACTGCCATATTAATAAATTGAGGTACAACATTTTTCTTTGAAGTCCTGGATTTTGAAATTAAAGATTTTAAAGAATAAGTAATACTTCTTGAAAATTATAGTGTTCAGCATTGCAAAAAATTCTTGGAAATAGTATTTTTTTCATATTTCAAATATTGGAAAAAATGGACAGTAAAGTGAAAGAGCTTTGCACCTATTTCTGGAACCATTACATGCTTTTTTGAAAAGTCTTACCTGCCATCACCCAAAATTTGGCAAAATTTCTCTTTATGATGAATATCAGTAAGTACTAAAAACTTAATACGTTATCAGTGACTTTAAAATATACTTTTTCTCTAGGACAGAGACTTATCTTCATTAATTGAAACAAGTATGTCTTGAAAAGGTACTTGATTAAATTATTGTGGTAAATTATTGTGGTGAAGAACAACTGCAGGCAAATGTTCAGTTGCTCATTTATTCTAAAGTAGCCCTGGAGATGTGGATCCTTCTGTAGACAATTTACCTGGTTTGGGGTTTGACTAAACAAACTTCATATTTGGCTTTAGCTTTTCAAATCACACATGCAGGGCTCATGAGCAGTTTCCAATGGTTTACCAAATCTCATGGCATAGAAGTGCCGGTTGACAGCCTGCTGAAAATATGAATTAAACTAACTTCACAGCACCATTGTTAATTTGAGGACAAAATTACTTGATTCAGAGGCATTCATTAATCACAAGGCAGTTGATACATGCTAACTTTGTTATTTCATCACAGCTTAGTCATGTATCAAATCCCCCTCAGTTTATCCCTCAGAGCTGAGAATGACACCATCTAAGATCATGCTAAGTAAATAGAGACAGCTTTTTTATTATTACTCCTAAAGTAGAATGTCCTCAAATATCCATAGATTTTATTTTTTTATCTTGCTTGTCTACATACTTTTCAGCTGCCAGCCTGATCACCTTTTTTTCTGCAATAAATTCTGGGGTAAAGTTATATGGCTAAGTTATTAGACTATATTTCTGATGTACTGTTCAGGCTTTCCAGAGTTTAACAACAGATGAAACTTTCTTCTGTCCTTGGATAATCAGGAAAGAGAGAGACATAATTGAACAGAACAATAGATCATTCATGACTACTGAATAAATGGTGTGGTTTTGTTTCCCCAAGCTGAGCATTTCTGAATTGAATATTCTTTTGTGTTTGGTATCTGTGTTAAAAGCATAGATTTCCTTGGTTAAGGATTTTTTAATGATGACTGGTGATATAAGAATACGTGGGATTTGTCCCGAGTCGTTAAAATCAGTGCAAATTAATTCAGAAATATCTAATGAATAATGCATTGTATTCTATTTAATTTTAAGATTAACTTGTCTCTCAGAAGTCAGTCAAATAGTTCTAGAAAGATATTCCATAGGAAAAAGGGGAAGAGAAAGGACAAGACCTTTCTACTTAAATATACATCCCATGTATATTAATTGTATGCATTAAGGCCAATCTTGAACAAGATCTCAGCTGTATGTCACATGAGGAAGCTCAAGTTCAGCATATCCTCAGAGCATGTGTTTGGGACTTCTGTGAACATATCCTCTGACGTTTTAGTGCTTCAGTTGGCTGAGTCTCTGGTGATCTTTTCCAAATTTTGAGGCAACTTGCAGTTTGGGAAGCTGAATTAGTTTTGTTTTCACTGCATCCTCACTGCAGAATCAGGACAGAACAAGTTCACACACCACAGCCCAAACTGGGCTTTTCACTTCATTGGCTGTGCTCCTAAACTTAGCCCAATGTTTCTTGTAAGAATGAGAGCTTAGGAAAAGCCCACATTAACCCTCTAGTGAAGACACATGAAGAGTGATCCTTTCAAATGTGACTTCTTTCTTTCTGTTCATAGTTAATTAAGTATCTTGGAGGTGTTAGAAGCATGCTGGTGAGTTAGTACTGTTTGGGAAGTAAGGCTGATTTTAGGCTCGGTGGTTACTAGTCGTATTCGGGTAGAATATTCCATTTTGATTCATAAAATAGTTTGATTCAGTATTTTTTCTGTATTTTTATGAATCCTTTCCCAGTTTCTGGTTGATTATGATTCTGTAGTCCTTTTGAACTCTTTCTGTAGTGATTTGCTCTTGGGACTCAATGGCTGGACCTATAAGAGAAAAGGAATATTCTGTGGGCACCCTCTGAAAAAAATTTCAGTGGGGCAGGATGAAAGGAGAAGGAGAAAGTAATTCCATTAAATCCCCTCTCTATCCCCCTAAAAAAAAAAAAAATCAAACCAAAAAATGCCAAAGCAACCACCTCTAAAAAACCACTGCAGCTGGCTTCAGGATGGTACAGATTAATGTGCTGAAATTGGGTAAGGCTGTGCCATTATGACACAATTCCTCTGGCACAATTTTTTCATACTACCTCATCATGCCTAGTCTTATTCCCATCACCCACATGCTACAACCAGAATGATTGTGGGTATATTATTCACATCTTGTTGTGAGAATCTGCAGCATTCTCATTATTTATAGGGTTCAAGTCAACACAGTAGAAAGTCAGAGAGCATAAACTAAAAGTTTATTCTAAACTGATAAATCAATATCTTCCTAATCTTAGCTATATTTTTAAATTCTGTCCCTTGTTGCAGTTACAGACACTTTTCCACGGAAGAAATGGGTCGTCTTCCTATTCTTTCAGAACTTCAATGAGTAAAACATCTGGGTTATCCTCCTCATTAGGATACTCTTAATCTAACTGAAATGCTAATTGTCATGCTGTGAGATCACAGTCCTACATCTGAGGTGGAAATGTAACATCTGAGATACCTGCAGTGAAGATCTTGTGTCTGAAAACGTGTTGCTTTTTCCAAACGTTTTGGCATTAGTAGTTGTAGCCTCTTTGTTTTCCTTACCTATATTCTGGGAAAATCACAAGCAGACTCCACTAATAAAATGTAGGAAGTGACTGACTTATTTTAAAACTGGTTGTTAGCAAAGATTCACATAAGATACACTCCAAAATGATTACTTTGTTGAAATGAAAACCAAAACAAAGAACAGCATTGTTGTAGGATATTAAATATTTAGATAGTTTATCTAAATATCTCTGTTATTTCCCTTGTGCCTTGCTTTTACCCCTGTATTTATAACTAGGATCAGAAATGGAAGTGCAACAATATTCCTGAGGAAGATACAGAATTGCAAAAAAATCCCTCAGATATGATTTTCTTTGTATATTCATTCCATCTTAAGTAAGGCAAATAGCTCTGAATTTCTAACATTGCTAGTTCTGTACTTGGCAATACAGTTTGAGATAAGCAATTTTAGGACAAATTGGATATGTGGAACTGCTGGAATGGAAACCAATGCTGCCTTTCCACATCTATAGTCGGTCATCTCAGGCTGACTTACATAAGCACATTGAAAACAGATTTGAACTGAAGAATTATGTTGCATTAATTTGTATTATGCTTTGATAGAATTTGACACAACTTTAAATGCCAAGTTCTCACTTGGCAAGATAAACACAAGTTTTCAAAGTGTTTTTTTTTCTTTTTTTAAGCTGCCTCACATTTGTGAAAGAGGTGTGGGTTTCTCTTTATTTGAAATATTGTCATGTTATATCCTGAGTTGGAAAGGGTCCATAAGGTTAATAAAATCCAACTCCTGGTCCTGCACAGGATACCTCCAGAATCACGTCCTGTGCTTAAGAGCATTGTCCAGACAGTTCTTGAACTCTGTCAGGATTGGTTCTGTGACCACTTCCCTGGGGAGCTGTTCCAGTGCCCAACCACCCTCTAGGGGAAAAACCAGTTCCTAAAATCCAACCTAAACCTCCCTGTCTCAGCAGCTTCAGGCCATTCCCTTGTGTCCTGTCACTGGGCACCAGAGAAGAGATCAGGATCCTCCCCTGCACTTCCCCTCGAGAGGAAGCTGCAGACCAGGGAGAGGTCTCCCCTCAGTCTCTTCCAGGCTGAACAAGTGACTCCAACCACTCCTTGTACAGCTTTCCCTCTACACCTTTCACCATCTCCATAGCTCTCTTTTGGACACACTACAATAGCTTTGTATCCTCACATTGTGGTGCCCAAAACTGCTCCCAGCACTCGAGGTGAGGCTGGAGAAGTGCAGAGAGAGACAATTCCCTCCCTCGGCCAGCTGTGCCTGATGCTCCCCAGGACATGGCTGGGTCCTCCTGACTGCCAGGGCACTGCTGACTCTTCTTCAACTGACTATGTCCTACTCAGTAGTAGTAGTATTTTGAATAGCAATAGCTGCAGAAAAAATTCAGTCTGATCCCAGATCGATGAAACATAGATGAAAAAGATTGTGCATATGTTGATGTATCTGCATTTTTTCTCCTTGTGAGTACACAGCTCGGCCCATGGAAAATAACAGTGAACAACAACAAGGTAGATCGCATGAATTTTTTACATGTAGTCTTGAGAAAGTGATACCCTCACTCAAATGAAAATATGTATTTTGTGAGTGAATACTACTTCTTTTTCAAAGAAATAATAACAATAATTATGGATATAAAATAATGTCATAGAATCCATTCTCACTTTTCACATTATGTGAATGATTTTTATAGATAAAATCTATATACTGCACAGGTCCTGACTTGAGTACCTTCTTATTTATTATTTGGCTTTTGAAATGTTTTGGATTTGATAAATTAAATGTATTGACCTGTGTTTTCTGTTAAATATTGTATTTTGAAATTTGTTATTTTGCTACTTATAAAGCATGACAGCTGTTTTCCTGTTCTTCCCAGTGAGTAGCTTTATAAATTGCTTATTGATTTTAGGACTATATAAAGAGATGTAAAGCTCTGCTATATGTAATATTTATATAGGTAAATACAGTATTTCAATACCATACCTCAGCGTTCAAAAAAGCCTTCCCTGTCATTTTAATATCTCTGCAAGTTCTGAGGCCAGATTCCCTTATCCTGTGGGACTGTCTGAAAAATAGCTGAACTGTTCCAGTATGAAGGTTAGAATATCTTAGCCAAGTAACCTTTGTAATTCACCCTGGTGGAAGACCCATTGACTGCTTTCTCCTCCCATCACTAAATCCAGACTTTCAAAAGATACTAGAGGCCACTCTGTGACTTAAGCAACAATTTTGCCTTCGTGACTTCAGTTTTGGGTAGCCTTCAGGAGACTAAAATCTTTCACAGAGTGTAACAATTGCTGCTCACTGGTGTTTCAGCTTACTAGAGAGTTGATCCGTGGAGTATAGCCAGTTTCCTGGACTATTAATTAAGTCAAGGATACAATTTTCTACTTCACTGTGGATCAGTTAGACAGTTTATCATACTTACAGATCCAAAAAACCACATCTGTCCACATCTTGTGGAATAATTATTTTTGTTTTCATTGTATATATTTCAATAACACATGCCTTTCATCAGCAGGAATTCTTGTTACTCACCTGCAGTGATCAGTTGCTGAGCTTAATTCAGAGAGAACATAATGTTCACAGTTAAAAAAGGCTATTCAGTTTACTTTTATCCCACCCAGCCCATTCAGTTGACTATATGAATTGTTACAATAATAATTTCAATTCCTGCAGTCTCCAGCACAGCCATCCAAAGGTGGGATCATCAGAGCAGAAAACATCGATATTTGGAGTTTGTGTCTGGAGTTTGTTCTGGTTGCAAAACCTGGTTTGCAGCAGCAATTGTTTCAATAAGAGTATGTCTTGCCTCAACCTGTACACCATGAAGTGATAGATTGTAAAAAGGTGTTTGGGCAAGTGTGCAGTGATAATCCCTGAGCAGATTTTGCCCACACCTGGCCATTTCTATTCTGTTTCTGAAGAGAAACCTGAAGAGTCTGAGACAAATTGTGTGATCTGGTTTAAGTATTAAAGTATTGGTACAAACACAGTTTCACAACTTCTGTGTGATAAATCAATGTAAAGTTCATAGCAGCAGAGTAGGAATTAGGGTTGATGATGACAATGATGATAGTTTTATTCCTTAATGAATGCTATTATGTAAAATGAGTCTAGTCTACACCTGGCATTTCAATCATCATATTTCCAACTTTTTTTTTTCTGGACTGACTACACACATATTCATGGAGCAAATATTTCAACAGCAGCAAAATTTTCTCCTGTATGAAAAAGTAGCTTTTCATTTTGAGGTAGTGAATAATCCAGGAATTAAAGTTTTCCTTGTTAAGCTACACATTCATAAGTTTCTACTTACACTTCCTCTGCTTATGCCAAATACTGGGGTTTCCCAGTATTCAGTTTTAGTGTACTGAGACTCACTGTCTTTGCCACTCAGTGCAAATTAGATTGCACTCATATTCCAAATCCATTGCAGTTTACTTTGCAACTCAGTGTAAATTGATGTATCATCCAAAACTTTAGTGCTCTACACTGATTTCACTGCTCTTCATCAGTGCAAGTACCTACAGCTTTCTTAGGCTTGTGGAGATGTGCTGGGTCAGCCCACATGAGTAGTGCTGGATGAGAATGATGTGGAAGTGATAGGCATATTTATTTTTAAAATAAACAGGTTTATCAACATAAATACAAGGTTTCTCAACAGGCAAATATGTATAAATACGAATATTTATTTAACAATGCCTATAATATGGCATTTTCTATGGGAATATCTCTGGTACAAGAAATATCTTTTCATATGTCTGAAAATATTCCATAGTCATATATTTGTTCATATATATGACTATTTCATATACTGAAATAGTATAGCCTGTACTGTTCACACAGGGTCAGGATCGATCATTTTAATGTTCTCTTCTATACTTCAAATTTCTGAGACATTTCTTATTTGGCATAATTCAGTCCAGCTCTCTTGAATGCTAAAGCATGTACAGGCTTAACACAATTTCACTGTCAATAGACTCTTAATTTATAAAGGCAGTTCTGATACTCTTTCATCATTAATGTTCAGTTTTGAGCTGATGCATTTTTTTTTCATTGGACTGTAGGCAAACATATGAAATATATCATTTTAGCTGCTACTGTGTGCCTGAATTTAAAAAGAAAGAAAAAATTTAGGAAGTTTTATCCTGTTTAACCACAGCATATTTTTCCCATCCTCAGGGAAAAAGAAAGTAATTCTGGTTAAAAAGGATACTCTGTTATGTGCAGCATAATGTTTTCTCTGACTTTAATGGATTTCACTATTTTAGAAAGTATTGGAAATGGAAAAAATTACACACTAACAAAAAATTCACATCACGTTGCTTTATTAAAAACAAAAAGCCTCTGGAAAAGAGACATGAGAGAAGCATAGACCCAGCAATATTCCTTTCTTTAAAAGAAAGACCAGGATATATTTTCATTAGAAACATATGGAAGTACGCTTAATTAAGATACTCATACAGATATTTAATAATGAGCAATTAGTTTTAAATTCAGCAAAGAAACTATAATTTTAATAGTTTGGTTATATCTAGGAAGTCTGCAGACATTCAGTTTTCATGAAGCATCAATGGGACTTGATATTTGATATCACAACTGAAGAACTTTTTGGGATCCATCCCACTGTGCTTTAACATTTTTAGCACCATTCCCAATTATGTTCTAAATTAAAGTCTTACATATACAGAGGCATAATTGCAAATGCAGTGTTTAAGATGCCATGTCTAGAATATCACTGAATTTTAACTAGCAATTTCCCTCAAACCATTTTCATTACTGATGACCCTGTTAGCAGGGTCATCCCTACTGATCTAAAACTCCATAAAAGCAAATACTAATGTAAATTGATTTTGTAATTATTTGTGGAAAGGATTTTTTTAATAGAAGTACCTGAGAAGTGGATTTCTTAATGGAAATCTTTTACTTAATGAATAATAATAAATATATTTTTTCACAAAGAAACTTAAGCAACTTTTGTCTTTTCAGGAAAATATAACCTAAAAAAAATAAACTTTAACAAAGCCATTTTAGTTTTAGTAAAACACTAACCTACTCCTCTTGTTGGTGATCTTCATTTTTGAATAAGTTTCTGTTTGAATGCTCAGGTTTATGTTTGGCTCAAGTACATTTTAACTAAATACAATATAACCATAAATGACTGTGCATGTGTGACTTTATCACTGAAAGGTTCATCTAAGCTGACATTTTCAATGAAGGCTGTGAGATTTTAGTGACTAAGTCCTTATCTAACCCACTTAAAAACCTTTGAAAATCCCATTATTAAGCATTGAATTCTCCTAATGAGTTATTTCTGAAGGTACTCATGTACCTCTCAAATGATACATAATGTAGCCCTTTGGCATACACTTGTCTTTGAGGAGGAGAGCAACACGTGATTTTCAGGTGATATTTCTTAACTCTTCAAATAAAGTAGTTTATTTTTTATTATTTATGAGAAAAATATAAAAATATTCCTGTGAGAAAAGCATGAATTACTAAAAGACAGCTATAAAAATGACTACACATATCTGGCAATATATTCTAGCACAGCTTCTATTTATCATTCTCATTAAAGTGCTTTATATATTAAATTTTATAAAAATTTTGTATCAAATACTCTTAAATATATAAATTTCAAGCATAACACAATATTTTCCTAATATTAGTTGAATCACAGCTGTCTGGCATATCTATATGTCTTTAGTTATTAATATTTTTAAAGATATTATTGCCTTTATCTAGTATGGATTTGAGTGAGATTAGGGTGACATTTGTATAAATCTGTAGGAAGATTCTTCTGTTTCCAGGGAGCACAGCTTGGCTTTTGTCAGAAAATATCTGTAGTGTTAAATTCAGTTTTGGTTGCATATCCTTATACTGTTCTTGATGGTAAAAATAAATATTAGAGCAATTTACTACTGATCTGGCATCATCCATAGGATTTAATAAGATGTCTCTAATTTTTCTGATCTTGAAATACAGTGAAACCTAGCTTTATAAAGTAATTCTTCTGAGAATTTAATTCAGTTTTTATATGCAAAGGTCAAATTCCTTAATCATACTGATTAAATCATTCTGAAAAACAATTGAGTTCTCTGCAGCACTTACTACTGCACAGATACGAGTGCAACTGTATAATTCATACAGATAAAGTAGGGTTTAAAATCTAGTTTCTGAATTTGAATTTACACAGCACAGAAGGCCAAACACAATCACATGTATGGTTGTCTGAAATTTTTTGGAGACAGCCACTTGACATCACCCACACTGACTTTTGAGTCATTCATTTTTAACATATTAATATCCTGTTCTTTCTTTACTTTCATAATCAGATCTGAAGGTTACTCTTTCTGTTTGACAGAAATAACAATTAAGAACATGGGAAATAGAGAAGGGAGTAAGGCTTCTCTACTAATTGGAAAATATCTCAGAATTCTGAGAGAAAATATCTCAAATATCTCAAAGAAACACAACCTATTAAAAAAGCAACATGAGAGTAAAACATTTTTAAAAGACTTTATTTCCTGCAGTTAAAAGGTAGTCATAATGGAAATACAGTTCACATGAAAAGTGAATATATAAAATGAAAGGTAAAATTATACATAAGTAGCCTTATTCAAGCAAGAGACAGATTTGAAAATTTGATGCTGTCAGAATGACAGGGGTGCTTACAGTTGGAAATAAAATCTAATTTTTCATAGCACAATACTGTGGCCATTATTTGAGTGACAGTGAAGATTAAATTGGTTGAAATTATACTTTGCTATTATAACTAATAATTTCTGTATCAACTATTTCTGTTAAGACTTTGCTTTTCCCTTGGAGATCTCAGCGCACTTTAGAAGATGTACAACACTCATTAAAGATGAGGTTCTCATTAAATTAGCCATCTGCCTGGTTTACTCATTTGGAAAGCCAACATGTGTCTGCTGCATTTATATAATTTTTAGCGCCCTCTTCAAGGCAGAGGTCACAGCAACAGCGTGCTTGTGCGTGGCAAGTGTGAAAAGTCAGTCAGTTTAAGCTACCCATGCTGGTGCCACATCTCAAATATTATTAGCCACTTGTCTAATTTATAGAGACAAGTGACAAGAACTTGAGAATCTTCTGTCTCAGTCCCTTTCCCTTCCTTGCTAAACAACTTTTGCAGCCCATGAAAATATTCTCCCACATTGCCTCAACTCCATGGATATCTCCAAGTTCCAGTAACTCTTATTACAGAAATATTTTTTAGTGGAGCACCTACATTTATTGAGACACAGCCATTTCCAGTTTGAAAAGTTTTCAGGCTTTGCCATGGAAAATGGATTTCTTTAAGAAATGCATTAAAAATATTGAAGAGGGACATTTCATGGTGTCTCAGCCCAGTTTCAAGAGCTAATACTTAAAAACTTTTTCTTTTTTATCACCTTAATTTTAAATTTTATTTCTAAGTCACAGAGTGTTATTAAAAAAAAAAAAAAAAAGTCCAAAATGCATCCTGTTTTCTTTACAAATTATTCCATCAACAATTTCACATAAAAATGGACATGGAAAATATATGGTAGGGTTATATTCTATTAGTTGAGTTTTTGTGTTTGTTTATTTACCTTACCTCCCCATCAACTTTGCATAATAATCAGGAAGAATTTAGTTCAGGAGAGATGAAATGTGAAAAATTCATATCATAATCTTGGAAAGTAACTGGCTATAAATAGACACATTGAAAATATCATGCAGTAAGAAGCACCGTCATTGGATAACTGTTAGGGTGAATATTGCTATGTCCAATCTATCCTCTCTTCCATGAACAGACCTCCCATTAGGATCAGCAACAAGTAGAAGCTTGATTTTAGAAGGTGATGTATCACGGTCGGGGAGGGCTGCACAGGCCGGCTCCCCCCCCGGAGCAGGGTCCCTGGTTCGTGTAAATCCCACCGGATCTGGGGCGGGCGGCCCCTGAGGTTCCGCGGCATGGCGTCAGTCTTCCAACCACGTCAATTCAGCAGGAATATAGTGAGACGAAGGAAGAACTGGACTCCATCTCTGTTCTGCTAGGGAGGTTTATTTGGGGTAACAGGGAGAAGGGGATTGCAGGGGAGGAGAAGGGGGGAGGACAGGCAGGGACAGGATAAGGGCTGCCAGCCCAGAGATGCAGAGACCTCGAGCTGATCCGGACATCGCTTTATAAAGGGAAAAGAAGGGGAGGGACTGTCTCCTCTAGAGTCAGTCCCAGGGAGTCTGAAGGGAGGACAGGCATAGGGAACCCACCAATAGATTTTGGGTACAGCAGAATGCGTATTTCAAAATGAACCAATGGTATACAAAGCAGAGGAACAAAGGAGCACATGGAATCCCAAAACCCCACATTGCTACAAGAAGGTGTTTAGGCAAATATGAGATAAAATCAGAAAAACAAAGACGTCCATTCCTGCTTCTTGGTCATAATCTAAATTGAACAAACCTGGAATAAACTATATCTGCTGCTGTCTCCCCAAGGAGAGATATGAGATAATGGACCAGAAAAAGGATGCAGGCATCTCAAGATACTGGCTGATTCAATAAAATTTCAGGTTCTCCACTACTTAACCGATACTCTTGTCCTCTGTAATGAAGACTCCCTGTATCTCCCTTCTGTGTCCCCTCCATGTGAAAGCTCCGTATCTCCGAGAGCTGACAACACCCTGTCGAATACAGTCTTTAAAGTCAGAAACAAGCTGAGGAGCTGCACTGTGCTAGTCAATAGGGAAAAAGGCAATTTTATAGTGCCAGTCCCCATGTAACTGAGAGATACCTACAAGACAGAGCTATAAACCTTTTTACTTTTTAAAGGTAATCATCTACTTTTGAAACAGGAGATGAGGTATCAGTTTTTCTCTCTTGGCATAATTTTGTTCCCACTTCACTTAATATGTAGAACGTTATTTCTTTGAGGTGCAAGAGGTCTCAGCTCAACTTCCTTGCTTGGCTGGTGGCAATTCAAGTTTACAACCTTCACCTCCAGTGGAGAATTTTCATACTGTGTTGAGATCCCCTGCCTGTCCTCCCACTGCAACTATCACTTTTATAGAAACATTTAAGTCATTAAGGAGAGAATAGAGGTGAAAGTAAGGCTAGCATGTGGTCACCTGAAAGCTACAGCAATGTCCTGGCTAAGGAAATTCCAGACATCCCAAAATCCTCCATATATTTAGGCAGTTTTCGGAGTACCAACTTTGAGTATTTCAAACTGAAGTTCTAATTATTGCTTTAAATGTTATCTTCGTTGCAGAATTTTATTACACAGCTAATAAAAACTGCATGTATCATCTGCACCGTAGCACTAAATTTAGCTTTCTTCGAGACTGTTGCAGCCCTGCCTTGCTTCTCACATCAATTTCTATTTTAAACTCTGAACACGAGCCAAGTAATTTAAAAGTATGTGAGAAAGTTAATATAAGTTGTTCTAATAGATTATTCTCAGAGCCTTAAAAATCAGCATTTGCAGTGAAAATGTGAGTCTGCGAGAGACAGATCCTACTTCTCTGTAACTGATTCAGACTGGGGATTTGGTGATTTAGAAGTCAATTTTAATTGCTTTGAAGATTTTCAGCTTTCTCAGGCCTGTTCTGTAAAAGAAAGTTTGCTTTTGCTGACAAATGAGAAAACACAAGAGATAAAGGAATTAAATCAGACAATGCCTGGACACTAAGTTTTTCTTCCATCTGGAAGCCTATTAGCCAGTATCAGCCCCTGGGAGACTTGCTGCCAGTAGCTAGTTTTACTTGTTTATTTATATATCAGTAATGTTTTTACTTCTTGAATCACTGAAACCCATGCACAGTTTAGAGTTTCATCTGGACTCTGGATCTCTGGTCTTAACGAGAATGGTTAGGTTAAGAATAAGAGTGAAATGCTCACATAAAGGGCAAACACAGGACAACCCACAACTGTTTTTTATTCCTTCATGAGCCTCCCAGACTGGCAGTGCTGCCTGGAGCTCTGGGCAGGCTCTGCTGCCAGCCCAGCCAGGTAACAGCCCGGGAACTGGGAATTAACTCTGTCTTTGGCTCAGTTCTTCCACTTACTGGCATGGAGGTGGCACAGGAGTTCATTTCTGGAAGAAAACCATAAGCAAATGGAAAGGCAGAGGGTGAAAGGAGGAAGCAAGGGCGGAACTGTGGCTCAGAGGGAGGTTTGTGACTCACAGTGTTCCCCTGGGCTCCCCAGGAGTTACACACAGCCTCCTACTTGGAGTTAAAAATAAAGGAATAATCTATTTCAACAGCAAAGTGAGTACTAAGGGTTAGAGTTTACATATATGTGTTTGCAAAGAGCAACTTCTTAATGATGCTTGTATTTTCCTGTGCTTTCAGCTTGAATTGAGGGCATGTAAAGTAACTGATGAGGCCATTAGCAAATCTGAGTTCATGCTTCTGCTTCATTCCTTCCATTGTGTTCATCATGAATCTCACAGTGAGAAGTACAACAGAAACTGTATGCATTAAAACAGAAACATAAAGATGTAGTTCCTAACTGTACAAGGCTTGCAGCTTTTACAGCTTCACTCTTGCATACCTGTCAGGTGAGACTGTTTTAAACACATTTAGTGGCAGTGCAGCTGGGTGTTTCCTAGGAGCAGGAATACTTCTTTCTACAGCTTTACTCTTCTCCAGTGAAAAATTTCACGTGTCCCTGTGTTTCAGGGTCTGTTGAAATGCATTATGTTCAAATGTTCTAATAAAGCTAAAATGTTAACATGCCCATGAATATATCTACAGAGGAAATATTTTTTGCTCCCACAGTTATCTGTGAGAAATCCCTTCTGCTCAATATTAATCCATTCTTCCTTAGGGATAACAATTACGGTTAATTAGTGTTCAGAATTAGAATGCTCATACGAATCAGAGCATACACCTACAAAAGACCAGTGGCAGTCTTTCCTTGCCTTACTGAATAATTGCCTTGGTAAAAGAAGCAAAGTATGGAAGAGTTTCTCATTCTCCAATGCTTCTCCATTCAGGTGCCTTTTTCTCATAACCTGAAAACCAGTTTGTCCTTTTGAGCACCTGGCTTGCTGCTTTTACATTAAGACAGGGAAGAAGATGTTTTAGCTTTGCTCTTTCTCACTGTAATCACACTCTGGGAAGCACAGCTAAGAACTACTGGATGTGGTGGAATTTCAAGCATTCAAACTTCAGTAATTTGCGAGAAGCATCCCTAAAGATTCAGTCATGTTTTCAGTAAAATAGTCAGTAAATGTATCCTTGAATTGATTCAATCCAGCATCAGGTAATAATTTTATGCACTTGAAATTCAATGAGAACTTTGCCAGCACCAGTGGGGCACTGGGCTCCAGGTGTACATTTTTAAAAACAGCACCTTGGCATTAGATAAAGGTGCAGTAATTGGCAGTCTCATTTTCCAGCGATCGTATGTTCTTCTGGTACAGTAAGATGAAAATAAGTGTTAAGATGAAGAGAATAGTGTATGAATGTGTTTATGTGTTTATAATGATGTAATGTGTGTATAGACACACATTTCTTTGATGTGTCTATATATAGATGTATATATATATATACACGTGTGTATACTCATACACACATATCTCCACACTTTTGGTTTATAAAGTTTCATTCTTCTTTTAATACAAACTTTTCATAAAACCCTTTCAGTAATTGTTCCTGTGCTGTGGGTTAGCACTGTACCATTTGCTCAGAGTTATTATCCTGGGCACAAGTTGTACAGATATTTTCATTCAGTAGTTGGTGCACAATAGTTATTCTGTCTTTAGTTACCCTTTTTTATAAATGTATGTTTTTATTATTCACATATTTGTACTTAACGAAAAAAGAAGCAAGTAATGTGGCAAAAAATATTCACACAAAAAAAATAAATTCAAAGTCATTTATTTATTGATGTACATTATTTAAAGTAGATATGTTTCCCATATATCAGAAGTTCATAGCAAGAAATTTACAATTCTATAAGGAAGTTTTCCATTAAAACATGGTTCTGTTCCCCAGCACTGAGGTTTCAGCCAGCTTCTCTGTTTGAGTCCCCCTACTCCTCCAAGGGAAAAAATTCCTCTTCTGGAGAAATGGGAAGGATAATACATGCATTCATAGTCTAAATTCTGTGTAGTATGCTTCAAGTGTAACATTCAGCTTCCTTAAGAAAGTAGAAAGACGCTTCTGTTCGTGGTATTAAAACACATGAAAATGTTTCCAAAAGAGAAGGTTTTCCACCCTTCCTGAAAGCAGATCTGATGTAGTTCCCTTTATTTGGATACAGTTTCAGAAAGCCTTCTGTATTGTGATTTACTAGGACAAAATCATCAAGTTTACATTTTTCATTTATATTTATGCAAAGATTAATTTTCATTAGCCTTCAAGGAATAAAAGGAAAGAAAACTGTAATTGCACTTTTTTTCCCCCTTTCTTTCGATGTAAGAAAAAAGCTGACCCATACACTAATGGGTAAAAAGCATCATTTATTCCATAGCAAAACTTTTTATCTCCTCCCCACGTTTTGCTGTACTGAGAAATCTGTAGTCAGTTCACCTAAGGCAGTGTCCCAGTAGCATGGGCTACACATGCCAGGGCTGCAAACTATTAAAACATTTGAAAAACCTTTGTTTCAAGGAATTTTAATTATGGCTCACAAGGTCATTCATGTTGAGACTTTATATCATGGGCCAAACTTCAGATCTCTGTGAATAAGGCAAGAGGTTAGTATGTGTAACTTTATCCTCACTATAGAGTTCATATGCTGCTGATTATAAGCTTGTAAACAAATCCTTCACATCTCTCCTGTCTGAAACAGCTTTATAAGGAGTTTATTTTTTAGAAAAAGAAGAACAGGTGACAAGGACAAATTGTCCTGAAGACTGTGCAAGAAAGTTAAACCCCCAGTTTCTGATGAAAAAGAGATTATAATCAGAAATATCAGATCTCTTTAGAGCATGTGGAGCATACTTAGGTCATGTCACAGTTTTGTTGTCAAGGACCACTAGTCCTTGGCTTCAGCAGAACACAGGATGACTTCCCTTTTCATTCTTCTCAGCATCTGTTTTCTTCTCTTTTCTGTCTTTCTCCATGAAGACATGCTTTTTATAGGTTAGCCTTGAGTTGAAGGCACTGAATCAAATTTCTTGCCCAAGAATTTGTAAACTCCTTAACGTATTTGGCAACTTGAATAAGCAAAATGTTTATGAATGCTACCATCTCTTAAGGGATTTAGACAAAGTACATAAATTTTTAATCTAAGTTCCACCTCTGGAAGTTATTAATTTGCATGAATCATAGTGATGATTCTGCTATTTATTGTATTCTTTTTATTTTAAGACATTCCTGTTAAGTTTGTTTGGTCCATGCAGCAGTACTTTTATGGTGCTCTTTTACTTGAAAAGGCATAGTTCCTTTTTTCTTTCTTCTCTTGAAAAGAGCCATTCTAGCTTGTCTGCCTCTTACTTTATTTGACACACACAACTTGTCTTAAGCCTTAAGAATCAATTTGGCTCACTTGTGTAATTTGCTCTTTTAGCCTGCTTTTGTCATCTTTGCTTCAGAGAACATTTATGTCTTCAACTGAGACTAAATTGTGTTAATTAGGAAAATATCTAATGGCATCTTGCCCATCACTGTGCCTGAATGGCTACGTAAAGAAAAAAAAAGAAAAGCAGCACTGTTTCTCTTGAGTTCATATGAAATCCTTCCAAAATTACCAGCACGGAGTAATTCATCTTTTTAAACACAGACAAGGTAACAGACAAAGGCATAATAAGACAGATTTGGATGGGAAATTATATAGACACTTTTTTTTTAATAATGAGAATAATTAATTGTTGGGAGAATTTTCTAACCAAAGTGATGAAGCAGCTATAGATGAGTGTTTCTCTAAATCATCTACTTAAGCTCATCAGGAAGTTATTAGGTTTGATGCAGAAATTACTTCATTAAATTTTACGCCCTGTGTAATGAAAGAGGTCAAAATAAATAGTGATAATAAATATTTTTGGTCCTTAATTGCTGGTGAAATTGTGGTCAAGTGAATCCTAATAGGATCTAAGTGCTATTGATTTCAATGAGAAAAGGTTTTCATCCAATAAATTTACAAACAAATCTTTCACTTATATTAAGTGAAGACAGAAACGAAGTATTTTAGGTAATTTATTTTCAATATATTGTGCTATGTAATCAAGTGTTATGAAGGAGAGTGAAATATGGATACAATGGGACATGCCTTTTTATGATTTTGCTATGGTAATTAAAAGTAATATTTTTAATTCTTGTAGGCCATTACAGAGGGACAGAAAAAATAAAAGTGCCCCCTTCATCATGGTGAGAAAACAGCTGAACATCCCTGTGGAAATTTAGCGTCTGTTCATCTGACTTTTCTTAGCTCATTATGACTAACACTACTGCCAATGAACCTGCTAAGAATTTATTTAATATTGGGCTATAGTATTTAATACATTGAATATTATGATAGTGTTCATATATATATATATTATATATATCATATATACATATATACACACACATTGTATATATCATGTGCTGAGTAGCAGGTCTTAATTCTCTTCTAGTCAATTACAGAACCTTTTGACTTCCCTGAGACACGGGTTTGGGTTCCTGCTGTTTTTTTTTTCTTTTGAAAGTTAATGCCTATATTTTTAGCTCCTTCATATAATGTAGCAGAGAGACCCATGCACTCTAGATTTGAAAGGGGTCACTCTGCTCTTGTGCCCCCTAATTGCTTCTGTCTTAAAACATTTCAGTCTTTCTAAGGCATGTAATTTTTTTTTCTTTTCAGTGCACATGAAAAGGGATAATGTTAGCATTTTGCAGTTAATTCAATTACTTTCCACTTGTGAAAATGCTGACAGGATTTCCGACCACTGGAAGAGGTGCCCTGACTGTTAGATGTGATTGGCAGCCCAGACATAACTTATAAATTGCAGCTGAAATTAAAGCATTTTATCTTCACTCGTATATATCCCTCATGACAAACCGTTCAGCAATACTTTCAAGCCGTTATTTCAGTGAATTGATTTTCAGCAGCAATTAGTGACCAATTTGAGAGATAATGTTCTCAGTCAAATCACAGACGTGTCAGGATCTGTTTCAGTAATAGATGAGACTTCAATGCACTTGTGAGCATAAATCATAACTGTTGTTCTTTAAATACTGTAGATGATTTTTTTCAGATTTACACCATCTGCAGTAATAGTCTTAGAAAACTGCTCTGTGCACTTCATATAAACTAGAAAATGTGAGAAAAGAAAGCTTTTTCGAAAAGTGCCATTGTCTGCATGCTGCAGAAAATAACTTCCCATAATAAACCCATTATTTTTTAAAGTGTTATTTAATGATATCGTAAAAAGTTTTCCAATAGCATAATAAGAAATTAATTTAGAAAATAAAGCTTGCCAAAAGCAATTATAGAACACACAGAGGGAAAAAGACCTACTTAAAATATGTTTAACTAAGGCTCATATTTGTCACACCTAACTTTACTGTAAAAGCCCATTTAGCTCAGATGTTCTCTATGGCCTCTATGGGAAAAAAGAAATGCTCCCAAAGGTAATTCATGTGAGAGGTGAGCTGAATTTCCATCTCCAAGTGGCTTCCTGTTGTGGTTAAATATAAAGAGATGTAGGATCTCTCTGTACCTGTTTAGACTGAACATCTAATTTTTAGATAACTAACATTAAGGAACATAAGCCTCTATTAACTCATCATCTGATGATATCAGCATGATTTTATCACGTAAAAATGCATAAGAACAGAGGTGAAAGTAGGAAGAGTGCAAATGGCACTATGGCAAATCAATGGTTTAATCTCATTATGGAATTTGCAGACCATTATGCTTGAACCCTACAATAAAAATTAGAGGAAAAGATAACAGCCACAAATTGAAGTCTTATCTAAATTCTTAAAAAGACATGGCAAGGAGGAAAATTCAAGGATAAAACATTTTGAAAAATATGAAAACAAGTAATTGTCTAAATTAGCAAAAGATACACTTTAGCATCATGGGCAAGAACATATTTTTTTTTCCTTTATTTCAATTCTTAATCTGGTGTATTTCTCCTGAGCAGCTAGACTAGCAATATTTAATGTTCTGTATATCAACCAATGGTGAGAACTTTGTTAACTGAAGATATGTCTGGGCCAGTTGGTGCAGCCAGCTGCAGGAGCAGAAGGTCTGACTCCTGAGCAATGGCATTTCACGGTTTTTAGAAGCAGATTTCTCGTTCTATTCATCCTTCAGCTCTCTGTGGGGGAGAAAAGAACAGTTTCTTCTGGCAGCCGAGGTCTCTGTTGGATTCTTGTCCCTCCTCAAGGAATAATGAGAGGCTCATGCATGTCCCAGAATTTGAAATTTGGGGATGAAGTTGAGGTTGGTTGCATATTGGTTGAAATACCCTAGATATGCAACAGGGAACATCCAAGATAGCCTGTAGATGGGAAAAGAATTATTAAAACACATTAAATCTACATACAGTTAAAAATAGTCAATGCACATGCTGTTAATTTTTTTTTCTATAACAGAACTTCAGTTATCATCAAATTAAAGCTAACAAGAGATATAAAGATTAAAAGTTATTAAGGAAAATTAAGGGAAAGAGCTATGCTTGTATGTAATTTAAACCTCCCTTGGTATCATGAAAACTGAAAAGACATTTTTGTAGTTTTAATCACATTTGCTTTACACTCTGCTTCATTTTAATTAATTTTTTCAGTTTCTCAGCTTCTAGAATGATAATTAAACATTAACAATGCTTTATCCCCTTAGAAAGGAGTCAAAATGTTTCATTCCTTTGAGGAAACTCGCAGTTATTAAAGACCCATTTGCAGTCCAATAGGCAGCTTCTTCTTTAGACATGAAGTCAGGCATTTGGTACAGATCTTTCAGGGTAATTTTGCAATATCCACTTTAAAGAGCAGACAGTTTCTAGGTGCATATTGTAAATGCTATTGTAATTTTAGTGCCTCAAGCAAAAACAAACAAAAAAAAAATTATAAATACAAGCAAAAGTATAATATGTCTATACTTAATTAAGTTTAGGGGTTTGATTTTCCCCATCATCATGTGCTTCTGATTACAGTGATATCTGCATTAGCCTGTATTTTGAAGGATTTAAATCTTAAATATTCACCATCTGTTAATAAAAGAGATTATCTCACTGCATTTTGCAACAGGTATAGACTAATTAGAACCCATTGGTATGTTTTACATTCCTTTTTTCTCATAAAGGAACTCTTCAATGTAGAAGTTACATGGTTAAAATCTATCTTTTGGCTGAGTGCAGTTTTATTGGATCATTACTTAATCCAGCAAGGATGTTGATTATATCTTTTAATAACTGGAATAGTTGAGACCAAAAAAGAGATTGATTTAATGATATGGCAGTTTTAGCACAAAGCAGGCATTTCAAAACTAAGTTGTTGCCTGAAAGGGGAGAAATTGCCTGAAGGCTTTGGAGAAAGCATTATGGTATTTTGGTGACAGGTTTCCTCACTGCTGCTTCTGCACAGCTCCTTTACAGCTGCTTGCTTCTGTTTGTGCTTGCAGAGTCTCTTAAGGATTATGAGATTATTGGTCTTGACTAGATAAAATGAAGTGAAACTTGAGATTTCTGCACAAGTTTGCACTATTTGAAAAAGAAATAAAATCAATTTATCTCAGAGAGAACCGGTTTAATAAAAGGAATGGTTGGAATTGATACTTCACTTTTTAATGTAATAATTGTAAATATTCTACCTTAATGGGCTACAGCATTTTAGATGAGAATGTGTGTTGTTGGCCTTGTTGCTTCCCTGTTTCTTAAGATTCCATGTACATTATTTTTTTTTTCCCCAGGCAGGTTTCATTATTTTAAAACCTGTGTGGACATATAGACTGCATCAGTATAGAAAATACACTTTGATCTGGAAAGAAAAACACTTTGATTTCTCATAGGCCAGTTTAGCTTTGACAGGAGGCTGCCCTTCATATTGTTTTCTTGAATTAAAAACTTCAAACCATACTGCAAACTGAAGCATGAATGTTAAAGTTGCCTCCTAAAGCTCTGGTTCTAGTTCCAACAGATTGATATTTATTATTTAATTTCAATATCCATGTTTTCAGATATTTTGATCTACTGATAACCTATTAAACTTAAGCTAAGTTCTAGGAAAACATGAAAGTAAAACATTATTCTTAGCCATACTGTGCCAAATGTTTTAACAGGGTAACTGAAAGGGATCTGGAAATTTTGCTTTAAGTGTTGCACAGGAGATGGTATTGCAGCTCAGCTATGCAAGAATAGGTGACAATGGGCGTCTGGGTGAAACCTGAATTTTAATCTATATGTAGCAAGACAACATACTTGTTTACTTATCACAGAATCATGCTGGAAATTATTCAGATGCTTTGTAGCTTCTTTATATGTTGGCTTGATAATGTAAGCAATGTGAGAGGACTGTAGAGAAAAGCCAAAGTGCTTAATAGACCGTGCTAAGAGAAAAAAATATCAAAAAACATAGTCTGTGTACCAAGACGACATGAGCCTATCAATGGACTGTGAGGAGATTCTGAAATCCAAAGATCTTAGAGATAGATGGACCACCATTATTAGATAAAGTCAGTTGTAAACTTTGTAACTGCAAGTGAGCTAGGTGGATTGGGAGCCATGAAATCTCTTTTACTAATAATATGCCTATATATAGGGCTGGAAAATTCTTGTACCAACAGCTCTGCCTGGGTTTGTCACATGGGCATCCTTTAAAACCAGTGAAGAGAAATAAGCCTGTCTAGAGCACAGTTTATGTCAGCAATTTTGGACTTGTACAAGGGGGAGTTGAACAGCTATCTTCCTAGAAAGACTCATTTCCCTGTTGTAGATTAGACAACCAGAACATACCTAAACATCATAAGTATGGGGTTGGATGTACGACATTTAATGTTAGATTTTGTAAGGTGTTAGCCATATATCTGCATCTTTAGGAAAAAAAAAATATGCTTCTAAGGTTAAATATTTCCCGGCTATTATGCGAGGACAATGTCATTAACCTGTCCTCTAAATGTGGTCCTGAGATCTTATTTGAAAATGTTAGGAATGATTTTGTAGGTGTAAAAGTGAAAGCAGAGCCCAGTGTTCTGACTTCTTTGACTGTGAAAGTATTGCCACATGCCTGTTTCCCTGGAAGCATTAACAGCAACCCTGGCAGTTTCTAATGCACATGACTGAAAACAATTGAAATTGAAAGTGAATTGCAATTGCTACAAAAGCTTGAGTTACTGTTGCAATTTCTGATGGCAATTTCCTTGGCATTTAGTGAGGTTTTGAGAAGTACTTTAGTTGCAATTAATAGAAATAATGGTGTATCCGTAATTTCCTTTGGCCTAAAACCAAACTCTGATTGACATATATTCTAATAACACTGTCATGAATGTTAGCTGCAACTTTTTTTTTTCTTTTTAAATGAAGTAAACAGGATCAAATGTCTTTATTAGTACAAGACATGAAGCATGCAATTTCTTGGCTACTAAGTAAATAGTAACTGGCAAACTGTGTAGACAATCTGGAGCTCAGATATTTGGACCTTCCTGGTGGTCCCAGAGTCTGCAGTGAAGACTCAATGGCATAGGGACTGAACTATTCTTGCAGTTGAGTAGGTGGTTCTCTGCAGTTCAGAGCTAAGACAAATAACTAGCAAAGGCAGGAAAATATTTACTGCCACTACCCACTACACATGCTGCCACCATACATAATGTACCAGCATTGTGGCTGAAAATAACTTTCCTGGCTCAAAGACTATCAAAGTATCACATACTCCACCAATAATACAAGATGTTTGTAAATTAAACAGCCTGGAAATGCCAGCATTTATAACATCATAACCACATCTGTGTCACTACATTCACTGTAGGAGTCAAAGCATATGTTCATCTTATCTAAATTAAGGCACCTATAATGGTTTAATTAATATTTTCTTCTTACTGGCAGCTTATGCAGTCAGTGGAAAAAGATGGGCCTTTGCACAAGGCAAGGCTGATCTGCAATAAGCTAAATTACTCTTTAAAGCATCGTTCTTCTCTCCATTAGCAATTAGGAAATTCAGTTACTGGCTAAGTACTTTGTGTGCCTCTAAATTCTTACTTGGGATAGAATGACCCCAAATCAACATGACTAAAAATGTTAATGAGGAGAGTGTAAAGGAAATGATATATGCACTTTTTTTTTTTTTTTTTTGCCCTTGGAGTTGCTCTGATATTCAGTCCAATATTAGTGCTGGATATGGCAAACATCACCATTATACATGTCATGTTTAACCTGAAGCAATTGATTTGTCCTAGTAGCTGAATTCTTGAGTTTTATCATTAAACAGCCAGTTTTCTCATATGGGAAGTCATATGCAAATTAATGCATAGTTTCTAATTTACAGAAACAACCAAGTTCAATCAATATTCAACTTACCTTCCCCGTCTTCTCCTTTGGTGCGAAAGACATCTCACTTCACAAAATAAGTCAGACAATGTTTATCCATTGTGGTTGTTTCAGGATGTTTTAGAATGAGGTTCAGTCTATCTCAACTAGACAGACATTTGGTGGCCTTTGGAGACTCTCAATTCATCTAAATTCCAAATGGTAAGTTAGAGATTAGTGTATCCTATATCTCATACCCTGAAAGGCATGTATATTCTTCCTGGGAAACAGGAAGCACAACCTTAAGAGTCTTTCCTCCAAGAAAATGAACTAACTGCTAGGCAAGGGTGAAATGCATATTTGCTTATTTGTCTGAACAAGCCCTGTCCCTCTTCCTAGAGGTACCCTTTCAGACCAACTGAGTTGCACCTGCCTCAAAACTGACTTCATTGAATCATAAATAAGGATGTCTATATTATAATAGTAAATATATATTTTATCTATAATTATATATAAATAAAAATATATAAATATATAAATATATAAATATATAAATATATAAATATATAAATTAAAATAGAAGTATATATAAATTAAAATAAAGTAGGTTCAGAGCTGAATTTTAGGTGTATGTCTCATTTTGCATGTATATTAAAAACTAATAAAATTCTGAAATTATAGGGTAGCTTTGATGAAGACCACTGCTAAAGGTTCCAAATCCCATACACTGCAGCATCTGAGTAGCTGTTACAGTTACTGATATTTAAGGACTTTGTGGTCTTCATTTTAAAGACCAAGTATGTATTTATGTATTTACACCCTTGAGCTAAACCATCAAAGGCATCTTTGTAAGCTACAATTTTTAGTAAAAATAAATTAAAATTGTTCTGAATGCTACTGAAATAACAAACTGGGGCAATCCATCTGGAATTCATTTTACTTCATATTACAGGCTTTGTGTCGCTGCTGTCCAATTTGACACCAAGAAGCACATAAAATAACATTGACATAAGGATATAGTTATGTTTATAGCACAGAAGTAGATTTTTTTTCCTTTATTTTCAGAGTAGTATCCTTAGAATTGGCACCCTCAACTGGCTTTCAGTGGTGGTCATGTTAAAATGCAGCAGGAAAAGCCCATGGAATGAAGAGCTGTCAGTCCAGCAACTGTTGTTAGTCAAGGACTTCCGTTGTGCCCAACAGGGGGAGGCTGCCAGGCTGGAGCTGGGAGAGAGGCTTTTCCAGACATGCTTTGAGGAAATAGGTACAATGCAAGTCTGCTGGCTGAAATAAATGCTTTTTTCTTAGGGTGCATTAAGTCATGTCAATTAAAGTCAGTAGGGGCTTTTTTCTTTCATATGCCTAGACTGTTTTCATCAAAGCAGAATAAAATCTGATTTTTTTCTTTTTTATTTCCTGACACCACATTCAATATGCTTATGTAATACATATTTTTTAAAACATCTAGAAAGCTTAGTCTCCACAGCAGCTGCAGCTGTAAGAACTTTAGGTGTCTGAAAGGGATAATATAAAGGAGAAGGCAATTAGCTCACTCTTCAGTAAGGGCAAAACTTGGAGATGATCTAAGTATGAGCCAAAGCTAAAAGTAAATTTGCTTTCAATAAGGGCAATAACATAGAATTTGGAAATCAAAGATTATTACTAACAATTGATTTACAAAGGAAAATGTCTTTATTTGATTTAGAAAAAAAAGCTATAAAGGTTTTGACAACCTCAAGTCAGAAAACACTATCTTCTTCAACCCCAACTATAGGCTGATCCAGCTATCTAAAATTATGGATCCTAGTCCATTCAAGAGAGAAAAGAGGTATCTAATTTAATTCCAAATATGTCTGTGTATATGTATGGATGCAAATGTATGAAGTGATTTACTCTTCACATATGCTTACATCTTTCATTTGGAACCTAAAAGGCTACTTTACACCAGATGCCTACATTATGTTTTGCTAAATTTAGGTGGAGTATTTCTTCAATTTAAGGGGAGAAACCAGTCCTTAAAACAGAATTAAACTGAAAGCAAGATGACACTGAAGACAGTTTCATCAAAGATAAATGCAATTACTTGTACTAATATATTGTTATTTAGTATGTGATTCATTTCTTCAGACATGAAATGTACTACTAAACTTCAGTAAAACATTTAATATGGTGCTATAAGATGCTATTAATCAGCCAAAGGTTAGGGTTGGACAGGTACTAGCACACACCTTATAAAATTAAGAAAAAAAAAGGAGCATAACTGGGCTTGAAGAGAGCTTTTTTTGAATTCCACAAGAGTTATTCATGGAATGCATCTTCTTTAATAGACTCATTTATAGGCTTGGCATAAAACCAAGCAATTTGCTAAAGAAATTAACAGATAATGAACAAAATAGATGACCTTCAGAAAGAAGTGTTAGACTGAAATAAACTAAATGAAATTTTAATAGTATTGAATGTTTGGATGTGAACATAAAGATCTGTAACAAATGACTCTGTTAAAAGCTGCAGCCAAGATTTTTGGGACCCAGAATGAGGGAGAAAACTGAAGTCTAAGAGCTGATCCCAGAGAGATTATTATCTAAGCAGTGGGATTGGCCATGAAAAGAAAAAGGGACTCCTAAAATCTGTTAAGCACAGTATTTCCAATGGAATTGGGAAATACTAAGTGAGGCATAAGTAAGACAGTAATAAAATCACAGGTTCAACAGTTCTGTGAACTAGGAAACACTCTTGGAAAGGCCTGGGGAAGAAGCAAATAGATGACAGCCCAGCACCAGTGAGGATGCTGAGCACCACTTCCCCTATCAAGCCTTTAAAAAAGTTTCATTATCACCTATCAGGCAAGGGATTGGGGCTCCCAAGTGAGAAGGTAGGAATTTTGTGCAGCTCTGTAAAACTCCTCCAGCTTCCTACTTGTGATGCAAAGCTCTGTGAACACATGCTGTCCCTGCTGTGGCTCAGGAGACAAAGTTACTGACTTTTACTCTGGAAAAAAGCTGAAGCAGCATGATCTGAAAGAATTCTCAGGTTGGTGATACAGATGGCTCACAGAGCTCAGTAGAAGTGTGTGGTGGGGTCTCCTTTCCTTTCCTTCCACACAGATGATCTCCCACTCATCACAGCTCTTGCCATGGGAAAATCCTGTTTTCAGTTGTGGAATAGCATGACAGTAGCAAGCAGCAGCAAAACTGTAAATTTAGAAATTTTCCGTTTTTAGAAATTTACAACATTCTAGAAATTTACAACATCAGCAGGTCTTATAACAGATACAGAATGAATATGCCACTAAAGTGTGACCAGGTTGAGGTGCAGCCACATTTATGCTGGTTGAACATATTTCAATCCAACAATAGTTAGGTATAAAGATCAGGGAGTGCTTTTATATGCTTATCTACTCAGTGAGTTACTGTGCACATGTGAGCAGCAGATGAAATAGATTCTTTGTAGTCAATGTTTTCCTCCCCCCCCTTTTTTTTGGTTTGTTTGTTTGTTTTCTGGGAGCTGGCTAATATTTTGTTCTTTTTGTTGTTGCTGTTGCTGTTCTCTGTGGGTTTATATTTAGTGTCTTTGACTTCTAGACAGAATTTACCTGTATATTTTACCTAGGTTTAAGTGTAATTAAGTGTCTTAACATACACTGTCCTAAATAGCTACAATTTCTCTTCTGCTTTATGGAATTGCTTGAATGCATTCTCAAGGGAAAATGTCAGTGTAAAGTAAAGGAAAATGTGTAGCAGCCTTAGATCTGTATTGTTTCCTTTGTGCTTCAAACAAGGCAACAAAGTTTAGTACAATGAAGGGCAAGTGAAGATATTAAAAAGGAAACATCAGACCTCTACAGAATACTACCTCATTTATATTCTTAATATTGTGGTTTTGTAATTAAGTTCACTCATATTTTTTCCTAGAATAATGATCTTCAGACATATTAAAGTAAATGAGAGTGAAAACACAATTAAAGGTTTCTCAATTATTTATAGCTCTTCTAAGAGGAATAACAATTTTTCAGCCTTCTAACAAACTTATGGACATTGGAACTGTTGAAACACATGGAGATAATTTTAGCTGTTGAATTATACTTCTTCATTTTATAAAGTTCTAATCCAAGACTATTGAACAATGAAAAAGAAAATAAATTCAGCATTTAGAAATACCATAAATGTTACATTAAAGTGCTTTATCCATATAAATATATGTATTAATTTTCTACAAAAAAAAGTGTTTGATACAGAAAAAATAACACATAATTAAAAGTAACAGTGCTGAGGAAGATTTTTATAGTCTCAAATACTATGAGCAAGTGAATATGAAGATAAATATAAAATATTGTTTAAAATAATACTCACAACATAAAGTGGAAGCACATTGAGAGGACTATATGCTTTCAGCAATCTAGAGAACTGGTTGTTTTACTTGCACAACTGAATGTACTGATTGAATTGGCTATGAACTTTCAATGCTATTGACATTAGTACTATTTATGAATTACAGTAACAATCAATTTTCATTCTTCTTGATGTATATTACATATCAGAAGACTCTGGGTGGGGCAACACATGTACTATGTCACCTGGTCAGTATTAGAATTATTCATAGCTCCAGAGGCATCAGATTTTTGCCAGGGTCAGCAGAAAATTGCCAGTCAAGATTAGAACATTATATAACTTAGAATTAATCTTGCATTCTCTTTTCAATATCAGAAAAATATTTCAAAATAGTTATCTGAGTGGACTTGAGGCAGTGGAAAACATATCTGTAATGCCATTGTGGGGCTAATTAACTCCTTCCTTTGTGTTACTTTGATGTGGTTTTGTAGTTTGGATTGTTTAATGTTGGATTATGCAGTTCAGCATGTCTGCATCATAGAGTGGAAAATGTAGCACTATGCCTACAGCAAAGAGTGAGGAAATATTGGCACAAGAAGGTTGATCCTGTAGTGCAGGCAAGCTTATTATTCATCTCTAAATGAGAAAAGCTGGCTTTTGCAAACAAGATGGTGATTTATCACATAGTTGGAGTGAGAAGCCAAAGGTTAGTAGAGGCATATGAAAATGAAACTCTTTCATGCTTCAGTTGAGTAAGGAGCTGGCAGAGTTATACTTTTCTGGTGGGTAATATAGATTATCTTAATATATACACATTAAAAAAGGAAAGAGTGAAAATCTCCATAATGTATTTATAATCACAGCAATCATTTGTAGATTACTCCTTAAGGACACATAGTAGACACAGCTCCCTGCCTGTGCTGAGTTGTGTAGCTGGAGCTCTACTCTGAGCAGGAATCCCCACATCAGGAGTACATAACCCTTATGGTTCTCAATAGGGGGACTCTGATGATAGGAAGAAAAAAGCATTGAAGCAAAATTCTGACTACAGTGCTTAAATTCTGTTCTTGGCACTAGAACAACTGCAGTTGCTATGTGACTTATAAAAAGCAACATACTGTTCATGCAACTTCACTGCTTTCCCTAGGGAGTAGCATTTGTGCCTAAGCAGAGTATCATCTGATTCATCAATGTATATCTACTGTGGAACAGGTGTTTATCTGACTAGGGGACCATGCTGTGGAAAAGTGACCTGTCACTGTCTTCAACGTGATTAAAATTTCCATAATTTGAAGCAGTTATTTCACATATCATCACTGTGAAATAGATTGTTGTGTTAGACCCTAGAAGCTTTTCCATGATACAGATTTCCTGGGGGCTGTATATATCCTTATAATAACATTAGGATTATTTCAAATAAAAGAAATTTCTTAATTTTGCTTTCTGTACTAAAGCGCTTCCTATATTGAAACAAAATTACTATTATTATTATTAAGCTGTGTGGTAAGCCTAAATATGTCAGAAGAATCTTCTTAATGAGATTTTAATTAACAGATTACAGATATGCTTTTCCTAACCTGTTGTTGATGGTAACTGAAGTTACCACTGCTTGTTATCATTACTGTGGTGTCATGATTTGTGCTCATTTTTGCCCCTTGGTTATGAGGCAGCAAGTGAATCTTTCCCTATTATTTAATCTATCTCAAAGGTAAAGACCCAGGCCTTTATTTTATACATGTGAGATTTCTGGGGCAACAGACATTTTCCTCAGTTCCCTCAACTCTGCTGTATCAGTTAAATAATAATTAATGCATACTGGAACAGAACATACATGCAATAAAACAAAAAATAACACAAATTAAAACAAACCCAGCAAGGTAGATTTAGAAAAGTTGCATGTCATTTTACAAGGCAAATGCAGAGCACAAGCACCACTGAAGCTCTGAACTGTGATTATTCATAGTATTTAAATGTTTGATGTTCTTCTTGGCAACTTGGAAAAATAGTACTCTTCCAAATAATAGTTGGGCATGGTTCAGGAAACAATACAAGGACCATTCTACATAGGAGGATGACGTTATGTTGTTTGGAGGTGAAGACAGTGGAACATTTTAGCTTTATGGATCTGTGCCATGTGGCCTCTGAGACATAAAACGGTTTTATTTAGTAATACTTTTACAGCCAGGGAAACCATATTCTTTCACACTAGCAGGTCCTATTACAGCATTGCTACTTTTCAAAAGAAGAGGTGGTTGCAGCTTCACACTTCTCCAGGTTGTGTTGTAGTTGCATCAGCTGCAGCTCTTTGGTGGTGATGATTTTTGCTTATTTGAGGATAAAAATGGCTGAATACAATTTAGATAATGCTGAAAAATATGAAATATAATTCATTAGTTTGATTCATAAATCTTCTAATACACAGTTGTTCACTTTTTAGAACAAGTAAATTTTAATTCAGTTTCATCTATCTCCTGGTTTATTAATTTACGTTTCATAACTGAATGGAATGCAGAATAGAGAAGACACTGTTCAGAGTGACTTTCCTACATAAATTTTTGTTAAATATCATAAAATTTGTTGCCAAGACAATCAAAGTCATTCTTGAGACCAGACACTGAATTTCTTTATGCTATAGTTTCCTGCAGTCATCGACACTCAAGAGGATTAACACTGCCTTGAGGTTTTTCATCACATGAAAACATTTGTCAAGCTGACAGTTTGGCTACTTCACAAAAATATATAGAGTTCATCAACAGTGCATGAAAAAGTTGTAAAGTAAAGCTCTTTTTATTTCATTTCAAGATATATGATTAATGGGATATAGCCTAGTTTGATTAATCTGTGCATTCATAGTATCTCACACTTGACATTTGTGGATAGTTGCTTTTTTAATGAGAATTTTTCTTTCATTTATATACAAAAGGGGATTAATCATCCTTCCACTTATTCACCTTTTTTGTCACTTACCCACCAAAAAGACTTGGCTTTCCAGAGGGTGTTTCCACTAAACACTCTTGCCATAATATTTGGTTTCTCCAGCACACACTCAGTTTTCATCTCTCTTGGCAAAACTATTTTTCATTCTACAGCTTACATGGAGTGTGATGTTAGCAAGGTATTTGAACAGAAAAAGACATTGCTGATCTATATTCCATTTCAGATATAATGAAAACAATTTGAATTCAAGTTGACACACAAACTCTAATAGTGTTCATGCAAGGGAAACAATAAATAATGACAAACATCAGCAGTGGTTGAATCCTCTACTTGAATTTGACAAACAACTTCAATGTCCAGTAACTCAGTATGTCTTGAGTATATGCAGGAAAACAAAGAGTGACAATAAATCAGTTAAAGTACAGTGAATATCCACTTAAGCAGAAGACAAATGGTCATCTTTAAACCATTATTTCACTTCATTCCAATGGAAAGGAGAGATGCTCCAGTTCTCTGCTCATCTTCATGGATTCCTCTGGACTTGGTCCAACAGGTCCACGTCCTTGTTATGTTGGGGGCCCCAGAGCTGGATGTAGCAGTGCAGTTGGGGTCTCATGAGAGTGCAGTAGAGGGGCAGAGTCACCCCCTCCACATGCTGCCCACGCTGCTCTGGATGCAGCCCAGGATGGAGTTGGTTTTCTGGGATGTGAGTGCACATTGACAGGTCATGACAAGCTTTGCATGCACCAAATTCCCCAAGTCCTTCTCCCCAGGGCTGCTCTCAAACCATTCTCCACCCAGCCTGTGCTGTGCTTGGCATTGCCCTGACCCATGTGGAGCACCTTGCACTTGGCCTTGTTGGACTTGATGAGGTTTGCACAGTCCCACCTCTCAAGCTTGTCCAGGTCCCTCTGGATGACATTTCTTCTTGCCAGTGTGTCCAGCACACCACTCAGACAGGTGCTGTCAGCAAACTTGCAGAGGCTGTGTTCAATCCCACTGGCCATGTTGCTGGTAATTGTGTTAAACCTTGCCAGTCCCACTGCCAACCCTTGAGGAGCACCACTCATCATCACTGGTCTCCACTGGGACATTGAGACACTGAATCTGCTGCGTGGTGTACAGAGAAAGAAGAAAGCCTAAGAACTTTTCAAATCCTGTTACAGAACTTTAATGACAAAATTAATACAGCTCACTAAGTAGTTCAGAGGAAGAGATCTTTATAGAAAGAGTAAGAAAATTAACTTAGTTTTAAGTTTCATGAGAAAAAACATTAAACCCTTCTGTGGTGTGGGGGAGCAACAAAGTATTAGTAACTATAAGGAGAGCTCATTAAAAATCTGCCCCCGAATCTGTCTCTGAAAACATGTCATCCTATCTATAAGTGAGGGTGCTCGTTAGTAATGGCAATTATTGCTCACAGCACTAATAATTGATGCTTTCCCAGTAGTCAGTGCATGTTCTTTTTTAGACATAAAAAGTTTTAGTCTCAGTCTTCTTCTTCCTTATTCGCCTTACTTTTTCAAAGGCAACTTCCCTCTCCCTGCCTTGAAGCTCAGAGGCTTCTATCTTTTGAACTTGTAGGTGAATAAAATACCTGGCAAGTAACCTGCCAACCATAGAATCAGTTTTCATTTTCAAGGGAGACTTTTAAATAAGCGAGAATACTTTTCAGAGTTTGTTAGCTCACGAAGTCTAAATGTCAGATTTTTCTGTACTAAGCACAGTGTAGGCCTGTGTAATTATCGAGCACAGCAACCCTATTGTTGCTTTATAATTAATTGATTTTCAAGGCAGTGCTGCTTCTGTTCATTTAAACATATTTCTGCTATTTAATTTGTCATAAATAAAGATTACCAAATATATCTCTTGGCTTTTAAAATGTTCTTTCCTCAAGTAAGGCAGCACAAAACTGGAGATTCTCAGCACTTCTGCAAGTAAAACCTGCCACCCTCCCAAATACAGGCTGAAGTGCCATAAAGTGAAGAGCAGTTTTAAATTGCTGGGGTTATTCCTACTCTGAAATGCAGTTCAGTAGCCACTTTAGCAACTATATCATTGCCTGAGCACACAGAACTGAGCAAACCCCAATAAGCTCCTATTGACAGTAACAGACAAGAGACCTTACTGAGATTATGGCAGTGCATATTTTGATGCCATTGTTGCATTTTAAACTGAAATTTGTCTCCCCTTGACACACCACACTTAATGTCTAGGTACAACGTGCTGTACAAGAGTTTTGAGATAGTCACAGATTAAAGGTGTGTAGTTAGGCATAAAGCCAAAGCAAAGTGCTCCTTGTTCTTCTGGAGAAGAATATCCTCCAAGGAATGCAAATGTTTATGTTTGGAAGGTATCCTTATCAGCAAATGATTCAGCCTTCAACAATCTCCGAATCTTCAAGAGGAAGTAGATTATTTTTTGATGCTAGTAAATGATCAGTGTTCAATTCCTGTTGATTTTTATGCATGAATAAATAAATGAGCACTCTAGCACAGCCATCTTTCCTTCTTTATAATATATTATTCCAGCATTAAACTGATACTTACAAATCCTAGACTTTGACATGGATTTCCTATTAGCTGGTTTGTACTAAAAACCATGTGATGTGTATAGATGAGTTTGTTCCCTTATTCACCATTTTAAAAAGTGATAAACAGGACAAAAATGTAAATCCTATTTTTTACATTTTCCGTCAATGTTGGAAACAACCACTAAATGTATTTTCTTTCAGCCAGCTTCCAGGTGTATGCAGCCTCCTATCTGAGTTGCTTCTGTCAGAAGCAAACTTTGCACAAACTAATCATATTTAGAAGGTCTGTTGCTGATGTCAAAATCAATTCATGAAAAGAAAAAAGTCTTTTATACAGTGGAACTAAGCACTAGCTAACCTCGATAGTCAAGGTCTAGTTTTCTGGAAAAATTAAGATATCCTTTAGGTGTCTTTACAGATGGTGACTAGGCTCTGGTTATTAAAACAAAAATCTATATATAACCAGTTTAAAAAGATGTTTAAATGTAATTTTTGTTTATTTTAAGAACTTTTGCATTATGACTGTTCCACTAGCCTCTTCTGAAAGTTAAAGTCTCAGATACCCTGTATCTGTCTGGTGTCTGAAGAACAACTGCAAAACAACAGAAATATTCTGATTTGAAAAGAAACCAAAGTATTGACACATCAAAATAAACTATTTTTCTAATCTATATGTGTTAGAAAGGTGTTTGAATAATATGGAGTAAACCATTAAAATTCTATTATACTCTGAGTCACAATGTAGTGCTGTGCATTAATATAAACATTTAAGTAAATTTCTGACTAGAAATACTTCAAAGTGAAAAGTACTTTTGAATATTTCTTCACTGCTTTACTCTTTCTTCTATGGAAGACTTAGATAATACTAAATTAGAGATCTTTAAAGGGAATGGGGATAAAGATATGTAAAAAACAACTTGAGAAAAACACTGCACAAAAAGAATTTCACAGTACAGATGATGGTGCTACTCAGCCAATGTTTCTATTGAACCACTATTTAAATTTGTGAGGTATTGTTAACAATTAACAACACAAAGAAAAATCCCATTCAACTAGAACAGAAGAGCTTTCCAATTAGTAAGACATAAAACAGGCATTGTTGTGCTCTCAGTTCTGTGTGTCATTTCTAATAAAGATTGGATAATAGAAATGCATGCTAAAAGGAACCTTTTCTTTATAATAAGAAGGCTCTATAGAGCAGGAAATAATATAAACTTTTTTGGTTTGGCTGTTTCTCAGTCAAAGGGCATATCAGTTACTGTATATTGCTGCAAGATTCCAACCATTAAATTAAATTATAGACAATAGAATCAAATACAGTTTACATCTGTGGGGCATTAAAAAATGAGGCACGTTCAGCAGTTTATTTATTCCCAGTAGAAATACTCCTGTTGAAACAGTGCTCTGAAAACATTCTTTCCTACCAGGCTTGGCTCTTTCAAATGCATTCCTCAGGCAATACACATATTTAGTTTTTAAATGTGACATGTAGAAATCAACCTTGATTTTCTTGGATGGCTGGACTTTCTTTAGTTGTGCTGTGGTTTAGGTAACCTTATCACTCCCAAGCTCTAACCCTGCTACTGGACCTGTACAAACAGCCTGAAGCACACTTATTCCACAGGGCTGCAAATAAGCACCAAAGGTCCACCTGTGTTAATACATTTTGAAGGCTTCTGTCACTTATTACACAAGATTAATGTGTAAGGAGAGGCCAAATACTGTGGCCAAATACTGAGGCCAAATACTGAATGTGCAGTCTTTAGTCTAAATACGAGAATCTTTACCATCTGAGCTGAAAATTGCATTATTAGTGGAATACCATTACAGCTCACTGCAGTCATAAAATAAAGAGCTGCAAACATTACTAGTAATTTTGGGTGCACATTAGTAAATTTAGCTCAAAATTGTTTTATAAAGTGAAAGTATTTTGGATTTCAGTAGTAAGCATCGTATCTTCTTGTTCCTAACAATGGAAAATTCCTTCTGTATTTTAGATCAGCAGACTGTATAAATAAAGCAGAAACAGATATAGGGTGCATCAAGGACAAGATTCTACACAGGTATAAATAAGTGAAATGCCATTTATGCCAAAATAAGTGAAATGAGCGATTTATAATGCTCCTTTTTGTACTGTGTTCAGTCTCCTTTGGTTGCTATGGTCTTTTGCCAGGAGACACTAGGGCACATTTGAAATTGAATCCCTACCTATGTTGAATCCATCCATTGCATCATTTGCTACACTATTCCCCAAACACATATATTCCGCCCCCCCCCCCCCCCCCCCAAAAAAAGGACTCATTGGTCAAGAAAAATTGCCTGGACCTGCATAGAGTTTGTAGTTTGATGTGAAATTTAGTGGTTATAACTGTGTTGATTCCTGTGGCTAAAAGCCCAAACTGCTTGATATTGAAAGGCAAATGAAGGTGATTAAGCACAAATGAATCCAAATTTCCCTGAACTGTTGTGTAATATAACTTCTTACTTTTTATAGTAAAATTCTGTAGACTTGCCCTACTTGTTTTTTTCATTTAAAGCTCTCTGACAAAAGAATGTATAAAGGAGGTAAATATTTAACAAGAAGGAATTCGTTAGATGTCTTTAGTACAACTTACTTGAAGCAGAGAATGGCATTTCAAGACATGTAATTTGTGTTAAGGTGCTGAAGCTTATATTTTTGGTATAAAGGCAAGAACAGGGGCAGCTGAGTCGGTGGAAGGCACAGCTGCCTTGGCAACATCAAGGCAACCATGCAAACACCACAGCTTCTAGTTTTCAGCACAGACAGCATCTCTGTTGCAGCTTCACTAGAGCAGCACATGGAAATCCTTATCAGTAAACCACCAACAGATACACAGTGAGAATAAATCCTTCTAAAGGACCTCTCTTCTGATCTTTATAACCCTTCTAAATCGAGCAAGAGAGAAAGCAGTGCAAATTCCACTGACCGCCTGACCTATGAATTACCAAAATGTTAAATTATATAGGAAAGAAAAAGTAATTTTTCCAATAGCTATTTAGCATTTTTAAAGCTATTCAGGTGATGATGATAGACATAGACAAAAGAACTGGTAACCTCAGTAAAATCAGTTACTGCCCAATGGCATTAATCACAGCACCAGGCTAGACTTGCATAGGACTGTGTGGATATAAATTAGCTTTTTTACAACTTCTAGAGTTGATCTTTATTTTTGTACACGTTTCACTCAGACTAAATTCAAAAGGGGATAAAAAAAGAAGTAATTTGAAACAGGGAAAAAAAGCCAAGGTGGCTTTGGAAAATACAGATCTTCATTATAGCTATCATTTTTGGAACATTTATTAGAATGGTTTGAGATGCTGAGCAACCTTTATAAAATTAGACCTTTGTGTGAAATAACATTTTATATGTGTGTATAAACATACATGCACACATGCACACAAACACACATTCTGTGAATCACAGATTATTTTCCTTGGACAAATATTTTCCAAGTAGATGGATGTAAATGTTCTTCTTTTACCTTACTATTAAACAGAAATATTTTACTTGGAAATGTGACACATCCACCTAATGATCTGTTATCAACATCCTGTGCTTGTAGAAAACTTTGTTCTTTAGTGTAAATTGTGCTATGGAAAATGAAGATGGGGAAATAACATGGAGAACAGATAATCCTTTCCCCACTAGTGTGTGGCTATTAACTAGATTGTGCAGATGTTTCCTCCTATCTTTTTTTAATTGGCTCATCTACTAGCAGCTCCACTGCTTGCCTTTGCAGATTATTCTGAAACTAATAGATCTGACTTTTACATTATTTGTATCCTTGTTGCTAAATTACCCACCACAATGCCTTGTCTTGTCCTTGCAGTATCTGTGACTTACTTTTCCCTTTTTTTTCAAAAACAAATACATATGTAATTGGACTGTGGTTTAGCGACTTTATTTTCCATTGCTTCCAACAGTGCAAAATGAGTAGAGAATGTTTGATACTTATACACTCAATTCAAATAAGTGAATGAGATTGCAAAAGATGTGATGAAAACCACTTTTTTTTTTGTTTGTTTTCTTGTGATATGCATATAACACCCATCATGTCCTGTGTGGTCTCTCAGTGGCTGCCATCCCCTGGTACCTAAGAGCTGTTTATATGACCCTTAGATTGAAAAATACATCCTTCTGCAAGAGAGCCTTTTGAAATCAGAAACAGTGTATATAGATATTTATGTGAATAAAGCTGGCAGAAACAAACCAGATTTATTGCATTTTCATTTACACATTTGAGTATTTTCTAATGCTTTTTCTCCTTTTTATTTTTCTTTGTAAATAAAGGTGTCTCACTGCCTTCATATCAAACACTATTTTATAATATCCTACAAGGGTCTGAATAGAATAAAATATTCCAAATTCTTTAATTCTTAAAGAGAGAAAATTACCTTGAACATATAATAAGTGCCAGAACTACTTAAGTGTAACATTTCCCTTTAAAGTATTTATGAAATATAATATAAACAATTAAATAGCTCTCAGTTAAATAATATATGTTTTGGACCTATTCATTCCTAAGTGTGCTTACTTCTGACAGTTTGATACAGTATTCTGTGACAAGCTATTTCATACAGTTCATTATGTTCTTTTTGCATATTTTTCCTAGTTTCAGGCATGGAGAATTACATCCTGCTGGATAAATACTAGTGCAATATGCAGCATGTGTTACAAAATTAATTTGTCCTCAGATAGTCCCATGCCTGTAAATAAATTGCAGAATGTAAATCTCTGCTTCTGTTCTATCCTAAGGAAAAACCTTGCTGTCAGATTAAGTATATGGTACTTGGGATCTATAGTTCTAATATCTTCAGATTTTTCATATTTATATTGACAATTATTTTGGATGTGACTAACATATCTCAAAAGTTGATATTTAGAAATTATCTTGTAATTTTGTAAAAGGATTCTGTATGTTGTCTTCTATATAAATTTTTCTCTACATCTTTCCATCTCTACACACTACAATTAAAAATCCATAGCAGTTTTTTTCAATTGTCCTTTTGCTTTTAGAGATGGCTTAATTTTATTAAAACTATATCTTTTTATAGAAGGAGTAACAGTTGGTGCTTTAAAGTTATGCAGAATTTCTGCCTCTGCACCCTATCATCCACCATAATGCACTGTCAGGTTATGGTAGATGAACTTTGAAGGTTCTTTCCAACCCCAAACTCTCTATATGTCTATGATTTAATCCCTAGATCTCTATGGAATTCTGCACAATGCTTTAGTATACAAAAATGAATCAGATTTACCAATCAATTTTCATAGTATCTCTATAATTCTAAACATCAGTAGCCCTTGTGAGAAATAAAGGACATTAATGAAATTATCTCGTGTTCTACCTTCTGTAAAGCCAGCTATAAATAGAAAAGAAACTTTGACCATAAAACATCTGAAATTAAGCACCAGTGTTAAACCAAGCATCAAGATGAAGGTAAATTTCTAAACTAAGGTGAAGAAAGAGCTAATGGAGAAAGACCCATAAGTGTATGGTGTTTATACATCCTGTGCAAAGTGATTCAGGACAGTCATACTGAGATATATTCCATTTTGAAGTGGGAGAGGTTTATGGGGTTTTTTTTATGGTTACGATCAGGTCAAATGAGGATATAGAGATGCCACTTGTAATTTCAGGAGATTGTTTCTCTTTTCTACATGGAGATTTCTCTTCAATGTAACAGAGGCTTTTATTATCATTGGGCATTTTTCTAAAAGCATCTGAAAGGTTTAGGAGCACAAACAACAGCTGAAATTCAGTACAGTCTATTATATGACTCTGTTGGATAATCAAATGTGACATGAGAAAAGAGAATATTTATATCAAAGTACAATAAACTTCTAAACAAGCACTATCATTTCTCTTTGTCTTGCAAAATCTCTCAGAAACAAATGAATAGTGTGGGGATAAAAAGGAAAGGGAGGATGAGTGGACATATCCCTGAAGGATTGAGGATAATATGCAACAGCTCATAATACAACTCATAATAGTTACGTGACCATTAATAGATACCTATTATTAACTTTTATTCTCCAGTTACACTATTTAAGATCAGCTGTGTTGAGTTCTACCTGCTCAAAATCAAATGGCAGAAGAATGTTTTGACTGTTAATATTTGCAAAGCATTACTGATTCTGAAAGGTCTGAAATATGTCCTAAGTTATTCAAATAAAGCATTTTTCTGCCTCTTTCTTCCAAGACATTTACTCAACCAGCATTTTACAGATAATTAGGCATGCTGGGGGAGAAGCAGAAGAGACAGCAAAGACAGCTATTTCTATGTGTTGCCCATCACTGCAGTGATTAAAATTGCAAATGTTGATAAAATACAACCTTGGTTTATTTACAGAATAAATTTTGGAGTAGAATTCATTTATAGTTCATTATGTATTTAAAACTTAGATTACATTCTAAAAGTTTGGATTACAGAAATTATTACTTTCAGATTATATTTGTTTGGATTCTTTTTTAAAGGAATTTTAAAATTTCATTTGGGAATACCTCTTTCCCTTGTTCTGGTAAAAAAAGGACAGCTGGATAAATACCTTAAACTAGACACCTGATTTAGAACAAAATAAAAGCTGAATATGACAGATCCCACCCTGTAATAGAAGAGATTGAATTATTTCGCAAAGCTCTATGTCATAATAAAAAAAGAGATAACAATTAAAATAAAGGCAACAAAAAGACCTTTGATGTATTCAGTTTTCATTAATATTTAAAAGTATTTGAGATGTATCAGGAAAAGCAGGGTCAAATCATGGATGTATTAGTGCCAGTTAATGCACATGAGGTAGGTCTTCCAAAGACACTGATGTAGCAGCTGAATACATCTCCTTTCTGTGAATTAAATCTTTCCAGAGAAGATATTCTGGTCAATTAAAAAGAACAAATTTTAGACTAACAAGGTGCTCATTTCTATATACGTCTATTCACTGCTATTTGTAGAGTTTCTATGCTCAATGAAAATTGAGTTTTTTTCCGTGCATGAGGTGTAGCAAATCTTTCTAAACTCACCTATGGAATATCATCTCAAACTCTGCATACGCTGTGAATAATTTATTTCACAGTGAAAAAAAAACCCTTGAAAATTTCCTTTCATCTTTTTACTTATTTCCATTTCAATTTTCCCTCTGCCTTTTGCTTTTCTTACAATGCCTCCTTTCTCCCTCATTCTGTTTTTTTCATGTTGATGATTCCAGATAGCCTTACATACACTGTCAATCACATGCCATCCTGCCCAAGAGCATATGCCGCTGAAAATCACATGAGATAGCTCCTTTTTATCCATCTTTTACAGGGGAAATTCAATTTAACAGTCATTTTGAATAGCACAAACCCCTGACTCTTGGCATCTTCATTTTAAATGAAAGCACCAGATTCTCTTTCTGTCAAAACACTGGGTCTCTCCATAGGAAGAATTCTACTCTTCCCAGACTGGCGTGGTAATAAGCATGTAGTAACTGGTACACCTTAATAAATCAGGTCCTCGAGAGACTGGACTGTCTGTGTTTCATCAGTAGAGATCTGTGATTATTTGAACCATATGTACTTTCTAAAACCCAAGTCTTATAAATCGATTATTTCACTTGTTAACACTATTAAGATATTAAGCATAATGTAAAACATCTTCTGTGGGTATCATTTTAAAAGGACAGTTCTTTCCATGCTTGCTTCCTTAGAGATACATTGGATGAAGTGCATGAAGTTCACAAAGACTATTTCATGGATGCTTGTCTCATCCACAGATGAATAATTTAATAGTAAAAATTTCCGATTTATATTTCTGCTGGAATGTTTCAATAGAAAACACATTTCTGAAGCTTTCTATCATACAATCTACCTTTTGGAAAGAAATTTGTAGTATTGATGAAGATATTTATTATCCATAACATTATCATTTATTATAACCTCCTAAAATGCTTTACTAAAAATAAAGGATCATTAGGATTTGAAATCACTACAGAATTTCAGGAAGCCAAATTTTGCAGGTCACTGAGACCTGGGAGTTCATAACAGCCACAGTTTTATGTCATTTTGCATAAGCAATTGTTTGATATTTTCTATCACAACCATGTTTTTGAACTGTGTTGTCAGATAGCACTTGGGGGATGCATGTACCTTTTCCAAGAAAAATCCCACTGGTAAGCTAAACTAATTTTTTGGTAATAGAGTCCTGGTATAATGAGTATGTCAATTTACCATAGCAAATTTTTTGAATGTGTGCCAAAATTCGCTATCTAATAATGAAATGAACAAAAAAAAAAAATTCTTCACAACTCTGCAAGCAATATCCCGCTAACTGGAAATAGATTTGGAAAAATATATTAAGCTTAATTTAAAATATTTGAAATTGTTATTATTGTTGAAAATTAAATATTATCATTAAAAGCATAATGAATGGAAGACATCATTTATACAGTAGTTTAACATGGAAATGATGAAAATTTCTTCTCATTCTGAGTTGATTCTCTGTCTGTTCTTTCTCAGGTTCAGATAACATACAGAAGGAAAGCTATTTTTCCTATACTGTTCCACGTCTATTTAATCTATATTGGTGTGATTACCTAGATCAAAGTGGCTCAAAATGGCAGATGAGCTCTGGATTAGGCCTTCTATCAGAAACCACTGTAGCTTGCTGCTGTAATGAAAACCAGTAAGATCCAGAAACTGGTAAGGTCAAATATATTAGTGTCAGAAAGCAGATATCACTTCAACATACGTGACTGTTGAATTCTTTAACTGCTTTTGTTTGACTTACAAAGAGGTTTTCTTCTAAAACAGTCTGTAAATCATCCATCTTTTCTAGTAGGTATGATTAAAACCCAAAAATATCAAAGTTTTATTGTGCAGAATTTAATTTCAAGTATTAGTAACATTAAATTGAATATCAGATATTTTTTATTGGACCAGCATGTAAATCTAGAAATATATCTTAAAATTGCTGTAAATCCAACTTGTATAAAGATGGTGTGTGATTACTCTTAAATTGATGTACACCATAGAAGTTTCCAGCAAGAACTAGAAATATTATGAAATACTGTGTAAGCATACCTGTTTTTACTATTATGTAATATACTAATACTATAAACCATGGTCTTTTTGTAATGTTTATATTTCTGTTGTTTAGTAACTAAAACCAAACCAACTACAGTGCTACTAACTCAATATGCTATTTTGCCATGAGGAAAGAAAAAGCTAAGTATTTGCCAGATGTGACAGAATATACATATATCACAGTTTATATATGACATCTAATAGTCTGAAATGGAAATATCAAGGATTAGGACTTGAACTATCATGATTAGCTGTGTTAAAGACTTTCAAGCTACACAGAATATTTTCTGCCATTATCTGAGCAGAATTAGAAGAAACAAATATTTAATAAGATTTATTGTAGGTTCTAGTTTTATGTTTTTCCAATATTCCTTGAGGGGGGGGAAGCCAGAAAAGTGTTTTGTCTTGTATAAAGATTGAAACTATTCCTGCATCCTCAAACTGTACCCTCTAATTTCACAAGCTTTTGCCTCTGCAATTTGGACAGACTGGAAAGATCTTTGTTTGAAGTTTTGACTATAATTTAAACTTCATCACTAGATCCAGAGCATTTAGAGGAAGAGAACAAAATAAACAAAATTTTTCATGGGCTTTGCTGCACCAGCTCCCTTCATAAAGCCAATTAAATTCTCCAAATAAAGCTCAACAGCCAAACTCACCTGCTAAGAGCAGAGGTTGAATCATATGAAAGTAGTTATGGACTAATGGGTTTTTGCTTGCTGTTACTAGATTTTGCTTTCTGTCTCCTACCCTGCCAAGTTTCTGAGGCATCTGCCTGGCAGCCACACAGACAAAACCTCAAGCAGTGAAAGCTCATACTTCAGTCTCCCTCATGGACTTTTAAACCTGTCTCTTACTGATTCATGTTCCCCAATAAAACAATTCAGTATCTTAAGAACAGTGTTTTAAAATTATAGTGGTATCTTCCAGAATTGCTGCTACTCTAGATTTTTTAGTTAGTTTACTATTTGCAGTTCTGCTGTTAAAGATCTTGGCTCAGCTTTGGCTACCAAATCTCATGCACCAGGATTTACTTTAGCCATCTCTGGCCAGTTAACATTGTCTCCTTTTCTACTGCCCAACAAGTTCAGTTCCTCACTGGCTCACCTGAGTTAATGTAACTTTCCATTACCTGACAATCACTATCATGACTCTATTTTTACAGGGTTATATTTGACTGAGGATTCTAAGCACAGGAAAGTAAAAATTGTTAATCTCATGTTCAGCAGCATTGATGTTTTTAGGTGAATTTTAGTCTCTATTTTTTTTTCCCAGGGAAGAAATCTTCTGCCTTCTGCTACTAATTTTATACAGAATATTGCCAGTTAGAGGTCTTAACCTTGTCAGAAAGATTCAACCACTTGTAAGTTTGTATTTCTGTCCTCATGATGGATGACTTTAGAGTAATCTTGCGTAGCAATTTGCCTTAATGTACTGGTGTTTTAAAACAGAAGATACTTATATTGCCTGGTCTTATGATTAAACTGTAGTTCATAAACTGTGTCCCAGATATTTCAGGCTCTCCCCTATGTCTCTTTTCAATTTTTCCTCCTTTTTGTTTCTGTTCCTTTCTTGTCAAATATAAACAGATTTTGTTATCAGTTGTCAGCACTCTAGCAAAAAGCTAAATTAATTAAAATTACATAAGGTTCATGAAGTTCTTGTAAAACTTGTTCCACTGTAGCATGTATATAATTTATATCCATTATATGCTGATAATTTGAAGCATAATATGTCTTTCAGGTGCTCACATTACATAGACTTTATATCAGTAGCCTTTCCCATTATTGATGGGGACAGGAGGCAACCCCAGTCATTAACTCTTCCTGTAAAGCAGCACTGAAACATCCACCTTATGTGGACTCATTTGTCAGTGCCCTGCATCTGGAAAACATCTTTGCTGGAAGAATGATCTGCAGCATGAAGTAGTGTGGGAGGTGAGAGTACACTTCTGAAGAATTTAAACAGGGAGCCAAAGATTTTTATGAGGGTAAAAAAGGGCAAGGCAATAGATTTGTGCAGTTGTGATGATGTAATGCTATGAAGAACAGAGCAGAGCAGCAGCAACTTTGTCACCCCCTGAGAAAAATAAGAAAGGTTTAAAATTTGCGGTGAAATTTGTCTAGATTCAAGGTCCAAAGTTATGTATTACTCAAAAGGTACATTAATTCTGTGTTATAAATGTGTTGAAATGTCACAATATTCTGGTTGATGTGGAGCAGCATCAAGATTTTTGCATTTAATGTTCTAAGCATATTTATATTATCAATTATTTATATTTTTTAAAAAAATATTTAAATAAAAATGGGAAAACAATTTTTTTTTCTAATAAAAGTAATGGCTGTTCTAAAATAATCTTAGAAGTTAGAAATATATAGCTCATTAAAACATTCCAGGAATCAGCTATTATAAATATAATTAACATTGTTAGACAAATGTATAATATAATCCATTTTGTCAAAGAGGATACAGTATGAATATGTTCACCAAAGTAGATATGCTGTAAGAGAAAGCATGATAAGCAAGATCAGTATGAATATTTGCCTGCAAGCTCTGGTACACAGATAGCAAACCATCAGGTCTGTTCTCAGCTTTTAAAACAGCAAGAAATAAGATTTGTTCTCTTATGAAATGTAATTTAGCAGTCCAGACTTGCTTGAAAGCTTTCCCAGGTAAAGTGAAGTGCTATATAGGAGTATGTAAATATTGAAGCAGTCTTTCGTTTGTTGAGTAGAATACTGTTTGTACTGTGATGGTGTGGGTTTGGTTATGATCTTGAGTCTTTAGATTGAAATGGCAAAGCACTATAGCATGGAAGATAACATTTTCTCAAATTTATGGATCAGTACTCCAGAAGATTAGTTTTTACCAAAAGATAAGAGTAGGAAAGGTTTCTTTCTCTTTTTTTTTTTCATGTGTCGTGCACTGGCAATATATTCACCCTGAATAATTCATCCTCTGTGTCTCTGACTTTTTGCTTCTTTACACAAGAGCTTTATAGAAAAATGACCTTTTTTTTCTTTGTCACAGAAATCTATTGAAACTCAGCAAAAGAAGGGTTCTGCTCAGGTGAAACCCTTAGTCACTCCCACGTGAGGGAGAAGCCAAGGGTTTCTAGACCATGTGCTGGAACAGTTTGCATAGTTTATCCCCTAATTGTTTAACATAAAATGTGTAGACTATGTTGAGCAGGACAGCCAGAATTTCTTTCCCAGAAAAGCAATTTAACTGATAAATTATAGTGTTACTACTAATTTGCCCTTTCTGAGCCTTGAATGTTTTGTTGCAAAGCTTCAACAAGAAATGGAGAAAGCATCCTTTCCTACCAATCTAGTAGCTAATAACTTGTGATTAGACCCCTTTATGGAAGGAGAAAGATCTGAGTTTCAATCCATTTAGAAAAGGAAATTGAAGTCATGTCTGCTATTCCTCAGGTGACCAATTTAGGCATTAGAATATTTAAAAAATGTTAAACAGCACTGTATTTTCTCTGGGCAGATTGTTGAAAATTGCACTTGAAACTGATCTTGTAAGTGTGCTAGATATGTGCAGCATACATGTGGACATTAAATCCTAGTATTAGGTAGAGGAATACTACCTAATACTTTTGGATTATGCTTTTTTGAGTTATGCTCAAGTTTAGACATGGTCTAGAAATTGATTTTTTAAATTAAAGTATCAGCGTGACCAGGAGCACAACTTTTGATGCCCCAAGGAATCTGTATTTACCTTGTGAGCATACACTTCTTCAAGGTAACTGAAGGTAGATTTTGGGGGAAGTTGCTTAAAACTTTGAATTCACTCCTCATTGTGTTGTGATTGCAATGACTGAGTGCAACTCAGCATCACAATGTACAGTGATCCCTGTGTCCAGCTCTGGACCTCCCCACATAAGAAGGACATGGATCTGTTGGAGCAAGTCCAGAGGAGGCCACAAAGGTGATCAGAGGACTGGAGCACCTCTAGTATGAAGACAGGCTGAGAGGGCTGGGAGTGTTCAGCCTGGAGGAGAAAGCATTCGGAAGACCTTGTGGCAGCTTTCAGTATCAAAAGGGGCTACAGGAGAGTTGGAGAAGAACTTTTCACAAGGGCATGTGGTGATAGAACAGGGGGTAATGGCTCTAAACTGAAAGAGCGTAGGTTTAGATTAGATACTAGAAATTGCAGTGTGCTGTGAGGGCGTTGTGACACTGGCACAGGTTTTCCAGGGAAGATGCAAGGGTGTCCCATGCCTGGAAGTGTTCAACAGCAGGGTGGACAGGGCTTGGAGCAACCTGGTCTAGTGGAAGAGGTCCCTGCCATGGCAGGGGGGTTGGAACCAGATGATCTTTAAGGTCCCTTCCAACCCAAACCATTCCATGACTCTGTGAATTAACAGTGAGTGTGAAGGCTGTGCTGTGTGGAGGCAGCAGCTAGTCTGCAAGCGGCACAGCTGCATTCCTGCAGTGCTACATCAGAGCTCTGCTGAAGGGGCAGAGCACTACAAGAATGACTTTCTACTGCTTCAGGACCTGTGCCTTTTACATCAAGCCACACCATGGTGAGATTCACTTGTTAGAAATAGCAGACTTCTAGTACCATTTTGGACTCCCAAATATTCCACCCATTCTGCAGGCATTCAGGAATGGATTCTATTTGCCTGCACTGTCCTGATATCTCACGTATCCTACAATGTATGGAAATCCTGCTGCTTTTTAAAGGATCTACACAACACTGCTACATTTGTGTTTCAGTACAAAATCACTCTCCACACCCAATACTTGCTATTTTCCAGTCCTTTCAGATGTCAGGCTCTGTTCTGTTAATTTCTCTACCCCCACAGCAACCCCATGTCTGTGTAGCTTGCTGGAGGTAGTCTTAGAAACATCTGTTTTTACAAGTTCGATCTTGAAAGATGTTTAATATTCTCAACTTTCATTTAAGACAATAAGATTCGCAGGTGTGCTTTTCAGGACTGAGTCTTATGTGAGCAGTTAGCAGTTCATGTGATCTGGTAAGGGTAGAGGACTGTTCATCATTATGAGAACACATGAATCATATCTCTGATCTATGTAAAGAAATGTTGTCTCATTTATGAACAATTTGCCTTCTGGACAACATGAAAATAAATCAGGGGAAGCTACCACAGTAACCTTTTGTGGCTTGTATATAACTACAATTTAAAATGCAATTCTTTTCCCTCCAAGGCTGATTAAAAAATAAAATATATTTAATGTTTTATATTCTTGCAAATAAAAAGTGGCTTTATTTAGGACCAAAAGTGTATTTCTAGCTCTGCTTTCATTTCATTTCTAATCTGTTCAGAAACAAGCGATGTTCTTCCAAAACAGCAATCTGCTCATTTGCTTGGCTAGAGCAAGCTTTGAAAGTGCCATTTCCACATTGCTGTGCAGCTGTGTGCTGAGTGTATCACTGTCAAAAAATGTGGATCTATCCACTGGTTACTATAGGGTGCTTAGAAAAAAAGTCTCTTGTTCTGTTCATGATGATGTTCCTCTCTGTGACTTAGTTTTTCCATTTGTTAAGTCAGGCCAGTCACACATAGATACAATTCTTTAATAGGTTCTGTTTGAAGATCACTCGAAAAAGACATCATATGTGAGGCTGAATTTTTATTATGAGACCTTTGATGTAAATTTTATCATCTAAGGAAAGGGCTTTCAGAAACGAGTTACTTTTAGCCTCTGTTGAACTGAACTAAGCCTACCTGGTAAATGGAGCAAAACATATTTATCATATTACTGATATTGACTTATCATCTCACACACACAATATACTTAATAATTTAAAATTAATAGAAATAATGTCAATTTTTTGAATTAAATTAATATGCTTTTAGAATGTTAGATTTCTTGCTTACAGAATATCCACTGTGGTCTCTATGTTGCTGTCAAGGTGCAGAATGGACAAATGAACATAACTGCTGGTGTGGCATGTGAGGTGCCTCCAAACTGAATGGGAGCTCATTTGTTTTCTCCAGCTTTGGGACTTCTTCCCACATCAGTTGTTGGGCCACATCCAAACAGTTGAAAAAGTCATGCTTGTGGATAGCAGTGAGGATAAGCATATTTAATTGCTTTTACCAAGAGTGATTTCTTTAAAAAAAATTTTCCACAGTGCAGACATAAGAAGATAGTTGCTTTCCCCATTCCCATCTCCACTGTTTTGCAGGGAGTCTGAGGCTATTTTGTAATGACTCCTTTTGAGGATTCTCAACAACAAAATGGTTTTCAGCCTCCCTGACCTGCTGCAAGCCAGGTTGTGCTCTGCACCACAGTGCAGAAAGATCCCCATGTTTGCCTCTTTCTTCCTTCCCGAGGCCTGAATCCAAGTTTCTGCAACATTACCCAGAATGAATTTCCTTTTCTCAGTGGAACTGACTTTAGCCTGGATCATGTAAAGCTAAACCTCAGATTCCCATATCAGGTCAGTGCATTTCTTGACAAAATCAGTGTTGGAAAATTGTCCATATGCATTTCACAGGTTTCATACTGTTTTCACTGAATTTAGAGGCAATATTTTCAGTGAACTGAGTAAAGAGTTCACTGAAAATACAAGTAAAGAGGCTTAAAAGCCACAATGCCATCCTCCTAAAAATAAAAACTCAGGTAAATATTGTGTGTACACTGAAAACCTGTAGTTTGACTTGCCTGAAAGACAAGGATACAATTTCCAGTACTTTTTTTTTTTTTATTGCCATTAATTTGTTCCATTTTTTTGCCCATTTGTAGTTAATGTTCAAATAAGTACTTTTGCCTTTTCAGAAAATGTCCAGGAGAAAACTAATTTTCATTCCTCCCCATCTCATATTTTAGGCGTAAAGATTATGATATAAAGACTCAGAGATAAACCTCCTGGAGAACTGGCTTAGTTTGAAAATTGTTCCCAGGTGTTTCGTGTCTCTTTCTTACTCAAAGATTACATGATTAGCATTTTAATGTCTCACAACTTCTTGTCCAGTTCCCTAGGAGGATATGAAAACGAAGCCATGAAAGCTAAGCTGTTTGGTATTTATCACGAGCACTCTGATTGTATTTCAGAGCTCTGGGATTTAAACAGGACGTCAGTATTTCGTAGCCCGTTTGGATATCTTGGACTTCATATAATGCTGCTGGATGAGTATCAAGAGCGATTGTTCGTGGGAGGAAGAGACCTCTTGTATTCCCTCAGTTTGGATCGAATCAGCGACAACTACCGAGAGGTGGAGTAAAAAGCCATATATCTGTTTTATATATGTTAGTTACTTCGTGTCATAACATGCAGCACAGGATCTCAGAACTTGCATGACTGAGGTAATGGAGGTTTTGCAGGTGTTTTGTGCACAAACTCTGAGGCCATGTTTATGTTTAAGGAAAATACACTAATTACCATTTTTCTCCCGTTTTCACCCATAAGGCTCACTCTGTGTGAAGCGCCTTGGGGGTCATATAACTATTTCTCACAGAATTTCAGTGTGGTTACAGATGTTTTGGGCAGCTCACATTTGTAGACATCTGATTTCTGTACCTCCACTATATTATTGAGGAATAAAATCTTCCTGGTATTTTGGGGGAGTTTCAGAAGAGAAAATGTTAAGGAAAAAAAGTTGGCAGGTAAACTATAAGAAGTTTTCAACAGCAGCATAAACCTTGCAGCCATTTTTTATCTTCTTTAGAAACTGGATTTTTCACTGCTTTGGGCCAGAGGTTTTATTAAGTAATGAATGAAAGTGGCATTTGAAGGTTACTCAGTGGTCTGTGGGAGAAAGGTAGGTTAAGTCCTAATCCTACCAGAGAGCTCAGCACTTCATAGAAACCACAACTGATTGGCAAACTGACAACTGGAGAGGCTGGAGCTTGAGCTGATGTGAGCCTTGGATTCCTCACTCATTTCTACCCTTGGAAGCTAGAAATGAAGCACACAGTAGCAAGGGAAGCTGGCAGGAGCATTGTTCCTGCCTCAACCACTTTGACTGTGGATAAATGATCTCTTGACATGTTTCAATGTTTTCCTTATCTACTTCTTTAAATTTTCCCAAGGTGTTTTGACATATTTTCATTTATTTGCAAACTAATAAATGGAATAAAAAGTGAGTAAAATAAAATAAAGTCCCTTGGGAGAAATATTTTTGTTGATGTCTGTACTGCACTGACCACTGGTGTTTCAAATTATTTTCTTTCTGCCCCTTGCTAAAAGTGAATATTACTATTCTCATGTCAACACTCTGGCCAATTTAGCAGAAGCATCCTTACTTATCTCCAAGCATAATTAGCATGTTCCACTACTGTGGACAGATATAATATGCTTTATTCTTTTTATAAACATTTGGAAATGTCAGTCCTAGATACGAGGATATGGATGTAGTCAGAGAGACTATTCGAGAATTTATCTATATTCAAAAAAAAAAAAAAAGCAAAACAGAATTTAACTCCTCAGGGAGCAAAGTTAAATGCTGAGCTTTGTTCCTCAACAGCAAGATATGAGTTAACTCCTTTTCACTTTGATACAAATTATTAATATCCTGTGACAAGATATTAGAACTCAGGGATTTGAAAGCATTTAGATAGCATTTGTTTCTATAAAATAATCTTCCCCTCTCTTCTTCCCCATTTGGCAATAAATCTGCAAGGAAAGATGACAGATGGAGAACTTCCTGCTTCTGTCCAACCACCATTGTCCCATCAGGACACGCTCGAAGTTCACTGCTCCCCTTCTTGTTTTTGAGTGGAATAGCAGCCATTTTCTCTGAAACCATATTCTCTGTCTGGAGACCTGTATAGAGAGTATGACAAAATGGATTAAAACTTCTTGTCCTTTTTTTCCTGCAAAAGAGGAGAAACTGGAATAAATGAAGCTTGGCCTAGCATATTTAGAAACATTACCTCACTGGGACCTAACTCCCTTGAATACAAATGTCATGAGCTTTTTTTCTGTGTTCACTTGGTGCAGATCTCATCCAGGGTTAGTTAGGGAAAGTGTGATTGTCTTACAGTTCTATCATCAAAAGTGTGGAATGAGACATTTCTGTTATAGGAAAGCCTAATTGCTGAGATACATTAGAGAAAGTTCCTGGAGTTGAGAGACCAGTTGATTAATTATTACCAAAGTTCTTAATTGAGCTGTCTTTAACTGTGTGTTGTTTAGTCTTTGACCTTTTCTTTTAGACTGAAGAGGTTAGCTTAATTAATCTAAACTAGAAGTTGTAACCCAGTGAAAGTATATGTGTGCAGGCAAGTTCCTGGGTTTTACTCTCTCCCTGGTAACCAAGATGACTCACTAGCTGCTAAAGAGATGTTTCATGAAGTTTTGGGAAGATGCATATTGATCTTCATCTTCTGTTTCTAGAAAGCACTTTATGTCTATTAAGTCATATTCATCCCTTTCTCAGCAATTCGGAATATGAATGTGCTTTCTAAAAACCAAAATGAAATCCATTCCCAATTGGAGATTTATGCCTTTTGCTGTAAAATGACCAAATAATTCAGTTCCAGGAAATTATCCCAAAGAAAAACTACTAAATGCTGAGTGGACATAAAATGCTTTTGCATTGAGACCTGTTGACTGCCAAAGTAATCCAACATTTCCAAAAAACTTAACTTGTGGTGCATATGAGGTATGCCTCCTATAAATCTGTATTTAATAGACTACATGTTTTCTTCAGGTTCAATTCTCTTCAGCTTTCAAAAAGAATATAACACTAAGAGGGTTGATTATAGCTTTTCCATGTAAGCTAATAGCAGTTTATACATATCTCTACCAAATTATTTTAAGCACATTTTATCCTCACGAATTTTCATATACACTAAAAAGATACCTGAAAAAATAGGGTAAAAAACCTTCAGGGAAGAATACTTCTGCTGTCACTCTTGCATTGGTGGGGAAATCCAGACATTTGGGTTGAGCTCTCAACTGTGGCACAAACCTTTCATGTTATGTTGGACAGAGACAGACTCACTTCTCTATTTGTCAAATTATGTTTCCTTTGCCTACTTTGCTCTTTGTATCTCTCATTTAATACATGCAGAATATATTGTATTCTTGCTTAGAGTATTTAACACATATTGCTGTAAGTTTTTTAAATAGTTACTTAGATGTATTGTTTCTACGTGAAGAGTGCCCTAACACTAAAAGCATCAAGAATAAGGGAGAATATGAAATGTGGGTATCAGTGTTTACAGAGAATTAGAGCCATACAAAGCACTTGAAACCTTGTGTAAAGCCAAAGCTTTGTAGGCACATTCCACTTAACCTTTGCTTTCCCTAAGAGCTTGTTCCCTTTGACACCATATTTGGAATAAAACCTTACACATATTTAAGATTTGATCCAAAGCCTTAAAGGCTTGTAGTGATCTAACAGAATGATAGAGAACTTTCTTTGGTATCTGGTGCCAAATTTGTTGTTAAAAACATTGCAATTCATTGTAATTGGTGCCAGATACGATCTTTGTTGACAGCAAACCTGAACCAGTGCCAGTAACTCATCATCACTGGTCAAACAGCTCACAGAGCAGGGGGACCTTTGTTCCTACGTTTTGTCTCTTCTTGGAGTGAAAATAAACTACTCTTCCTATATGCCCACAAATTCCTTACAGGTAGCTTCTGCTTCAAGGGCCTTGTGAAGATCTGGGTCTGAAAAGAAACCTTCCCACTTCTGTAAATGGGCTTGTGCAGGCAGATTTCAATTGTGCTGTTTCTTGTCTAGTTTGAGATGGCTCCAGATAAGGTTTTATATCTCTGCTGTAATAAATTATAGAGACCTCCTCATATATCTTGCCTCTAGTGAAGCTCCATTTCCACTCCAGAGATGGCTGAACACAAGTCTGCAAGAGCAGGGCTTGGTTGTGTCTTTGAATGCTGTGTAGGAAAGTGCATAAATGCAAACTGAAATAAAAAGCACACAATTTAATGAGTTTGATTATCCATTGGAATAACCTTCCAAGAGGGAAGGTGGCTATGTATTTGTTGATAAATATATATAATATCCAGTCGTCATCAGATATTTTAAAAGAATTTGTGCTTCAGCCAAGCACAAGTTCTCTGTTAATTAAGCACTATTTGTTGACTTAAACTGGGGACAGGATGGTTGAATTGCTTAATTGCTCTGTCATACACTATAGTTCAGACTAGATCACACAGTAGTCTTATTTTGGCCTGAAGTGCTATAAAGCTCATATAATTTCTTTAAATTAGTTTTCAGTAGAGATACCATCCTGTTTTTTAAGGCTAGTGGCTGAATAGAGAAGATGCTTCGAGACACTAATTAGCATTATAGCTCCAATTAAAGTTTCCCTCATATCCGTACTGCTTTACAACTCTGTTTTCCCCCATGAGGTGTATATTTAAAAGTACTTTTCCCTGTCTTTAAATACAGTGCTAAAATTACATCATACAGGTCTCAAGGATGAGAATAATGTGGTGCAAGATAAGAAAACATTGCTAAGCAAGGCATTTAAAAATTTAATTCACATTAACCAGAAGGTGTGAAAAATTGTGAAAAATTATGTCCAAGCCAATTGTTCTGTCAAGCCTGCAGCCCAGTGAAATGTATGCCAGTGTGATGCTATTCCAGTCTATATACCCAGGGAATTTTCCAAAAATACTTATTGATAACTTGCCAAAAGGTTGTGATTCTGGCAGAGAATTAATTAAAAAATTAAAGCTAGTAATTGTCACAACTCTAAAACATAAACATCAGGAAAGGTAATACATGGCAGGGTAGACTACTGTTGCAGCTGATTAATATCTGGATTTTCATGCAGTGCAAACACATCCTATGTTATGCTAATTTGAAATTTGGCATGATAGCAAAATCTGACATGCAGAGATTTTTTGAGTCTCAATTCTGAAATACTCTTGAAGCAATTAAAACTGAATGCTTATTTATGTTAAAAGAGCCTCCAAGAGTTGTGAGCTTTAACAATACTTTCTGGATAGAAAAACTTCTTCAGAAGACACATATCTATTACTAAAGTTGTAATTCAGACCCAGGTACTTCAGACAGCTAATATGGACTTGCCTTAGAAGTAGGAAATTTGCTAAGAGCATCTAAGGTAATTCCTACACTGCTGCACAACCTCTGGTTCTGCCCTTCCACTCTTCTCTTTTGAGACCCCACCTGGAATGCTGTGTCCAGCTCTGGGTTCCCCTGTGTATGGAAGATCTGAACCTGATGGAGCATGTCCAGAGGAGGGCCTCAAAAATAGTCAGAGGGCTGGAATATCTGTCCTGTGAAGAGAGACTGAGAGAACTGGAGGTCAGCCTGGAGAAAGCTGTAGGGAGACCTTATGCTGGAGTTTCAATTTGTAAAGGGGCCTTAAAAGAAAGACAGAGAGTTTTAGCAGAGCCTATGGGGACAGGACAAGAGACAGAGGTTTTAAAATGAGTGTAGATTAAATTAGATGCTAGGAAGAACTTCTTAACTACGAAAGTGGTAGATACTGGAACAGGCTGCCAACAGAAGTTGTGAATGCTCCATCCCTGGAAGTGTTCAAGGTCAGGCTAGATGGGGCTTTGAGCAACATTTTTTACTGAGAGCTGTCCCTGACCATAGCAAGTGTTTACAGTAGTTGGACTCTTAAGGGTCCCTTCCAACCCAAACCATTCTACAACTCTATGGTCTATTCTATTATTCTGTGCCAAGGACCAAATTAATGTAACTCCACTTCAGCTGCTTTTTGACATTCCAGGAAAAGCAGGAGCATTGGGTTACCTCTGTGTTTTTTCTCTTAATTCTGTATATGTACTTAATTGAGTGTATCTTAAGTGGAAAACGTACATACAAAGTGTTTTCAACAGCACTGGGACTAAGTCTCGAAATACAAAAATAATCACCTACACACAGTGTATTTAATATCAGGTTACAGAGTCAAGTGTTTTATTCCCTCAGTGGTTTTTCTGTTCCTAACAGCCACCTACACCTGGTATGGGAAAAAGTTCCCATTTCAGCCTGCTAGGAAGAACATGTCTTTGGGAAGTGAGAGTTGTGGCTTCATAATTTTAGCCAAGGGAGATCTTCTAGGTTTTTGGGTTAAGGACAGCTTAACCCAAGCTTCATTCAATTCCTGACCAGTGACTAAAATAAATGGCTATGGACCCTGAGTTCTGAAGTGAATGAACCAGGAATGACTGGATGAGTGCCCTCATGGGAGTCCAGCAGAGTTCAGGTGCCTTTTCAGGCTCTGCAGCAGCAATACAGAGAACAGATGAGAGTTACTCTTGATCATTCATAGATGACAGTAAGACCATCTGACTGAAAACAGATGTTCTGATTAACTTGGCTTTAGATGGTGTGAGACCTAAACACTGCCAGGGCACTGCTGATTTATACTCAGCTTGCCCCTGACCAGGACCCCCAGGTCTCTTTCTGCAGCTGCTCTCCCATCCCTCGTTCCCTGATCTATACACAAAACCAGGGTTGCCCTGTCCCAGGTGAAAAATCCAGCACTTGCTGTGGTTAAACTTGAACAGTTGGTGACTGCCCAGCCCTCTGATTTTTCCTGGTCTGTCTGCAGAGTCTCTCTGCCCTCCAGGGAGTCAACAGCTCCTCCCAGTATATTTTCATCAGCAAATTTACTTAGTATTCCTTTGAGCACCAGGTCCAGGTCATTAATGAAGATATTGAAGAGAACTTGGCCTCTTGCTTTCAGGCCCTAGGCATCTAGGATTCATAATTTATCCCCATTTGTCTTGCAATTAAATTTTCTAATAATTTATCCCCAGATTTTTTTTCAGATTAGAATTATTCTGAGAAAACTAAGACAGTTCAATCACCAAAAAAAAAAAAAAGGGGGGAGGGGGAAGCCTAGCAGAACTTAATTTTCAAATGTTTGCCAGACAGAAAAATAATTTGTGATTGGAGTATTGACAAAAATGTCTTAATGATGACATCAGTTTTTTGATATTTACTTGGTTTCAGGCAAGTCCAATACCACTGATGTGAACATGGTTTTGTTTTCACTTTTAAATATTCCAAGAAATTAAGTAATCATTCCAGTCTGCTCAGTCATTGCTTAATATTGTTTTCATCCAAACAAATCATGCATCTGGAATGAAATATAATTTTTATACAGTAGGTAGCTGAAAAAATCTTACTTGTGTAACTTGGCTTCAGTTCTATTAAATGACTGTGAAGAGCTGATCCTACTCCCATGAGGTTCATTGCTGACCCTTAATAACTTCACTGTAAACCATTTTCTTTCCTAAGTGTCACTTCAAGCAGGAAATCAGTTCAAAATTAATAGTTATGTTGAAAATCATTCACAGTTTAGCATAGACGTTTCAACTGAATTTATATAAAATGTTTCTTGCATTAACTTCCTTTAAATCCTGTTGATTAGTAATAAGTTTGCTGTGCTACTATAATCAACACAGTTGCATTTCAACAAAGGAAAGAGTAAATGTCTTTTGTCTCTGGGGAAGGCAAGGCTTGGGGGGAGCTCCTCACAGTATTCCAGTACTTAGGTATTTAACTGGCATCTCAAAGAGGACAGAGGCTCTCCCTTCACAAGGAGCCAGGGATGTGGTGGAGTTTCTGTCTCTGGAGGATCTAAATATGTGTAGGACAGAGTGTTAAAAAATCTCATCGAGGCTCCTGTTCCCACCAAAGGCTGGACCAGATGATCTGTTGAGGTCCCTTCCAACCTGGGCTGTTCTGTGATTTTATACTTCTGTTTGGAGAGCCTTTCACATGAGAAATAGTGGAAAAGCTGGATTGCCATGATTAGAATGCCAATTATTTTTTGTTTTCTCAGATCCACTGGCCTAGTACACCTCTGCAGGCAGAAGAATGCATAATTAAAGGAAGAGATGCTGTAAGTATCATTAATTACAGATCAAATGTACTTGAATTACACCACTGCCTGGTCCAAAACAAGGATTCAGGCATCCCTAACTGGAGAAAGATTAAAGTACAGATATAGATTTAAGTGTTGCAGGTTAAAACCATGTAACTACTGTGAACACACTAAATTATTAGTTTAATTGCTCTTCAAACCAGCTACTAAACAGACACTGCACACTTTTGATCATCTGAACTTTCTTTTAATTCTTTTCCTGGTGCTATCAGAGAAGGTACCTAAATAATTCTCATTTTCCATTTCTATTTCCTTTTCTTTTCAGAGAATCCCTTCTCAATTTTCACATTCCAGTTTACCTTTAAAATTCACATTCTCTAAAATACATTTGGAGAAGCAGTTATATTTTTAGTAATTATAAAATACACTCTAATTTATGTTGGTGTATGAGTTTCATGTTATCTTAATAAAAATATTCTGTTTCAACGAGCCTCAGAGCTGTTCTGTTCTTTTGATTCAGTGCCCTGATTGTAATCAGTTCCCAGGAAGAGACCTGAAAGCTCACTGACATCCAGCAGCTGATATCATTGGCAGCACGGGATGAAAGTTCCTCTGGATGGGAGCTCTCTTTAATTTTGCAATGCACCAAGCTCATTATCTGCACCTCATAAACACACAGCGAGTCCAACACCTAATAAATCCCACAGCTGAGAGAGCTCACACTGAACCAAAGGATTTGAAAATTATGATAGTTTTACAGCAACAGTGACAGGAATGTGGGACACAGAAGGGCACACACAAGCTTTTCCCACAACCACAGCAAACAGCAGCCTTGATGATAACCACAGCATATTCCCAGTAAGATTAGGAAGCTATAAAGATATCTTCTGAAGTAAAAGCTTGAGAACTGTCCAGGGAATTGGTGAACCAGGTTGTAAAGTAGTGATGATAATAATAATAAACCCTCAACTTGTAACAATCACCTGGCCTAGAACTAATTCTTTTTGAAGATTCTTAAGAGTTCATTGCAGTTTTTCAGGTTACTTTTGTATCCTTGATAATTTTAGGTGGCTTTGGTTGAAAACAGTGCTTTTCTACAATAGCTGAACTTTATGGTCATATTAAATGAATCCCAAATCCTCATTATTTGGCCTTTATTTAATACTACCTCTCAGCATATGCCATTATTAGTTAAAGCTCTTTCATCTTTCCTTCACCACTGCATGGTGGGATATATTTTCTGATACTTTGACAATATCATTTTGATTAAATAAGTGCAGAAATAGGTACTGTTGTTTCAATGAAAGGATACCCTCCTCAGACTCATTAGTTTCCCTAAAACCCAAAATCTTTTGCAATTCAGTTTTTTCTTCAAATTTGCTTTGTATGAACGTATGAATTTAAAGAGCTTCAGGTGTTTCCCACGTTTCTCTGCACCATGAAGGTTTGGTGTAACTATTACTTTTGTAGAGAAAACCAGAACATTTAAATAATTAAAAGATTCCAGACGCAGAGAAGAAAATTTTTTAAGAAAAATACATTAAAATTTTAAAAGCTGGAAATACTGTAATACCAAACAATATTATGATCCTCACATGAGACCTAATAATATATGGACTATGTGAACGAGTAACACTAATTAATATCAGGGAAACCTTAGTAATTTTCATCAGCATACTCTGTATTCAGTAAATTAAATTGCTCAACCTGAAAGGAATCTAAATTAGAAACAAAACTTTCATAGTAATTTTCTTATCACCTTCATTTTTTGTAGCAATAAACCAATATTGACTTAACAGTATAATGTCTTATAATGAACCCGTTGTCAATTTTAAGTTCTCAATGCTATATTTCACACTGTAAACTCTCAGAAAAATATTGCTCTATTTCAAACTTTTTTCCTTATTTCCATGCTGTTCTTTTTTTATTTTCCTTTGCAAAAGATCTGTTACTCAAGGCATAGTTATTAAGGAGAACTGATAATATTGCAATAACCTTCTCAGCATTGAAGTATTTCACATGTTCTCTGCTGCCTCTTTCTGTATAACAGAACAGTCCACTTTTACAAGCTTGTATAACCTTAAAAAGTTATCAGTTCATGTTGTAGCAGTAAATCTGCAAGTACTGTAGTCATAAACATTTTCGGAGCTTGTAACAGACTTAACAGGACAGTTAAAAAAGGCTTGTCTTAACAACACATGCATACTCTTAAAATAAGGCCATGCTTTTCTGACTGGAGTGAAGCCAGGGAAAAAAAAATCCTTCAGCTGTCATCCAGGTGCTCTCACACCTGTTAGCCTGTGGTGTAAGAGTTTTCAATTACTCTGAATTGCTTTATCAGAATTGGAAATCATTCAGATTCAGAAATCAAATTCTGTAGAGATGATTAACTCCTCCACACTGAGAAGTCTGAGATGAATAAAATTCCACAGATCTATTAATATATCTATGGAGCATCCTAAAGGCAATCCTAGTATTTAATTAACTGATATAGTATAAAGAAGTCTTATTTCAATGTCCCCTTGGATGATGCATTTCTTCCTTGCTCTGTGTACATTACATTATTAATAGGGTTAGCAGCAGTCCCTCATTGCCTGACACTTCCCAGAACAGCACCTTTTGTCATCTGTTTATAAATGATCAAGTCTAGTCATTTGGATGGGGTTTTTTTTCCTATATTTGATATCTTCCTCATCCTGGGGGTTTTTCTGCAGTACTTTTCAGGCATTCCTATAAAGGCACACAGGAGAAAAAGAAAGTGTATATTTTTCCCATTAAAAAAAAAAAATCTTAAACCCCTAAAATGATTTTGGCACAAAGATCACAAGCTGAAGACATATATGGATAAAAAAGGAAACCATGGAGTAAAGCAAAGACCATCACTGAGAGTGAACAGAGGGAAAATGTCAGGAAACTCATTCTCAGAGGAGGGGGGAAATTAGGAACAGCATCAGTGTCCAGTAAAAATCTATTCAAAAACTGCATGGTATCATAAAATTCCTATGAAATACCATTTTGCTACCACCAGTCAGCAAATATTTGGGAAATGAACATACAAAGTGGACACCTCTGTCAAGTGCTGATCCATGCAGGGAGGATCACATGCTACTGATTTCAACCCAATCTTCTCTCAATTTGTCTCACTTTATGTTTTTATTTCCTTTAAAATAAAAAAAAGAACAAATTAGATACAAATCAAGAAATTCCAAAAGTGAGATATTGAGAGGTTGATTTGTCATTTGTATTTACATCATTTAATTTAATTTAATTACACAACAGGTTACCTCCTGTGTAGGTTACTTACTTCTATGAATTAGCATGATCTGTCTTCAGGATGAACAGTTAAGGAGAATCAGGTAGCAAAGAAGATTTCTTTCCATTTTTATTTGCTGGAGCATATGGGACACTTGCACTGAATGATTTAAGGATTTGAAGAAAGAAGAAAGATGGTTTCTTAGTTTTGAACCTAAAGTGAATTTGCAAGTGTTGAATTCTTCCCATGGATCCCTTGCAAATTCATCCTCTTTGACCTTAATTTCTGGCAGGTGCTTTATAGGATCCAGTATTGTTCTCACACAAATATGGCAGTCCAAAAATTAGAGTAGTCATCAGTGAAGAATAGGAAGTTTTCAAAAAAGGAATTTCCTCCACTCTCTTTTATATGGGCATTTTAGGATTGTATTAATTGCCTTTTGGAGATGTCTGGCCTACTTCACTGACTATTGAAAAAGCCTGTGGGAATTGCATAAATTACATGTCTAAACTCTAGAACAGCTAAAGTTAGCTAAGATAATTCCATTTTAAATGTCTTAAAGTTGACATGACTCTGAAAGCCCAGGGCTCTGAGGTAAAGAAATGTTCAGCAATGAATTGAAATGAACAGTAATTTTGCTCTACACATAGAAGCCATTGCCAAATATAAAATACTCTCTAAAACCTAATCCCAGGAGTCCCAAAATCAATGGATACTTTTATCTCACTGTCTCTATTTCTAGTTTAGCACAGGAATAATGACCCCACATCTCAAAGGGATGATTGAAAATGTTTTAATTGTGATATTTATGAAGCTGCAAATACACTAATGAGTCCCAAAGTATTGCCCTGGGGGATATGAATATTTCTTCTTCAAAGGGGTTTAAACAGTGGGAACAAACAAAGTATGTGTCTATACAATATAAAAAAAATATTGATTAACAATTAATTATAAAAGAAATTAATGGTGCAGTAAAAAAAATGATATTTTTCTTGAGACAGAAGCTGTTTGCTGACTATTCACATCTGATGCTCTGAATCTTATGTCTAGTGTATCTAGTAATACTTAGTAAAATATTTATTTAGATTTTCAGAATATCACAAAGATTAAAGGAGCACCAAACTGTGTTTTTATAACTGAGCGACTAATAATGTTTCAGTATCTAAAATAAAATAGAATCAATTAGTGCTCTAAACTTGGTTTTTTAAATGTAGAAATGCCCATCCATGACACTGGTGGCACACAGTTACTAGCATGAAGTGAAATAGAATAGAAAGATTGAATATAAGAACATCACCTAAGGGCAGATAAGATACTAAAAAAAATAATTTAAACCTCATATTTCCCTATGTTTATTTTTTACGTGAATAGGATGAATGTGCAAATTACATCCGTGTCCTTCACCGATACAACAGGACCCATCTGCTGGCCTGTGGAACAGGAGCTTTTGATCCTGTCTGTACTTTTATAAGAGCTGGACATCCATCAGAGGTAAGAAATTAGGTTTACTTTGGTGATCTTTTTGGTCTAGATTCCAGCAAAGCCTCTGTGGTTAAAAATAAATATTTAAGTTCAATTTCTCACAGTTCTCATATGAACCATACAATAACTATTTTCCCTGATGAAATATAATGCTGATCTAAAATTTAGTTTGTGTTTAGAGGAACTGACTAATATTTGAAAGTATATTCTGGAGAATGAAACAAAGAGTTCAAAGATTTTTTTCATTTTAGGTTTATTGGTGTGTTTTTTACTTGATAGGCTGATAGAGTAATTCTTAACAAAAATATTAAATATTTTAGGGGATTTTAGCTAAATCTGTGGGGTTTTTTTTTTTTGTTGCTGTTGTTTGTTGGGTTTCTTAAAAATTAAATGATACATCATATATCAAAATATGTGTTAGTTTGATGGGAGATGGAATTTCTTAAAACTTTTTTGGTAAATTCAGCTTCTTTTTATTGGTCCTGTTCAGCAAGTGCATGTAAGCTGCTTTACTGTGCTTACAGCTGAGTGGGATAGTACTGCAGAGATCAGTAAGTAGAACATATAGCCAATATTGTGAATATATTTCTTATGCAAAATCAGAAATTGTCTGGACTTCTCAGAAATTGTGATCCTTTCTGTCTCAGTTATGCTAGAACAGGCTTAAAGATTCAGCAGAAGTTCCAGCCCCTCATTTTAAATCAGCATGTAAGACTCCTTGAGCATTAAACCTGGGCTGCTAAAGGTTTGTGTGAGGACAGCTTTAGGAATTGGGGCTGGGATTCTTGGAAATGCACTTTGTGAGGTGGGATTTAACAGATGGAGATGATCTGTAGCCCAAAGATGAGATTGCTTTTAACTGGCAGGTGTCAGGGAGGGTTACTGGTCAATGGTCTCGTTTAGTTGGTTCACAGGATGTCTCCTGGAAGAGCTGAGCATTTGTCATGGAGCTGATGCTAAAGCACCATCCAAAAGAATTCTTACTTTCCCCTGTGGCCAGGAGCTCTTGGCTTTAATAAATATTAATTACAGATATAACATTGTTTTTTAAAAATGTACTCATACAAATCAACTATGGGATTAGTTTCTGCAAAATGTTTTTGATTAATCTTTTCTGAGTAGCGATGCATAATTTTGACAAAACAAACTAGGACAACCTCACCAGAAGCAATCTCCAAGGATCCAATGCATGCTGTGCACCTCCAACTGCTGTCAAAATGAGAAGCATCTCAGAAGTTGGGACTTCAGCACAGCACTTAGAGCTGTATGAATTACAGAAACACACTGTGTTCTGAAAATGAGGAATGAACTAGATAATAAGCAATGTTAATATAAGGCAAATTTGCATGCCTTCTTTGCTTTTCTCACAAGCCTCCTGTCAGGCTTCCTGGTACAGTTTGAAGGAAGCAATGGCTATATATTTAGGAGCACTATTTTAGAATGCATAAACAACAGACTAATAAAAATAGAAGCCAACCAAACAAATGAGAAACAAGATATATATAAGACTGTGTGGCCCATGATCATCCCCTTATCTATCACTGTCCTTCCTTCCCTTTTTTTGTTTATTATTCTCCCTTGTCACACTGAGGTTCTAAAATTTTACCCACACTGAAATCATGGGAAAATTTCCTTTTTTTTGGTTCTGTAGACCAACAGGAAATATATTTGCTACACTAGTAAGTAGCTATACTATTTCCTGTTATCTCAAAAACTGGCCATCAGGATTAAAATAGACAGGTACCATTTATATGGTAGGTTAAAAATAACACATGGTATGTGGTTGAGTGGGCAAATTGTAATCTTGCTTTCTTTGAGTGATAAGGACGTGGTGTAACTGCAGGAAGTGAAAGGACAAGACCCTTCTTCAGAAAACTGCAGTTCAGTCTCTGCTGATCTATCTGGTCAGAGTATCCTCTTCCAAAAATATCTGATCACTGTCCACTATTTCTTCCACCTCATCTTCTGTCCATTTCTGCACTGTCTGACTGTCACAAAAAGGAGAATAGCAAATGAAACAGTATTTAAAATATAACCCTGTATCTCTTTATACCTCAACATAGCACAAGGTACGTTTGAGGCTCGTATACATTTGAGCAATGACATTCCTCAGACATGTTGAGGTATAAGGTGTGTGATGAAGGAAAGGAGGAAGCCCTTATGACAAACTTCTGTGCATCCAGATAGGTAACTAACACAGTGTTTGAAGGTAGAAGCAACCTGTTGGAACTAAACTAAGGCTCATGATCTTGGTGATCACTAGTCTCATGGTGCATTTTTTTGTCGGGACATTTATTTTGTAGTTGGCTTGCTACAAAAGTTTACATAAAGTAATCCATTTCTGAATAGCCATTTGGTAAGAAAAGGAAACATTTCTGGTTTTCCTTTGAACAGTGAAAATGTCCTAAAGCCACTATCAGTCATACTGTATGGCATCTTGATTTAGCATGGATTTATGAGGTGCAGTTCAGTTTATGAAAAGGAACATTCTGCCTCCTGTATAAAATCTTATATGCTTATACAACCACAAATTCATCTTTGCCTATCAAAACCAGGTTTGAGCTGTCTTGCAGAACACGGAGCTCTTGTCAACAAATCGTGAAGCCAAAAGGAGATTTTTGTCTCCAAAAATAGGCAGAATTTGATTGCCTCATTGGCAGATCTTAGCACCTTAGAGCTGCCTTAAAAACAGAACCTCTAATGTTCTTGAAAAACAGCAAAAATGTCCTTTTCCCAGCCACTCTGTAGAAAATATTAATCTTGCTGTGTAGTAATGGAAACGTGTTTGGAAATCTTTCACACGCACATTGTGCTATGATACATTACATAGGATTAAAAGCTCTTCTCTGCTTCCCATGGTTTATAGAAATTTAATGACACCATGCATTTTGTCTTAATATGTTGATCAAATAAACCAACAAGAAGTAAATATTGGTTTTATTTAATTCTACATCAAACTTGTGTTGTACCACCAGAGTATAACCAAATATATTTTTCTAAATCAAATTACTTACAAATTCTATTATACACTATGTATCAATTTGAAATATTAAATATGTAATGGTTTACTGCATTCTATTCCAATATTGGTTTCATTGATTTCACTTTGGAATTCCAGGCTGTTCACTTTAGTAAAGCTGTTGTCAGTTCCTATCTTTCTAAAAATATATAAGTACAGTCACTGACAGCAGCTTTTTATCTTTTTCTCTGTATCTAATTACTTTGACTCTGATCAATGTTGCTTTTCCAAATTTAAACATTTCAGCAAAATACCCAATGTTTTTCTGCCATTTAGAAATAAATTAGAAATTAGGGAAAATAGGAGTGCTGACTTTGCAGACAGAACAGCTACTGGTGTTTGCAACAGAACATATTACAAAATCTTGTCCAAGAAAACATAAGCAAGTTAAATGCCAGCCAGTAAGTCAGTTCATTATCTCTGACATCACGCAATGCTTCCAAATGTCAAAAATCAGTGCAGGTCAGAAAAGATTGTGTTCTTCCAATTTTTGTTTGTATTTCATCCAGAAATGAAGGAAAATTCATTAAAACAAACACTATTTTTCCTGAAGAAAACAAGAGTCAGACACTCTTTTGCACCCCAAATTTCTCACAAGGAATTGCAAATGTGTCTTTCCATGTCCTCTGTGAGAGAAAATCTGAGGTAAGTCTTCAAACCAGATATAGAAGATGAAGAAAAGTGCGGAAAAAATAGCTCATTTTGCTTCTGTTTTGCTTCTATTCTCACCAAATTGACATTTGTCCCTCTTGCTGTCTTTGATGCCAACAAGGCAGGGTGGGGCAGAGAAGGGGGGAAAGCATCTGCATTTAGTCTCTTCCTTTTGCATTTATACAAACTCCTCAGTTTTGGCAGCAGGTGACAAATGCTGAAAGAAGTTCTTTCTGTTTCAGTCTGTGTTTATCCACATCTAGTTGCTAGTAAAAGAGTGCTCCAGCACTGTTCTTTGTGGCTCAAAATACCCTGGGTGAATTTTGATGAACTTCAGATAAATCAAGTTATCTCTCTGCAGTCAGGTAATGATTTTATCTTTATGAGTTATCTATTCAGTAGAGCAGCAGGTTGTAGGGGAGCTCTGGAGACCTTCCAATGATCCAAACTGCCTTATTCACTAATCACAAAGCACATTTAACAAGTCCTCATGGGAATTTCACCAAATACAGCTAAAAAGTTACTCTGCCTCCATAGGACCTGCAAAATAAGCAGAAATTCCAAAAGAAAACAATGTGCAGAAACAATACCCCAAGTTTTTGCAAGCTGTGTGGGGACAAGATAGAGCTGATTCCTGGAGAGAAAGGCATCTCTGCATGACAAAACCTGTTGAGGGAATTAAATTTATGGGAAAGAACAATGCATGAAGAATTTTTCTTCCAGAACACACTGTAAATTTTTAATACATACATGGAGCTGGCAGAGTGCCATTTTCAGTGCCTCATTTAACACAGTAAACTGCCTACAGCTGTATTTCTCCACTTCAGAGGGCTAAAGGACTAAGCCACCCTTCCCACAAAATGCACTGGTGGTTTTTGGGAGTCTCCCCTGGGTGTTCCTAATCTGATGTATTCCTTATTATGCTATTTGCTCTTCGATTAGCTGAGTGAGATTCTGCTTATCAGGGAAGACCAACTTTAAATTCTAAGTGTTTAGTCCTGTTGGAGAGGACTTGCCTTTAGTGAGCAGCAGGTGTATTTGTTTGCTTGGAAGAGAGTTCAGTCAAGTTGGAACTTCTTCTTTCTAATCTACATTGCCTTTAATATTTTGTTGAGTGTGGGGAAGGACACTTCTTTTTCTATATATTCTGTGTTTCAATGTAAAACCAAAATAAGATTCAATTGTGCAATAAGCTTTCTGTTTACCCTCTACACCAACCAAATGTAGGCAACATGAGCTCCTCAGCTCTTGCTTTAACAAGCTAAAGTGAATTCACATGCAAGTCACAAGAGAATGAGCCAGTCATATCTCAGTTTAACTTTGACATGATAAATCTTCTGCTCTTGACCAGCATTTGGTAATGTCATCATTCTTCCAGCTTTGTTGAGAAGCAAAATTGTACACATATTTATATCTATGATTTTACAATAATAAAGTTGTTTCTGACGTACTTTTATAATCAAAACAAGCAATGACCTGCCAAGTTTCTCCATCTCCATGCTTGTTCCTATTACCTCATCTCCACTCTGTTTTCAGAGGATTAAGGAGGAGAAACATCTGGTTTCACTGACCAAATGGAAGTGGGTGTTGGTCAGTTCTTCATTAGATAGAATGTGTGACAAATTCTTGTCCTGAAAATTGGTTAGAGACACAGCATCCTCCTGCATGGGTGAAAAGCCACCATTTAGAGCACCATCCACTAAATATGAAATTCTGTCAAGTGGGCAACACATGTCATAAAATCTTTTACAGAGGGATTCATTTACATGATCTAGTCTGTTTACATCACAGACTGACAAATTGCACCAAAACATCCAAAAGTCCACATTTCATTTAGATTAAATTATTTCATGTTCTGGAACTTGAATACACACATATTTCAAGAGAGGTGAAAATGGTACCTAACTTAGAGAGAAAATTAATTAGGTGAAGACAATGTGTATGCTCACAGCAAACAACAAAGGTGCTGTGCTGCAAAAGGGAAAAAGAGGCAACACTACTAATTCTCTGTCCTAGTTATTAGCTGTTCTAATATTTAATTACTTTTGGTGATAGGAAATAGCCACTTATTCAACGTTACATTTTTCTAACTTCAGCTTCCTGTCATTTAACCTTGATATGCCTTTGACAGCAAAGTTGAAAAGTCTCCCACTATCTTTTCCACATCTTTTCCTCAGGTAAGTACCTATGCACAAAGATCAAGCCACCTCTTCACTTTTTTTGATAAGCTAAATAAATATAGCTCCTTAAACCTCCTGTCACCAGGATTCCTCAATCTTATTTGTGTCCTTTCTGTGAACCCTCTGCAGTATTTTCACATCTTCTGGAAGTGCGGACACTGGAACCACACATGCTATTCCATGGTGTGTGTACAGGCAAGGTCACTTCCCTACCTCTGTTTGAGATTCCTCTTTCATGGACTCAAGTGCTGAGTTCTTGGCACGGCAGCATCTCAACGGGAAATCTCTTTTCGACATTTTGCACTTGACCCAAAGTTCTTCCGTTGAGCACAAAGTTATCCCAGTTTACACACTTAGTTGAGGCACCTAATTATCAGTCTCATATAACAAGGTAAATGAAGATATTTCTAGTGTTGCCTGGCAGTGTCAGCTTTAACAAGGCATCTGGGATATCCAAGATCCTAAATGAGGAACCTCAGTCTAATGTGTGAGAACAGTCCAAAAAAGTATCTGAACTTCCATCTTCTAGGGTGTTCTGCTGTCCTTCAGATATAAACTCTATTCCTTATTCCAAGATACAACACTTCTGATATGATTGTATCAAAATCTACTTAGTAAGCTTCTGACCTTTAACTCAGTATTCAAAGTATTCCATAACCTGAGCTCTCAATAACGTCTTCATTATTTTGCCCTCCTTAGTCCTTTTGCAAACTTTACTAGAAAAGAAATCATATGATTGTGTAAATCACTATTAAAATAAAAAAATCATCTTTCTAGCGAAAATAAAATTTAGGGAAACCTTCATTAATAGAGGATTCATCAATGATAACTCATAAAAACTGTACTTGGATATATGCCAACAGTTTGTATTTCTTAACAATTCTACAATGCACATTGTTTATCAAATAGCTGTGTACTAAGTGAAATGCTCTGGAGAAAGTCAAGTATTCTGTATCAGTGCAGTTGCTCTTATCAGTCACTCTTCCATGTTACAACAGACAACATGTTTGTTTGGCAGTGCTCTCCATCCATAAAATGAGGTGAATAACATTCATTACTTTTGAAAATTGTCTAAATGTGGCCATATGTGAAGTGTAAACTCAATTTGGGATATTGGTTGAGTACGTGAATTGATCAGCCATATGAAATGAATTTTCCATCGTATTAGACCTGCCCTATGCAAGATTAAACACAGATGGTCCAGGGAGAATGAATCTATACAGAGGAATAATAGTGTTATCCCAAAGAAAGAAATCCTCCACCTGTGTGGTAATTTAATGGGGCTAACTGAAATATTGCAGCTCTCATTATAATGATTTTTAGATTCTGCCACCTTTATTTATGAGAGAAAGTATCTTTTTAAGTGACAGCACCTGGTGAAGTCTATATCACTGTTTGAAGAGTGGAGTGACTGATCAATAAAGTTATAGTCATCATAACTAAAACCAGAAAAACCACTTTAGTTAATATTTTTGCAGGTTTATAAGATGTACCCTTAATACTATATAATCGTTCTATGATAAATAACTGATTTTTTTTTCTTATTTGAATTATATCTATATTGAAAAATTAGATTAAAAAGTTAACTAAAAAGAAGTATTGCTAGCAGTTCATCTGGGTCATCAGGAGGCAGTGGATCCACTCCTCTGCCCTTTCCTCAAGACTGGCCAACTCAGACATCCCTTGCTGAAGCTCTGCAAAAGGGCAGTTGGCTGTCTAAGGCTCCACACCATGGAGACACACAGAACAGCATATCTGAGTTTTGAAATCCATTCCCAGTTGAATGTAGCTGTTGTCCTTTCCATGCCCAATGCATCTCTTCCTCCTTTCATTGCCAAAGCCTAGATAGAAGCTCAAACCTTGGAGTTGCATCTTGCCTTTTTTTTTTTTTTCACGACCTTTGTCCCCAGTTGTTATGATAGCAATCATTAGATTAGATCATTAGAGAGGACTTTATGTGGTTTTTGCTCTGATGTGACCCTCACAATCTCAGCATAAGTTTAGCCTGTCAGAATCTTGGAAAAGCCTTGGTTAGTGAGGCTTTGTGTGAATAGTGCATTTCTCCACAGAAATACCTTCACTTTTGTACACTTTTTTTGTTTCTTTTGTACACAGAAATACCTACACTTTTGTGGACTATCTTTACCTTCTCTTTAATGGTCATAAGACTATATCACCATATACAGCTATTCATCCATTTTAATTCTAGGGAGCCTGTATGTGGTCCCTGGAGCTTTCATACATATTAACTATAACATTAGTGCAATATAGTAATCATTTCTAATGGTTCTATTCTTTTCCATAAGACTCCTAATGCGTTTATGTGACCAGTTCAAGGTCATACAAAGGTGTCCCTTCTAAAATTCTGACCAATGCAATCACTGCTACTGAAATACTGTGAGCTGCTAAGGATAAATGCCTGTGATTTCTATGCGCAGTGTGGTGTTCTTTTTCTTCTTTTGCCAGATTTTTTCACATTCATTAAGTCAGGAAAATATATTATTTCTGTCACTTTAGGCCAGATATTTTGACACAAATCACAAATTGCTAATCCTTTTGCAAACTCAGACAGCAGTCTGACATAGCTCCAGATTTTAAACACGTTTTCAGATTGGAGCCCAATGTGTCTTAATCATTTAACTGTGGAATAAAATGCACCGACCTGAAAAATGCATCTGAATTTTTTGGGAGGATTTAATGTCTGTAATATTTTATGCACTCTCATCCCATAGGGCGATTGATCTTTTCAGTATGTCACTGGATAGTAAAGAGGATTGAAAACAGATCCTCAGAAGAAACACTACCTCCCAAATAATCTTAATTATGTCAAATAGCACAGACCTGACTATTTCAGACAGCTTTTGAGGACTCTATTCTGAATATTGTATCCCCATTTGGATTGGAAAATAAAGTTGAGTGAATGCTGAAGGTATAATTTTGAAAGTTAGTAATCCTCTGATGAGCTTTTTTTGTCAGTGCTTAGATCCTTTTGAAAATTAATGTTTGGATTATTTAAAGAAGATATTACATGAAAAATTCTTCCCCTGTTGGAGCATCCTTGTCTTGCTCACCTATATACCTGCATGCCTGTTTTATGCTGACTTAAAGAGTCTGGTGAGTTGCAATACGAGTTTATTGGTATTGTTTTAAGTATTTGAGGCAGAGGTTCATTTATATAAACTGTTATATTCCACTGGGTTTAGATTTTTAATTTTTTCATGAATTAGTTAACTTAGAATCAATTAGATACCTAGCTAATGTTTGGGACTATATTTATCAGATAATGTTAAAGCACACTTTTCTTAGCACCAGAATTTAGTCTGCTTAAATACAAAGGGCTAAATCATATGAGACACCTTTTCAGGCCTGATCAGTGAGTTATTTTCTGCTGTTACACAAGGACAAGCTATTTTGCTGTAGATCTCTTTTACCACGTGCCTTCTTGATGAGGCAAGTGTACAGATTTGCATAGGTCATGGAGTTGAAGGTTCATTTTGGAGACTTCTATTTGAATTATATTTTCTGCAGATTTACAGACATGTTCTGTGATTTTTCAGATTTTTTTTTTAATGGGGAAGTCAATGTGCATCCTTCCTAAAAGAAGCCTCTGCACAGTGTATTCAGTAAGTCTTTCTGTGTTGAAATAAAAAAATTAAGGATAAGTAAGCAAAAAGAAAGAGAAAAGAAGTGAAAAATACTGTTTTGAGAATATACAGAACAAAAGAATATTTGCAAAAAAGCGAATTTATATGTGAATTTGTACTAAAAACATTATAGTGAGAAAGAGAATGAAAATCAAGCTGAGGTTTATTCTGTGCATTGCACTTCACCTGTCTTGGTCACAAAATTTCTATGCATTCACTCGGTATTAAGTTTCTTCCCTGAGAAAAAAATCCAGTTGCACCAGTGAAATGTTTTACAAATCTTATATTTGATAAATTTTGTAACAAGTTCCTCATATTAGGCTGTGTGACTGAACATGGCTGTACAAAATGAAATTTTAAAGATGAATTGTTAAGGTTAAACCAGACTTAAAATGTATTTGAATAAATGGTAAAGTACATACAGGCAACAAATATACGCCTTGTTTAGAAACAACACACCTGACATGTTAAATATTTTTTTTTAATTTAACTTTCTACAAATAAAGTCTGTTACTGTCTTGGAGATTTCATGATTTACAATAAATTCCATAGTTCTAAAGACTGTCAGTAAAGCGGCTAAAGTGTCTCACTGTGCACCTAACTTTGTGAGGGTTTCAATTCACAGTTTTTCCCATGTCACTTTATTTCTTTGTGACTTGGGTTTTAAGATAGTATTAGGAAAAAACCCCAAAAACCGGCGTTAATAGAACCAGTGAATCCAAGAATAATACACCTTGTTTTGGGACAAGTGTCTCAGTGTCATCCTCATAAAAAGAAAGGGCAAAATTGCCAGAGATTTCAATGTTAAGTGAGAGGATGTAACCCTACAAGTGAAAATTAACCTCACAGGTATTGCACAGAGGCTTGAGGAAAACTCCTGAACACGCTGTCCTCAGAGCAGGGATGTGCACATCCCCTTGCATTCCTCTCCCTCCCAAACCCTCTCCATTTGCAGCTCTCCCTCTTGCTCTGGGCTTTGGGCTCCAGCTCTGGTGGCCCTTGGCCAAAGCCCTCTTGACCAGGTCACTCAGTCAGCCAGTCCATTGGGATGTCCTTTCTCTGCACAGTCGGTGCATCCTTCGTGTCCCATCCCTTCCCAGCAGTCTTCACCTCAAAGAGGACACTGTGATAAAATACAGTGAATCTTTGATTTCACACTCCCGTTTTTGATGGTTTTAGAATTACTTGAGTATAAAAAAGAGTGCAATATATATGACACTAGCACCATTTGGCTTTATTAAGAATTTTAAAACAACATTTCTCATAGCTTTGCGCAAGCAGTGCATCTCTATTTTACGCTTTCCCATTCAATTGACTTTGCATATGAACTTTCTTGTTCATAGTTCTCTTAAAAAAAGTATAAATTACATGTCCCCTAGAAATGGAATGCAACAAAATATTCTTACTCTAAGGCTGAAGAACTATGAGATCATTAAAGCTAAAAATGAATTTTGTCCAGTGCTTTACAATAGTATAGCCAGTGTTTAAAAACATACTTAGAAAAATCTGCACAGCCTCTCCCTACTGTACTCTAAATATGATTTACTGTCCAGCAAGGTAAGCAACATGGACTTGTTATGAAAAAACTTGCAAAAAACAAATCAAAACACACCACACACCAGAAAAAAAAAACCCAAAAAACCTAGAAAACACAAAAACCCTACCAACCACAAAAATGCACAGGTCTCCTGGAGAGCAGACCATAGCAGTACTGTTGGAACACATGCACACACAGTTAAGGGTGTAATTAAAGGTTATGGAATGGTTTAAATATCCTTTAAAAAATGCTGCTATGATATATTTTACTTTTTTGTTAAGTGGAAAATAATAAAATTTAAAGTGAAAGAAACCAAAACACCACAAATCCTTACAGAAAATCAAATTATTTTTCTCTCATAAAAATAATATCCTAGGAAAATACAACTAAAACCTCTGTATTTTTAAGTCCCTGGTTTACTGAAAAGATACAGCCATTGTATCAATGTTCAGAATAGGATTAGATACTTTGCTGAACAGGAATGAAAGTAAGCATATGTTTTAAATTAATCACATGCATAAGTGTTGTCTTGACCCAGAGCAAAGCAGTACTTGGCATTAGTGAAAGTAATTTTCTGCAACAAAAGTTAAGTTCAGTCTTTAAATTTTAATGCCCCGATTGACCTTTTCTTTCACTGTTGCTTATAGTCTACATTATTCTTCATTGTCTAAAATTATCAATTCATATCAAGTTAATGGCAAAATGTTTGATGCTTTGGAAATATCTTGTATTTCTTTTAAAAGAACGTTATTATTTCAATAATAGTTGAAAGTGTATTAGGTTTCCTGAGTCACTGGTATCATAAATCAAACCCAGAATCCCATTTCTATTCTCAAGCTACATGTAGAAACACACAATTCCACTCCCAGCCCTCCATATGTGCTTTTGCTTAGTTTTTACCCTAACCACTGAAAAATGCCCATAAAATAAATTGTGATGTTGAATGGATGTGCTGTATAATCTGTGAGGAAACTGTCAGTTCTACTCTGACATTTCTCAAGGGATTCCAATGTCACAAACTGCAAGGAGGGTGAGAATTATGGAATTAGCCTTCAAAGCTGATTATTAATGTGTAACGCTTATTTCATTTAAACTGGCATCCCACGGAAGCTGACACATCTAACACCTGAACTCCAGTTACTTGCCCCAGTGATGGGAATAATTTATTGCAACCATGGAATATTTGGCATGCTGTCCTAAATGGTGAAGGTGGAAAATCTCTCTTGAAGGAGTCATTGCTTACATTTTCAGCAACTTTTCAGACAGTTACATGTGTCTGCAAGCATTTAAGAACTACACATCCTGCTTTGTATCAAAACTGGTGAGCTTCTCTTAAAAATTCTGCCAAATTGGACTGAAATCCAATTTTTTGTCTACCTACAGTGTTAACACTAGACTATATATTTAAGCTACAATCCTTACGCATAAATTCCAGATAACAAATGGACACTATGCATATTGTGTAGCATTTTCCTTCCACAGTCACATAGTTAGCTGTTTTAAACACATTCATGGCATGAATGTTAAAAGAGATGGGTTTGTCTTTACCATTGATTTAATTATGGTTCTCAGGGAAATGGTTAACTACATTAGTAGATTTTTCATTGTGCTGGAATAATTTTGTGTACAGTGATGAAAAGTTCTTCCTCATCATCCAGAAGACTCCTGTACTCACCACTTCTCCCTGAGCACCAGTGGTGTTTTACCAAGGGAAGACCAAAATAATGAAGTGTGGTTTATGATGACCTGCTGGGATTATGTCTCTTCCAACAGCAGAAAAACCTGCAGTTTCCATGCCCTGTGTAGGATGAAATGTGAGCTGCAAACTATGAACCAGGAAGTGGGGATAATACAACTTCTTCAAGCATGGTTTCAAAACAATTTTCTTCCCACACATGATCACTTTACCTGAGTATGTTTTTTTCTGTAATCAGTTATAATTTATTACTTTTTCCTTGCATAGGCACATCCATTTTGTATTTTACTGTGCAGAAAAGTAAACAGAAAGCATGAAGACCAGAACAATCGATCAACTTTTAACTCTTGGTTTGTCTCTCCACTTACTTCTACATCTTTATTGAACTGATTCACTGACAAATAGTTTAGGTGAGATCCCAGAAGAGAAACCTTTTCATAAGTAACTTTTATTTTAATACCCAATACATAACGTCAGACATTTTTTAGAAATATTTCTTTTACATTAAATTTTTATGCCATTATGATTCCCAAGTCCTTTTGTGTTATTTCAGAAAGTTTTTCTTTTCCTTCCTGAGTTCACCTTACTCTCTTTTTATCCACTGTTGACTCAAAATGTTACAGTATTTAGATTTGAAAAATACATGGTATGTGATGTTTGAAAAGTATGGAATGGGCCTGAGATTTCCACGCACAGGCAAATATTTCTTCATTGTTTGACATTTACCCAACAGCAGAGGGGGAATAGTTAGTACTGATGTGCAATAGTTGCTGATACAGCATAAAGCAATATTCCTGCACCATCAGTCTCTACGCAGGATGGTTATTTTCTGCTTCATCAGCTTTAACAACCAGGCACTAACGTAGCAGAGTCAGGCCAGCAAAGGAGCTTCTGGAGAGGTGAGATTGTGAAGGCCTTGTTTCCTCTTGAGTTTTAGGTCCACTTCTTAAAATTTATATGTTTTTTTTCCTTTTTTATTTTATTACTTTTTTTCACTGCAAACAAACATGAAACAGATGTCCTGTTTTTCCAGAACTGCATTCTGAGTTGCATCCCATTTTTTATAGAACCTCTATAACTAATGGAAATCTTTCTTTTTGACCAGAACTTGCAGCAAAATTACATGTATGATTTAGACAGTTGGGAATGGAAGACAGGTACATCAGCTTGTCTGATCTGGGGATTAAGATGTGAATAATGCTTTGAAGTGGAGGGGCTTGTGACAAATTCAAGATTAACTGTTTTAAATTAAATGCACAGAAAGACTCAATTATTCTCAATTAGTGGGAACTAAGGGCTCTACAACTTTCCACTTTCCTTATATCTTTTTTCTTTCTGTCCTTTTACACTATTATTTTTTTATTCTTATTAATATCTTTCCAGTTTTCCACCTTCTGCTCCTTTGCTCCTTGTCTTTTTATGTTGTTTACTTTTTCAGGAGGGCATACCTGTCTTGAAGCTACCTGAAGGGAATATTCATTTAGCTTGTGAGGCAACTGCAGTTTCTTGGGAAGTTTTGTATGTTGCAGGTTATTGAGCTTTTTTCTGTGCAAGTAGTGAATTATTCTAATAAAGACCTGAAAATTCAGGTCTAATAAAACCTGATTTTTTATGACTAAAAAGTCTCTTGGACCTCTTTGATTATGTGTTCTGTAAGGGAGAGACTCAGGCAAGTACTTCTTAAAATTCTGGGGGATTTGGTTTCCTGTTGCATGTAATTTTATGCCTCACAAAATACTTGTCTCATATAATAGCAATGTGAAACCAAGAGTTTAATGAACAGGTAGATTGCATTTATGCAATATATTGGTATAATCTGCATTTCAGTAGACATTTGAGTAAAACTGTTAGAACTGGAACTGCTATATTATCAAAATATTTGCTAGTCACACACTTGATGGCTGTGTGGCCTGTTTTTTATCAAGCTTTCATAGTTTTCTCTCCATTTGCCCTTTTATTTCTCCCTATCTCTGTGTTTTGTGGCATGCTGTTCTTTTAATATCTAAATTAAAAATACTGTGCTCTCACTTGATATTTTAATCAGACATTAATGGGCTTTTTTGTGAAAGCTGAGACAAACGTACCATTGCAAATGAAAATTTAAATTGTAAATTCTTTCTCAGTCTTTACAGCTTTATACAGACAAATTAAAGCAAGTTGCCAATATTTTTTATACTGATATTCTGTTAAATCCACTGAAGAAATCACATCTGCTCTGGGGATTCGTTCCTAAACATACTTCTATGAAGAAGATATATAAACATCTCAAAGCTATGAAGAGAAGATAACACAGTATGATATATTTAACAACTACTGAGAAAAAAAATGTTTAAAGGGGGAAAACACATTCCATGGTGAGATATCTATTCAATGTTTAGATAATTTGGAGAAAAGATAGAGGAATCTTCCCTCCCTACTCCCACAGAAATGAAATAAGTCCAATTTTAGTGCATATTTTTCTGATTCTTTTTGGGCAGTGCACACACAAAGGTGATTTGCAGAAACCCAGAGAATTTTTACTAGTCCATCAGCGAGCAACCATAACTGTGTTTTCTCCCTGATGAAGTCAATCCTCTACAAAGGTATAACAAAGTTAAAGCTTGTCTCTAAGGACTGTGTTTCTTTGCCTGTAGGGTTTATGGTGTTCTCTGTCTTTTTTTTTTTTTTTTTTAAGGATCATCTGTTTCAACTGGAATCGCACAAATTTGAGAGAGGACGAGGCAGGTGCCCTTTTGACCCCAGTTCTTCCTTCACCTCCATCTTAATTGGTAATGATCTTTATGTCACAAACTTCACAGTCCTGTCAATCTGTCAGTCTGAGTCTCTTTCTTCAGCACACCAAAGTGTTGTCAGCTTTCCATTGCAACCTTCCACATGTCAGACTTAATCCTCGTGGTGCTGCCCACATTAATATTACATTCCAGGCAGCATTAACTACAGCATGGGTGTCTCACTGAGGTGAGATGTTGAATGACATGTGCCATAGTGAAGGTAATTGGTTGTTGTGTAATTATGGAAATAGTAATTTCCTGCTCTCCTTAAAAGCAAAGAAACGTGTCTGGCTTAGTCATTTACACCACTTTTATTTCCATCTACTGAGAGGAATCTGAGAAACAAGCACCCTGTAAAAAATGTGAATTTAACTGTTTTTATGTCAAGCTTTATTGTTTATATAAATTGCCATTTTAAAGATGAAAATATTTTTTCCAATGCTGCCTTATGACAAAACTATCACAAACTGGGGATTCTGTGTTAGAAGAGCTGATCTTACACTCAATGGATAAAAAAATAGAATTCAGTCTAATTCCTGCAGTGCCAGGAAGCTGTGCTGAGATAGTGCTCCTCTGTGCCTTGCTGGGAAGTGTTTCACTATAGGACTGGGATCTTTGAAGTTGTGATTTAGCAAACCATATGGGTTTTCCTCAAAAATGTATTCTTAAAACATTTTGTGAGATGAAGCAAAGACAGTCTTGGCACTATTGGCTAAGTGTACATTGATTAAAAATAGCCTGGAACAGCAGGTAAAGGGTAAAAGCTAGATGGAGTTAGGGAGTAGCACAATGATTTCTGGGTTTAGAAAACAAAAACTGAGCATTCAAAAGAAATATTCATTAAAAGAAAGAGCTAGAAAAAAGAGGCTAAAGATTAAATAAATTTCCTACTTTGCAGGGATAAAAAAGAGGATTTTAGGGCCCTTTTGGTATTTACATTTGTCTCTGCATCTTAAAATCAGACAGCTAAATTCTCTGATGATTAACTACAATGGTATGGCTCATCCATGGTGGTGATGAAGTATTGGTCATGAGTGACAGATGTATTTTTACATGCTAGGTTTATTTGTTCCTTTACATTAACAAATTAATTACAAGAAGAACCTTCAGCAATGCAGTAATGCCAAATCTTTCACATTGCAGCAATTCATCAAAATAGTCCTCATTGCCATTAAAAAAAATGAAGTTAGAGCTCTAATTCTTAAGAGTTAGTGGGTTAAGAAGTCACAGAAGAATGAGAAAAACATGCTGTATTTGTCCTGACCTTCCAAAATCCATGAAGCATGGATTGTCATGCTTTTATCCCACCCTTATTTCTAATTAGTTTCTACAGTTTTTGACATATTCCAGTCTCAGTTTAGCCTGGGAACAAAGATTCATCCCATGGAATTTGCTGTAGGCCTGAAACGTCATGGTCTAATCTTGAAGTCCTTCTCAACCTTTCCTTAGATAGAACTAAGTAAATAAATTAACCTGATCATGTTCCTACTGTGAGATCAATGTGAATTTTATTTGCTTAAATGCAAGCCAGGTTCTCCCACTGAGAACTTTAAGAGTTTGCCTGAATTATGGGAGTTCCTATGGATCCTCATATTTTTATTTGAAGGAGAAAACAATTAAATAAGCCTGAGAAAGGCTGACTAGAGTATTGGAGCTCCACTGACAAAGACTTATAAAATCAATCTGATAAAACTAACAACTCTAATGTAGCAAGATCAACAGGAGAAAATAATATTTTTATCAGATCACTGATACACTGAAAAACAGACTAACTTTCATCTCTTCATCAAAACTTTAAAAGTATTTAGAGGCTATTTTTCTAGCCATCCATTAGGAAATTCTATAATTCCAAGTTATCATGAAATGGTATTTTAAAAGCATATCAATTATTCAAAGATTTTATTATTTTAATTTATTATTTTGTATTTTAACTGTTGAAGATAAACACTTGCAACACTAAAGAAGATTATCTTTAGGAAGTTTGAATTTCCATGTATTGTATTTTATTCTACCAACTTCTACTAACCAGAGACACACAGTTCACAGAATAAAATTCTGCACCTTAGACTCCAGGATGTATATCCTTTTTCTCTGCAGGTAGCCAGTTGAAAAGGGTACAAGACCTAGGTGCAAACACAGTGAATAGTAAAGAATCTTGGAACTGACATTTGAAAATGAGACAGGCTTCTAATGCCAAATGCAGCCTGAAGAAAGGGATGCTCCTTCATTCAGACAAGCACTGAGTTCAGCTCTTCATGGCCATTACCCCGTGGCAGGAGATGATAACTACATCATGCACCCTTCAGGACTGGTCTTCCAGTCTATCCTCCAATGCTTGGAAGTTTAATTTTTCTCCATGCACTTCAATTTTCTTAGCAAGTGAGATCTGCTCCTGGTATGAAGTCAGCACGATCTTGGAGGCTGAACCTTGAAGATGTCTCCACTCTCTGGTGCAGATTCAGCCAATGTGCATGTCCTTGAAAAGGTTTCATGCAAACCTGTTAGCAAAGAACACCTGAGCACCTTCCTCCTAAGGAAATTACTCAAAACCTGCCCCTCACATTAGCACAGCACCTACGCCAGCATGGCCACTGAGTAACAGTGAGGATTAGGCTAACAAGAAAACTACACACCTCTCATAAAGGTTTAAAAGCTTTTAAAGTCTTGATCTTGAAAAATCATTTGCACCATAACTAATTAGGACCAGATTTAGCTGGATTAATTTAGGAAGAAAGATAATCCCTTGTTCTGCATCTCTTCGTGTATTTCAACACAAGAGTTAAAATACCAGCTTCACGAAAACAACAGTTCGTGACTTGGCTTTAAAATGAAATATCTGTGCTTTTGTAAGCATTATTGTAGGTTATCTGACCCACTGGTGAAGTAGCTTGTGATGAATTCCTCAATATATGAACAATCAATTAATTTATTGCCAGCATCAGGAAACAGAATGGAAGTTGGATGGCAGACAGGGTGAATAAAATGTTTATGTTTGGCTCAACGGTATATAAAACTTTTGGGCTTTTATTCCTAATGAACTCCACCATCTGCTTTCAATAGACAAAACTATTTTTGATACCAGATCATGCACACTGATTAACTTAGACCACACTAGCTCTTGAAAGCTGAGGAATTAGTTTATGTCCACGTATTCTTACCTGCAGTATATCAGAAGGAAGTGGTGAAAAACCTAAACTACATCTGAATAGGTTAATATCCAGGGAATCAATTCCAAAACTATTTTCTTCTTTTACAGTTTTAAAAGTTAGGTATTTCTGTCTTTTCTTTTACTCTAGACAAAAATATTTCTCTCAAAACAAAAGACAAATACTTGAGTGATGGTAAATACAAATATATTAGGTATTAGTTTATCAGTCAAACAATAGGGGTTTTGGTTGTTTTTGTTTTTTTTTTAATTTGCTGTTTTCATACTGCCAAAAGTATCACTTGCTAACATGTGAATTACTCTTCTGATTTTAGTTGTCATGTAAGTAATAATTGACTGGCAGTCAAAGAAATGCAGGAAAGGTGCAGATGAATTTTCCATTTTACACAAAAAAGACTGCTGATGAATAATAGCTTGTGTTTGCATTACCTTTCAATTTGAAGCAAGTGCACAAAACATGGCACCTTTAAGGTAGTAGCAGCTTATTTATAAAAATCTTTTGTACAAGTAATTTAAATGCTTCAATCTGTTTTGCTTTGGGCTTGTCACCTAGGAATTTTGAAGGATTTAGAAAAAAGTTTGTATTTTAATTTGTTGATACTTTGTCTTGAGTAAAGGGCAAACATAAAGGTGTTTTTAAACAATCACTGTTGAATTGTGATGTATTTGCTTGCTTGAAAAGAATGCTAACTAAAAAGTATATGTGTATCACTTGAGCTAAAACTGGTCTTTGAGGTCCATGGGAGCTTTTTGTTTGCTAAAATAAGGAAAGGAGAAACTTTTTATTCTTTTTATAACATGATTATCCAGGCTGTGTCAAGACTCAAATTTTATCAATTAATTTGTCAAATACACGTGATGCTGAGATTAGACTGGAAGAGGAGAGGAGTAGTGAATGTTGCTGAAGTTACCTGAAGTTACTCAGCTGATTTTCACTGGAAGGTAGAGGTTAATCAGTGTGATGTGCAGCAGTATAAAGCCCTGCCACCAAGACAGGAGGGAGTTGATATGTAATAGTAGCTTTTAAATGGAGGAGAAAAGCGTAGAAGTCTCTCCAGAATTTTTCAAGCCTCAATCTTAGGTTGTCTCTAAATCTGGAGTTGGTCAGCACCTGTAAAAACCTAGCAGTGTTCAAAATCTGTAACTTGCATTTAAACAAATGACTATTGAAAAGGACAAGAGAAGATCCTATTAGTGTCAGAAGTGCAAAATATCTCAGAATTAGGTTGAATGTTTTTGTGGTAATTGACAGTCACACTTGTCAGTACTGTCCCATTGATGTTCTTAGGTGAAGTAACCTGTCTGCTCACATGTGATACTTCTATTTAATTTAGTAGCAGTTCAGGGTAAAAATCAGGTTTAATTTCTGTATCTGTAAAATATTTTTCATGGAACAATACCCATCCAGGACTGGACTTCCATTTTCTCCCCTCAGGATCTCACAGGTTATCAGTGATAACTTTGTCAGTATGTGGCAGAATGCCATACCAGCAAGTTAGTTATTTATACTAACATTTTATACCTATGTCAAACAGAAGGAATAGACTTCAAATACAAACTTGGAACATCTGGACTTACAGATGTCAATTTTGATCACTGGCAATATGTGACGAATCATTTACCCTGTGTTTATGCATTTTTCAAGATTCTCTAGTGTTGAAAAGATAAAATATCCCATTTTATGTTACATATCATGAAAACTAAAAGGAATACCAGCCAGTCTGATATATTTTCCCAACAGAATTCCTAAAGGGAGGATATATACTAATGTAATTCATTAATTAGGGTTGTGAAGGTTGTTTGGAACATTATAAAGATACTGGCAAATTCTATGGTTTAAGCAGCTCTGTGCTGTTAAAAAAATTAAAGTTCTCTATTTGTTTTGGGCAACCTTAACTTCTACAGATGCTATAATTTATACTTAATTTTTACTTCACTTGCCAATATTTTACACTAAATCATGGTCATGTATTTTTTCAGGGCAATATCCATTCTGTATATGATGAAGCTTAAGGCAAAACTTTGCTCAGCTCTGGCTGAACAGAGGTGTCTGAAACAGCCCCAGCTGCCAAACTATTAACTTCTCAGAGTAATCATTCACAAATATGCCACCATTGAATTCATATGTTTCTCATGAAAGAAACAAAATTCACACTTTGAGGGAGACCTGCAAACAAAATTCATGCTTTCTGCTATAATCTTTTATAAATGCCTGCAAACGTTATTTGGATGTATCAGTCATGTTTATTTTGATTAGATGGCAGGAAGCTGTGTCACTGAAGCCTCCACTCAGATTAGCCTCAAACTGGAAATAATTTATTTCTCTCTCCTTGAGCAGTTAAAGTCTTTGTGCTATTTTTAGGGTAAGGATGCCACCTAGTGACGATAGCTGCTTCTTAAATTTGACCTAAAATTTTTCTAATCCAAGTCCACAAGGATATGAAATATGTTGTTGTTAATGCTTGGTCAGTTAAGGGGAATAGTGTCCATACATAACTGAAAGGTAGAATTATTGATGGTATTTTACCAAGGTAAAATATATCCAATATCACAATTTTAGATGGGTCAGAGATAGGCTTGATATTTGAACATATCAAATTGTGCCTATATACGTACATATTTTCAACAGTTTCTGTTAGTCAGTGTATTATTTATAATTTTTCTGATGTTTGATTAATTTTTGAATTTTATCTAAATCCTTTGAAAATGAGACCCAATTCCTGTTTTCATGAATTTTTCAAGAAATATTTGTAACCAGTTGTGGAGAATGGATGAAACCTATGGATGAAACCTCAAGTTCTGTCTCTATGCTGGTGAATATTTCAATGCTATGAAAACAAGCTGTCGCTGGACCAGAGAGAAATAGTCCCTTTTTTCCTATCTTTTTCCTACTTGATATGGAAGCCCCTCAGCCAGCAAGTTATCCCCAGGTGAAGTGGAACAGCTCCAGTAGGCTGACTGGAAAAAACTCTCTCAGCCTAATAAACTTGTGCTTGTTTATAAGAATAATTTCTAGGGTAGCAGGTACTGCTTCTTTCCTCTCCAGCTGGGGAGATAACTGTATCCAGCCCTACAGTGTTTCAGTATGACTGTTTTTTCAGGCATGTTGTCCACAGAGCTAGATTTCATAATTCTGCTCAGGAAAGACTCCTATGTTTGAGTTCCAGTCTGTGGATTAGGTTATGGTTTAGCCTTGAGCTGTAACCACACAGTGTAGCCCAAATCAGTAGTTTGGTCCATCTAACACGATCCTTATCCTTAGCACTGTGTTCTCTGAAAACTGTTGCTGTGTTTTGTTTGATTTTCTGACCCCTGTTATTTCCAGCTCCTTATAAACCCTCCGTGTCCCTTCCAGTTCTAGAACCAGGCAATTTGTTGCTTCTCATTAGCAAGACCAGGGCCCATCTGGAACTGCTCAACAGCAAATCACTGGTCAGTGTCTTTGCACTGGTGAAGATTTAAGTACCAACTCATTTTTCCCAGGGCTAGGCACTAACTGGAGTGCAGTGAGATCTTTAACTGAGGTGCCTGATGTGTCGGATATTACTGGGGCAGATGTGGATAGATGTTACCGGAGCACCTTCATGTTCTCTGTGTGAATCTGTCTTGTCAAGTCAGTTTTGAAAATCAGACCACAACCCATCAAATTTAAAATTCTTGTCCTCATGCTCATCCAACTGCAAATTCTGCACTGCTGGTAGGAACAACCTCCATGTGCTCTTCAGACTGCATTAAACTCACCTTCTTCCACCAATTTGAGCAAATACTAACGAACCATATTTATAATGTGGTGCCTTACATGTGTAATGAAATTAATATGTTTCATTTTGGGGTTTTTTTAATGTCTGGTCTGCAGGTGGTGAACTTTTTACTGGTCTCTACAGCGACTACTGGGGAAGAGATGCTGCTCTGTTTCGCACCATGAACCGCATGGCTCATCTTCGCACTGAGCCTGACAATGAGCGCCTGCTGAAAGGTATGGCAAGGAGAAGGAGCTAAAGCCACAGGTGTTTCAGAGGACTGGACAATTTCTGATTTGCATGGGGTCAGAGAGTGCTACACAAATGTTAGTGTCGGATTTTAGCCTAATTCAAATTAAAATATATAAAACACAGAGAGTGGCATTGGAAAATGGTCTTTTGCACAAATACAAAGGAATATTAATTTGTCAGTTGGAGGTATAAAAATACTTCAACATTAATGCATTCTGCATGTTCTATAGATACCCACCCAAAAAAAAAAAAAAATATATATATTTTACTATTTCTATCACCCAGTCGCCCTTATGTAGCTCTCTGATTGACAGATCCCTTACCTCTAGTTTTATTTTTTGGTTGCTATCAGCTGATTTTAAGGGTTGAAAAAGATAAGGCAATATTTTAATAACAGGACTCAATTAATTTTTGGGTTTTTTTTAAAGAACCAAAATTCGTCGGCTCATACATGATTCCTGACAATGAAGACCACGACGATAACAAAGTATATTTCTTCTTTACTGAGAAAGCTTTAGAAGCTGAGACAAGCACTCATGCCATATATACCAGAGTGGGACGTGTATGTGCGGTAAGATCCTTTCTCTGACTCCCCAGCTACATGAAGAAGCATGTTCCTTTCTTTGGTCCTTCTCCCCCAGGCAGATACGGTATCTGTTAGTGCACATGAGACTAAGTTAGAAGTCTGAATGGAAACCCTGCATCTAAACAGACTCAAGAATGTTAAAATTCACAACTTACCCAAAATCTGGGCTTAAGGATGAACTTTGAGAGATATAGGCAAAGTTCATGTTTTTCAAGTCCATTGCTCTTCGTGCTGATCTGTGGTGACAGGAGCAGCAGTTGCCCACAGGACTCTTACCATCCCCATTCCCAGTTCAGATCAGGGTTCCATCACCCTTTGTAGTGCCTGTAGGCCCAGGGGCAGCTGTCACAGCTGACTCAAAGTCCCCTCACACTCTGGGTGACTGGAGCAGCCCAGCCTCAGTCCTGTCTGACTTTTCTCTTGCTTTCCTATTCTCTCTGTAAGGGCTGAATTAACTTTATGCTGGGTCATTAGATTTCCTGTCAGACAGCTGGATGGGGCAAGAGGCAATGGGTACAGATAGAAACACATGAAATTCCATCAGAATATCAGAAATATTTTTTTTAATTGCCAGGTGGTTGAACACTGACACAGGTTACCCAGAGTCTCAATCTTTGGACATGCTCAGATCCTGACTGGAGACAGGCCTGAGCAATTTACTGAGAAACTAGCTCAAAGTAACTTACTTTGAGCAGGACAGTGGGACTAGATGATCTCCAAATGTCCCTGCCAAATTCAATTCTTCATAGACTGGTTTGCATTGGAAGGGACCTTAAAAATCAACTAGTCCCAACCTCTCTGCCATGCGTAGGGACACCTGTGTTTCTGTAAATTTTGAAAACCTCTTTCTGTTGCAAGAATGATGAGAAGGATGCAATGCTAAGCATCTATAGAGTGCTTTATAAATTGTAGCTAATTAATATTTTCATTTCATCTGTCATATCTCTTCTTAGCAACTAAGAAAAATCATACAGATAGGAAACTAGAACAAATGATTGATTGTCCAACAAATTATTATCACAGGTAGGCTTAAGTTTTACCAGAAGGAATGGAAAAGTCATGAGAAAAGAATTTGCTTCCCTCTACTGCCCTGCTCGATCTCCCCTTTCCCACTCAGGCCATCCTCCTGGTATGTTGGTCTCATCTCTTTTTGGCCCTCTGGCCCCACACACAAGAGGGAGATCTCAGGCAGTTGCTGGAGAGCAGCACTGCTAACATATGATCTCCCAGCTGCCCATATTGTTGCTCTCTAAACACTGAATAATTTTGGGTGCATTCCTTTTCTGATAACCAGCTACTGTAAGGCTGATGAGATGAGCTCTCCCATTCCCACTGGGACTACATCTGCTTGATTAAAGGAAGGAAAGAGAAGGCTATTTCTTAACATCTGATTTGGTCTCAAAAAAAAAAAGTTTGTATTCCCCCTCCTAACTGTAGGGGATACCTTCCTAAAACTATTGGGCAAAGACCAAGATACAAGTTAATTATTTTCTGTAATCTCAGTGTATGGTATTTGTCACATATGCTCACCAGCCTACTGCCCCTTAAACTTTCTTGGGTACTCATGTATAACTTAAAAACATCTCATATGTGCAAAGTACCAAAATGTAGCCTCAGACATTAATGTTCACAAAGCTACTTGGCTTTCTGGATTCCAGCCTGCATCAAGATCCAGAGTGGAATTCTTTGGCTTATGTTCTGAATATATGTGGCTTAATAGATTATTTTAATAGTTCTCTCTACTCTGCAAGATATCCACCTGGAAGTCTTATCTCTAGCCATGGGTTAAACCAAAATCCCACAGACCTTTCTCGTTCACTTCTCCAAAACTTATCTGGCCATTAACTCCACAGTTGTGTGTCATAATTCAGATTTGATTTAGTGAACACAAAAAATAGCTGGCTGATGATTCAAGAACTGGCTTTTTTACCCCAGCTTTTACATTTTCATCTGAGCTGTGACAGGTTTTGCAACACAGAGGCATCTACTCTGCATATTTCTGCATTTCTGAGGAAAACAGATCACTGTTTGTGAGAGTCTTGCAAGCCTATTGCAGACCCACCCACAGCCAGTTACACAGGTCATGAATATAAGGCCACAGACTGAGGATGCTACCTAAAGATTACAAAACCTGATTTCTAAGTAGAACTAAGTGTTCCCTCTTCCTTGAAAGTCCCAGCTGTTGCAAGAGCAAGAAAAAGGTGAGACAGCCACAGTGAGGCAGGTGTTGTTTAAAGTTGTTGAGAAATTATTACAAAAGCATGTAAATAATTGCTTCAGACTTGCCCCAACTCCACCAGCTCTATAGATAGATTCAGGGCTTCAGTTTCCAAATGCTTTGAACTAATCCTGCCTGAGCTCTTAAAGCAAATAAACTTCAGTCATGTACTCAGTATATCTAGTTTGCAAAAATGACCAATAAGAAAAAAAGCTTTAGTATATCTAGTTTGCAAAAATGAGCAATAATAAAAAGCTTTACAACAGCTGTATAGCTAACACTATCCAGGGATGTGGTACAGAATTAAAAAATTCTTATGAAACCACAGATCTTAATGAGACCTGGACTTGATCAGTGCAATCCTACTTGAAAACTGACTCCAGAGAAATAATACTAGTAATAGACATGTGGTTTGAAATGGATGCTTTTGACATTAGAAGATACAATGAGCAGCTAATTCATCAGACATGTTTGTGCTTCTAGACTTACTCATTCAAATTACCACTGGCATTTGTTTCTCTCCGCACAGAATGACATGGGAGGCCAGCGAATGCTCGTCAATAAATGGACCACTTTCCTGAAAACCAGGCTAGTTTGCTCTGTGCCTGGGAGAAATGGAATTGATACACATTTTGATGAATTAGGTAAATATCCTAGACTACAACAAACTTAAAACCATGGAAAAAGCGTGTACCTTCATGATAACACATCTTACTGTCAAATACTGTATTCATTATCATGGAATGGTTGTTAGTGTTGTTTCCAATGAAAATGAAGTTCTATACATATGGAGATGTCTATCATCAATTACTCCTTTATGTATTGCATTGGTTTTAAATATTGCTTTTAAAATCTGCATGTAATTAAATGCAATAAATGAGTAAAATAAGATTATGCTTTTAACAATCAATGAGTTTTCTTTGGGAGGGCTAAGAAAAGTAGGTTTTTATCAATAACATTGCATTTCCATTTTACAGAGGATGTGTTTTTGCTGCAAACTCGTGATAACAAAAATCCAGTGATATTTGGCCTCTTCAACACTACAAGGTAAACAACTAGAAGAAATAAGAGCAGCCATAGAGGAATGTTTGAACAGTCTATTAAAGAGAGAGAAGCTGCATGATATATATCCCTAAGCAAATATATAGCAAACAGTTTAATCTCAGTTCTATTCACAGTGGGCTTCTTTGTTAGTGTAAAAACTGCTCTGTAACACTCAGGGGCTTGAAGTCTCATTCAGTGATTCAGTATATCTGGATCACAAATTAATTAAATGTTTCTCAGCTTGACAATTTCCTATGCCAAAGTGTGTGCACTCCTGCATGCTTATAAGAACAGCATCTCAGAGCCACCTGTCTTCCTTTCAGAGCTCCACTGTAATTCAAGGTTAAGTAGAGAGCAGCTTAAATTTCTATTAACTTCTCAGTGAAGCCTAAAGCATCAGGTGTGATGTTGCTGTGGCCTTCTTTTCCTTTTCCACTGCAGCCTAGTTCAAATGCAAGCACACAGTACTATCAGCTTGAAAATCCAGATGTTAGTTTAGGATGTAACTGGTAGAAAAGAGCACCTCTGCTTTTGCCAGTTCTCCTGATTTACTTTGTTTTTTAAATAAAAAAAGGCAGATCTGGTCCTCTAGGGATGCAGACACCTGGCATTTCCTGCTGGCTCTCCATGCCAGTAGACAAAGGTGGGCACCTAATTAAAATGATTTGAATCACCTTCTGCAGTCTGCAGGAATAATTTCTCTGTAGACAGCACTGTTGTTCTTTAAAAAAAAAAAACAATCACTTTTCTGGGACAAAACAAAATTTAAAAATAAAGTAGGACTTTTATCTGGATTGATCTACATAAAGTGATCTTCTGATCTAACTAATGATGCCAACCAACCTTCCCATTCTATGCAAAAAAGACTCATTTTAGGACTGTTTATTTTAATCAGCATTGGTTGGTTCCCATCTTTCCAAGAAAAAACAATAGGAAAAAATGTTAGAGAAGAAAAATGATTAATTGTTTAAGTCACTAATCAAAGACATACAGAATCTGAGTTCAGTCTGCTGGGCTTCCTCTGTGTTTCTAAACAAGTAATTTAGAGTTTGTGTACACCGTCATCAAATTTTGGCATAACAACACAGAGCTTCCTTGGAGAAATGCTATGAATATAAACACATTAAAGAACATTGGATGCAGTACTTAGAAGAAAACCATATAGGAAAGAATAAGTAGTGTTTTCTCCCTGATTACTGTTGAAATGTGACTATTTTTAATTACACAATAATGCCAGTATTATATGGACAGAATGTGACATATTGTTTAATAATGCCTTAAAATTTTACTTCCTAGCAATATCTTTAGAGGATATGCTATCTGTGTTTACCACATGGCAAGTGTCCGAGCAGCTTTCAATGGACCATATGCCCATAAAGAAGGACCTGAATACCACTGGGCTCTCTATGAGAGAAAAGTACCTTACCCTAGACCTGGTTCAGTAAGTACTATCTATTTTCCATTGCTTTGCTATGTAAATGATTTCAGAAAGAAAAGCAGACTGCAGCTAATGTACAAATCTTCCTGACTTCACAGTCCAGGATATATTCCTTTGAGTATCTACATACTCCAGCATTTCTGGTAAAGTGTGGAATGGCTCAGCAGTAGGTTTAATCAAGTACTAGAATCATACACTTCCCAAAGGACAATAGTGGGATTAAGTAAATAAGATTTTTCAAAATCATGTTGGGATATGAATTTATCAACTTTGTGTAAAGGTCCTAAAGTCCCAAATTTAGGACCCCAAGCAAGAGGGGTAGAAAGATGAAGCACTAGGAGATGAGTCAGGTGCCGCATTCAGAAACAGTGGTGCATAACCTGTGAAGAAACCTCATTTTCTTTCTTTTGTCTGCTGAAACCAGGATGTTTAATGAGTGTTAAAGGAAGGAAAAAAAAAACCCAAAAAACCCCCAAAAACCCAAGAGAATCCACTGTTTCAAGGTCAGGTGGTTCTGGATCCTTTTTTCCACCTCATTTCCAAAAAGGATCAAATTTGAATATTTCTGTAATTTAGATCAATGCGCAGGTTAGAAATGAGACATATTTTAATAAAAGTAACTAATCAGAATAAATGTGTTTGTAGATATGGAGCAAATTCTCCATCATTCAAAGTCCTTCACTGAAGATTGGTTCTTTCTGGAAGCAATGGTCTGGCACCCTCAGAATTCATTGATTTCCTTTCAGACATCACAGAGTGAGATTTTACTACCCTTCAATCAAGTTCCTGAGCTTACCAATGTTCTTGTTCTGTACCCTTTACAAAGAATATGAAAATATTAAAACAACATTGTAAAAAATCAAACTCAGAAAAGTCACTCATATTCTTTGTTATTTTTCACATGTTTCTTTATAAACAGATTTTTTTTCCAATGGATGTAAACTGAAGGAAAGAAACAAGACATATTTTGAAAATGCAATTAAATGAGAATTATTGTAGTGAGTGCTCAGCAACTATAGAGTTGCTGTCATGTAGAGAGTGTTCCTGTCAGGCATTCAGATTTCTGGAGGAAATCACAAACTCATGACTCAAGAGGCAAGCAATTATCTTCTACAAGGAATTCCTAATTTCTATGTTGATTTCTCAAGGGCATCACAAGTAATCTATGCCTCAAGCCTTTGTTTTAGTGTCTTTTTAGGTGTTAGTGCAGTTCCTGTGCCAGAGCTCCCACATCCCCACTCAGGGGTGAGGAGAACACCCAGTGGTGCAGGTAGATGTCTTTGCATTGCAGGGCTCATCACCATCTCACAGAACAGCACAGCCAGGAGGAGCTCCCACCTGGCAATGTCAGGATAACTCAGGGAAGCACAACATCCAGGATTTCTTTTTTGCCTTGTATCTTTTGGGATTACAGCTACATACCCACCCATGGCAATTGTCATGTGCTGCAAAGCTGCTTTTGTTTACACTCATGGAGGTCTAGCCCTTGTCATGTCAGCATTGGGCAGATTTCTAACTCTGAGAGAAGACATTTCTGACAGCTGTTTGGCTAAATCCCCTCTCAGTTTTCACACTTCACCTCTTAATCTCCCCTCAGTTTAGGGGCTCACTCTCTTGAGCTTAAAGGTGGAATAAACAGTTGCTGGACAATCCTTTCAATGCTGTTTTCCCTTTGCTAACTGAACCAGTATTCCTTTTTATACTGATAGCCAACTGCTTCCGTAAATAAATATTACATACAATTCCTTTATCGCTGAATCTCAGGAATGAGCGGTGAAAAGGCTTATTAGTTTATCTACTCCATTCCAGTGTAGCCTTTCTCCCTGCAGTATGATTTCAAATGCATGTCCTTTCTCATTTTAAATTAATTATTTTAATGTTTTAATGTTTTTCTCTGCTTCTCTCGGGGTTACAGACATAAGTCAAAATGTAGAAGCAGGTGCCCCAAAATAGAGATTAGCTAGGATCTAAACATTATGAATGTGATTTGACCATCTTGGCCAATGAGCTTCCCCTGTAGCACTGCTGACATAATATCAATTTTTTTTTTTTGTTTGTTTGGCATCAATTGAAATAATTTGTATTGGGTTGGGATAGAAAATCAGATAAATAAATTATCACATTTTGGGAATGTTGGGAAATTTAGGAAATTGCATTCAAATGAATTATTGGTTTCATATTTGATAGTTTGTATAGCAAATATATGGGTTTTGCAGTTTTACCAAATAATGAGACAGTACCATGCATGGATTTCAGAATAGATGTATATTTTGCAAATATGATATGATCCAAGTTCTTTAAGTGGTATTCATTTTTTTTACCAGGCAGTAGAACACCTCACATATGTTATTTGGACTGGCATTAAACACAGGCATGAATTAAATATTAATGACTGCAGTTATTACACTGATATCTCCTAGCGCTGAAGATTAAATGGTGTCTTTTTGGCAAGAAGGAGAGAACACTGAGCCAGCACTTCAGCAAGGTTGACAATGATTTGTAGAAAGGCTGCCCTAAGTTCCACTTGCTTTCGATGCTTCTCTTTCTTGGCCACATTTGGGTCAAAGTAAATTGTCACCTCCCCAAAAGGGAAGGTATAGGAGCTGACAAAGGAGCAGAAGAGTGCAAGTAATTTCCCAATATCATGGAACAAATTAGCTGAAGAAACAGGTTTCTCCTGAGTGCTAATAGATTTAACCATGGTTTTCTTTATATGTTGCAGAGCACAACAGAGGCTGAAGTAGATGGCTCTGCCAGCTAACAGAGCATGAATTGATTGATGTTTACCTACTAATTTAGGGCAGAGTTTAGAGGTCTTTTCAATGTTTATCCAGTAGCAGGAAGAGAAAGTGTGTTTCAGGCTGCAGCCAAGTGTTAGGTTTCACACTTCAAAGAATGTGCAGTGTGTTGGTAAACTGAATCCCACTACCTTTCCCATTACAGGAGTGACAGTGACAAGAGGCCAGAAATAACCTACTGTTGGGCATGTCTGAGAGTCAGCACTCATTGATCTTAGGTATTGAATGAGTAAAGAATAAGTCAATAAGGAATGAGAGTAGAGCTTAAAGCTAAATAAACAGAAAGCCACTTTTAAGAGTCACACAGGTTCTGACAGACTCCACAGTCCTCTGCCATAATCTCTGCTGGTTCTTTTAGTTCATTTAGGCTGTGTTGCTTCTGGAAATGACATCAGTTACATCAAAAGTGGTGTTGATAGATTTCAGAGATGGCTGCATCTACTGTTTCCTTTGTAGACTACTTGATTTTATTTAATTAAAATGAAAAGCCTGTGAATGATTATTTTTATTAAATCTCTCCAGGACTAGAATTTTGCAAAGGGGACCTGGCAATGCCTATTCACTTGAAGTGCTGTGCAGTGCATGGGAAGCAGAAGCTTAGCCTGTCTTCATGCTCCAGCTCTGTCTCTTTATTGCAAACAGGTGGTGAAATTCCATCACTGGGTTGATTAGACAATTACTTTTAAGTCAACACTGAACAAATACTTTCCTGTAGCTAAGCCCAAAAAGTGGAAACAAACATTGCCCCACTTGACAAGTGCAGGAGTTTGTTATTGTCGATTACAGTTGACCACAAGTTTAAGATTACTGTTTCCAGTAAACATAAGGAGTATTTTATTTCATTTTATTGATTGAAAAATCCAATTTAAATAGAGAAAGGCTGCTACTGTGGCTTTGCTTGAAATGCTTCTTAAAACCACATTGTCTTCTGAATATTTGGAGAAAGTAGATGGTTACTGAGATATTTCCAGCTTGATCATAAATGGTTTCAATTAGACATCATGGAACAAATTGGAAATGTAGAATCTATGTTCAGTTGGGAAACACTATCTTGTTGACAAAGCATCCTAAAATTAACTTCTCTCTTTAGCACATTAAATTATCTCTAATTGCACATTTGACTGAAGGAGTAAGCCTCTTTTAATCAGTCATTGACATAAAGTTTATTTGCTTTGCAAACTGGTAGATTGATCAATGCAAACATTGGTATTTGAAGCTAAACTGTGATATATAATACTGTCATTGGGAGTCAGGAATTAGAATCAAACATAATACTGTTAGAATGCCTGAAATCAAGAATTACTGCTGCTGATGGCATAATTTTTAAGTGAGCTTAGTTTCTGATGGTAATACATTTTGCAATCAAAAAATAATAAGACTAGGGATTGATTTCAAGCATTAGTGTTCTGCTGACTTTGCATGGCTGTGTCTCTACTGGGACAGGAAACCCCTTTCTTTTTGCTCTGTCAATGGCCATTTCAATTATATCTTGAATGTGAATTTGGGGAAGACATAAGCACTATGGCTTTTGTCAAAATAAAAGCATTAGTCTTTATCCTGATCTTAGTATGCCAAAGAGGGAGGAACTCCTTCATTCTAAACATGATAATGCCAAGGCACTGTTCAGCATTTCCTTTCTTCTCATGCTTAATAATCCACACATGTATCAAATACAGAGTTCACTGTCCCAATTCCCACTGTGGTCTTTTGTGCTTGTTTTTAGGTCAGGTTTTCTGTAGCCTTGTCTTTACTCCTGAGGATAAGACCCACTTCTGATGATTTCTTGGGCAAACCTTGAGGATAATCTGTGTTCTGTGTTTCTGCAGTGTGCCAGCAAGGTGAACGGCGGGCTGTACACCACCACTAAAGACTACCCTGATGAAGCTGTCCACTTTGCCAGGAGTCATCCACTGATGTATCAGCCCATCAGGCCTGTTCATAAGAGACCAATACTAGTTAAAACAGATGGGAAGTACAATCTTAAACAAATAGCAGTGGACAGAGTGGAAGCTGAAGATGGGCAATATGATGTTTTGTTCATTGGCACAGGTAAATAATGAAAGCAAGAGAGAATTTTTGCATTTAAAATTTAGTAAGTTGTTTTGGTTTTTTTTCTCCAGGATGAAGCAAATCAGTGCAACATTCATTTTTAAAAATTTTTCTTTTCATGCCTGTGCCAGTTGTCACCTTACAGAGGATGTTAGTCATTCTAGACATGTGCTTCACTGTGGTACTGGCATTATATAGGAAATTTATGGTAGGGTAATATTTAAAGACTAGCAAGAGAAACACCTGTAGGATTCCATTTTAATTTCTTTTCTTTTCAAACAAGAACGTTAAAATAAATTGCAGAACAACTGTCCTTATTTTTTAACCTTCAGAACACAGTCATGTATCTGAGCTGAGACCTGGAGAACTGAGAGAAAAAAAGGTGATATGATTTCCAAAAATATCAGTCCAAGTTATTGGCTTTATTCCACAGTTTCTTTTCCCCAGTTCTGGAGACACCAAGTCTAGCTGATACCATTAAAAAAGAAACTGCCAGCTTCCAGATTTGGGTTACAGCACAGCTCAAGGAAGGAAGGAGGAAATGCCCAATTTAAAAATACCCAAAACCCAAAAAAACTGTTAGAAGTTTCCTGACAGGTTTTCTTGTCTTTCTTCTGTGCCATTTTATTAAAATATAGAGAGTTTGTTTGACAAGAATTTTCAGACATCTTCCTAACAAACACAGTTAAAGCAAAATATAACACATACCTGCACTAAGTCTAAGAAAGCAGAGAAAAAATAGATAACCTAATGGTATTTGAAAAATAAGAAACACTTAAGAAAACAAGAGGAATGGCTGGAACTAGACAAGACTTTAGTCGCATGTAATCTGTCTGGAAAAAATCCAAAGATTCTTACATTCACATTTAATCAATTTAACAACAGGAGGGCTATCACAAATCATTTTGACCATTTTGTACAGGAAAGCAGTTCCAGTGAGTTATTTTTACTAATGAAATTCCTCTGATAAGTACATTTCAGTGCTGAGAACATTCAAAAAAAGCATGTCCATAGAATAGCAAAGTCTTATTTATATTAGTGCTGTGTTCTGAGGTTTTAAATGGCCTCAGTATGGTTTTGGTAATGGGCTTACTGTGTTCTGTAAAACATTGTACTGTGTGTCACTTATTTCTGTACAGCAGATTTTACAATCAGTCCTACAATCTTTGTATTTTCTACTTGCATTTCTGATTGAGATTGTGTCAAATATTGTTGTACACAAGTCTTCTGTTCAGCAAAGGTGAATCCAAAGGGGTTTAGGTGTGTGCTTTAGAGCTGTGCTGGATTGGCACCCAGCAGCTGCCTGGTGTTCTCAAGCTGTCTGATCTCAGGTGACAAGGAATTCCTGCAAAAGGATTTAGGTTTCAGAAACTCTGAAATGAAACCTGCAATCTCTATTCCAGCAAAGCTCCCATCAGAAAACTCTTTGCTTCTTTGGGCAAGATAACTTTAGAAAGGGTTGATGTATTTTTTTTAATCCCAGTCAGACTCCTGCTGTGTAACACAAGTAAGCAGCATTTACAGCTGAGCACGTTTCCTTAGGGCAGCAGTGCAGGTTGGAAGGGTTCACCAAAGGCGATGTCTGAACATCACAGCTTTCACTTGTCTGTCAGCAGGATTTGAAGAGGGACTTGCTTAGGAAAATCAGAGCTCGGAATACAAATTCTTTTCACTGTTCTACTACAAAATGGTTGCCTTTGATTGCATATTCTCTTTGAAAAATGCTGTATGACCCCAGTTTAATGGTTCCTCTTTTTGTTTCACCCTTTGATCTTTTGCTGTACATTTTCCCCAGTGCTTCCCTGCTTAATATTTCCCCTGTAAATCAAAGGTGACTGAAAGTAAGAGAAGAAAGGAAGTGATATTTGCCATTGTTGATGACAGATTTTCAGATTAAGGACAGCAAGGCTTTTCTATTAATAGCCAGCAAGGGAAAACCAAAGTGGTGGAAGACCAGATGTTGTTTGTGTGTTTTAATTTCCTGCAAGAGTTGCAGTGACAGAGAGGTTGATAAATCAAAATCCAGTGTGCCTTAGTCTTTTTGAATGTGCATCTTATATTTTGGTTCATCTCCCTTTGATCAACACCTTCAGTTCAACACAGCCCAGTGTTTCCCTAGAGGAGGGTGAGAATTGTGCACAATGAACCTCTGAAGGTTTTTGTAGTCTTGCCTGGGGGAAGGGAGCTGCTATCAGCAATTAAGGATATTAGTAGTTTCCTGTCTAATGTAAACACTCAGATCCTATAATTAAAGCTACTTTACACTTGCTTGCCTCAATGCACTAAGCTTCCACCTACTCCCATTTCTTTTTCTGAAATATCGTTGCCCTCTACGATCCTTTTGCTGTCCATAAGGGGTTATGACTCAGCGTTTGAAAAATACAATTAATTATGTATCTTACAAACGTCTAAGTTGACTCTTCTTTGACAGGGAAAAATTGTCATATATTTAATTCTCTAAGAGTATGAATCCTCATTAATGACAGCAATATGCAACTATATTTTCATGTTTATAAATTTCAATCCATTATCAATTTGAAGAAATAATTTCAGGTATTTGAAGGCCATATAAATGTTTCAACCAATCATAACCTTTACTTTTGTTCTTTTTTTTGTTTTGGTTTGGGTTTTTTTTTGTTTTTTTTGTTTTAATTTTATTTCCAGATAATGGTATTGTGCTAAAAGTCATAACAATTTACAATCAAGAGACAGAATCAATGGAAGAAGTAATTCTTGAAGAGCTGCAAGTATTCAAGGTGAACTGTGCTGTATATGAAGTCTTGAATTTTTTTCAGAATTAAAATGTCTAAAAAAAATATGAGGATAGTCAAATATGTAATACCTCTGTGCAAGAAATTTTCTAATCATCTAGTAATTTTGTGACAGAAAACCTTCATTTTCAAATGAACTTTTTCTAATGGCCTGACTACCAAAGCATGTGGAAGCAAATCACGACTACTGCCTTTCTATTTATGTGCTTGGACATTGTGGTCTGACTTTTAATTAGAAACTTATTGCATTTTGTTTAATTTTCCCTCATTTCCAATTAAGTAGTTAAAAGAGTATAACTGCACACATGAAAATGCTCCTACTGCAATCTTGGAAAATTAAATGAGGTCCAGATAGAAAAAGCATGGTCCCCAGAGAGAGTGAATCACTTAATCTGTCTCTACAGCGGGCAAACCTGAGTCCTAGTGAGGCAGAACTCCATTCTGCTAAAGAATAACCTATGACTAAAACTTGGTGTTTGGCATGTGACAAAGCTAATCTAATAAAATTCTCTTAGTATTCTCATCATGTCACGTTGGCCACATAAAGGAGGAGGCTAACTTGCTTCAAACCATAGGGAAAATCTAATCTCAAAAGTTAGACATTTAAATCTGGTGCCTGAATTTAGGCAGTGTAACTATTGACTTGTTGCCTGGGGGGAAAATCACAGAATTTGTCCTTCTTGATAAAGCTGGCTTTCAACAGAACTATGAGGGACAATGTATTGCTCAAAGAGACCTGAGCAAAGGGCAGAGAGGACAATGGTAAAAGCAGGAATTCCTGCTATTTTTATCTTATCTTCAATGAATGTTTTGTTATAAAGAACACTCCACTTATCACTCTCAAGCAGGACAAAAGAGATTCAGTGGTGGCAAAAGCTAATGTCATGTTTGACAGGGAAATTGCAGTGTTCCTGTAGCTTTGATAATCCTGAATTAAGTGTTGGACGGTGGTTTCTAAATAAACTGTTTTAAAGCAATACTTCTGAAAGTCACAATTTCCTTACATCTTTCTTAAAGGAAGTCAAAGTATCTATCAAAGGAGAATGAAATAAGTAAATATCAATCCTATTTTACCTGATTTATTGTCGTAGCAAAAAGCTATTCTTTATTTCTAAGCAAGCCAATACTTCCTATTTTTTAGATGCCAGTTCCTATTATTTCTATGGAAATCTCTTCAAAAAGGGTAAGTATTTTACACGTTTGAAATGTGATGATTGTGACTCAAATGTAAGGAAGTTGTAAACTGCATAGAGGTAGATGCATAGAGAGATAGGCAGATGTGCACCATCTATAATGAGATCTGGTCGGATACATGTAATCCTTCTGTAATATAATGCCTTTATATACTTCAATTCTAATGTTAAATATCCTTAGTTCACAATATCACACCTATCAAAGCAAGTAAATACCAATGTGTTTCATAAGTTGCTGTCATACTAATCACAGTAGGGATTAGCTTGGTGGATATGGCAATTCACAGAAAAGTTCTTTGTTGATAAATGCAGACAGACTTCAGCCCCATGAGGATATCAGTGCAAAAAGAGCCCTGCTGGCTCTCCCACATATTCAATGGCCCTGTAGGGCTGTTTGGCTCTGAGTCCTTTTGAGTTTCTGCAAATTTCTGCTGATATAAGCACCCAATTTATTAGTCTTGTGGGTAGATTCTCATCCATATCATATCATCATATCATCTCAGCATGGAGCCATTATAAACATCCGAGGACAGTTATATCTTAATGTTAAACATGTCCAACGATAATGTTAGACATCCGGTGCGATGTAGGTGCACAGAAACAGAGAAACACAAGTCACAAAGAATGAAAACTGCATTATTAGGAGGTGTGAGTGTGCCCCAAAAGGTTATTTGAGTCTTGATGTCTAATCAACTCTCATTCTTCCTGAAGGTAATGCAGAAAGTCAAAGTCCTCTGATGGTAATTCAGAGGAGGATTTGGGTCTAAGTATTTTGAATTGTTTGCTGCATCAATCTTTTCCCATGAAAAAAAGATGGTGAAAGCAGCTCTCGAGACTGGATTATCTAACACTGCATCTAAGTGATTATTTGGAGAAAGACTCGCTGTCTTTTCAGATTTTTGCCTTACCTTTAACTCTTAATGAATTGTCATGGTTAAAGGGTTGTGTTAGTAGAGTAAAAAGGAGATATTATAAAAATTGAAGTAGCATTCCTCCATTACATCCATATCCCAAGAGGGCTGCTGAGTCTACTAATTCAAGGTATATCTGGAAAATCTGGAAAGAACTGTAAAAAAGCCACCAAAGTAATCCAGTTGCTGAAGAACAAAACTTCTTGTGAGAAGTAAAAGTTGCCTAACTTTTTCAAGATACCAAAGAGAAGACAGAGAGAACAGGAGAGTTATATATATTTTACTGTGTGAAGTAACTTTCTACTGTGTGTATGAGGATTCTTAAACATTGTTGGTAAAGCAATATCAGATTAAATAACCAAGATCAGCTTGTTGAATGTAGATAAACATTGTTGAAATAGGATACAGTTTTCTGATACTGAAAAAAATTAAATGCTGGAATAAGCGTAATGTAATGGACATGGACATGGACAGGGTTGGCACCAAATGTTTACTCTTTAAAATCAGCAGAAATATAACTTAGTTGATCATATGTCAAAAATAAATGTACCTCGAGCATTTTTGCTGCTCTCTTTTGAACTTGGAGTTACTGAGCCTTTGGAGACCTCCTTGCTGCCTGTGTCTCCATATCCTTATGACACTGACCAGTCCTCACCAAGTCATGGTACAATAAAATATCACATTTCAGGGCTGAGCTAGTTATCTGCAGAGACTGGGAAAGAATGTTCTTTGATGTTCAGTTGGCTAGATATCAGATGCTTCTTTTCCCTCCTCTGATGTACCAAAACTTAGCGAAGTCTTTACCCCTGATAAAAGATGAAAGAGAAAATCACATCTCGTATGTCTCATTGAAAGTGTTGTTAATGTCTTCTGGGACAATCACGCTGCAGCCTTTGCAGACAAATTCCCCTCAAACAAGTATCCTAGGTTTTCTCTTCATTCCAGTTGGCAGATTGAGTTCCTGCTGGTATCATCTGGTTTATCTCACCAGAAAAATTCTTCAAGCATTGCTGTTACCAGCCTCTCCTAGTTTCTTCCCCTGGCATCTCTGATATTTAAGTTTCTGTGATCTAAAGAGATATGAGAGGGATGATAAGGAACAAGAATGGACTATCTGGATTAAAATTAATGTTTTGTGATAGCCTAAATGAGGTGTCAATATTTTCCTGCTTTAAGTAATTTTAAAATACCAGATTTTGAAAGCTTGGTTGAAGAGTAGGCATTATGGACTAAATTTGGGCCATTAGGATGAGCACAGTTTAGGAATCCTTCTTCTGACTGGTAAAACTGTGGAAGTGAGCTGTGCATAAGCAGTTTCTATTGTAGCACACAGTGCATATTTCTGTGTTCAGAAAATTTGCATTCATCAGCAACAAGACTTTTTCTCAAATTCCTGTAAATTCAAGCTATTCTCTTCTGAATTTATTGTGCCAGCGTCTGAAGAATTAGATTAATCATCTGTCTTTTGATTCGAAAAGGACATCTGTGAGAACTCAAATGATTCAAATAGTCAATACTAATGGTGAAAAACCTCACCCAAACTCTGCAAATAAATATTAAAGAAGTAGATAGTGACCAGTTAATTTGTAAGGAAAGTCTGCACAGCAACAGGGAAAAAATTAAATGTCTGTCTATCTATCTGTCTATCTATTTATCTATCTTATCGCCTGTGCAATGAGGTACTATAGAAATCATAGCACTACTGTGCATGGAAATATGTGACCATATTGTAAGTAGACATATCAAGAGTTTAAAGTTACTTGAAAACTCCCATTTTAAAATTGAGTTTGCTTATAACCCTTGCATATTTGAACTTCTTTGTTTAAAGTCTTTTATGTCAAGTTGGGATTTTTTTTGCAGATCAGTTAGGTGACAGACAAGTGTAAAGAGGGAGGCACTGGAAAATATCTCGAAAAAGAGAAAAGGAACATAAATCCTTGCCTATTCAAACACAAAGCCGAAACTTCAGAAGCAAGGAAACGCCAAAATAAACTTGTTAATTTTACCTTCTGTCTGCTTCCCTTTCCTCAGTAGGAGAGTTTAATCTGTAATCAGATATTTTCCTACAGAGTAATTCTGCCTCCCTCAGGTCACAGGCTGGATGCACAACCAAGCAAGCAACCACAATTCTAAAAATTTTAATAGCTGCATCCGGAAGAGAAGTTTTAGTGGACATTCTAGCAATCCTATCCTGTGTCCTTTCTGCAGCAACAGCTGTATGTGGGATCCGAGTCAGTCATAGCCCAAGTGAAGTTCCACCAGTGTGACATGTATGGCACTGCCTGCGCCGACTGCTGCCTTGCCCGGGATCCCTACTGCGCCTGGGATGGCATCTCCTGCTCCCGCTACTTCCCCACGGGAGTGCAGGCTAAGAGGTGAGAGCTGGCCTTTCTCTGGTGTGCTTTTTGCAAAATATCTGCATCAACTGTTTCTGCTGCAACACAAAGTACTTCATGTCTCAGCCTCACACATATAATTGAGCAGTGAACTGTCTGAAGAGCTGCTAATTTATCAGCATAACCTTAGGGGATTGCAAGGGGCCAGATTCACAGGATGGCATCAACTGGGGTGCCAGGAGTAGTTTTATGACTGAAGCTAAGTTGCTTCGTAATTATTTGCATTACACTGTGAAGCTTCATTTCCTTAAACATCTTTTCAAGTCTTTGCAACATCAGAGGCCTAGTCTGGTGGTATTTTACAGCAAGTATAACACACTCCAATATGTATATCACACTCCAGTATTACATACAACAGAATTTCTAAAAAAAAGCAAAGAAGAATCTTTGTTAATAGACATATACCTTCACCAGCCAAAATCAAACAAGAGTTTCTGCAAAAGCTAAATTTTGGCTTAGGTTTTCTGCGTTGCATTGAAAGGAAAAGTTACTCTCGAGGTCAGTTCAAAGCACAAACCTAATTCGTGTGCTTTAATTCTTCCTTATGGAGACTCTATCACCCTTCACTTATTGATGGTTCTTGACCTTCACTCTTTCATGCAGTGATTTCCCATACACCTATTATCCTCCCTTTCTTCTCAAACCCAGGTTCTGAAATTCAGCAGATCAAGTATCTAAACATGCATGTTTTAATCCAGACCTTTTCACAAAATTAGTCAGCTTTGCCACCTGGAGAGAGCAATTTCTTACCTGAGTCAGCAAAAATTTGATAATGTATAATTCAAATCCTTTCTGTAGCTTTTTTTGCAATTACTGGTTCTAAAAATATGTCCCTATTTATATTATATATATATATATATATATATATATATATATATATGTGCCAGGACTACAAGATTGAATTGAATAAATTCCAGAGAGAGTTTGGAAAACTGGTGGAGGTGGTTCAGTCCAAACCAAGCCATAGTATCCCAAATGTATTATTTTTTCTTAGGGAAAATCAGAAAGGTGGGGCTTTGTATTTATTTATTTTTCATCCTGCACATCTTGTCTTCCCATGAACCTGGATGCACTCAAACAAATGCAGGCTGACTATTGTCAGGCACAAGCAGCCATTTCTATAGATTTCTATAAAAGATAACTAATATAGTCGTGTTACCTGTGGTAACATCATTTTTTGGATGAGGCACCTTTAAAAGTACAAATGAAAAACACAGTCTTTGCTTCAGCATGATTAAGAATCTCTTGGATTTACTGCACTAAGGCATGGGTGAAACCAAGTAGGAAACCTACACTGCTTTTACAAGCAGGTTTGCATCATTTTCTTGGGCCTCTTGTGAATGGACCTAAAGGGAACAAGTGGGCTCTGGTTGTCTGCTCAGGGTGAGAAGAGCCTGGTTAAAATTATTAGACCTCAGATTAAGAAAGGTGAGTAGCTATATAGTGGGCCAGGAAGATTAATGTCCTACAGTATAAGTAGAAATTGGATTATCATAAAGATAAAGCATATGGATTACTCATCTAATGATGTAAAAGTCATTTGGGAAGGGGGAGGGTTTAAAAATTTCCCAGCAGCCTTTAACTCACTAGCTGCATCACCATTTATGTTGTGCAGGCCACTTGTTGTCTAAGAAATGATAAGAGAAACTCACTGAGGCCTGGGCTCTGTTGTACATGTTTCTCACCTAAGACAATTTCCAGAGCAGCAGCCTTTAAGTTCCCTGAAAATGCATTTATCCAGGGTGGAGTGATAGGGGCAGTGCCCCAGGCACCTTCCTGTGCCTTACCTCCCCAACATGCAGCAGGTCAGCCTCTAAAAGAAGAAAATACTGCTGCTATCTCCCTCCTTCTCTTAAGATAAGCACTGTAGCAGTGGAGAAGGGATTTGCACTCAATTGAATGCTCTTGAAGACTGCAAAACTTGTTTTACATATAGGAGCTTGGGGAACAGCCAGCAAGACTAACAGTGTTGAGAAGCATGCATGGCATTTGCTTTGTTCACTTTAAGTCACAGCTGAAGCTCAGAGCATTTTCAAATTTAAGACCTTACACTAACTGTGTGGTACTTGGAGAGGCAGGGAGGGGTGCTAGGGACATGTGTGTTGAAGTTGTTTCAAGTTGCTTCCTGTCAGGTACCAGGTGAAGAGTGCTACAGGAAAGGCAGGCTGCAGTAGAAAGCATAGAGTTTTCTGCTGTCAAGTGGCACTGAGCAGGTGGTGACCCTGCCATGGATTCCTTGGACTCCAAAATGAATTAATGCCACATCCCAGAACATCCATGTCTTAATCTGGCTTTGTCTCAGGGCTCCAGGTTTCTGCTCAAGCTGTGCATGGTAATACAAGTAATGTGAGTGCAAGGGGCATTGGAGAGCACTTGTTTCTCCTGTTCCTGACATCCCTTCCTTCTCTGGAGTCATTGAGTTGTGCCTTACATTGCAACACACTTGAGATGGCCTGAATGCCACCTCTATCAGTTCAAATGTGGCCCTCATGCTGTACATTCAGGTGGACTTTTGATTTGTAAGAGCAGTGCTGCTAGTGAGTAAGGGCATTACTCAGAGCTCTCTTTTTAATTCCAGTCCTACTGGTGAAGAGTTGCATTAGGGCAGGGATGCACAAAATGTCCTCCCCACTTTGATCCATCTATCTGCTTTAGATCCTGATGCCTCCAAGATATAACAAGTGTTTAGAGAAACATTAAATAGAAATCTGTAAACTAAGGCATGTAACAGATTTAGAGCGAAGTGAAGCATAAGTGCAAAACCTCTCTGCTTGGCATCTGGTATTAATTTTTCAAATTGTTAAAGTCTATAATTCCTTGTACATGCATAGCCTGGATAACTAATTAAGTGTGGGATTTAATTAAGGAAAAATAAAAACTAAGTTTGAAATCCCATATCTTGATGCTGGCAGCACAGCACACCACAATTCCATGGTAATTACAGGTGTGTGGCTCCTGCATACTGCAGATACCTCAGATGCCAGAAGGAATTTCTGTTGCATTCAAATTTCATGAAGTGCACTTGAGAAAGCAGAGGTCTGGGACTTAAATGTTTCAGTTCACTATTAGCTCTGCAATCTGAGTTAGGCAGGTTCAATTTTTATCTAAATAAGCACTAAATTCTGCAAGTGAGATTCTTTGCTGTTCCAGCTCACCATCCAGGCTGAAGAAAATCCGAAGTAATTTTAAAATGTTTTTGAGCTTGGGTAGGTCTAGTGTGATTCTTTAGCTAATTTTTGGAAGCTGACAGTCACTCCCCTGCCTCCTCTCCCTCTCTGGCTCCTTTCTCCATCACCCACTCCACCAGCAAGCATGGAGTCTACAGATTCACTTACGCAAACCACAGTGGTGCTTTTTCTTCCCAAGACTTTTTGACTTTGCCTCATATATTTCTGGGAAATAATAAAGAAAAATGAAAATGATGGTGATGGTGATGATGATGATGATGACTGTATTGCCTTCTTTCAGTTCATTTCTACCAGGTTCCTGAAAGCAGAGAGTTAAAGGTTGAAATCTAAATTCATTAAATTATTGGTTACAAAAGACACTTCCCTACATTCAGTGCATTTGTTAATCATTGAAAACTGTCCCTTACAGTAATTTACCTCAGGGATTGTCTGATACTCTGTTATTCACAGAATTCTAAGTAAAATAATTTCTAAGAAAAAAATTTAAAAATACCAGGCTTATGTCAGTATTTGTGAAATGAGTTTATCTCCCACCACCTCCCTCACTTTCAGCACCTCCCTCCATTTTTTCCTTCTATTAAAAAAAAATAGCAAGTGAAGTGAAGGCAGTGGTAATTGTATCTTCCCCAGTTGTCACAGTCACAACAGTAAAATTCCATCAAACAAACATTACTTTTTCTTTAATGATTCTGACAACTGGAGAAATAATCCTGTTTTACAGGACTAGGATTTTTTTAGGTCTACAATGATTTTAAGGAACTGAAGAGTAAATAGAAAATGCCTGCTACCTGTCCTGTTCCTGCTAGATAGGGCTGTTGGACCTGACAGCAGCAGGGTTGTCTTGTTTGTTTTTTTCAAGGCTAATGCATATCCTATAGTGTTTACATCTATTTGTGCAGGAGAATGTATTTTCTAAGTAATCTCCAAACACAGACTTGCACACCTGGTGACAGCATTTATCAGCACTGACACTACACATTGCAATCACAACTCCCAGGGCAGAATAAGGCCCAGCTGCTACCTCAGAATATCTGTTTTTCTTTAATAGGATGCAAGTATTGTTAGCATTTCTCCCTAAAAGCCCAGTGCAGCTCCCACTGAATTTACAGATTCTCCCGAAACAGCAATGGAAAAGCATTAGTTCTCTGAATATCACTGGAGGTTAAAGCTGTGCTCTTGGTCCACCAAAGAACATTGGATCAGGGGTCCATATGGGTGACAGAACTCAGAAAATAATCACTGACTGCTGTCAGGTTAGCAATAAAATGAGTAACATCCATGGAGAAGACCTTTAGATGGTGTAAATCTACGTGGTTTCAATAAATTGTATTTGTGCCAAATTAAAAGTCTGTCTCTTGGGTTCATATAGGACTGGAGAATAATATTATTTCAGTAGTAAATGCAAAGAATAACAGAAGTCTTTGGCTTTGCCTTTTTCTAATATAAATAATTTATACTGTACACATACCTACAGTGTAATATTTGCTGCACAGCATGTTTCTTCTGTTAATCTGTTATGTATGGCATTGGCAATGCTGTGTAGAATTATTCTTTATGCAAATATAGGAAAGGTATCCTTAGAAAAACTAAATTTAAGGTTGTTGGACATACTAACCTGACAAGAGAAAGCATTCCAATAGGCTCTTTTATTTCCCAAGTAAACAATCTTAATTTTATTTATCAGGACACTTAAAGAAAAAAAAAGGTGGTATAAAAGAGCAATTATTCTGGGAATGCACCATATCATGGTTTTCAATTTCTTTCTGTAAATGCATAGAAAAAACCCAAACCTCAAAAGTCAGAATTATTTTTCTTTCAAAAGCACTTGTATTATTTCCAGGTTGAAAACAGGACTCCCAGGTTCTGACCACAATTCTACCATCAGTTCACTTTCTAGGCATGGGCAAGTCACGAATGTGTCTGTTTCGCTGTTGAGAAAAATGAACTCAGTAACTGTCTGCTACAAAGGTGAAATAAAAGAAAGTATTCCCTCTGTGCTTTGAGATTCCCAAGTGAAAAAGAAATAGCATGAGAGTGAAGGATAAAAGAAATGCCATTCACATACGTGGGAAAATGTTCTAAATTAAAATAGGAAAATTTCCTTCTTTTCTGGAGAGAGAGAGAGAGAACCCAAAGACAGTGTAGAGGTGCCTTTGACTGAATGTTATCCAGTTGGTTCAAAGGATCTTGTTTTAGTATTTATAACTTCAGTGGAGTTATATATAACATGAACACATAATTGTGCCTTTTCTGCAGACAAGTGCATTTCTTTTTATCAGACACACAATTCCCAGTAGGCTGAGCAGAGACAAAATACTGATTTATAAACGAGTACTTCTCACAACAATGGTAAATTGCTAGCAATCAAGATTTAACTAAGGTTTTTAATGAATGCTAGCTTAGCATAAAGCCAACAACATGTAAGTTAAACGTGTTGTCTCAAATAATTCCATTTATTCCCCTCCAGACGTTTCCGCAGACAAGATGTTCGACACGGAAATGCAGCGCAGCAGTGCTTTGGCCAGCAGTTCATTGGTAATCTATTCTCACACCTACAAATTGCTCGTGAATGCCTGGAACAGCCAGCACAGAGTTTGCCAAGAGCAGCAGCCAGACCATGAGCTCACCTCCTTTTTCCACTGGCATGTTCCTATAAAGTTATAAGAGCTCTGGGATGAGCCCACCCCATACAGGTGTAAGAGTGACGGTCTCAGTGGCAGGTCAGGTGCATCCCATAATGTTCATGTCATCCTGCAGCATTGACATTGAGACTAAAGATGTGGATAATGCATCTCAACGGCTTCCAACAGAAATAAAAGCAGAAAGGTGGGGCAGGGATAAGAAACAACTGGGCTGCATCCTGAAATGTGTATGAAATAATTTCAGGATACTTAGAATTGAAGCACAGACATGGGCAATGACATGCCCAAACAAAAAATGTATATTTATGATCATTATCAAGTTTTCTCTTAGAAAAAAAAAAGTTAGAGTACTCTGTCTAATGCCGCTGTCCAAGCTTTGAAAAGTGCACAGGTATTGGGAATAACAAAACACAGAGAGAACCGTTGCCTGGAAATCCTCAGTATTTTGCAGGATAGCATACAATACATTTATAGAAAAAAAAACCAGCATAAAAGTTTCTTCTAGAAAGATAGCCACAGAAACTCTATTTTAAATATTAGAAATATATATATGTTACCAGAGAAAGCGTCATTAAAATTGAAGTCCATTGGAGGATATAGTATAATTTGGAAAAGTATATCCTAATATTAAATGCTAAGTGTTCCACAAGTTTGAAATACAGCAGAAAAATCACAATTATATAAAATAGTATATTTTTAGAGTATAAAGCTATTTGGTCTCAAGAATCTTTCTCACTATTATGGAAGAAGATGATTTCATTAATGAGGCAATTGTATTTACCCAGTGTAACAACTAGTTTATCCTCCTCCAGATGTTTTGTTGGATTGAAAACCAGGATAAAATTTTGGTTTAATTCATTCACTTTGTTTTTATTAGCAGTCTTAGGCCCAAAGTGTACATTCAGTGTACACATGTATAGCATGGATATGTATAATATTTGTTAGAGTATTTATTGTTCCATTCTGCAAAAAGTTATGTACTGTCATTAATATCCCTAAAAAAATTGAATTATTTATTATATTTAATCATGTTTTGAATCCTCCTGTTTCACTGAGTGAAAATGAAATTAACTATTCATAAGAACCAGGCACAAACAATTAGCAGTGTGAAAGGCTGAGATCTGTTTCTCTGTGTATAATCTTAGGTGAGTCACAGCACAATCTGGTCAGATGCTGTGAAAGTCTGGGATGAAGGGAAAATTCATTTAGCAGGTCAGGTCTTCATTAGACATTAATTTTTAGTCACTATCTGGTTGGATCTGCATTAAGCTTAACTCATAAAAGTAAACATACCCTGAACATGAAGTGTAACAAGTATTTGCAGTAACATATTTTTGAAACATTTCCCTTCCAGGTGAAGTCCTGGAGAAGACTGAGGAGAGACTGGTTTATGGGATAGAGTACAACAGCACCCTCCTGGAGTGCACCCCTCGGACCTTACAAGCAAAAGTAATTTGGTTTGTCCAGCGAGCACATGAAACTAAGAAGGAAGAGGTAAATATTCTTATGGACTAAATTTTTTTGCTAAAAGAGCCTGTGGTTAGGAATACTACATCTTCACTGAATTTCTGTGACCAGTTGCTGAAATGTATGTGGGTGTCAGGGAAAAATCACTGTGTTCATCTGGTCTCTTAATTAATAGACCTGAGAATTTCACCTGGTGTTTGCATTCAGCATCTTGAATGCAGATGTTGGAAATGTAGTGAAGCTTATTTGAGATCTCAAAACAAAGGAAAATCCAACACTTCTCTTGGTATGTTTCTGCAGGGGTGAAATGTGCGCATATTATTTCCAGTGTTAGTCTAGCTTAATAGCTATTCATGCTTTGCTGCCTTACCCATTTATTACAGAATTTTTTGGAAATGAGTATTGGTGGATTCTCTGCCGCTTTTACATATATTTTGCTGTTATGAAACTGCTTCATTACTGTCATTATATTTATTCCTCAATACCCCTCTGATACACATCAGTGTAGATATCACTACAGTGTAGATATGTCACTACAGGGCCTGGTAAAAAAGTTCCCATCTTTCTTAAAAGCTCCCTTTAAGTACTGAGTGGTCACAATATGGTCTTCCTGGAACCTCCTCTCCTCTCCTCTAGGCAGATTGTTCTCCATTTACAGCTCAATCTCTTCTCTACTTCAAGTAAATATTTTTGTTATAAAACCCCCCTGTGAATTAAAGGTCTGTGGATCTCTAATTTTCCTCTCAAAATTTAATATTACAGTCACGAAAGTACAGTTCAGAAATAATTGCACTAGTTTAATTTAATAGCAAAGGCCTGTGCTCTACAACTGCTTTTTTGTTTTTCAGGTGAAGACTGATGATAGAATAATAAAAATGGACCTTGGCCTTTTATTCCTGAAGCTGCATCGACTGGATGCAGGCACTTATTTTTGTCAGACAGTGGAGCACAGCATTGTTCACACTGTCAGGAAAATCACCCTGGAAATAGTCGAGGAAGAACGTGTAGATGAAATGTTCAATAAGGACTACGAGGAGGAGATGCCTCACAAAATGCCATGCCCAATGCAGAGCAGTATACCTCAGGCTTCCAAGCCATGGTATAAGGAATTTCTTCAACTGATAGGCTACAGCAACTTCCAGAGGGTGGAAGAATACTGTGAAAAAGTGTGGTGTACAGATAAGAAGAGAAAAAAGCTGAAAATGTCTCCATCCAAGTGGAAATATGCCAACCCTCAGGAGAAGAAGACAAGGATCAGGCCAGAGCATTACCGGTTGCCCAGGAACATAGCTGACTCTTGATGGACAAAATCCATCCACTGTTTCTGAGCAAAAATTATTTGGACTTAAGAGGGAGAAATCAGTCTTGATCTGAGTAAATTTCACAGGTTTATATATGTAAAATATTGGGACTGAAAACAAAAATGCTATGGTAAGTTATATTGTACACTCGTGATGACTGTTTAGAAGCATTTTAAACAAAATCTTCCCAACTATCTGGTTCTAAGGCAATCCAATCAGAGTTTTGCATTAGGGAGGACATGACAATCTTCAGACTCTGAGTGCTTGAATCAGTTTCCTGTGTGGATAGTGCTTGTGCTGTATATTGTTGCACATGATGGCATATTTAATAAATTCAAATAGCTAAAACATTCACAAGTGGATGAAAAGTATAACACATATCTTCTCTTTGTTTCACAAATTTCTCATGCTTCTGAAAGCAGCACGTCTTAAGATCTTATTCCTTTTGATTGTGACCTGTCTGAGTTTATCACTAAGAACGAGTTGTGTTAATACAGTGTACTGCTATTTCTAAAGAAAACGAAGGGAAATCCTATTTACTTCCCACCTTTTTTCCAGAATCAGTAATTTATGAAGCACAGTGTGCTCCCACAGCTAAATAATATTACCTAGTAAATTGATGTAAGTCACATGCATGCTGAGAACACAGGCAGAATGAAACTCATCGATTTGTCTACATAAGAAGTTGAAATAATGGTTTCGATAGAAAACGAGTCCATCTTGTGTCTGTACATTGCCTTAGTGGTGACACGAATTAAGGGATCGCCCTCTTGTGGCAAAAGAAAGAGAAACGCGATATTTAAATTTTCTGAAGAAATATGTATAAAAAGAAGTATTATCGAGATCCACAGCTGGTTTGCTTTCAGCAGAAACTTTTAGTCTCCATGTGCTAAACCCACAGATTTAAAAGGGAGTGTTGGAAGTAACTTATACTGGAAAGGCAGCATTTAAAATAAGTGATGCTTTATGTTGTTAATGTGTTTTTGGGGTAAAATGCAGTCATAAAAAATTAGTATGAAGATTAAAAACAAAACCAGAATCATACAGCTGTGTTTCTATAGTTTCAGGATCTCCTCCACATAAATCTTTTCTTGATGTGTGAACTCTGGTGAAAAGGGCTGCTTTTCTGCACTTTTGAGTGATACCAGCAAAGGAGATCAAAAGAACTAAGTCACTTAAAATCTAGATCTTTCAAGACATACTTTAAAAAAAAAAAAAAAAAAAAAAAGTATGTATATATACACACACACACACATATATATATATATATATATATATAGCTTTAAATACAAGAAACCAGATGCAGAAAATGCTGAAAAAATAGCATTTCACTATCTCAGAAATTTAAGATTACAAAATGAACTGGATTTTGGATATTTTAAATTGAAAATTAAAAAAAAAAAGTTCAACACAAATTAAACATAAACACAAATCACACATAAACACAAATGAGTCACAAATGAGTTAACTCCTAAAATAAGAACATTAAGCCAATAGGGGAAATAGCCAAGCTGATCCAGATTTTTATGCCATCAAGAAAATATACAAGGGATTCATCAGCTGCAAAGAGTTTCATGTTGAGCTTCAACTTCTAATCAAGGAGCAGTGGGAATTAACAGCCTGGGTAACAGAGATTTGTGGTTTACTGTGTTAACAAATGCAGCAATGAATGCTAACCCAGTGTTTTCCAAACCAGCTGTTTATGAGAGGAACTCACAGCTGCTGGCAGGAGCAGTGAGCTTTGCTGTGCTCCTCTGGGAGCAGGGAATGTCCTGGTGTTTGGAAAGAGCTCGTGGCACATTACCAAAGTATGGGCAAAACAGGGTTTCACCTGGTGTGGGTATAGCAAGAGATAAATCTCCATCAGCCTGTTCAGGGAATCTATGGATCTGAGGGTTTGCACTTCCTTTGGCTGCAGTATCACTAAGAGACAGGACCAGACACTCTGCACATCCTTGCAGGGAGTCATGCAGTTGGTAGCTTTGATAGAGGAGACTGGAGAAATGTGTGTTGCTGTGACAGTTTAATGAAATTAATTGCATTTAGGATCTCCTGTATGTTTACAGCTGTGTGGAAAGTGCCAGCACAGAAGGTTGTGGCAGAGAACACACACAGAACAAGCATCCCTGATCTATACCTAATCACCCTTACAAACTCACTGACATCCTTGGTGGAAAACTTCTAAAACACTACTAAAATTCTTTTCTGATGAATTATGGAGTTCACTTCTTTTATAGAGCAATGGGAGTTATTTTTTACTTTTTTATTCATTTGCAAGTATCTAGTGCTAAATGTATCATTAATAAACTTTTAGAAAGGACTTCTAGTATGTCAGCCTCATGGAACAAATGAAACTGTGTTTCTCTGAGATTTCAGGTGAAATCGTGATCTGGAAATCAGGATTCCTGATTTCATACGAAAGTGTGTATTTTTAGCTACCCATCCCTTCAGTGTTTGCAGGTGGAGAATTGGATTACCTCTTTATTTGCCTTTTAAAATTCAAATTTTTAGCTTACACCTTGCTCCTCTCATGGTTGCAATGCTTGTGAGAATTCAGAACTACAAGGTCTTGTTCAAAGAGTGCTCTGACATCTATGGAAGAAGAGAAAGAGTGACAATGTATTTTGGAAGGATATGCACAAATGTGCATTTAACACAATGTTATTTAAAATGCTTCTTTGTATATTTGGGGGCATTGTCTGCTTCTTTTCATTATGAGTTTGATGTATTTTGTATGTGCATGAAGTGGTCAAATTATAAATATAATTAATAATCATATTTGGCTGAAATAATCTGTATTTCTTATAATTTATTTTCCCCAGATGGTACGATTATCTGCAGCTCCCTAGTTATATATGGTTAATTACAGATGTCATTCACCATGTATTTCATGAGCAGAGATCACAGATCAAGACAGAAAAATGTTTATACAGAGTTGCCAAGTGGGAAATGTGGCACAGGGTAATGAGTAGATTGAGTCTATCTGCTTCATGAATGTATTTTGATAGCAAATGGTCTATTAAGCCCAGAAGATTCTAACTGATGGAAATGCACTGAGAGACAACAATTTGGATAAAGATTTGGACTCCACCCTGTGTCCTGATGAAGTGAAAGCCAGACCACTTGGACTAAACGCTTCTTTTGCTTTCTTCTTGCTCTTTTGTTGTCAGTGAGATTACTGTCACCTTACACAAACTGCTGTGCTCTCAGATTGCCTTGGGGCATCAAGACAGGAGAGTGCTAACCTGCTGTGAAATTCCTCACTTGTATATCTCAAAATAGGCTTTTAGGATACACACCACTGCTCTGTAGCATGAAACAGATCTCTTTATGTAGGCAAGCAAGAAAAATAATTGCCCTGAAGGGGAGTTATTCAGGTACCTGAATAGCACAGGTAACAGTCATATTTGAAGAAGTGCTTGAGTCAACACCATTTGCACAGTTGTAGAGTTTCTCTTGTTCTTATATTTTCTCATAATTTTTGAGGGTATGCTGGTTGTGGTGGTATAGAGTTAATTCTCTTCACAGTGGCTACTGTGGGGCAATGTTTTGGATTTGTGCTGAACACAGAATTGATAATACAGAGAGGGTTTTGGTTTTTTTTAATTTTCTGAGCAGGACTTACACAGAACCAAGGCCTTTGTTTTGCTTTTCATATAGCCAGGCTGGCAAGGGAGCTGGGGATGTCTGGGAGGTTGGGAGGAGACACAGCTGGGATAAGTGACCCAAATGAATACTCCAGACCCTTTGACATCATGGTCATTATATAAGCTGAGCGGAAGAAGGAGGTTGGGGGAATATTTGGAGTGATGGTGTTCTCAAATCACCGTTATGCCTGATGGGGCCCTGCTGTCCTGGGTATGGCTGGACACCTGCCGTTGTTTTACTTTGCTTGTGTGCATGGCTTTTGCTTTCTCTATTAAGCTGTCTTTACCTCAACCCACAAGTTTTCTCTCTTTTACCCTCCCAGTTCTCTCCCTGATCCTGCAGGTGGGGCAGTGAGTGCCTGTGTGGGGCTTGGATGCTAGCTGGGGCTTAACCCTGACAGGGGGAAACAAAATCAATTTTCTCCTAAATGTCAGTCAGTCAATTTTCCTCTATAAAAAGTCCAGTAATCTCCTTATTCTACCTTGGAGCACCGAGGCTGGAGTTATTTATGCAACTTTATGCCTCTGAGTCCAGAAGGCACAAATGCCTCTGAAAGCTGCACTGTCCAGATAAGAGACACTGAAAGTGAGCTTTTCTACAGTTGTAACCAAGCAGGATGCCTGCAGTTCCTATCAGCCCTGGAATCCTGTTCATTTCACCAAATTACTGTTTTTAATGGGGAATTCATGTCCAGCTGACATGAGTTTTTATTGTAAATGAAGCCATGATTGGCAAGATTTCCCTTTGGGTGATACTTATTTTTTATACTACCAATAAGAAGTTTTTTGTTTTGGTTTGGTTTTTTTTTTTAATTAACCTAATCCATTATTGTAATCACATTTCACAAAAGAGCTATGCTTATCTGAGAGAGGTATGGCTCTCATGTAATGTTGAACCAGGAAATACTTTGTTAAGCATTTGTGCACATGTGCTCATAATTTGCTGAAGTGAGAGGTTCAGGACAGAGCACAGTTGAGCAAACTTGAAGCATGGAACCCTTATCTGCCTCATTCCTAGATTTCTTGAGGCTCTTATCCCTATCTAGAAAGAGCACATTTAGTTGCAGGAGGAGAAGCCTGGAGCAATGAATGGTTTGGTGACTCTGAAGTCCTGTTTCGGGACACCTGTGGGCTAAAGAGCCATTGTGAGTAACTTGTTTCTGTAGATTTCCCTGGTGGCAACATACAGAAAACTCCATTGAAACAAAACATCTCTTTACTTGCAATGTCAGGTAATTCAACAGCAGAATTTCATGTCTTTGAAAGTGCTTTTACACATCTTTGTAAAGCTATGTTTTAAGAAGAATGGTCTAGGATTACATTTAATGTGGCTGCATTTGTAATATATAAATTATGAACTCTCATAATATCTTGAGTCAACCTGAGTTTCAGCATTTCCAATATACATACAAATAGCCTATGATGATTTTTTTCTCACTCTGAAGAATCACATTTGCCTAGTCCCCTCAACCTAGACTTCAAGCATGCATGTGAAAGCACATAATAATGTCAATAGTCTTTATCATCCTGAATGACAACAGGTGTGATTCACTGTCTTCTCCCTTCCCAATAACAAGAGGTGAAATTTGTAGACCAGTGGGCATGGTTCATGTACCATGAGCATTTTCTGCATTCTAATTTGCTAGGTGTATTAAAAAGTGCTATTAATCAGAACTTGAAGAATGCACTGTGGACCTTGTCATAATCAAGCTAGTGGAAATATTCCACCTGTAGCTTTAACTCAAGCATACAGATCACTAGTATTTAATTTACTTTTTTTCCTTCTGCTTAAATGTTTTACTTGATACAATATTACTTTTCAATCATTAAAATTAACATTTGATAGAGCTTTTTATTTTTGAAATTGGCTTAGCTTCACAGCAGCCACCAGAGGGATGAAAATACATTTTTGCATCCCTTAATCTCTTGTTTACAGAAGCAGAAAAGGCCTGTGGCCAGAGCTCCCCATGTCACAGTGCAGTGTCATGCTGCAGCAAAGCAGAATATTGCCAGGTGAGTGGGCAAGTTAAATCAACAGGGGAACCCCAGCTTGTGCTCCAAAAGCAGGGAGTAAAAAATCTTTGTACTAATCAATATTTTTTTTCAGGCAGGCAGCTTTGGTCTCTGGTACTATTACACTACCTCCTCAGTCACTCCTCTTATAGAGTGGAATCTTCTGAAAAAGGGTCAGAATAAAAAATCAGAGGTTAGTAAGTCTGTCAAGGAATATAAATCCTTTTTACAGTGATGCCCATTGATGGTCTTGTCAGACTGAGTCCAGGGTACAGCCCATGTTAATATTTAAAGCACAACAAAGAGACTGCTGCTTTGATTTTTGCTTTTTTGGGGTTTTTTTTTGGTGGGGGTTTTTTTTTTGTGGGTTTTTGGTTGGTTGGTTGGTTTTGGGTTTTGTTGGTGGGGAGAAGGGAGAATGTATCAGATTTTGATTGTTTATATGTTTGGGTATTGTTTTTATTCCTTTTCTCTTTGTAATTTTTGGTGAAAAAGAAATATAAATTTTTAGACTGTGATCTATCCTTTTAAGATGTGCTCATTAGGATGAGAGGATTCATCAGATTAACTCCACCACAATGCTTTCAGATAATCAGAAAAAAATATTTCAAGGTGATTTTTGTATCAAAATAAATGCTTCAAAACATCAGAGCTATCAATATATATAAAAATACAGTAACAACTTCTCAGCAATTTTGCCTTAGAGAACTAGTAAACAAAATCACTGAGGAGGGTGACATTGACAGCATTTAAAAAGGAAATATATATTGGGGAATATTTTTGTTCAGAGGGATTTTTTTTTAATGCACTGATCTCTCATAGGTTGTGTTTCATCAGAGACTAATTTTAGGAAAACATTATTATTTAGATTTGCTTAGAAACTTGGGAATTAAGTTTTAACATACTTTACACCACATTTCTGTGAAAAAGAGACATTCATAAACCTGAAATATAACTTTCAAGTAGTATCTGTCTTTCTGTCTTACTGCCTTTGAATCATCTTGGACAAGACCAGAGGTAGGATTTTTTTAATCTTCCGAAAACTATACTTTTTTTTTATTTTTTAATGTGCAATGACCTTTTAAGGGTGTGCACGTGAAAAAAAAATTAATTTAATCTCCAGTATATAAAATTATGACTCTCCCAGCCTTGAACATTACCCTGTGTGTTCTGTGATCTGTCTTTTTGACTGTTTTCCACACTTTCATGGCATTGTTTTATAAATTTCATTATATGTTGCACTTGGCACATGGAACTGTGAGCTGGCAGATGAATTTGGCTGCAAGTTATTAATATCAGTATGGGGTTAGTGTCTATAATGATACAAGAACAGTTCACCCACAGAAGCTTCTATAAAAGACATTGAATTTTGGTTTTTTTAATCATAGTTCCTGTGCTTGGGTTATTTTCCTATGCCTAGATTATGAAATGTGGAGAAATTTTTAATCACAAAGAGAATATACTCCAGAAAAGCAGAAACGTATTTTTGTTGCTAAAAAAGAGAAAAGTTTTCCATCCCACCCATCCTTTTCAAAGCATTTAAAATGCACAAAAGTGGCCTTTCTGGGCTCTCCTTGGTGCTTCCTGACCTTGGTCTGTGTCTTTGGAGGTGAATATAGGGTTAGTATGAACTGAAGGGTCATCAGCACTGCAATTTCACAAAGACCACAGGAAAAGAGAATCTATTAGCTTGGTGGAAGCTGCATATGAACATGGGCTGCTCTTTCAAAGGCTGCAGAATGATCACGGTTAGTCCTCATTCTATCCAGGCTGTAGGGGAAGTGGGTTTGATTCCCTTTCACTAGACATCAGGCTGTAAAACACTTTCAAAGGCAGGAGAGATGAAAAACAGATTGATCTCTTTCTTGTCTCATATTCAGTCCATCTTCTGCATAAGAATTAATGGTTTTCAGCCACATTAAAGCAATGCATCACATGAAAGAATTAGTCTATTTTTGTAGCCATAAACAAAAGCCATGCTGTGGGAAATCTCTTCTTACCTGAAATGGAACCTTCCTGCCATCAGCACAACAAAGGCTGTTCCCTCTCACAAGGTCTGGGCAGGCAAAGAGACCAAGTCCTGAATAATTAAGGCCATAGTCAAGGCAGTGATTTATGCAGCACAGATGGTGTGTCTTGCTCTAAAACACACTAGACTTTTACCCGAAAAAAGTAAAACCAAGCTGATGAATTTGAAATCAGTAGATATTTTGCAATAGAATTAAAGACTATTAATAAGATTAAATAATAAGACTAAAGTAATAGGACTAAAAATAATAAATACTAAAAATAATAAATAATAAGACTAAATAAATAATAAATGAATTAATAATAAATTAATAAATAATAAGACTAGAAATAAAGAAGAATAATTCTTCTTTATTTCTTTGGAGACAAACTTTTGTTTCTTTCATCAAGAAAGTTATTGTGAGAGACTGAAATGGTAATGACTCAAAACAATCACAGGGTGCTTTGCCGAGACCAGGTTTGCACTCCCTGAGGGGAAGGAGGTGAGTTTTTGGGTGTGTAATGGCAGAACGCTGGTCTGCATAAGGCAGGTGGGCTAAACAATTACCACCAGAGGTTACAAGCTGGGCTTTGAGGCCAATAAGAGGAAGATCCTGCAAGGTGGTTTTTCATCATGCCAATGGTCCTCCCCTACACAACTCACTCAGCTGTAAACCCACACACACATACCCTCCTCTCCTGGGGAAGGATTTGGGGATACCAAGATTGCCCAGTTCTAATGCAAGTACAGACAAACAAAATTATATATTAACTCCCAGGGACTACTGAATTAACAGAGGATTACTACACATGGTAGTCTGCCTGTAGACAGCTTCTGCTATCTCTGTTAGTACCTTGACATTTTCTTAGTCCTGCTATTTTTATTTGTCATCATTTTAAAATATTTTCAAATTATCTGCAAAACTAGTGTATAATTCGGGTTTTCTGAATGAAAACCTGCATTCTGTTCCCAGAAAATGAGGATTTTATGCTAGAATATTTCTTCTATGACTGTGTTCTCAAATCTCTTACTATCTCAATGTGGCCTTTCTTGCATCAGCAGTCTTTTGAGTTCCACTTAGTTCTGCAGTGAAGATTTTTCTTTAAAATTATTGTACTTTAAAATGTGATTTAGAAGCAAACACCATGCTAGGCACTTCACAGAAACCAGCTACAGACTTTCTTCTTAGCAGGGAGAGATTCTTTTTCAGATTAGAGATTTATCTTGAGGAACTTGAAACTGATCTATTAGCACACTTAGCATGGTTAGTATTATTAAAAAAGAAATATCAGCAGTGGATTAGATTTTCACAGCAATGTGTCTGCACAGGTACAAACACAAACTGTGAACTGGTTTTGGAAAAACTCACTGGGGATTCTCATATGCCTAAAATGTCTTTATTGAGTTTTGCTGAATGCTAATAGGTTGCATGCATAAATCATTTGGTGTTTAATTAGATTGCAGGGTTAAAATAAAACAACAAACACTTAAATATCTGTAGAACTATACAGAATAGGGATCTGGACAAACACATTCAGAAATAATTTGTTTACTGTGTCTTTTCTCCAACTTCTCATTCCTGAAGCACAGCTCAGTTCCTTTACACATACCTGAGATAATGGTGAAGATACAATTTTGCTGCTCAGCAAATAAGTAACATATGTCCTACTTCTTGAAAAGAATAAAAAATGACACTTTTGTTACCTGACATTGCAGACCAGGACAGCTGTAACACATAACACTCTCACACCAGCTACACACATCAGAAAGAGGGAACAAATGAATAGCATGATTTATCAAGTGTGCCACTTTAGTGAGAACTGAATTTTGACCCCATTTCATTCCATAACCATATTCTCATCCTGAGTTATTTTTGCCATCTAACTGCACTAGCCCAGGCCCCTCATTATTTTCCCTGAGTACCATTCTCAGCTGTGTCTGAACAGGGCTTTTGGGGGCTTGTAGGGGGAACCAGAGCTGGGAATTCATGAGCTGATACAGGTGGGCAAGAGGCACAGGAGGGGCAAAGGACAGTAGGAACAGAAAAAAAAACCCAGCATGAAATAATGTGTAAGATGAATTTCCTACTGCAAAAAGGATCTATTACCATTTTACATATTCATTTGCATTGGAAACATTTTTTTAGGAAAAACCACACATTTGTTTGAGAGCTGTTTAATTTCCAGAATTATTTCAATTGTGTTGCGCTCTGTTTATGGGTTAGGAACATATCTGAGGATATTTAGTCACATAAACATGTGCTATGTATATACAAAATACACCTCTTAGCAAATAGTGGTGTAGAAAATATATGTTTGCATAAATGTAAACCCTTCATAAAGACCAGAGCGGGGAATCCATTTATTCTGGTCCTGATTCTGATAACCAGGATGTATGTGGTGTTCCCTACGGTACAGACTAAGCCTAAGAAATTATAACTTCTCTAAATTAGAAGTATCTAACACTTGCATGAACTGGCCTGGCTGCTCTTAAGGCTGCATTAAGTGAGCCTTATAAATGCCTCCATAAATACATGAAAAACTCCAACACCTGGGTAAAGTTAAGTCCAGAAACTGAGAATTCAGAAAACCTTCTGACCTATGGCCCCTTTAGTCTCTATTGGTACAGCTAAAATGTAACAAACATGAATAAGAATCAGATTGAACAGCTTTCAACTAACTTTTTGTCTTACAAACACTGAAAACCCATATTTATATGTGTCAGAAATAGTCAAAATTTCTGAGCAATTAAACACAAATGAATGTGTCTCCAGCTTGAACTGTAAGTAGAGGATGACACAGATCTGAAAGGTTCAGGAATAGAACTTTATATATTTAAAATGCAAATTATCACAATTCTGGCTCAGTAACAGGACACAGGTCTGCCTTTCCTCCAACAGCTGAAAATCCAAAATGGGACACTTGTTCTGCCTGTTTTCATCTCCCCTCACCAAAATGCAAGATCCTCTGCTCTGATTCTTACACAGCCTGCTCCAAAATCTTTCTCTCTGACAATGGCCTGCAGACATCTCACCTCCACAGTGAAATAATTTATTGTCTTAAAGTTATTTACACTCTGTTCCTAGGGCACGAATAATAGTACTTGCAGCTGACAAACTCCAGGAGCCGCTGGAATCCACAGGGGATTTCACATTAAGTATTGTTTACTCTCTACTCTCACAACCAACCCAAATGTGTGCATGAAGATGTGTTTTGCAGTGCATAAAATGTGAAGCATGAATTGTGGGAGGGAAGGCAAGGCCCCAGCTGGCATTCTTATGGAGATGGAGAACTGTGAAATGAAGGTGTCAAAAGAACAAGCTATAGCTGTGTTCCTGCTGCCTCTATCAGATCTGTGCTTGAGAGGCTCAAGATTAACCAAAGACAGGATGGAGAGCTGGTCTATAAGTTAAAAAAACATATAGAGAGGAGAATTCTGATTCTAGAGTCCATTGAATGCAAAGCAGTCACAAGAGAGTGAGACAGCCTTTTAAAGAGTGCTGTAGAGGGGCTGGTGGTTGGCAGTTCCTGCAGATACCAGAGAGGTTCTTGATGGAAGATGTAGACGTTTGTCTGGAGGCTTTGGATCAGAATTCCTTGGACAGTGTTCTTCGAAATATTTCTAATTCTAAGCTCAGGGATATACAGGCAGGCAGGCAGGCAGAAGACAGAATCCCCTCATGTAAAAAGAAATTGTTTAAATTTAACAAAAATAAAAAAGTGAAAGCTCTTCACAGAACTATGGAATCTGAAGAAGAAAAGTTCTATTGTATAGCACTGAAGTTTTCTAAAGAAGTTTTAGAACTGAGCATAAATGGAGAAAAAAAAATTAAGGAAAAAAATTATTTGAGATAATTCATTCCTTAAGAGGATTATTAAAAGGAAAAAGATATAACAAAAGTGATCAAAATGTAGGCAATCAAGGAAAGAAATGCTAAAAGTTCTAAGCTAAAAATTCTGTTAAATGGGGAAATAAAAATAAGCAGCTGGATTTAGACTATCTGTATTAGTTTTATATGAAATTAGTTTTTTGTATAACACTTCTGTGTAATTATATTTTTACAAAATCCTGGAAGATGAAAATACCCAGTTTTGAATAATATGTATTTATGATAAATAATATACTTTTGTAAGACAAATATATATTTAATATGTCAGTTGGAAACTTGATAGAAAGAAAATAATCATTATGCTGTCTGTTATTTTAGTCCAATTATTTAGAGAGTGTACTGCACTTGTGAAGAGGAGGGGGGATTATGTTAAAAAAGGATAGTCAAGCCTTAGCTGTCACTTTATGTCACATAGTCTTCACAGATTGAAATTCCTGCTTGAATTAGGAAAAATGTAATAGTAGAGTTATACAAGGACCAAACTGTAAAAGGAGAACTATGCTCTGAAAATGATGAAAAATATTATTATATTTATGAAATAAAACATGAAATGTGTAAATCTTCAGTGAACCCTCTTCAATCAAAGTGAACATGGGGAGCATGATGTATAAACTGCAGTTTAAAGCTGCTACCATGTATTGGAGTATTTACAGCATACACAAGAGAACAAATAACTTTTACATCAGTAGCATCTTGGTTCAGGACAGAAGACTGAAATGGCAGTAACATTTGAGCAATTTCATTTTTGAGAAATGGGGGCCATACAGCAGTGAAATCTGATGACCCTTGGAGGTTACTCCTTCTTTAAAGGTGGAATCTGTACATATGGGATGAAGAAAGTTAGAACAAGATAAAATGAACTGCTGAACGGATGAAATACTTCCAAGCAAGGATTGGTTAAAAATGTCTTAATCGATGTTCAAATTTAAAAATATGCCACTAATCAGAAGGTGAGAAACAAAATGTATGAGAAACATACTCACACACACACAAAAAAACCCAACAAAAAAAAACCCCCTTAAGCTAGCTATGATGGTTAAACAGCAAAGAAAATAAGTAATAGGATCAAAAAGTCAACTTTCCAAAAGGGAGGCTTTGTAAAACAAAGGCATAGAAGAGGACAAAATGTCAAGTTAGATATAAAACTGCAATGAGGGAAGCTAGAATAGAATGAAAAAAAAACCAGAAAAATATTTTAAGGAGAAACTTGCTGTAGGCATGAAAACTAATAATGAATATTTTCAAATACATCAGAAGAAGGAAACCTGTTAGAGAATTTACAAGGCTGATAGATGATACCATTTTTAAAAAAAAGTACTCAAGCAGGATAAGAAAAACATCTAAATCAAATGAATTTTATGTGCTGTTCACTAAACAGGGGCTAGACAGTTTCCTAAACAAGGTTCATACATATTCCTTAGAGGATGAGATGAACAACTGTCCCAAATAGAATAGAATATTTCAGCTGGAAGGAATCTACAACAATCATCTTGTCCAGCAGCCTGACCAATACAGGGTTGAACAAAAGTTAAAGTGTGTTTCTAATGGCATTGTCCACTTGGCTCTTGGACACTGGCAAGCTTGGAACATTGACCACCCGTTGACCACTGCTACAGAAAGCCAGTTCCCGTCTTTGGTCACCCTCTCTGTAAAGAAATTACTCCTAATATCAAGTTTAAATCTGTTTTAGTTTGCAGTATAGATGTATTTATTCTATTACCACCTCCACAAGCTGTTAAAGCAGGTGGGGCATTAGCTGTTATCTCCGGCTATGACTCACCTCTGATAACTGTTAATGAGCAATCAAGAACCCTCTGCCTCACTCACGGATTTATCTTATCCTATTGTGAGATGCTCCACTCGGGAGGGAGGAGCCAAGCATTCCCACCTGGATATAACCTGGCCTTTGAACTGCCCAAGTTAGCCCTGTCTACTGGATTCCCAGAGGACAAGAGCAACCACTGGACCTTCAGGTGGAGACCAGCTCTTCCACAGGATCACTGCTTCAACCTAACTACTTCACTTGGACTGCTACCAGCACCTTGACTTACAGGGTGTCAGGTTGTATCTGACTCTGTCAGTGTTTTTCTTGTATTGCATTTATTTTTGGTTTTCCTATTCAATTATAATCCTGACTTACAATCTCCCACTGGTTTGTTTTCAAACTACTACACATATCCCTTGATGCAGCTTTGAACCATTCCCATGTGTGCTCTTCTTGGATACCAGGGAGCAGACATCAGTATCCCTTTATCCACTTCATGGTTTTGAGATTTTGTAAGAAATGGGTGAGAGAAAAAACAGCAATTTTCCAGGATTGGTTGGCATCCACCCAAAAATCCTTAAGAGACAGGAAAATGAAACTGATTAATTGATATTTTTTGCATATTTTAGGAAATCAAAGAGGTAACAATGCTAATGAAACCAACCTAATTTACAAGTATGGTTGTAGCATAGCCCATTTGAAAGGAATTTGTATTTGGAGAACAGTATACAAGATATTTAAATGTTATTATCTTTCATTTGGAAAAAAAAGTTCTGGTTTAATCTCTACACTTCACAATTTGAGTTTTCAAAATTGTTACTGGTTAAATTTAACACTTCTGTAAATGGAATTCTGGACCAAGATTTGTCATGGGAAGTAACAATGACCATGCAAAGTGAAAGTCCCTGTCTACCAATCATACAATTGAAAAGCTCACTTGCAATGAGTTTTACTTGGTAAAAAAAAAAAAAAAAAAAGAGGCCCAAAAAAACCCCCAAAGCTCTTTCTTTCTCATCTTCTAGAAGTTTAAAAAAAGAAAATAATGCTCTGAAACATTGAACTTTATCCCTTTTTTTAAACTCTGAAGTTACAAGAAGTCAAAATTCCATGTGTCAGATAAGAATCTTTTGCCTTTCAGTACAGTACTCCAAGCAAACAGATGTTGGGAAGATGAAGTGAGCAAACTGAAGTCTGTAATCTTACTTGTTTTTACCTTAACTGGGGGCTTTTCAATTTCCCAGGCTCTGCCAGTGAGCAGGTGCACAAGAAGCTGAGGAGGAAGCATGGCCAGGACAGCTGACCAGAACTGACCAAAGGGGTATTCCATACCATGGAATGTCATGCCCAGTCCAGAAACTGGGAGAAGTTGATCATGAGATGCCAGTCACTGTTTGGGGACAAGCTGAACATCAGTCAGTGCATGGTGAGCAATTGCATTGTGCATCACTTGTTTTTATTAGACTTTATTCTTTTCTCCCATTATTAGTATTGCAACACAGATATTATGTGTAAGTAACCATTTGAGGAAGATTATTCAAGGAAATACATCTACAGAGACATATAATAATATGTATAAATATTTAAATAAATTTATAAATATGGTTTTATATGTACAGTTATATAAAATACTTGAATGTATATATTTTTAGAGAGGGGTCTTAATAAATTTCCTCAGTGTGTCTGGAAAAAAAAAAATAATTCTTATGGATTACTCCAAAATATGTATTATTCTTATCAACCATTAAACAAAAAGCAAAGCAATGAACAGAACTGTCAGTAGTTTTAATAATCTGTGAAAAATGTACATTAGGTTGTATCTTCTGTGTGGAGGAGACCATGATAAATGGTGATTTAATTTTCTTTTTAATTAAAAAAATCCCAACACGCTGTGCATTGAAAGTTATAAATTGGATGTAAAATATCGGTTAGTCTACACTCCATTCCATTTTTTTTCAAAATATCTTGGAAGCTACTGTTCCATAAAAGGAAGCTTCACAGTGATCAATGTCCTGGAAGTCTTTTTAAAATTTATTTTACAATTGCTATCAAACAAGCAAGAAAGAACCCCAGAAGCTTGGTAATAAACTTGTGAAAATCAGCTGAAAAGTACTGATGCCTTTGCTTAGAATTAAGGTGGAAGGTGGGATTTCTGTTCCAAACCCTGGCTGGGGCTACAGGTGTGCAGAAATCCTCAGTGTGCAGCTGCTGAGGCATAGCTACATAGAGTCGTTATTAATAAATGGGAATGCTAAGATCCACGTGCAAGGATGTCACTTGATATGAAGACCATAAGTGCCCTGAATGAGGAAAAACTCTTCCTCCCCATGTGTAAGTCCATGCCTTGCAGATGAGGAACTGTGGCACTCATGTTCTGCAGAACATCTGACATCCATCTGATCATCTCTCAAAGAGCCTCTGGATCATGGAAAGATGCTGCTTTTGCCATGTCTCTTCCTCCTTTTTCTTTTTGCTGTTTAAAAGGATGAATATCTGAATCTCAGGCCTGGAAGTGCTCCAAATTCAAAAATCCAAATGAAGGTACTCTTGTGGGAAGGCAAAATTAAATCCATCTGTTATGGAGAGAGAAAAAAAAATTGAAAGTAAGTGTAGTCTGTCTTAGGTATAGAGGTACACCTTTTTGGTGTATAATGGTCTGTTCAGGGCTCTTGTCCTAGCAGGTCTTTGGGTCAAAGGAAAGAAAATTCCCTTTCAAATCCTCCAGTAATGCTGCAATAAAGGATAAACATTCACTGCCATCTCTCTCAGCAATTGGAAGGGAATCCATCTTAGTTTGAGTTCCTGAAGGTGCCAAGCTCCTTGTCAGACAGGCAGAGTCTATTCCCTCCATACAAACTGCAGGGAGACATACTTAATCCTGGAATTGGAAATCACTGCACCACTGATCATAGTGACAAACTTATTTCTCACTTCACTTATTTCTGTGCCTGGATGAGCTTAACTGGGCCAGATGAATTTTGCCAAACAAGTATTTGAAGCTTCTCCATCCAGGTCAAGGTAGGAAAAAACAAAAAATAATGATGAAAAAAGATGAGTTAAGAAGCTGTGCTGACATTCCTCATTATACTAATGAGCAGATTGGTCCCTTTTGCTGAGTTAGTCATTTCCCTTGGTGAGTGATGGAGAAGAGCAGTCTGCCATGTAGTAAAATAGGGGAAGCTATTCTGTGCTTTACAGATGCCTCATCTGACCCTTGAACAAGGACTACTTGCCAGCTCATCAACTCCCCAGTGTTGGGGACATTTTCTTATAAAAATGGAATAGATGGGGATTTCTTGACCAGTGTAACAATCCATCTACCTTTGTGGGGTGCAAGTCTTGGTGAAATGACTCATTTAGCATTTATTATGCACTCAGATACCAGACTACCAAGGAAATGAAAAAGCTTTTCTGTTGGAGATGTGTTCAAATAATACAATAGTACTGTAGTAAAGCATAAGCAACAACTAGAACAAACAAAATACTGAAAAACGTACAGTTCATTTGGTGCTCTGAATAAGGCAAGAATCCTATTGGAAGAGCTATGACTTCTTTTTGTTTCCCATTATAGGGAGTGTTTATACATTAAATGATCAAATTACAGCTACAAATATAATTAATTGTGATGTTTCTTATCTTTGGAATTATTTATTTGTTGGATTTTACTGTTCTGAATTAGTATTTTAATTAGTTTATGTACAACATGTGATCTAGTTCAACTGTCTATCTTTGCTAGAGGTGCCTTTCAGAACAGATTTTAAACCATTGATTTTTCAGATTGATGTGACTGCATTTTTTTTCACTGTGAGTTGCATCAATTGCTAATAATAATGATAATGAAATAATAACAGCAAAAATAGAATATAAATGTTAACACAAAAGATGTAAGAATAATTCAAAGTGTCTGTGGAGAATCTAGATGAACCTAAAATAACCATTTGACAGCCAGAGATTTATTTTTCCATAATTTTCTTCTACAGTCAGAGGGGAGAACAAGTCCTCTCTTTGATCTTGACAAACAGATTCTCATCCTCAGAATCAAGTTCAGGTGAGGATGGGAGAAATAGTTATAACAAAATCAGTTGTACAAGTGCTGTCTTTTATATACAAATGTTAAATTTTACATTAAAAATTAGAACAAATAAATATATAAAATACACAAGTGCTTGTTATTGAGCAAAATTTAACATTTGCATATGTGCACACTAATACTGTACTGCTCATCTTAATCTTCCTTCTGATTTTGTGGAGAGAAATGTTGGATCAGATTTGGAACAGAAATTTAGCAAAGTCAGTGTTGATTGGGAAATGCTTCAAAGTATTTATTTTATCAGTTCATTGCAAGACTTCTGATATGTCATTAATACTTTAAACACACAGAGGAAAAGTCAAAGTCACTCTTACTGAGAAAAAGGTTTAATGAAAAGCTTAAATACATATATATATAACATTTTAGCTGTTCCAGATAATTTGGAGATGTTTTCCAGAAAGGATCACTTTATCTCAAACATCCTTCATGACCTCTGAGCATTACTTAAGAAGTCAGCATGGGATAGTATTTTAAATTTTTATGCAGTTATTTTCTACATTAACTAATTAGTATTGAACTGTGGGATCTCAGTCCTGAATTCAGGTCCCTCTTATCTCCAATACAGATGGTTCAGTATGTAATTTTAAAAGATTTTCCTTTTTCTTTTTTTTTCTTTTCCTATTTTTTTTTCTTGCAGCTGCAAGCAGCACGTGGAAGAGAGCAGACTGAGAGGCAGCAGCAGGGGATGGGGATGTGCTGCCTTCATCAGCAGGGCAGTGGTCTCACCAAGCAAGACCTCAGGGGGGTTAGTGGCACAGGCTGGGGTTGGTAGCTGAGTCCAGATGACCAGAGAAGTCCATGGCAATGAAACAAGTCCAAGACCTGTCTGGGAAACCAATATTGAGGAGCAAATCCAAGGCAGGTTTGAAGTGCAACTCAAGCAAGGACCAGGACAGGTTCTGAACTTAAGTGCAGGTCCTGAGGAAAGGGCCAACAGACCTCTTTTTTAAACAAGCCAGCAAATTTACATGGCTGCTCCAGGTCAGAGCTGACCTCCAACATCACAGAGCAAACTCCTGCAGAGGCAGCTCTGCACTCAGGTCCCTGGCCCAGACCTTGTTATGCAGGTCACTGGCTCTAATGTGACAGCGTGTCATGATCTGTTATGTCCAGCACAGCCACACGCCACGTTAAAAGCCCTGCCAAGTAGCTGTGCATGCCATGTGAGCACAGAACAGCCCTGCAGCTGGGCAGGGTGAAAAGCTGATTTTTAATTCTTTTTTCTGTCCCCCGGCTGTAACCGTTTTTCTCACTCCAGCTGTGTTCGGCTGGTGAGTCATCCTCAGTGCTAAAGGTGTAGGAAGCACTCACAGAAACATAAGGAACAGACATTACACAGCTGAATTGTCAAAACTTCCGTGAGTCTCTCAGATTTTCGTGAAGCAAGAATCACAAGTCTCATATTTAATGCATGAAGGGAAATAACTTAAATTCCTTCTATGCAAAAGGCTTAGAATAAAAGTGTCACATACTGAAGAATCGTGATCTACAGCGAGGACCTATATAAAAAAGTTCTTACATCCATACAACAAGTGGAGTTGGTAGGACTAAGAAAATACAGCACCTCTTTGTGTTGGCAATGAGCCCTTGGAGCACTGAAATGTGTATCTGCTGTACTTGGCAATGGGCAGCAGAATCCTGACTGCACACACTTCAGAGACTCACTGGAAGTGAATAGATCTAGACTGCTAAGTCACTTTGGTACTTTTGAGATAAGAAGAGATAATAAATTTTTTTTTGGAAAAGAGCAAACATGAACCACCACATCATTCCTGATAGTTATTATTTGATATGTGTGGCTGCCTTTTCTTGTTCTGTGGCATCCGAGAAGTTTAGGGGCAGTATTTGTTAGAAAGAATAGTTATGTGTTGCTGATATCAAGACACAAATGGGGATTAAACCAAAACAGATGCCTAAAATGCCTCACACAGTCTGATAATGTTGAAATATTTATGCACAGTCTTCTGTTTATACCAGTGTAGAGGCCCATATGTAATGTTAAGCTTAACAGAGAAAAAGTACTCCTTTGTCTCACTTTAAAAAGATCCAAGCAATTAAACAATGCTGTTTCATTTTCCTCAAAAGAGGTCCTGCTTCTCATTCCAATCTTGAAAATCAAGGAGTGCAGTTTTCTGTAAGAGGAATCTACTTCTATTCCTGGAACATCCATGTTTACAACACTATATTTTAAGCAGTTGTTCCTACCTATAACAGGGAGTCTTGAAAATCTATAGGGTTATGATCTTTCTTGCATTATCTATGGTCACAAGAAGACAAAGTTGCTAAAACGTAGTTTAAAACCTTTGATGCAAGACTCTGTTACAGGTGATAACCCTATGGGAAGTGCTTGGTCATGAATACTGATTTTGTTTAAAACTTTTATCCCTGTATGATTGCTTTCTTCTGTCGTGAAAATCTGATAAACTTTTAAAAAATAACCTCATTTCAGGCATTCTGACACTTCTAACCCTTGAGCATCTTAAATATTTTAAAATCATATTAATTTTATTATGACAACATATGTTTTCATCTCAGTAACAACTCCTAAGCATTTCTTTCAGATGAGCACTGAGAACACCATTGTCTGCAGCAGCAGCAGTGTGCTCCCATTTCAGGAGGCAATGCCACAGCATTTAACACTGCAAATAGGAGTGTGGGGCAAGAAGCTATAAGCCATGCCTTCTTTCTGTGCCATTAAACTGCATTCATCATCATGTCATCACAGTATTTGCTTTCTTTTGCAGATTTGGTGAGCTACTCAGGTTATTTTACTCCTCTGATTTAATATTGATTTCTTCCATTCTGTTCTCTGTACTAGCCAGTTAATCATTAACTCTGTGTAAGAAGGAGGACCAATTATAAGTACAACAAAAATAATGAGAATTCTATCATGCAACTACTGTTAAAAATAAAAAGATGATTGTTTTAATAGTCTTCAGAAAACAAGGCATCATGAAATCCAGAGCAAAGAAGTGATGTTAAAAAAGTGAGAATCCTTCCAAAACATTTATTGAAAGCACACTTATAAGACAAATTCACTTTTCTAGACTGAAAACCCACAAATTTTAAAATTAAAGTTATATAGCAATTTATAGAATGATACAGTCTATTTCACTGGGTTACACAGACTATAGGTCAAATACAGCACCAGACTTCCATGGTTCTGCCTTCAGGTAGCAGACAGTATGTCCTAAGTTTCAGTTCCCTGGTTTGAAAGAGCCCTCAGGCATGTCAGGTAACTTCTGCTTCTGTGCCTTTCCACTCCTGCTCTGCACTCGAGCTGCATAGCTAGAAACCTGGAACTACAGACCGCAGACTGTAGCTACAAAGCCAAGTCACTGTGAAAACCTAGATTTACCTGTTTGGGTAACGAAAATGTCAGCCAGACGCTTTGCAGATATATCTCTCTTGCTATTTCAGTGATTGCAGAAGATTAAACAAATCTAGTTGTCGATACTAGCTGTGATTTTGCTGATAGCCAGGGAAAGGAAATCTCAGTGGTTGAAGCTGTTGCCCATTATCAGCTGAAATGCCTGACTCAATGCTTGCTCCTGATTCCTTCTAGTTGTGGGGCAAAATAGGCTGGTTTGTGCAGCTGTCAGAGAGCCTAAACACATCCTGTTTCATAAATGAGGGAGTGAAAAGAATGTAAAAAAGGCCAGAAAGGCAGCAAAGCTGTGAAGAGATAAGTTGCTAAGCTGCTATAAGTCGCTCTCAGTCACATACCCATCGCCTAAGAGTAAATGGTTGCTGTGTCACCTCTTCATAAAATTGCCACTGTTGGCTTTAAGAGCAGCATGAAGTGTAATGCATGATTTCTTGTTGCTCATTCTACTTATCAGGTTGTCATGGGACATTTCAGGCTATTTTTGGCCTCCTACTACCCATCACATTTTCAAGACAATGGGAAGACAATGTGATTTTCTGTTCTCATTCCCATTGTTATAATCCCAATGAAGTAATATTGTGCCATCCTCTGTTCTCATTAATAACCTTCCTAGAGAAACAGTATAATAGGAAAATACACCAGTCAGTAAAGCCTTCAGTGACAATTCAGCATTGTGATAACACATGCTGCAGTACAAGAAGAAACCTGTATATGCTCATTGTGAGGAAATGGAAGATGGAAAGAAGAGAATGGAGAACAAATTAACCCCTTCTCATAACCAAAGCTCATAAACGTCTGGAAGCTTCTCTGCCTCTATTAGCCATAAGATGTGTGACAGTACAGGACACAATCTCTATTGCTCCCCAGGGGATATTTTTCCCCTTTGTAGCAAAACAACCCATTAGGTAAACAGAGCTTTGTTGCCCATAGCAACAGAAAATTGCATGCCAGCAGGATAACAATGTATTTTAGCTTTGCTTATTTCTTTCAAAATTAAAAGTAAAGATCAGCAGGAAAACAGAAGTACAATTTAAATTAGGCCTTGCTTAATAAAGACTGGACAACTAAAACAAGGAAGAAAAGGATTCATCAACAGAAAAACAAAGAAAAATGAAGTTTAATTGTGTTTTATGAATGAAAAATAAAGTGTAATTGTGTCTTATTTACCTGCTGCTTACTTTATTACAGAAGTGATAGTCTGGCATTTATTTATTCACACACTGCCAGACAGCTTGACACAAAGAAGCTGATATTGTTCATATTATAGAATTATAGCATATCCTGGGATGTAAGGGACCTATGAGAGAGACCAGATTGTGGTCCTGCACTGAGGCTCTAGAGCAAACTGGAAAAGTTCAGGGAAAATAGATTTATTGCATCATGTGAAATACACATCTGGCTCAGGAAGATTCTAAAGATGTAAAAAGTTGGAGGGTAGAACACTATAAGGGAAAATAAAGCCATTCCATATTGATTTGTCCTGGGACTGGAGTCTGGAATCCATGTCACCAAACTTTCCATGGCTGCTCAGGTTACTTAGGACATGACTAGATTCAAGTGTGCATTATATATTAGATTTAAAATGAAAACATGCCTGCAAACTGTTGATGCACAATAGTATTAGCCCAGCCCACCTGAAATACAAGTACATGGTATACAGCCTGGGGATGAAGTGTTGTTAATCAAGATATCCCCAAAAATGCTGTATTCTTATTTTGCTGATAAAGTTTTTTTGTAATAATAATTGGATACATAGTTCTCATATCGAACAACTAGTAATGATCAACTAGTTGGTCAATAACTGACTTTTGAGAAACTTTCATGGTTTTATCTTGATAATTGTTTCTATTCTATGATAGTCTTCATTCTGTTAGCCTTCATTCTGTTATGTTTATTACTCGTAATAATGTATGGAATGGCAGTAGGTTAATGCCTTGAAACGCCTCTGCCCTTAGGAGTGTGGCTGCCAGAGAGCCTAATGAATAGTCAAACTGGGAAGTTTCCTTAATAAGACTTTTTGCACTAGAAAAGTTTAGTATTTGAAACCCATCTTCCAAGTTAGTTGCTAGCACACATCTTCCTTTTGGGAAGAGTGGATATAGGATTTGGGTACCCTGTAGATTTAATGAGGTGCTAGAATAAAAAGGAACAAGGCTGCAAGTTTTCTAACTGTGCTTTTACTTCCTTTATAAAAGGCTTTGGATAGCTTTCCTTTTGTCCTTATATCTTAATGGTTTCTCTTTTTTCTGAACAGTTTTTATTCCTTGGCTTTTAAATTTTTTTTAAGGAAAGATATGGATAACATTGCTTAAAATATGGCTAAAAAGAAAACACTACACTGAAAGAGAATAATGTGAGATTTTATCTAAAGAAGTGAATTGGGGATACTTTGTAATCGTCTAGTTTTCTTCAGTTTTCATTAGAGCTGAGTTATGAGGGTGGGGAATAAGCCCTGTAATTTTTTTAAAAGCTACCGACCTGGCTACATGGATGGTAGGTAGTGACACAAATTGAGATGTATTAGTGTTGCTATGGGGAGAGAGTCTCCAATAATTCATAAGTCATGAGGGAATTAGAGGCCATTTCTCATACTCTGTTTAGCAATAAGAGCAGGTTTGAGAACCTTTTGGTCTGTTTCTAAAAATAAATGAAAATAAATTCCAGAAAATTAGTAATAGAATACCTCTTGATTTGTTTTGGTTGTGAGAAACTCAGAGACCCTCTGATAAGTGTTCCAAGGACCACCATCTGCCATTTATAGATGTAAGCCCATGGAATCAAGTTATTTTAGACTGTAATTTTTTAATATTCTTTTGAAAGTGTGTATTTAGATCATATAACTGAAACAATGTGAAAATGTGATATTCAAAGCATTTTTTTAGAAAGCATGAAGCAAACATAGGTAGCTAATACTTAAATATTTTTGTATTTCAAACAATTAATTATTTTAAGGATAAATTCATGATTTCCCAGTACTTTACAATGCTTGAATGCCTGATTTAATTTTCACTGATTGCATATTGTAGTATAACTTCAAGAATCACATTTTTATATAAATGCTATTTCTCATTAATTAAAAATGTGCTTTCTGTGAATTTGCTGCAATAATAGTTAAAAAAATTGGTATTTCATTGCAGTATTTGCCAACGTGGAACCATGTCAGTGTGATTGGTGCAGGGAAATGGAGAGCCAAATTACCTGGGAGACTCTTTTTGGCTAAGAAATGCAAAAATCACACTTAGTGGAAAAATAAAATCCCCCAGACCTTCAGTTACCTCTAAACTGACTCCAGGGTGACTTTGGTCATGACCCACACGTGCTGTTGTGGTGATTTGACCCTGGCTGGATGCCAAGGGTCCACCAAAGCCATTCTGTCACTGTTTTCTTCAGCAGAGCAGGGGAGAAAAAAATATGACAAAAGGCTTGTGGGTTGAGGTGAGGGCAGGGAGAGATCATTCAGCAGTTATGGTCATGGGAAAAAACAGACTTGACTTGGGAAAACTAACTGAATTTCTTTTTCATCAAATTGGAACAGGAGAATGAGAAATAAAAACAAATCTTAAAAACACCTTCCACCTACCTGACCTTTCTCCCAAAGGCTTAACTCCACTCCCAATTGCTCTGCTATGTCCTCCTCAGCAGTGCAGGAGGAATGGAGGTTGTGGTCAGCTCATCATGTCTCTCCTCTCCTTCCTCCTCAGGGAAGGTCTGCCCACACTCTTCCCCTGCTCCAGCATGGGGTCTCTCCCACAGCAGACAGTCTTCCACACATTTCTTCAGCATTACTTCTTCCCATGGGCTGCAGTTCTTCACAAACTGCTCCAGGCTGGGTCCCCTGTGGGGACACAAGCTCTTAATGCCATCTAATGAATGCAGTCTCTTTCATGCATTTTGTTTTCTCTCCCAACTTTTTCCTGACTAATCTTATCACCATTTTTCCCGCTCTCAGTACTCCATTTACAGATCTTGCCAAACGACCGAAATACCTTTTTTTGTATATTCAAATGTTTACCTTTCTTAGACACCAAATATTTGGTTATACATAGAATCTGATTTAGTCTGCTTGTGAGTTCTTTCATATTAAGCATCACCTACAGAAGATTTTTGTAATCAAACCACTCCTCACCGAAAATGCAGGCTGATAACTCTTCTCTATACGTAACTGATTTGCCCCAGGGAAGTGAGGAAACAATTAGTGGCCATTAACTCAGTCACAGACAATTTACCTGCCAAAAGCTAGAATCAGGACTGGCACACAGAAATTTCTCATTGCTGGCCTTGTATCTAGTTCTGATCCAGACTGTGGGAGTTCTTGTGCTAAATAAAGTTTAGCTAAATAGAAACTGATAGAATGATTTTTTCCCAACCTTGTCCCTGTCCACAATATTCCATATATTCAGTGATACTTTTATTACTGAGTTATGCAGTGCAGTCCAACTATATTTTCCTGATTTTCTTAAGTAGAGCATTTCACTTGGTTGTGACTTATTTTTAAAAAGGCTGTATTCAAATATGATTAGAATTCAGAAGATATCTCTAAATTAATTTTTACATGACTTTTTTTTCACAGGCAAGAATTTTTCTGCATTCAAGCAGTAGTGCCAGATCAAAATCAATACCAATAAACACTCATGATTTCTCTGGACATGGCAGAAGTAGAACTGGTTTGGAGCCACTATGAACAAATTATAAACAAAGTATTTAACCAGGGATCAGGAAATAGCCGCTGTGATTTCAATGTGATTCTTTGAAGCCAGTAATCCTTCCTCTCCACTAAAAACAAATAGTATGGGTCAGCAAAGAAAAAGAACAAACTGAGTAATAGAAGAAATTATGGGGGGTTTTGCACTCTGGAAAGTGGAAAAAAACCACAAAGGTTGAAGTGTGTTGAACAGCAGGAAGAGATTGTGCAAAAGAACTAGGATCAGTTCCCAAATCATTAAATTGTGACAACTGTATATAAAATTACTAAAGTTTGACTTGCAATCTTTCTGAGATGGATTTTTCTCTCTCTTGGTTCTCTGTAATAATCATAATTTTTTGCCACAGTTATCAGTATTATTTTGACCGAAGGAGTTGATATGGTGTGATTAATACAGACACGGTACAGCTAACAGTCAAAAATGACCAGGCTTGCAAAACAGAGGTGAGCTGCAGAGCTGAAAGTGATTGATTGTAATGTCTGGGAAATGCAAAGGACCTATCATTTAGTATGTAGAGGCAGCCACATCTGAAATCTGGTAGAAATCTGGCAAGGAGAGAGTGTACACCTTAACCTTGTTAAGGGCTAGGACACTGTATTTCAAACACGGTTTTGTGTCACTTGGATGATCGAGAGCTTTTCTGGGTGTACTTAAATGCATTTTTAGTCAGCTTGAAGTTTCATGTTTTACTGGGCTGCAAGGCACTCCTGGGTTAACTGGATTCTTTGGTATAAAACATAAATGCTCTTGAATTTTAAAATGAAAACCAGCCCTGGATGAATGGATGCAGGTTAGCCTTGATCACCATATGATTATAGGACTGACAATGAAATAATCATACAATGACTAAATATCATATTGTGATGATTTATAGTTTTAATTATTGAGTCAAATCTACTCTGAACTCAGTCACTTGAAATCAAATCTCATGAAGCTGGTGGTTCTTCTTTCAATACTTTCAGCTAACCTTGAAGCACCCCCAAGGCCCCCAAATGTATTGTTGTATTTCATTTTACATTGGCACAGTTATGGCTGAGTCTTCCAAACACAGGTGAGGTGTTAGGATCTAGGAGGTTTTTAGTCTAACTATGGTCACAGGTTTATGGCAGGTCACAGGTTTCCTTCAAGCAACAATACAAGCAGTTAGTGGCATGCTCAGATAAACCCATTGCAAACACATACTATATAATTTTGTAAATTATCTACCTTTCTTCTGACAGTAGGAGGTCCAGTCCCAAGTTTCCAACTGCTAAATAATTCATATTAATTTCACTGTATGCTTATTTAAATTTGAAGCAGAAGCCCTTATTTAATCCTTCAGGTGTTGCAACTGCACAAAGCTATTCAGTATTACTTGATTAGGTAAGATGTGTAAAAGCAATGCCAAACACACAAGAGTCAAAAAATTAATCACAGAGAAAATATTATGAGCTGCTGCCCATTTGAAATAGCTGTGTTTCCAGGTTCTCCTGTGAATTATTAATTAACTTTTATTTCTTTCACTAGTGCTAGATGTGAGATTTTCTCTTCCCTTAATGACTTTTTTGCCTGCCTTTTGTATATTTTTTACACACAAATGTCATTAAGAAGAAACATGTTTTCATGTCTTCAACATATTTAATAAATGGTGCTGTTTAGCCTGAAGAAAAGGAGGTCCAGAGGGACCTTTTTGCTCTCTACAACTACCTGAAAGGAGGTTGTAGCCAGGTGGGGGTCAGCCCTGCTCCCAAGCAGTAGAACAAGAGGAAATGGCCTCAAGTTGCATCAGGGTGGGGTTTAGATGGAATATTAGAAAAAAATTTCTTCACCGAATTGGTTGTCAAGCATTGTATTGGGCTGCCCAAGGAAGTGACTGAGTTACCATCCCTGGAAGTATTTAAAGGATGTGTAGATGTGGCACCTGGGGACATGGTTTAGTGCTGGACTTGGCAGTGCTGGGTTAACGGTTGGAGTCAATGGTCTTAGAGGTCTGTTCCAACCTAAACAATTCTGTGACTCTATGACTGTCAGAAAGGCAAGGCATATAAAACCAGTTTGATGTGATACTCCTGATATACATAACTACCTGATCAATGGACACCAAACTCAGGTGGAAGTGTTGGATCATGCAACCTGACAAAGCTTTGGCTGTCCTAACTCCAAAAGTAAACATCAAATTTATAAAGCAGGTAGGTAGGCTCAGGACACTTACACTTGTCACCTCTGGTTGGAACTGCTGTTAATGTTAATTTATAACTCTCTGTGGTGCACCTATTATGCATTGTCCTGTTGTCAGTCCCTGTCTGGCTACACAGGCAGCCTACAGGAGTCTGAGCTCTGCAACATCTGGTGTCTGAAAAGAGATGGAGTCTGATGTCTTGAGCAGAGGATAGCTCTGAAATGTTATTCCATACAGGGTTGGGCAAAACTTGTATTTGTACACAGTGTTCTTCTGTTGCCTTGTAAATTCAGGGCATTTGAGAGTGATAGTATTAAAATTTTTCTCTTAAAAAGAACGGGTTAAGTTTGTTAAAATAAGTTGAAAATCCAAGATGTGTATATAGGGATTAGAAAGTGCAGAAACAGAATTATTACTATGCTATGAATTTAGAATTATTGGAGGTAGTAGTCAAGAATTTTTTTTCAGTTATTTCAATGGAGCAAGGCACTGTCCTCCAATGCTAATAAGCTCTTCACATAGTAGTGCCAATAGAAAACAGCATAGGGGATGTGAATATCAGTTAAGTGAAGAGATATAATGTAAAGCAAAATTTTTCAAATTCTCCCATCTCATTAGTACTAATTCTAAGCAAGTTCCTTAAGTAGAGGTTAACTCTCTTGAAAGATTAACCATCCTCTGCATTAGGCCTGGCTGTTTACCTCCTACCCAGTGTACCTCTGACAGGTACAGCACCCAGGTTACACCCTCTTTGCTGTTTTGTTTTGTTAAAAAAGCTGTACTGGAAACAACCAAGCCCATGAAGTTTATGTTCAGCAGTTAAAATGTCCTTGTTGTGAATGCCATTCTTCTAATCCAAGATTGTCACAGGAAAATATATGGGCTATTTTAACATTCTCAGGCTTTATACCTACAATAAAAAAGAGTTTGCTTCGCACAGAAATGGCACATCCACATCTCCCCATATTTCATTTCCTACTGCTAAGTATTTCCCAATTTACATATTAATACAGCCTAAAAAAGTTTACAAGATCATCAGGGAAAAATTCCACTAGATAGATGGTCACTGCAACATTGGTAACACAGTTCACCTGGGTATTTCTCTTATTCTGGTTCTAAATTTTGAAATAACAGTTTTAATGTCAAATACAGGACAGAGTTGTGAAGGCAGTCCAGAATCCAGGATCACCTTAGTGAGCTCCCAGAAGAACAAAATTATGCTTACACTATTTTTCAGTTTTGGGCCAAATATATATTGCAAAGTGGTCCTGTTTGCACACTGGGCTTTTGTCATACCCAATTATCTAAAAACAATGACGTTAGGGAAATTTTAAAATGAATATATTTTTCACTTAGAAAATTTCAAGTTATTGTGGTTAACTAGAATTCAAACCACTGTTTCAAAAAGTATCTGTTTTTTCATTATAGATGTTTGGAAATAAGGAAAGATATTGAATACCATTCATTTTGTGGGGAATTTATAAACCATTCCATTTGATTTTTAAAATGCACTGTTATTCTCAGTGAGAGTAGCAAAAGCAGGGTATATAGATGCTTTTTCTGTTTACAGCTTGTTTAGTAATTTCTTCTGTATTTCAAAACTATAACAGAGCTTAAAAGTTGCAGAAAAAGCAGTCTCTTTTGAAGGACAAACAAAACAAGCCACAGTGCATGATGTTGACAGGAACTTCTGGCCCAAGAAGCTAATGCAAACTTTCTCACACAGGCCTGATACCACCTGACAGAAACAGCCAGTTCACTGCAATATGGCCAAAATATTTGGATGGAAAACCAGTCACTCAAGCCTGTCCTTTTCCTGGTTTTGTTAAAGGTGTCACAGACATCATAATTTCTGGCAAAAATGAAAGACTGCAAAGAAGAGCCAAGTCACTCAACCTCTTTCAGAAACACAACACTCTCTCCTGGGGCATATTCTCCAGCAATGCCTAACTCAGAAGGATGGATTTCCTGTTTTTACTCTCAGTCCTTCCCTTTTCCATGCTGTGAAAGACAGGTGGGTCCCATGGATTGGATCAGACTTATTTAGACCTAATTTGCTGCTTCATTTCAGTCCATGGAAATCAACCAGATGAACGACATTTCTTTGGTCTGGTAAGTTCACCTTTTCTTGATATGTCAGAGTTGAAATACTCCCTTCTGGTAGGTTCACAGCAGCATTATTTCCACACACACACCTCTAGTTATCCCAAGCTCATTTCCCTCCCCTGTAGCATTGCCCTCATGTCACATTATTGTGATTCAGTTCATACGCAGGCAAGTGTTACACTGAGAGTGACTCAGCAGCAATATTGAGATTATTCACTTTTTTGAACGTCTGCAAGACAGGTGTCTATGGAACAACAGCACAGAGAAAAATACATTACTTGTGTCACTAGGATGATGGGAGCTGGAGCTCCAATTTATAGTAAAGTGTTGCTGCACACATTTGCATCTGTTTTTCATATTTTAATGTGACCAAAGCTCCCTGTGTTGACTGTCAGTGTGTGTGTCTGTGTCTGTGTGGGTCTGTGCATGGTGTAAATGCTTTGCGCAGACCATGGGGTTATTTCATGGTGTTTGCATCATGAAAACCACAGACCTTGCAAGTGCCAAAGTCAGGCCCCTGACATCACTTTTATGACTATATAATCCTCTGTCCATGAGACTAGAAAAAATCTGACAGGGACAGCAATAAAAATTGACTTCTAATCTGTTAGTCTACTACCATTTTTCCATGTGACTTTGGGCATTTCTGTCTTCCTCATAATTTCTTTCATTAGCTTTTCAGGACAGCACTTTCCCTTTCTATGCAGTGGATAATCTGAGTGGGGTGCTGCCCTCAGCTTTAGCCTTTAAGTTCTGCCATAGAACAAAGACCCGTAATAAATATATTTACGGTCCTTTCCATTAAGATGCCTTTTGTGAAATCCATTTGATGGAATTGTTTCAGAATTACCTCACAGTGAAACTCCAGGGCTTTAAGAGATGGAAGCCAGCTGACATACAAGTGTGTTCCTAAAAATTTATTTTAAAAATAAAGGCACTTTGACTGCCTTCACACATTTCCCTTTACTATTCTCACTAATTAATGCTTTCAGTGCAGATAACAGCTACAATTAAAAGTTGTTTTAGTATCTAAAATCAAAACAATAATCTAGGATTGAAATGAGAACTCCTCAAAGAAAAAAAAAAAAGACTCATCTATAAAATCATCTTATTTGTTTTTGTGGAGTTTTGTGGAGGAGGGAAAAGCAGGGATTTTTTCTTGTTCTTGAAGTGACAAAAAATATATGAAACTAGAATTAGAATCACACTAATGTTAGGTGTAGTGAAGGCACTGGTACATAATTCATCACTCCACTAATGCATTCTAGCAGAGGATTATTTCACATGCATGGCAGGATGTGTCAGACCCTTTGATTTAGAGTCTTCTCTTACAAACTCCATTTTCAAAGAAGTGCAAGAGGGTAATGCTTCCTCCCCCATAATCACGAATAAATCCACATTGAGAAATCTGACTTAAATTATACTTACAGCTCCTGACACATAAAAGCAATCTGATTCAGAAAAAAAAAAAAGTGAATTCATGTTTGTATCCTCCTGAAGATGGTGAGGTTTGGGAGAACAAAATGTCACCACCTCCCAAGTAGTGACTCAGGACTCAAAGTAACTTTATTAGACGCTTCTGTGTCAGGGGATGTCCTGGGACAGATGAAAAGTTGCCTGGAAAATTCTCTCTGTGGCATGAAAAAAGATAACATCAGATAGCAAAAGCAACTAAATGTTAAGGTCCATTAGCCTCCACCTTCTAATTGATGTAGCTGTCTGTGTACTTGAACAGTCTCTTAAATATGTTAATTTGACCTTGTGTTCTCTTACCTGAGATCATCAACTACTTCATAGTTCATTTAAAGAAAAAAATTATCATTCTGATGTTTCTGGCATTGTGATTTTTTTGTAATGTAATTAGGCCTATAACAACAGGTGAGAAAGGTGATGTAATTGAAGGCCACTCCAGGAACACATGATGGCAGTTTTTCTTTACGTTTTGGATTGTTTGGGAGACTGCAGTGTCTCCAGTAATAGAAAGTGGTTCATGTTGAGCCTCTAGCAATATTCTAAATGATTGACTACACCCAAGGAATATCAGGTGCAGATCAAGCAAATCTTATCCACAAGCTATACATTAACTAAGTTCTTTAAACCAAAAACGTACATTTGAGAAAATCTGGCAAATCTGCTCCTTATTATTCTTGTTGAGATATCATAGTGTGGGTCTTTATATATTGTAGTATTCTACCTCCTATTCTGATATTGGAAAATTAGTTAAGTAACAGTTTTTCTAAAAGAAATAAAATTCCCTGTCAGTAAGTCTACCTAACAAAAAAAAAATTGGGTTGACAATGTATGTCATTTACTTTCACTGTGTCTCCTGAACTGCAGTATTCAATTTAACTCTTAAGGATTTTCATTGCTTTTCCTATATTTATGACTTGAGCTGTGCATGCAACTGTTCTATTCCCCACACATCCATCAACTGATCAATAATCAAACTCCATGCACCAAAGTTGTCTAAATACACAAAAAGTAGTCATTCTAGGGTTTCTGATGTTTCAATTTTTATAATTAATCCACACCAGGAAAATTGGAAAAATGAAAATAGACTTAGCAAAGTGTGCCCATAAGCAGTTTATCTAATTCTTGTTAAATTGTTAGTGATTAGATTAGTTAAAAAAATGCTGACCATGAGAAAACCTTCAGTCACCCCTTAACTGGCAGTTAAATCAGACAGTTTATTTCCTTCATCTCCAGCACAGATGGTGGTGAACTGTTTTCTCTCCAGCAGTTATATGGAGGATGGAAGATGACAAAGTTCCCAATGTACAAAGATGGAAGATGACAAAGTTCCCAAAGTTCTTTTATCTAAGAAACAAAGTTGTTTCTTAGATAAAAGAGTGAGAATAGTTAACCCTTTCTTCCCTGATGCAGAAAATATACTTGTTTGATTCAATTATAAAGCACTTTAAGACTACATTCAAAGCATACTGGTTTAAAGCCTGGCTTTCCTTTTGTACTTGAAAGTTTATGATTTAGTCTGTGGAAGTGTGTAAGGCAGCATGATTTAATAATCTTCTCTAATCTTGAAAGCTGTCTGTATGAAAGATGATTTGAGTAAAGAGAAGCTATTCCTTGCATTTTGATTGGATTTTCAGACTGAGTCAAATTAGTCCTTCAAGGTTCTGGAAACTCTTATTTTGTAGGATATATGTCTCTCATGTTCTCCTCAGGAACTTTGGACATGATGGCTAAAATCTTTGGGACCACATAGGTTTAATCATTTTAATCTTAAAATTTTAGTCTCTTTACATCTGTCTTTAAGAGCTCCCAGATTTTATGTCTCCTCTTTTCATTTCTCTTTGACAAGCATCTGGAAGTTTTTGCAAGCCAAGTGCACATTCTGTATCTATAACATTAGAAGCTGAGATTCTCCATCTTGCTCTAGTTTTTAATTCCCACTCCCACTTTCCTCTTTTCACATTTTGTAACCAATTACAATAATCATAATTACCATGGCCTATCCTGCATAGCATCAATTTACATTTTGTCTAAGAACAACCATACAAAAGATGTAAATGTCCTGAAAGCAGATCAAAGCTCATTCTTCCATTGCAGAATGGTTAAAATTAATCAGGAAACAAGACTTACAAATTGTACTGTGGGGCTGAATTAAACTCAGAAAAGAAATTTTGGATTGAGGCTGGCCATCTGTTCTTAAGTCATTGGAAAAAAATGCCAGGTGACTTAAGGACAACATTTTCAGCCTGAATTAACTTCCTTGGGCTCTTGCAGCTTCAAGACTGTAAGTTAAGGTACCTAGACTAATTGTATATATTTTGTACCACTTCTCCTTATTACTTATTTTTATTGTCCCAAAATAGTGAATATGTTTGTGGGTACTCAGTAGCTAAAATTATTAGCCCCAATGATATTCAGTTTGATAAACATAGCCTGGCAGATAATCACAGGAATGATTTAATAATTTTTTGGGAGTTATTTTTAGCTATGAACTACACTCTGGGGAGGAAGAGGGGATATTTAGTGATTACTAGGAATTTCTGCAACCAGTTGAGATTCCTCAATTTCAGTGACTGCAATTAGGACATGACCGATATGAAAGAGAAAAAATTATTTTGTTAATTCTAAAGAAATTTAATGAAAAGTAGTAGTAAGAATTAAAAGACATAAATTGAATAAAAGGAGGGGACAGGTAAAATATAGTTTATATTAATTTCAACTCTCTCACAACTGTTTAAAGCTGGAGCTCGGTATCCAAGGAACCCTTTCTGATCCTGAAACAAATATATAAGAAAACTGATCAGATCCACTGTGCCAGCTCATGAATATTGTTGTAGAAGTCTGCTGAACACCTGAGTACATATACAACTTATTTTTTCTCCTAATTTCTGTTATATAAAATTGTCCTTCCTTGTTAGATTAAATACCTTAATGTTAAACTAACAACTATTTTAGAATAATGTTTCAGTAGATTTTTCATAAGAATGACTGTTCTGATATCCTGTTTCCTCTGGTGGTCACAAGCAGATGTCCAGGAAAGAGTGTAAGAACAAAGGCAGCATCTTTTGAATACCTCAATCTTCCATTTTTACTTTAATTGATGCTTGACACCCTTTTCCTAAACTTTTGACCAACCCTGTTACAATTTCTTATTTTCCTTACCATCTTCTAAATGTGCTCATAGAAAATTAGATCACTTCACTCACACATTTGAAGTCCAGTTTCAAAACATTATCTTTGAAGCTGTCTTTGAGGTTTTTGGTGGGGCTTAAGAATAATGTATTTGGGTTAATTTCTTCAAGGCATTGTCTTTTTGGGTTTCTTAAATTTCTTTACAATAAATACAGTTTGAGTTTATGCTGAGTTTATGAGTTTATGAGTCCAAGTTGTGACTCTTTATTAGACTACTCTTAATGGATAAGCTATTGAGTTACCTTTTCTTGCCAAATGATTTCCGCATTAATGTTATTGGATACTGAGGGTACAGGACTTGAGCATGAACAAGCAAAAAAGAGCTTACTAATGCAATCCTACAAATGGAGAGGCAAAGTATGTTGGCTAGTACAAATAATCTTTCAATGTTAGTTTTAAATGACTCAAATTAATTCTCCTCCTCACTGTTTGCATTCTGATTCTGCTAGCAGGTAAGTTCTGCAATTATCCTACTTTATTAGGATAATTAGTGTGTTAGTGTGTTAGTGGGTGTGTGAAAAGTGTACTCTATATCTGCAAATAGTCACACTCCATTTGGCTACAAAATGGGCAAAAGAAAGATATGCCTCGTGGTCTGTGGCCAATTTACACAGCTTGAAAATTGGAACATTATTTACGAACACCTACTTGTAACAATTCCAGTTACAGGATGACAATTATTGCCATGCTCTGGCTGGGGTTCTGCAAGTGCTAATTCAGATGCATATGGACAGGTCAGTTGTTTTAAGTTCATTTGAGCAGTGTACTGGTGCCACTAAAGGAGGCTGGTCAGAGCTCAGCAGCCTTGGAGGACATTTACTTGAGCTGCAAACATCAGTGACCAAATGCCATCTCCTCAGATCTTTGCTTTGCCAGGGGCTCTTCAGCCATGGAGCTCTGCCAGAGAGGCTTCAACAGATGTTTCAAGCAGCTGGGAGATTTACTGTCTTCTCTCTCCTCTGTCACTACCTCCCTGACGACCTGTGAGGAAAATACTAGTGTGGAGACTATAACGAGGGGTGACTAACGAGAGAGAGACTGTCAGGGTGTGTGTCAGGGCCAGCACAGCCTCTGCTCTTTGGCCTCTCCGAGCTCCATCCTGCAGTGCCACAGCCATGGCAATGCATGGCTCTGGGTCTCAGGGTCTGGATTTGACCCTAACCCACCAGCTGGTGTCCCAGGCAATCTGCATCTCTAGGTAGGAGCCTGGTGCCAGAGGCTGTGGCTGTCCCCACATGCCCTGCCCTGCCCAGGCTGAGGCATCAAGCCCTGCTGACCCAGGAGCCCCCAAAATTCCTGGCCCCCAGCCCAGGGAGCTGCCATCTCCCCAGCATCCCATCAGATTCACTGGAAATCTCGACTTTGTCTTTGAAACTTCAAGAGTTGCGATCTTAATACTCAAATAGAATAAAACCACACTTTTTTAAATTCAAGAAGGTAAGATGCAACTCAATGAAAAGTACAAATATTCGCTTAATAACTTCCTTACTGTAAATATAGTGGAAGTAGACATTTGTAGAAATAAGATCCATGCAGCTCATTTGTTCCAGTTTTGATATCTTATCCATTATTCAGGATGAGTATACTGATTGAAAAATCAATATATATGAACATATTCATCTTCCAGCCTGATGCATAGGGTCTAAGACAATAGCTACAGTGCTATCTGTGCTAATGTACAAGATCATTTGAGTCAGCCACACAAAATCTGAGCTATCTTTAGGCTCTCACCAGTAGGAGAATTTGGTTTAGTCCCAAGGGGAATGGACATTATATTCTTGTTCACTTACAAGCAAGTAAATATTTTTCCATCGTCCTGATTAGAAACTCCTCTCAAAGAGATAGATTGTAAAAATGAAAAGCATTTTCAGTTTCCAGACAGCAATTATGTGTTTTTTTGTTACATGTACTATTGATTTTCAATCCTGAATACTCGTTATTGACACTCAACATACACACTCACTATTTTTTACATGTCCACTTTATTGCACACAGTGACCTCCAGCTGAAGGCTGGCGATAAAATAGTGGAAATGCGCCTATTGAGCAGGAGAGAAGATTTTCTCAACTTGAAGACTGCATGTCATATTAAATTCCTAATCAGATATTTTATGATGACGAATAAATAAAATGCTGATCATGAAAATTGTCAGGAATTTAGGCATACAAGCTGGTTAACAAAAATTATGTGTAACCAAAGAAATATGATTTTTGCCATAACCAGTGAGAGATTTGAAATGGTGTGGTGTTGCAGGCTGTCAGAACATGTCTGTCTGTCTTGTTTCAGCTGAGTTTTGTGTTCATCTGGTGGCAAAGTAACTAGTGCTTCACATTTGTATGAGCTGAAGCTTTCTGAACACCAAGAAAGGCAAATGTCAGGCAAACTCGGAGGCACTGCCTTGCAAGAAGCAGTCCTTGATATCAGCTGAGGCTGGGGGAGACAACTTTTTGACTTCAGCAGGGAGAAAGTGAAAAGGAGTCAAATTACAATAAGAAAACATTTAAATATAACTCAAAGTGGACTCCAAGAAAAAAAGAGGAAGAAACTCTCAACCGCTGTGAACATCACAGTGACAAAGGGAGGTGAGGTTCAGACTTAAAATTAGGAAACATTTCTTATGGAGAGGTGGTCAAACACTGGGACAAGGTTCCTGGAGAGGTGTTCAATGCCTCAAGCTTGTCTGTGTTCAAGACACAATGCCCTTAATAATACCCTTTAGCTTTTGGTCTGCCCTGAAATAGTCAGGCAGCTGGACTGGATGATCACTGAGCATCCCTTCCTATGCAAATATTCTATGTTATGCAATTTGATTAGATTCCTACTTCAATTCATCATAACTGACAAACAAAAGCTGACTGCTCAGCACAGCTATTACCCCAACTCCTGCTTGAAGAAAACTACAACTGTCAACCTTAAGACAAGAGGAACATTGGATGATAATGTGAGAGAAAAGAGAGGACTATAGGGTATGGGAAGAGGTATTTCTGTGATGATTTTAACTGTATTGTTAATATGAATTGCTGTTTCAATTAGATAACTTAGAAGATCAGACTGTTAGAAAATTAATTTAAATTATATAATTTATTAGTTGTTATTCTTCTTAGAAAATTATTATATTCTTGTTCTTATTTGTAATTATTCTTCATGTTTTAGTTCTATATATGCAGTGTATCTCTCTTTCCATAACACTTTGTATAACACAAACCATACCTTGAAATTCAGTCTCAGAACCAAGCTGAGATATGGCTGTAAAACTTAGCTGTATTTGTTTATAGGATGTTGAATTGCTGCTCCCATAAATATATTTTGAAATGGCAACGCTTGTAACCAGCATATTGCTGCTAGGCTGGGCTATTACTCAGTCAGTTTTCTTGTCCCTAACACATGCAGAGAACACCCACAGCTACATACGAAGTACACTTGTTAAATACAATATCGTGAGGAATGAGGAAGTGACATGCTAGCACTTGTCCTTTTACTCATTCTCAGGATGGCAAATAGGGTGGGATGACTGAGTGGGTTAGGCCATTTACCCATCTGTCTTTGTTTTGCAGGTCTTAATGTTGTAACACAGCAATTGTATTTCTCTGACATATTTATTTTATCTAGATGTTCTCTTGTCCTTTTTTAAGTCCAACTCTTGGAAGCCCTGGGCACTCATTTTATTCTTCAAGATAAAGGTCTTCTTTAGAATACATTATTGTTCACCACCACAAGGGGACTGTCTTTGCTCCACCCTTCCCAGATTTCCCTATTTTAGGCTTCATGTTACCTACTAAGGCAATAATAGTGAATTTTGTGGCACTTAAATCCCTCCAGGAACAGATTAAGGAACATTAGTTATTTTACTCGGAGATATAAATCAAAGCTAAGTTCAAAGTTTAGTTTCAGATTTTCTCAATGCCACTAGAAAGTGCCTTTCTTGTTGGCAAGATTCATGAAGGTGACAGATTCTCAGCAGATCTATTCTTGTGAAGGAACACTACAAGTTGTAAAAATTAACCATACTTTCAGAAATATAGGATGCAGTACTTTTTCAAATTCCTTTGTCTCTAGGAGGGGAAAACAGGTCCTTTTGAATTGAAACTATATTTAAAAGAAAGCAAACAAAGAAACCCAAACCCTCCAGCATGTGGAAATTCTGCTTGTCAGCTAGTTCTACAGATTTTTCTCTAGGCTTGTTGACTAAATTCTGGTATTTAGTACCTGGTTATTAAACCTCTTAATGATTTAACCTTGTTTAATGTGTGGTCTACTATTCTGGTTAAAAAAACCCAAAACCCTGAAGTGTCCATAAGCAGAAGAAAATAGAAAAGCACTGGTAAAATCTGTAAGTCACAACTGAGCACCAAAATCCATTACAATTCCAGGTGGCCTCAAGGGTCTTAGCAGGTAATTGGTTCTTAACTGGAAGAAATATTCCTCTTAGGCAGAGCTGAATTATCTTAATACCCAATTTACTCTTTTTTTTTCTTTCTTTTTTTTTTTTTTTTTGGTGGCAAAAACTACAAGAGGGACAGGCCTGGTGAAAGGCATTAACATTTTCCTCCAGGGGAAACACAGGCATTCACAAGGGAAAAATGGAAGAATGGTGCCTGCATGAAAAGAAAGTTAAAACTATATATATTATCCTGAATAAAACTATGTCTGGTAGCTTTAAATTAGACCCTGGCTTCCCTCAAGTCCATTGCATAGTTAATTTGATTTCTCTGGGGACAAGTTTCCTATTTAAATTTTCTTCACCTAAGTTTAAAAGTAGTCAGACTATGCTAAGCAACTAATGAGTAGGATATTCAAGGAGTGACTGAAGCATTTTTTGCAAGAGAGCTATGTCTCAAAATTAGTCTTATTTTCTCTCAGCAAACAGTAAATTCTTCATTAATACCATATCATTTATCCTTATCATTTATACTCATCATTTATACTCATGTATCCAAAAATCATTAAATTTTACCTCTAGATTATTACTGATCTCTTAGTACTGAACACGACTTTAAACATTTGTAAACCTGAATTTGCCCTTGACTTTTTTTCTTTTATATTATTTATTGCACCACTGCTTCCCTGAATGAAAGCATTAAAGACAGATTGGTAGTGTGAGCACAGCACATAAACCCAGCTAGGACAACTAATTGATTCAACCCAAAATTAAATGAGTTTATTTTTCTTAATCAATGAATCACTGCTACCTTCTGAAAATACCTGTTCAATAACCATCCCTGTGAATCAATATTGCTTATATGACTGAATATGAAAAGAGAGTGAAATCAGTTTCAAATGTACCAAAATATAGTTACAAACAAAATGGGAGGGTGCAGGAGTTTTTCTTCAGTCACTGACAGGGACTGGAAAGGCAAACTCACTGGGGAAAATTATCAGGATTCATGTTCTGTGCCTTTGATAGCACCACCTCTCCTGCTTTCATAAGCATCAAATTCACTACATGCAAATATCTACGAAATACCTCCTAAGGATGCACTCCAGCCACCTTATTTCTTGAAAACACAATTGTCAAATCTGACATGAGCCTTTGAAATATTGTTTTATTGAGCCATTTCTTGTAGCTTTTTACCGTACTATGTTCCTTTTCAAACTGCTTTTTAAACTACACACACTGCTACAAAGTTAGGAGTTGAGATTAAATGCAGCCTGTCCAGGGCTTTTCTAAAATGGGTCCTCAGTCAAGAAAGTATCAATTATTCCTAAAAATAACTGTGTGAACAATATGAAGATTGTTAATTCCTACTTACTTTAGAAGTACAATGTAAATGCAGCCTTTTATTTCTTTTAATTTTAAGCTGAAAATATACAGAAATTCTGCCCTAATACCTGAGATGGCCTAACATAAAGATAAATCTGTAAGGACTCTTGTGGGAAGCTCTGCAGAGATTCTGTTCTAAGGTGTACTGTAAAGAATTTGTGTGGAGGATTTCTTGTATCAATGCGAATTATGTGCACATATTGGATGTTGCATTGTTTTGCTTATTTTTTCATTTCTTTACTCCATTTTCAAAGACAATACAAAACTCTGGATGCCCTTAAGGCCTCCACACCTTTTACTGAATGGGTAATGTTTTAAACAGGACAGGAGAGAATGGAAGAAATAAAGAGATGGAAATTTATCAACAATTTAATCATCAGAAGGCAATGTAGAAAAGTAGAGCCTCAATAAAACCAATAATCTTCCTCAGATTGTCCTTCAGTTAATAGATCTCATGAAACAAGTACTGCATTCTATCTGCGTGTACCTGCTGACCTTCACATTTCCTCTTCTTGACTCTACCTTTTATTATTCAAAGGATATTGGTCGTCCAGAGCAAATAGCTGAAAGACCTGAATGTTGTTTTCTGATTTGTAGTTGACTAATAACAAAGTTCTCTCTAAGTTCAGTTTGTATCCAAATAAAATCTTTCTCATATGCACCTAATTTCAGAAGGTGCTGAAGATTGAAGTGCATGGTAAGTGTACAATTAAGTATTAGTAGTACTATAATAATATAGTGTTTTCTGATTCTTCTCTTTGCAACAACTGTTTAAGGGGCAATATAATTCATTTTGCCCAGGGAAATGCTGGTTACTGTAAGTATTTTATATATTAGCTTTCATCTTGTTTGGAAAGAAGAAAATAGCTTGATTTCTAAGGAGTAAAAAAATATCATATTATAATAATAGAAGACTAAATATTGCTTACTTTAATCACTAATCCAATTAAACAATAGTATTAATAAAAGGAGAGGCACTCAAGACATCTTATTAGAGTTAAACCAGAATTTTTAACAGCATCTCAAGAACATCTTGATAACCATCCTGCTGTTACAACACACACCTGTCCTGCTCCTTATCCCAGATAACATTGTTTTGGAAAAAAAGTGTGTTTGAAAGAAGGGAAGATCTACATCCTCACAAGTCACCTGGCAGAGGTCTTCCTCCTGCCTCTAAATTCAGGTTTCAGAGGAGTGTGCATATGTTTCTGCTGGCAGAAAGTTAGGGAATATCATTTTTAGTGCTCTCGTTCGTGTGGAAGGAGGAGTGGCTGGTCGAGGCTCACTAGATGGTGCTAGGCACAGGGAGGTAGCACAGCACAGGATCCTACAGGATCCATGGGAGTATCCCTGCACCTCAGCCCCTGGCATTGAAATGGTGGGGAAAACAGCTTTGGGAAAGTGACTCATACGTGTGTGAGAAAGAACCGGTGGTGTGCTTTCCTCAGATCATCCCAGCATTTAAAAGCAGCTTTTGTGTCTGATAATAAATAGCTTGTTGCAGTTGCATCAGTTCCCCTTTCTGTCTTTAGTACTGTCTTTTGCTGTTCCATTTTTCTTCACTTCCATATTAATTACTTCATTATTGCTTATTCTCAGTTCCTCTTTGAGGGACAAACCTATCATCTTGCCAGCAGATTGTCTTCCTCAGCGTTGGTTCCTGTGTGTAGTTTTCACCCAGACAGCTCTCCTCTTCACCCTGCCAGCTTTCTTGGGGCCATGTCTCCTGTTCCTCACTTCCAGCCCATCAAGACCTGCAGCTGAGCCACCCCCAAGCCTGATTTATGCTGAGCTGCATCCTGCCCCAGGCCAGGGGCAGTGTAGTGCTGTACACCCATGTTGCCATGGCCCACCAGAGGGTCCCTGCCCTGTCTGGGCCATCCATCGTCCCTCAGGTATGTCTCTGCCCCTGCAGCTGCCACTTTTCTGACTGTCCTGAGCCTGTTCCACTGGTTTTGGAGCCACCTGGACCCACCCTGCAGCCCCACCAGCCTTATCCTTTGGCTGCTGGCTGCTGCAACCAGCAGCACCAGAGTCCCATCCAGCCCCAGCCCTGCCAAAGCAACACACCCCCACCCCAACAACTCTTTTCTGATTGAACTTTTGGACAGACAACATATGTTTGAACAGCATGTATACAAGTAAATGAAAGAGATGCTGTGGTGTCAGTCAGCTCCAACACCTCATGCTAAATCTGATGAGCCTGTGTAGATCACAGAGCAAAAGCAGGGTTTTGCTTTACAAAGCACACAATGCCAGGTGTGTTTTCAAATATATGTGTATTTCTGCCTCTTAACTGGTGAACACAGTGACAATATAGACAACTGCTGCTGGATAAGGAGTAAATATTGTAATGTTAGTTGTTATTACTCTGTACTTCAACAGGTTCTTAGCTCAACAGCTTGTGGCACAAGGCAGCAGCTCCATGTGGCAGGTCACCTGGTGGGGACAGGCAGGTGAGCACAGGCTTTGGGACAGGGAATCAGATCTGTAATTTCAACTTCATCATTGTTTCCAAGCCTGACTGATGTGATGACTTTCTCCTGAGTTAGAACAAATAAAAAAGAATGGAAAGCCTGATTTAAAAACAGGGCTCCAATCTGCACTGAACTTTCCCTTAGCAGCAGACTTACAAGGTCCCAGGAGATATCATCCAGATGCATGACTTCCTCCAACTGATGACAAAGCCTTTGATGCCCTTATTACTTGGAACTAATTCTGAGATCGTAAGTATGTGCTCAACTATGCAAGATGCATTCTACCCCACGCAGCTAAAAGAATTAAATAAATGCCACCATACTTCTAGGGTTTTTTAGATCTTTTATCCACATCCTACATCTAATTTGCATATTTATTCCTCAGTAGTTTCACTAGTATAGTACATCAGTCTCTTAACAACGTGTGAGGGTTAATTTCTACTAAAGTGACTCTAAAGCTACAAAGTACCTATTCCTGTAATCTTACTGTCTGAAATTTCTCCTATTTTATACGACACAACACAGAGATGAAAGTAAAACAAAATTCTTTTAAAAAGACACAGAAAATATAGCTCATTCTTCATTCATTCAAAACAGAACGTAGATTTAGGCAGGTAGAATATGTGCTCTACACAAGAAAATCATGCCAGTTTCAGCTCCTTAGTCTTAACTTCTTAAGGATTTCCAGTTAAAAAATGAAACTAGCAAAAACTAAAAGTAAGTATAAAAAGTCTTGGCACACACACAAAAAAAGAAACTTTAAAAAAAAGTCTTTACTCAGCTAAGTAAACCTGACTGTCATGGAAAATGCCCCATTTTTTAGGGCTGGTAGACTGTCTGTGCCTTTCAGCATTAAACAAATAGACTTTCAGTAAAATTACTTTGATAAAGGATGGGTATATGAAATTGTTCTGAGTTAGTGCTCAGAAATTCACAGTAGACCTCCCATGGCCAGATTGAGATCTGGTTAGTCATACGATTTCTCTAATGGTGTTAGAGAAACAAATCATATCAGAAATTCTGTTATAAAGGGATTGTAAAGTCTGACGTACTGACTGGAATGAAGGGCTGCTAATGCTGCAGGGAACAGCTATCCCTGGATGTAATTGCTGTCATTCCTTACTAAATAATCATTTACCAACCTGAGGTAGCATTGGATTACAGTTGATTCTGGTAGAATATGAAGTTACCTTACAAGGTCTGCTTCTCAGAAATAGTCAGAAATAGACTTTTGTCAGATTTTTCAAATTATTCAATATGATTTTAGGTAAAAATTTATGTAAATTAGGAATTAACATAGAAATAAATCTCTAAGTTAGCTGATTAAAATCCTTGAATGAGAGCAAGGACACTTTTGTTATGGGACACTTTCTGGTATTAGCTAATAGAATTAAATGCTCAGCAGTGCAGTTTGGGATAAGGGTTTGGATAAATTCTTAGTTTTTCCAAATAATGATTAGTTAAAAGAACTGGATAATATGACCATAGCATTATTAATTATCATGATAATTGTTATTTTGTATTTGATTTGTGTATCAATGAAGCCACATTGGATTTCTAGCTGCTGCATGGCCATGTTACATGGGTATTTTGGGATACTGATATACCAGAGCAATGTAATTTCTTGTATTGCTTCAATAAAGAAGCAATAATCTGAGATCTAAATGACTTTTTTAGCTTGTGGCAGAAAAATGTGTATCATTGGTTAACACAACCTAGAAGGGGAGATCTTTACATTCTACATTTGAATAAACTGTAAATTCTGATTATACATGTGGGTTTTTATGAAGTTCCCCCAATTTAGGAGCTGTAGGTTTCACTTTGGAGAAGGTTTTGAAATTAAATCAAAGCAGCATATGCTACATAAAGTTTTTATTTTAAATAAGAGAGGAGAAAAAATTGACTCCCAAATGAGTAGGGTAAATAGTTTCATCCAGAGATATTATGAAATAATAAAGATTATCTGTAAAATGTAGGAATGCTCAACAACAAAGTTCTGTCAGCACTGTACAGATAAAGTAAATCTGTTAAAAACATTAATTTTGAAGTTTCAGTGGAAAATGGGAAAAAAAAATACCTAGGTGCATAAATAGAAATGTAATAAGAAGAGAACTGTAACTTTTATACAGAAAGAAATTAAAGAGGAAATAAAGCACTTGGGTGATTTGTCCCCAGGATAAATTAATTCAGTGTTCAAAGGATATATATGATAGGATAACAGGAATAACCATAAAGTAGCAGATCTTCTTTGAGGTACGTATGAACAGAGCAAGAGGCAACATGCATGCTACAGCAGGCATGTGTACCAGAAAAACAGGAAGCTCATTTCCTTGTGACAAGAGTGGTCAGAAATTGGAATGGTTTCTCTAAAAAGATTTCATAATTTTCATCCATGAAGGTACTCTAAACTCAACTGGACCAAGCCCTCAACAATCTCTGATTTTGAACTTATCTTGCTTTGCCTTTGAACTGAAAAGATGACCACCAAAGTTCATCCCACCTTAAATTATTCTGTGATTCTGTGATCTTTCTTAAATGAGGTAATTGGTTTTCTGTAATTATTAAGTGTGATTGATTTAATTTCTCTGGACATATCAGACTTAATGGGAGCACCATCAGAAGTTCTTTAAATGTGGTATTTGAAGTATGATTTGGTTTATGCATGTTAAATTCTAGGGTAAAATGTCTGTACAGCTTTCCTAGGCTAGTAATGAGTAGCCTCATTCAACTATATGGAAGATTTAGGGACTATTATTTTGAGCTAAACTTAGAGGGCATCATCTTTGCTTTATCACCACTTTTTCCCTCTCTAGTAAAAATATAAACTGCCTCAAGATCTCCTGCAGTTTCTGCCTTGATCTTTATTTTGTAGATCTTAGAGGCATCCCCGTGAATTTTAGTATTTTTCTTGAATGATTTTGCCTGTTGTGTTGTCAGATTTATTGGCTCCTTCACAACTTGCATTATTCTAGGTTTTAATGATGATGCAGATTCCAGCTTTTGCTGTTTGTTTACTTGTTTGCTTCTTCACTTATTTGTTTATAAATCTGGAACCTCCTTATATTTCATCTGTATGACTGTCTCAATTTGATATCATCTCGGCAGCATCAGGAATAAATTTACAAGTGCAGTCTTTTTAGTCACTAATATCTTGTATATTTGATCACTGCAAACAGTTTAGCTCTGATGAATTCTTACCATAGTACACTTAATTAGATGTTTTTATGTTTTTCTAATATGGTTTTACAACAAGCCACTTTTACCATTTACTTCTATGTAAACAGGTAGCTTGCTTCCAAGTTTTTAATCAGGCAATATTTCAGAAATTTCTGTGTCAGTTTTCAGAGTGCTGATCCATTATGTAGCAGTAGCAAGCAGAGATTTGACTTTTCAGGTGTTTTGAATTGTCCTTTCAATGCTTTTACCGACATTCACTCAAAATCATAGGGAGTGAATGCCAGAAACCAAAAGCAACATGGTTACAATCATAGAATTTGAAAAGGATTTAAACCCATAATAGCCAGCCTGTAAGTCATATCACTGCTGCAGTGGGTACACCACATCTCAGAACTGTAGGTGCTTATCAGGGTTACACATTTAGCAATTACACTCTTTAATGATGTTATTTATGGAGAGCATTACAACAGGGTTGAAAAAACAGATACATATTATGCCATTATTTCCAGTGTTATTACCAGTGTTAATTTCAAACCTGTGTCAACAGCAAAGTGGTGACATACTTTTTTTTTTAGCCTCTTCAACTACGTTACGGGCAGTGTCTCTCTTTTTAACAATAGTGTATGTTGGTGCTTTGCCTTAGCATTTGTGGACCAGAAAGATTATTCCTTTTTACAGGGCACACTTGCTGAAAGAGACACAGCCCACAGTTCGATGTCACCTGGCTTTCTTTGAGCTAGTAACCCAGAGCCCTTAAGAACTGGCCAAGAAAAATAAACATCTAGGGCATGATTCATCTAACCTATTTTAGATGGCAACTTCAGGAGATGAGATGAATCATGTTCCCGAGAACGTTTGTGCTCTCCACTGAGTGTAGAGAGGGCTTAAACAGCTCACCCATAGGAAGATCATCATGCTGTGGGTTACTGAGTTTTGTCTGATGAATGCTGAACTTAACACCCTTATTTTAGACCTGAAAATAGCAGTTCTCTTGTTGTTGTCATTGATACTATTGGTATTATTATTATCATTATCATCATCCTCATCATTACTATTATTATTTTTATTGAATTTATATTTAGGACAAGGGATTACCTAAAAATACAGATGCTCAGAATTGTCATCTCAATGATATATTCATGTATTTACCTGCCTAGAAAAATTAAAATGAGGTATCATTCTCAAACTCTTTTGTTTTTTAGCAAAATCAAATATCTCATCATATGCTGAAGTCACAATATTCTAGCACCCATCCTAGTTTCACATTTTATATATTGGGTTCTGGGTTTTTTGATGAGATTTGAAAGGAGAATTTGGAGTTAACTCGGCTTTTGTGAATTTTCAGTATAACTTCTATGCTGACTGTGTAAATTTCAGTAACTTTCTTTTTGCTCTAGTATGTGCTTGAAGTATTATCTAGGTAAAATCAATAGCAGGGGACATCTGAAGACACTTTGTAACACTGTTCCTATTAAATGTTCCTAATAAATGCTAATTTTATCTTTATCTTTTAAAATATTTCATTATTGAGCCCTGTTTGAGTGAACCATTTTCAAATAATGCTATTCTGTAATTTTAAATTGTATTGAAATTGAATTTTTTTGTTCATCTTCTGCATTCAAGATAACCTTGAGTATCCTCTTTCCTCTCAGAAATTATTCTTTTCAGGGAATGAAGGTATTGTCACAAGAATGTTTTTATTCATGGTTATTGCCTCAAGGCATACTTGAATGGATGTAAAGTCTTATACAAACAATACAGTGCTCACGATCTGTGAAAGATAATGTTTATATTTAATAGTTAATATAGCTAATAAATATATAATATAGTTTGTAAATCTTTGGAGTCCTCTTTCAGGTCATGTAAAAATTGTTTTCCAGTTCAAATGAAGCACTAAATGAGTATGGAAGTATATCTTATTCATTTCAAAATGAAGCTATGTGTAGAGAGCAAATCTTGCCTGGTAATGATACTGCACCTCTACACAGCTAAGCACTGCTGAAAGTTGTGAGAAGCAGTGTGGAACTACAGCACCTTATCCTATGAGATTGCGGTACTTAAATCTTTTTAATCTGTTTGCTTCAGGAAAAGGATTCTAGTCATAGTAGCATAAAAATAAAATAAAGCAAAATTAAGACCCCTTTCTGTGAAGAAATAGGTAAAAACATTTATTTATTTCATAGAAGCCTCTGTTTAGCCACCAGAGTAGGAGGCATTTCACATTCAGCTCAGGCTGATAGTGACTCAAGTGGCAGCTTAACAAAAAGGTCAAAGCTAATTCATAAGGCATTCGAGAATTTCTGTCTTCCATTTAAATATCATTTAAATGTTTATCTTTTAAATATCAGAACAATTAAACAATTTGAGATGACTATCACAAGTTATCATTATCATTAGGTAAAAACATTTGTCCTCTAAAACATTTGTTGCACATTAAGCAGATGTTTCTGAGTTAAATTTAGAAATCAAAGAGTTTCATTGATTTGGGAGGCAGAAAAAACAAACTAGATGACCATACTGATCCTTCCATTTCTTAAATATATGCATCTGCTAGTGAATAAAATAATATGAGAATAGCTTACGAAAAATAGAGTCATAAAAATGTTGGCAGGTGCCTTTTGTAAGTGAAGAAATCACACTTGAGTTCAAGTGTAGTTAGGCACTGCTGTAAATTCCCTCTCTCATCAAAATGTCTTTGGGTAATTTAGGCTTTGATAATAAAAATATTAAATAAAACAGTAACAGACCACCTGGCATTTCGTCCTGCCTGTAATGTTATATATTTTTAAATTTTATTTTACTTTTTATACTATTTTTAATGGATTTAGGTGCTGACAGGATTAAAATCTGAATTCTAATCAAACCTTCTTGGAAGCATGTTTCAGATCTAGCAGATGGCAATTCTTTTATTAGGCTGAATATGTTTTCAATACAGGAAAAACCTCTTTGACAAACATTTGAACGAAAATTTGACTGTATATAATCTTCAGTGGAATATACAGATAGCCTGGGCCTATGTGCATTGCTATATTTCCTAGATTTACCTGTTTGTCTGGGGGAAAATCTAGACTTTCTCACAAAGGGCTCCTGTGAACTATGTGGCTTTACTCTCAAAAGAGATGAAAATAAAACCTGAAATTCTGCAGGAGCCAGAGCTACAGAAACTGTGTGAAAATGTTATGTAATGGCTTCTGCTTCTCTGGGTACAGGTGAAGGTAATCATGACACTAAGTTTAGTGTTAGACATTTCACTTAGTACTCTCTTGTAGTCTTCAAGAAAAAGTTAAGTGACAGTGGAGAAAAGGCTATGCTGAATAAAAGATAGGTGTTGAGAGAACAATCATATTCTCATCTAGTGTTTTGATTCTGTGAACATAGACATTGTGGTTTGGTTTTTCTTTAGAGGGAATTTCACTGTTTTCCTGTTTAGGGGCATGTTTACTAGGGCAGTAAAACAACCATAAACATTTGGGCTGTGTGTTAATGTTTGTCACAAACCTTCAGTGTTATGAGAGAATCTGACAGCAAATGAGAGCACTGTAAAATAATCTGAGGTGTATTCCCTACTTCTTTTCAGCCATCACCCTGAACCTAAGGCAAACAGATGGCTGAGGACTTCTCTGAAAGATTAAGTGCTTTGATATGAACATCTCTCAGGATGCAATTTACATGCTACTTGAAGCGTGACTTTTTTCTGTTGATTGCATTTTTTTCTACCCAAAAATATTAAAGCATAAAGGAACAAAAGCATAAGACATAACATTTAGACCACAAGCTACTTGTTCTTATGGTGACATTAAGTTTTTTACTTATTATACAATTACTCACTATAGTTCCTCTTAGTACACCTTTTCTCATCAATTCCAAGAATAACATAATATTATGACTCCTTCCTTTTAATGCACCCAAATATGTTTGTATGGGCTATAAAAGCCTCAGGGATAGCAGTAAGCTTTCAAGAGATTTTGTTCTTCATGTCTACTTGCCAGCTGATCAAGGTTGCTGCTTCCAGCAATAATGTGAGCTCTTGACTGCCATGATCCTGCATTTTTCTCAGTATAACTTCAGGTACAGGGGGTGACAGAAGTTGCATAGTCTTTCCTGCGGTGTTACTAGGGAACACTCTTCCCTCCTAAAACATAAAGTGAAGAGGAAGAGACTGGAGGCTATTTCTTTGCTGTGAAGAAGGAATGCGCAGAGTTGCATATCAACATTCCTTTTCTAGAGCGTAGATTTGATTAATAAGGTGCTTTTCTTTCTTTGATACTGTAAAACCCTTTCCTAAGATTGATTTACTCATCCTGATTTAGTTCTTTGTGTCTGCTTAATCTAAAATTGGCTTGCTATGTTGATTTTGTTAGCATACATAAGTATTTAAATTACTAAAATATGTACGATTTAACATCTTTGTAGTTGTTCCTGATGTGGGAATGTCCAATAAGAACTCAGAATCACAGAATTGTCTGTACTTTGCTCAATAATGCTGTTCACTTAGTAATGTTCATGACAAGTTTACCTGCCATTCTCCATCATCTTTTGTCTTTCTGTCACTGAAACATTTATTCTCTCCTGGAGATATTACTGCTAACCAGATATACTTAGGGTCATCCTGAGTGGCTGGATTTAGCACAGAAAAACCCTCATGAGCTGATATTTCACAGAGTATTCAGCAAAATTGCAGTAACATTGTTTTTCTTTTATTTTCTAAACATTCCATGTTTCTTCCACATTGGAATACAAAACCAGCAGAGAAAATACTTCTGCTTTGAAAAGTGGAAAATTCTCTACAGGTAGTTCTGATTTATGCGGTAATATGTAGTTTGACTTATCAAGTTTGTGCTGTTGACATGTGTAACCTATGATCCACCATAACCTCAAATCTTGGTCTGCTGCCTGCTGGTCATTCTTCACCCTGTGTTTCATTAACTGAATCTGCTTGCTCAAACTGTATTATTTACATACAGAATTCCATAGCTATCAAGACATTTTTTAACTTTTCAACGTAATAAATTTAGACTTCAATATTTTCCTCTGGTATATTCATCCTCTCCTAGACCAAAGCAATTTAAATTGTAATAAGAAAACAATAAAAGCTAACAAGTGTTTTTCCATACTCTCAAGACAGGTTCCCATGCAGTATAGCTTGACATGTTTTTCATTATTTGCCCATGAATTAGATATAACTCTTCTGCAACCATGTCTATCTATCTAGTTTTACATTCAACCTGTAGCAGTTATTTATGTTGTATTCCTTCTTAATTTATGAGCTTTAATGGACTCAAAGTAGAACATCTACTCCTTTCCCTCAACTGCTAGGCCTATTCCTGTTATAGAAGACAATTACATTGGTCTGACACATGCCAGATTCTACCTTCTTTTATTATTTCATTATTTCCCAGGTCATTAAAATACTTTGATTATCACTCCAATGTTTTTCTGATTAGCAAAAAAAAGACTCAAGAACCAGAATCATAGGAAAGCAGGTAATAATTGGTGTGATTTGCAGAAGACTTGCTGAATAAACTTGACTGTAGAGAAATTCAGAGGTGCTCAGGAGCCTCGAATGTTCAGCCATCTAAATTTTCTAAGTAGACAAGTTGAAGCTGAAGCATTTGTTTGTGAAAAAGATTTTCCTCAGAGTTGTTAGTGACAAAAGGAGAGGTTTGATTATGGTTTCATTTACACCATTACTTAAGTGAAATAAACAGAAAAAAGCATATAAAAATGGGGTCTATGCTCTCATTATCAAGCACCACCAAATTGCCTTTATCTTGTACATCTGCAAGTATGCTCTTATTGAAAATAACTGTAAAATAACATAAGGAAGGTTTCCTAAAAATTATTTATTGGTGATCTGGTTTCACATTTTTAATGGACTTTTTCTTGCTCATAAATAATTTACATTTTTAATAAGTATATATTCTTCTTCATATGTAGAAATGACGGTAGTTAGATTGTTTTGGAGAAGAGGTAAGAGATCTTGTGGGGGTGGAGGAGCTGTAGACAAAATGTTGCTTTGTCATTAATTGTGATCATCATCTATTCCTGAATGCCCACGTTGCTTTTAGCTTGTGAAAATTCAGCTGAGAATTTAACTCCCTTCTTGAATCAGGGTAGCTTTTAGTAATGAGATTATTCTCCCTGTGCTTTGGCTATGCTAAGCCCAAACAATACATTCAACTTTGAATCTCAGCCATTATTGTCAAAACAGTGTAATTTGGCAATTAACAATTAGGTGAAAATATCTTGCTACAGTAATTCCTTCAGGCTTCTCTTGGCTGCCTCAACTTCATCCTTTCTGAAAAATGATGTATCATCACCTTGGCAAAGATTTCAGATGCTGTGTTCCCAAAAATGAATGTAGCATTTGCATTCATTTTGCCTGTTGCTCTTGGGTTGCTTTTTTAAATTTTAAATCTTTTTGTTTACTTCTGATAGCTCCATTCCTTCTTCTCCATCATAAGCAGTAATGAATGTATTCATGTTTTCTTTTCCATAAACAAAGAAATGTGTATCAACATTATCAGTGCATAAATGGTTCAAAGGTGCTGAAATTCATGCCAGATGCTTCACTGACTCAGTACCAAATGGTGAAATGCCTGAAAGCTTAACAAGATATTCATTTTTCCTGGTGGAAATGTCTTTTTACAAAGGCCTTTTTCTGTTGAGAGCCATCATTGATCACAGTTCCTCAATAAACAGAATCAACAAGAGCTGAGCAGCCAGCTTACAAAACAGAGCAATTTGCTTCTGCTGCTTGTATTAAACCATGATTTTATAACAGTCAGTTACTGAGAGAAATTTATATAAAATGTCTTTAAGCAAAAATTTTTTAAGAAATTGTTGTTAATATGTTGTTTGTTGGGGTTTTTTACAGTTTTAAAGGGAAGTGTTAGCTTGGAATCCATGATTTTTTTATTCCTTACAGCTTGATTAAAAACAGAATTAGTTGTCATCAGGATGTGAAAGTTGTTAAATAAACTAGTAAGCCAAAAGACATTTAGGCATCACTCAGTCTGATCAGAGGTTTGGTCAGTGCCTTAGCCTCACACCTGTGCCTCTTCTGACTCATTTTTATTCCACTGCCTACAAGAAAGTGACTTAGTCCAAACAAATTAATTCAGTAAATAAAGAATGATATATTCTAATATCATTCTTTATTCTAATATTCTATATTAGAATATTATGGTATTCTAATAACCATTCTTTTCCCTGTCTCATCCACTTTACCCTCTGATATATGAAACACACTCATATTTAGAATGGAGTCACCTCCTTAGATGCAACATTGGATGCCACATAGAAAATTATTTTAATTATCCAATATACTGATTATTTAAACTGTTTTAGTGTCCCTTAGGACCCTTGAATAGTTTAGGCTGACTTCTACTTGATCACTGGTGGTGAGCTGCATGCTGTTGTAATTCAAATGCATTTTTATTTTTAGAATTTATCTTCATGGGAAACTGATCACTAAAGCAAAAATTGTAATGAACTGAGAACTTAAGAGATTTTATTTTTAATATTTGATGAAATTAAATGCCATAAGGACACTGACATTTTCTCTTTAACATGTAGCTACCCACAGAAGTAACTATACATTCTATAGTAAAGAAGAACACTCAGAATTTATAATTATTTCTCCATTTATTCTGTAGATAATATTTTCAATTCTCATGCTAAAAGAAGGAAGAAAAGTGGGTAGAGTCCCATTTCTAAGCAGTATCACTTAGCTGTCAGGCGTTATCAAAATGATGCATTGTTTAGAATATAAATGTCATGAGGAACTGTGGATCAAACAAAAGTTTTCCATGTATTTACTTTTTTCTTATAAAATTTAATGAAAATGTAATCCTCTAAATTAACAGCTGGATATAAAAGTCGTTAAGATGGAAACATATCCATTCATTTAACAAGTCTTTAGAGCAAGCATTTAAGTAGCTTTTAATGCTTTTCACTCCAGCCTGATGAGTATTATCTTTGTTATCATCTTCGATGATGCTGTGAAGTCATGGAAAGGTTAAATGTTGATTCCAAGGCCACAAAATGAGACAGTTGGAAATCCAAAACTTAAATATATAATAGCTCCTTGCCTGTACTTCATATTTAAGTTAGTTTTTATCTAAATAAATGAATTGTTAAGGGTAATCTTTAAAAAATACACATAAATATTTTATATTAAAATATTTCTTGATCTTTATATCATAAAAAATGAACATCTGAACACTTTTTATTTACAACAAAGAACCTAAATGGTTCTAGAAAGACTGTAGCCAAAAACTGTTAGATAATATTACGCATGAAAGTGAATAAGAAACTTGTGTAGGAAATATTCTTATGTTGATAAAAATAGTATTTTATTATTTTATTATTATTACATAATAATATTTTATTGTTATACTTTCCTTGCTAAAAAACTGAATAATATATTCTTAGTTTTACTACTTAGTTCTCTCTGAGATACCAGTAGAAGTAATAGGAACACTTTCAGGGGTAATTTTACTGGATTGCTTGGGCTAATTGTTAAACCAGAGAGGCATGCAAATAATAGCATATGTACAGATAAATAGGCTTCCAAACTTAACCATATAAATTGCTGTGAGAGGACAAAGGCAATATGGAAGCCAATCACCAAAACACAATTATAAAGAACAAAATTGTTCAAAACTGATGAAAAACAACACAGGAAGATTAGAAATCATGAACCAGTGACTTTATTTACCCAAGGGCCACCTTGACAACCAGTTGTAATGGACTTAGGGAGCCAGAAGACTAATCCTGGAAATCACAGAATCATGAGATCATTGAAAGGTTTGGGCTGGGAGTGACTTTAAGATCATTTAGTTCCACAGGGACATTTTCCACTAAACCTGATTGCTCCAAGCCCCATCCAACCTGACTCTGAACACTTCCAGGGATGGGACATCCACAGCTTTCTTGCAGAAAATTTGTCTTGTTCTCTTCTCTCAGAAAGTTATCATGCAGTTTACACTGACTGCTAAATACGCTTAAAGCCTTAATCTACAAACATCTGGAAAGACATGTTTGCTCCCAAGGCTGAAGACATGTCCCATGTGAACATGGAATTTGGAGGGATTGGAATATGATCTTGAGAAAAGTCCCAGAAGATGAATCAAAGACCAAAATACGAATGTTTTAAGAGAAACAGTAGAGACATTGGAAAGGAAAGGAGAAAGTTTAAAAAAACATGGTAGAAATTAATCACTCTCAAGAAAATTGGAAGTAGTTTGAGACATATGTTTGCTTTGATTTTGCACCAATTTAATCTCAGCCTAACCATGGAACCAATGTCAAGGTCCATCTCCACAGCTACAGTCAAGGTAATATCTGTGAAATTTAGAAGTCAGCTTATAAGCATATTCATAACTCAAGAAATATTGATTTTAAAGTGAGTCATACTCACACTCCATATCTATGTAGCTATACATTAGGTCATTTCTCACATTGTGTCCTGACTTCTGCCAGCTGTACGGAAAATGCAGCTTCTCTGTAAATTGTATTGGTTTTAAAAGACCAAAATATCATCTCTTTAATTTTGCACTCCATTTGGGTGCCCAAGCAAGTATGTTTGACTTTTCCAACAAACACATACTGTACAGCTGAGTTTTCAAAAGGAGATTCAGAAAGTTCCAAGAAACTCAGATAGAAGCATAAATCAATATATTTAGTATAATTTAACTAAACTACTGCCACCAATTTGTGTTCAGAATCCCTTTGTCAGTGCCTTGATGAGAAACAGCAAAAACTCATTGCCAAAGAACTGTCTGAAGAGGAATGAGACAGCAAAAAATTCTCCATTCAGTTTCCTCATGTCCTTTACCATCTCTGTACAGTACAATGTATTCACATTACAATATTATAAAAGAAGTTATATTCCTGGATTAAATGATACAGAAACAAACATTTTCACTATTGTTTTACATTGAACTTTAAACTTCAGGTTAGATTTTGAAGACTTTCCATCCCAAGAAAAAATTTCTTTAAAGTCCAAAGGATTTTGTAGAGCAGCAAAACAGGGTTTAAAATCTGATGTCTGGTCCAAAAGACGAAGAGAAGTTCTTAAAGGTACCTAAGACTAAATCCTGGTTTAGTTTTGCTGCCAGTAAGTGTTCACTTTTCCTCTTCAATTTCTATTACAGAAGGAAGGGATCCTGGGTCCAGAAAATAGAAAAGGATTCAGGTTTTAAATAACATTATTTTAAAAGGAGACAAAGGAATTGGGCTTGTTGTATATCTTTAACACTCATCCCAAGTCAGTATTTGCAAGCAAGCTCAATGTGTCTTATCATTTTATTATGCATTTGTGTTTTGATTTTGGAGGGTTTTTTTGTGGGGAGGGGAGGGTTTTTTGGGGGGTGTTGTTGTTTTTTGTTTGTTTGGCAGGAGGCTGTGGTTTTGTTTTTATTTTTTTCCCCTCAGGATCTGTTTTAATTCTACCCTTTTCTATCTACCCATCTCTGTATTTTTAACCTGATTTCCATTCTCTGTCATCACTTATATTTATTACTAAAGTCAGCCCCAAGATAGTTTACATTTCTGCACTAAGAATTATTAGAAAATTAAGAGCTAATACTCCTTGAAAATGGATCAGAAATGTCCCTGAAGGCTGAGATATCTTTTGGTTTGTTCACCTGTGTCTTAACTCTAGAAGTAGTAGTTTTGTTTAACATTGCTCAATGGAGTGCTGTACAAATGCACACTCACCATGAGCAAAGCTTACATTGTGGCCCCACAGCTTTCCTTGCTACAGTCCTTTATTACAGCAGCTCATGAACTGTGCTTTGCAGAAATACATTGCTGGATGGCTGGGAGAAGGACTGACCCATGGCATTGTTTCCCCAGCAAATGGCAAAAAAAGGAAAGCATTATTAAAATGATTGGCAACTTTTTCTTATTTTCTGTTTAAGCTGCAATCCCAAAAGACTGGCTGGCTGTCATTTAAAACTGACATTTGATTTTATGTCAAAGTGAATGCAAGTCACTCTCTGATAAATGCTCAGATAATGAATATAATACAATTTTTTCATATCAGTTTTGCAGAGATGTTTCTGGGCTACTAAAGGTTCTGATCATTTTTTGGCATGCTGCATATTTAGCTCTGTTCTTCTTACTCATGCCCTGAATACATAGCTTTTCACTGTATCTAGTAACTCACCCATTATGTGTTTTAGAGTCACAGGAATTCTGCTACTGTGAGTGTCATATTAATCTTGGACCTGTATTGAAAATGTTCTCCAGCACCCTCCTTGTAAGGCTTGTGCACAGAGATTTTTTGCAATGGATGTAGTCAGCAAATCAGAGCCATTCACATGGAAGAAGGCAATCTTCCTTGCCTCACCATTGCATCTGTTGTTCTCTTTAACAATTAAATTCTGCATACCATGAGTGAGAAGCCTCCTGTGCAGTGACAATATTACACCATGTTAGCCAGGTAGCTGAATCAAAAAAATGGGCTTCAGTTAATATTTTCCCAAGAACCAAGAGAAGTAAAGCACTATGGTTTGACTTGATCAAAGCTATACAAAATAGCAACAAAAATAATTTATTATAACAAGCCAGACACTGCCAACAAAAAAAGTACAGATGTGAAGAAGAATTTTCCCCTTAAAAAATCCCCACTAAAACACACACAGCAGCTACCCTACCTGGTAATCTGTGTGATGTAAATACATATTCTTTGATTATAATACATTGGAAGGGCAGGATATGTAGTCTTCCTACCTGGAACTTGAAATTCCAAAAATGTGAAAAGGCATGGTAAATTTTGTTGAACTGCAGAGCCTCTAAGGCCTGAGCTATATTTTTTTTCTCATTTTGTGTAAGAAAACTCACTGAAGTTGAGAATAGATAGCAAAAGAGATGTTCCTTTCCTCTTGAGTCTGGCCAGGATTTCTCTCTGAGTTTATGAATAAAATAAAAAGTTAAAATCCTTCTCAATTTGTTTTCCTATTTATATTTCTGATGCCTTATGGTAAAAATTCCTTACAGGTGTAGTGTGACGGCCAGTGCATTCTGCCCTGAAACCAGTTTAAATAGCCTGGAAAGAGTGAGGGAGCCCAGGGAGTGGAATATCATGCATGACAGGTCCAGCTGGGCAGAAGCAGGGCTGCTCAGAGAGATCTGTCTCATGCCATCCATTTTAACGTAGAAATCATGTGTTTTGGGTATCCAAAAGTTTGGGAAACATTTTCTATACTACCTGGATTAAAATTCTACTAGCATGGATTAAAACATATAGGCATGATTTTCTTTTTGTGCAATCAAGGATCTCTTCTTTAAAAGAAAGTTCAGTGTGTTATTTTTGTGTTACACTTGTGTGAATGCCTGAGCATGCAAATCTTTCAGATCCCATGTAGAAAAGTTGACACGTTTTTAGAAAGTCTTCCTGACCTCTTCTTATCCAGAACTGGAAGATTTGGGTCAACAAATCTTGACATCTGCATTCAGGTTCTAGTCCTTAGGGATCTGAAGATTTTAAATAATTGAATTCCCAATCTTTGTCTCTTCCAGTGGGAAGCTATCAGGAAAAAACATTTCCGATTAAATATGAATTGGAAAGACAGCAATTGTACCATAGACATGGTACTGTCAGTAAAAAAATACCCAGTCAGGCCTTTGTCACCCTACAACAATCTTGAGATTCTGAAGTTCCAAATTATCTTGGTTTATTTACCAAAGCAAACTAAAGATTTGCTGGTATGAATTCATACATCTTAATGTGAATACTTGCACCATTGCAGAAAAGCAGGAGTATCTGGTACAAGTAAAGGGCTACTTCTTTGAAATAATATAATTTTAAATATTTTAAACAAAATTTAAAAATGTATCATTCTCAAAAAGTGTTAAGTGCAAATTTTGATTATGTATGAATACAGGAATAAAGCCAAGTAAGAATTTAAAAACTGCCACTAAAATACATTAGTATGCCCAAAAGCTGTAATACCTCAATCTAAACCACAGTGAGTTTGCAAAAAAGATCTTAATCCTAATTAAAACTGGCCATTACTTACATAAAATAATATTTGGTTTTCATCTAGCTTTTTTATCAATTTAACATTTTTCCTGATTCCTGAATCAGTTGCCAAACAATCCTTAACCGTCCACGCAACTGCTCTGGTTCCAATAGTGCCAAAGTTCAGTAAATTTTTAAGAACGGGTTTACACATTAAACCATCAGGTAAGGCATTAAATAAAATATATCATAAACAGTCGTTCACCATCTTTAGGAGTATTTTTAATGGAAATAGCTTTGACAAGTGCCCATAGTTGGGAGGACAAATCAGATGACGATTGGTATCAATAGCAGCATTTTTTTCTTTGTGTTCCTATGCTCTGATGTCTGTTTTTTCATGTAGATTAGAATTACTGAAAACAAAACCTGAAATAAAGACACTTATGAGTATAGCAGGAAGAGCTGAAAACTGTAAAGCTCATTTATTTTCTAAGTTATGCAAGTCTCATTTTCTGTGAAGCTCTTATATTTTACTGATGGGCAATTTACAAAATTCTTAGATCATTTTCTGTTACTAATTGGGAGCTTTTAACTTATTTGGGCAGATAAGAAATGTGGATGTGGGAACTGCATACTTTTAAGAGAGTCAAGAGCCAAGACAAAGAGGATGAAAAAAGAGACCTAAATTTCCCCATGCCAGTCTGAGACTTTGGTATGTCAATTAATCTCTTTGTTTTAATTTGTTTTAAATCAGGAATAATTATATTTCTGTAATCTGGAAGGCTTCTGAGATTCTAAATTTAGTGGTGCTCATAAAGCCTTTGAGAGGCTTCACTGGTAAATGTTCTAAATTAGCGCTGTGTACTTAAAAATATCCTCTAACTTTCTTAAAGGTTGATAATTCCTGGCAGTATTAACTCAATATTTTCAAGGGAGAAATGACTAATTAATTTTCTAATATTGTAAAAGCATACTAAAATTAATAAGTACAGAGTCCTACTTAGCACAAATTACTTAACGCTTAAGTTCTGCAATGCTGCGTATTGATACATTTGTCATATTAAGAATATCTAATTTAAGTTTAAAAACGGTTATGTATGAGGACACATAAAGCATAATATGGAAAATAGACAGGGAAAGCTGACTCCACTGTATGTGGAATTATAGGAACCACATGACAGATGACACTTCCTCCTTCCCTTCGTGTTACTCCCAGATGTTGCTTCCAGGAAAAAAAACCAAAAAAAACCCAAATCCCCCAAAAAAACCCCAACAAAACAAAACATATAAAACCTTAAACAAACAAGCAGACAAATGACCAACCAAACCAAAGTCAAACAAACAGAAAACCCCAAACAAAAAAAAACCCAAAAAACCCCAAACAAACAAAAAAAATCACTACAGTTATACCTCAAACCTGAACAGTAAAGCAACTTCGCCATTCTGAAACCTTCCTGCAGCTAAGATTGAAAACTTCCTGCCACATGTGGTTTACTGCAAACTCACTTTTCCTCCTTATTTAAACCCTACAAATCAGCTTTGTTTTGTAGCCTTTTCATCTTCTCACTGTGTCTCATTTCTTTTGATTTTTTTCAGCTGACTGGTATCCTCTCCTAAACAAAATCCCTCACAGCTATCCGGTAATGGATAATTGGTACTTAAAGGTACCACAGATGGGTTTTTGAATGCCATTCTTAGCTTTCCGTGTCTTCTGACTTTCCCCTTCCTTTGTACCTTGAAAATTAACACAATTAGGTGTGGTTTCTACGGTGACCTCACTGGAGACTGCAAATGTGATAAAATGGAAGGTGGAGAAGGTGGAGAAGGTGGAGTGACTACTGTTTTAATACTACATATTTAAAAAGTAGCAACTGCTCCTGACAAAATCAGGACTAGCTGGAAAACCATTTAATCTGGGTAGATATGATGAGTAAAAACAAATAAAGCTTGTAAACGGAGAGATTTGGGACAGGGGAATAGAAGCGTCTGCATTTGTGTGGTGTGGCAGCACCTCCTCAGATGAGGTGTGAATACGTGGGAGAGAAAGGGAAAACAGATTTGGAACAAAGAAAGGCAGCATAGACTTCTCATAGGCAGTCTCATCAAAGGAGGTGAGGAAGTCTCATAACCTTGAAACATGAAGTTTGTTCCTGAAAGGCATTTCCTGGGGCTAGGGTGAACCTAGATAATTATCTTGACTTCTACAGCTGATAGTAAATTTAGAGAAATCATCAATATCATCTAAACCAAGATGCTGGATACTAGGATTAAATGACAGGGGCATATTTTCTTCTACTATACTTTACTTCTGTAACACCCTGCCTAGGTGGGCAAGGGTAATACAGAAGTTGACACAACTTTGCTAAAATAAAAGCTCTTATTTTCATTTTAAGCTTGGTGAGTATTTAAAGCTGATTTAGGTAATAACACACTTTTATAATGTTCTTATTTCCCCTAAAGAAAAAAAAATCTAAGCAATTGGATGGTAGCAAATAAGTAATGGCAATATCTAAATTCAAGCAGTTGTAAAATGTCAGGTCTTGTGTATTTCTAATTCATCTGTGGAAGTCAGACTGGTGTCTGACCCACATCGTGTGTGAAACCTGCTCCTTTATTTATGAGTGGTTCTGCCAAGGAGCAGATAGTGAAAGGACAACCTATGACTTGAGGAGAGCACATTTTTCTTTTCAGAGTAGTAAATTACTGGCAACACTTTCAGAAGAGATCAGCAGTGCCCGCAGAGTCTTCTCCAGGATAGATGAAAAATACCTCCTGAGTTTATAGCAATTTCCTTCCCTTGTCAATTATATGCATGCAAACCAGTTTCTTTGGCACTTGTGCACATAGAGGTTATTCTGAACAATCATGTAGCAAAAAGAATGCAATTACCATCACAATACACAAGAAAAGGCCAATTGGCTTCCACATTGTAGAATTTTGCGTATTTATCTTTTAAATGTCAGCTGTATCTTGTTTCCAAAGAATCATGCTATTCAATAAATAAATTATCTCCATTGCAGTCTTATCTAATTAATAAATTGAAATCCTCACAGATAAGGAACAGAAATGCATTCATCTGACAATAGGGCTTTCCTCTTCCTAGAGAAGACAAAAAAAAAGTTATACTTGACTCCAGGTTTGTTGCACACGGAGTTCTATTTCCAGAAAGGAGTTCAGAACTTTTAATGAGCTAGGTTATTAAAAAAAAAAAAAAAAAAAAATGGAATATAGGATGTTAAGACCATAGTAAAAGAGCCTGTTGCATTTTTTTTTTGCTTTTTTTTTTTTAGCAGCACAGGTTTTGCAGACCCTTTTTGAATATTGCCATTTTCCAAGAAGACGTGTACCTTTTGTCCAAAGCCCACTGAAGGACAATAAAAACTACCTATAAGCTGTCTATCAGATTGCCCTTGTAACATCTGTTTTCCTTAAAAAGAGTTTTATTTTTCTCAAAAACCCCCTCTTGCTTTTATGTGACATTAATGACAAAAAAGAAAAAAAATTCCCTGCATTTTTTACAGTATTTCAGTAGAACCTTTAAATACTCCAATACTGGTGTGGTGCAATAAAAATAAAAGTAAAGTTCTTTTTTAATTAGTGTTGTCTGTTATTGTTTGATCTTTATTCTCATGTTTTTCAATATTTCATTGGAAGTTCCCTACCTTGAAAGAAATTCGGAGGACCACATTCTTAGCTTGTCCGTGGGAATTAAGGTTTTAAATAAAACATTTCATGAAAAAAGATTCATAATGCTATCAATTCTCAACATTTTATCTAGTCCTTTGCCCTTCAGGTTGTGGAGAAAACCCAAAGCCATCATTCTTACACATTCATATCAGATGGGAAATAAAAATAATTCAATCTGTAAGACATCTTAAAATTCATGAGTTCATGAGTTCTCATCCTTTTTTAAAAAAAACTCATGATTTATTGTGCCTGGCTTGTGATTTTTTGACTGTCTGGCTTTGAGTACAGTTAGATATAGAATGTTCATTCATTTTCTTCAATTTGCTTTCTAAAACTTAGTTGTTCCAATCCTTCTACCAATGCATCCAGGTTCCCATTTAACTATCTGACCCCTTTTCAGAAAAACAACCTTTTACTTAGCACAGTGCTATAACTTAATTTTTCTAAATGCTTTGTTTTGTTATAATAATGTAATAGTGTTCAATACTCTTTGTAAAAGGAATATTTTTTCTGTGTTGCTTTCATAAGGCCTTATGCTCTTCTTAAGACCTTTGTTAAACTTCTCCTAAGGTATTTTGTACTTCAGTATCCCCTTACTGCTGAAACTATCTAGTGAAGAAGATGGAAATATCTAGGATGTGTTTAAAAGTGAAAATATCTAGATCTGCTAGGCTGGTAAGCAACAGGAGAGGCTGCTTGTGAGCACTGATAAATCTTTGTCGAGAAAAAAATATGTAGTATTAATGTAATTTAGAGGGTAGCAGAATTTAGACAGACAAAGCAGAATTATATTTTTGTAATTCACATTTTATTATCTGATCTAGTAATTATTTGTCTTACTTGTAAAGTGTAAATAATGCCTAAGGGGAAATAATCTTATTGCTGAACTGAAGTTACAAATTCAGCCAAGCATAGTGGGGGCTGAGATCCATCTACTTCTTCCTCTGCATGTGAAAGGACTTTCTAATCTCTACAATCTTTCCCTGTTTATTAATATCATATTTGGTTTTGGAACTCTTCATTTCAGTGCTGGCAATATAAGTATCCTATTCTTTATCCTAGCACAGAAAATGGAGTTTGTCCCTTACTCTGATCAGAGAGATATACCTTTGCCCTTAATTGATCTCATATATAATCTACCCAACACACAATTTTTTTACTGTAAGGGTGACCAAAGGCTGGAACAAGTTGCCTTGAGGAGATGTGAAGTTTCCTACCTTGGAGTTATTAACAGATATGGTCTTGTCAACCAGCTCTAGTTGATTTGTGACAGCAGAGATTGGACTAAATGGTGCCAGAGGTCACTTCCAACCTTATCAGATGAGCTTCTGTGAATTACTTTTTATTGTTACAACATTTCCGAAATTTCTGTTTTAACTGGGTTTTGGTTTGGGAATTATATCACACTGAATCTGAACAGAACTTACAAAAAGCATGATGAGAATCAACCTTTTATGCCTCAGTATCTCAGTATATTCTGAAATTAAGTAAGATAATAACAGCATATTTTTTTTACAGTTGGCTTTGATTGCAGTTAGGTCCAATTCTATTTGAGTAAAGTAAATATCTGGCAAATTCATTTTTTTCTTTGAAATGCTGGTTTTCCTTAATTGTTGTCTGCAGTGCCTCCATGAAGATACCTTTTAAAAACAGAACACTTATTAGAATGTTTAGACACATGATCAGAGGTAACTTTTTTGTTACTTTGTCATAAAATAAATATCAGTTCCCAGCATCTCTAATGTTCTGTTGATTTATGGTCCTCTGAACAATTTTGCTGTCTTGCCAATAATTCATTCCTACTATGTGTTTTAGGGGAAAGTGTTTTCAAACATAACATTTAGATTAAAAGCATCAATTAAATGAAGTAAATGTGCTATAATTACAACACAGTTACATGCATAGGTCTCAGAGAAGATAAAGTTAAAAGCTAACTGTGAACACTTAAATGTCAGTTTAATTATTAATGCAAAATTTACTGTTTGTCACAGATGATTGAATACACCTCCTAGATTGTAGTTATTCCTGTTCAGATTGGAAGGTGCTGCATATGTTTCTGTTTGACATCCTCCTGATTGTGTTTGTAAGCTTTCTCTGAAGCTGGCTGGTCAGCCTTTGTGCAGTATAATGTGTGGCACGCCTGCTTTGGGCGCCATGACATAAACGGTTGTTTCTGTTCAAGCAGAAATTCATGCTACGAGAATTCCATGGAAGGGTATCAATCTTCAATTGTTGTGTATTTAGGTCAAAAAAAGTTAATGTTTATGTTTCATACGAATTAGGTCCCAACATTTGAACATAAAGATATAAATATTAGGCCTGTATTTGTTGAGCATGGCAAGGTTTTGGTAGACAGGAGTTACAGGAGTGGCTGTTGTGGGAAGCTGCCAGAAGCTCCCCCATGTCCACCAGAGTCAGAGCCACCCAGATCCAAGACAGAGCTGCTGCTGGCCAAGGCTGAGCCCACCAGTGATGGTGGTAGTGGGGAAAAGTTACTGTGCAGGAGAAATTGCAGCTGGAGAGGAAAGCGAGAATATGTGAGAAAAACAGCCCTGCAGACAGAAGAGTCAGCAGAAGGAAGAGCAGGAGATGCTCCAGGCACCAGAGAGATTCCCTGCAGCCCATGGGAAAACCATGGTGGGACAGCTGTGCCCCTGCAGCCCATGGAGGAGCCCAGGCCAGAGCAGGTGGACAGCCCAGGGAGTCTGTGACCTTGTGGGAAACCCACACAGGAGCAGTCTCCTGACAGGACCTGTGGACCCATGCAGAAAGGAGCCCATTCTGGAGCAGCATTGCTGGCAAGGCTTGTGACCTGAAGGACTGCAAATCATTTGTTCCTCTGTCATCACTGTCCTGTAGGTTCTTGCCTTCAGTGTGCTTGTTTGTCTGATGCAAGGGCACACAATCATATCCCTTTTTCAGCCTCCATTTTACCAGAGTATAAAAATCTGCACTCATTTAATACCAACTCCTAAACCAGGCTTTGTGGTACTCTCAGTTGAATTTTTTATCTGCTTTACTTCAAGTTATTTTCTCTTGAACCTGAATGACCATAGTTGATATAAACAGTATTGCAGATGAGAGGAAGACCTTAAGATCCTTCACAGTGACATTACAAATTTTCTTTCTTTCCTGAAAATATAAAGCCTGAAACAGTTTTAGATTGTCTTTGCTGTTTTTCAGAACTGTCTTGCATCAACAATTTCTAGTCAGCCTGTAACAGATATATTTACCCATGTTCTTTTCCTCTGCTATTTCAGACTCACCCTTTGCATTGTGGCAACAATTCCTGTTGTTTAGCCTTAAGTTCACAAGCTATAGAATTTCACTTCATTTCTATTATTACCATCCTCAAGGTCATCCAATTTTTTTTATATGGAAGTGATTTTTCAATTCTTTTCTGTAGAGATGATGACTCCAATTCTTTTTAATCAGAGAATCTCATTAACCCACTCTTCCACTTTGTGCCAAGGACATCAGATAGCATATTAAAAAGATTAACCTCATGACCAGTTCTCAAAAAGTTCTACTTGTAAGCCTTCCCCAAGCTTGTTCTGCTCTTCACTGTGCTTTTCCCTATTTCTTTCTTTCCTGTTCTCAACAAAACCAAATATCTCAGTCTTCTCCAATTTTCACCAGTGTGGCACTATCTCAGGTATTTCACTGATACCAGATATGCAAGATGCAGCCAGCTTCTAAGGAAAATGAAAATTCAGTCTCATAGTGGTACAAACTTTAAGTTAGCCAGACTAGTAAACTCATTCTTTCTCATATCCTTTTACATCAATATATCAAGATAAATACCTCCTTTTTTTTGGTGTGAACATTCATAGGAGCAAAAAGGTTCAGGAATGGTAAAGTAATTTGATAGATGAGAGGCAAACTTGGAGTGTTACCTTGCTTTCTCTCATCTTGACAGTGAAATGTGTGGGAGAAATGTAAAAGGAAATGCACGTAGGGTTTTATTTGTGTACAGAGAGGTAAAAATGATGACCTGCAGGAAAGTTCTCCTGTTAGAAATCTAAAATACAACAACCACAATATCTTGCAGTGTCCTTTACACTGGTGGTCATCTTCTCTTTTAAATCCCAGGTTTAAAGAAAAATCTTTGATACATTCCCACACTTTCCTCTTTCTACACCCCCCCCCCCCTTTTTTCCCCCATACTCTCTAAGGGCTAGCCTGAGAAGCAAGCTGAAATCAAATTCTTGCCTATTGACATATAGAGGTGCTCATATAGTGAAGAAGACGTGGCCCCTGGTAGCTGATGGATAAAAGAAATATCTAGTCATAGCCAGCTGAACACATGCAAAGGTTCATTCCTTTGATTCTTTTCTTCAATACACTTCACCCATTCTCTCCTGTGTGCTTGACTGGAAAAGAAAAAGGAAAGGAAAAAACAAACAAGAGACAAAACCTCAAACCTTTCTCAAAAATTATGTCTTGTGCTGCCTAGGCATTAGCATTAAGTTTAGATTAGCTCTGGCCTTTTATGAACCTTTGACTGCTTCTTACTAGAAACAATAAATCATTACCATTGCAAGCTTTTATTCTGCAATGTTTGTGTTTGGAAACTAGACTTGAAAGGCACATTGCAGACCAAAAAGCAAAGGCAATACTTTCAACCTAAAAGCAAGTAATTTCAACCAGAATCATGTAATTTACTGGGTTTGGCTTCTGCTCTTTGCATACCACATAATTTTCTCTGCGCAAAGTCTCAAAATAAAGTTTACATCTCTTTCTGAAGACCTGGCCTCTTTCTTCCTCCATCCCCACCTTGTATTATCAAGAGTATTAAAAATCCTCTTTTAACTAACCTCTCAACAATAAGAACAGTGTTGGATGTTATTCTTGTTCTGTGAATTACCATAAAGAATGGGAACACATGTAGGAAGAAGTCAACTCTTTACAATTTACTTTATCTTCAGTGCAAAAATTCAGTTTTTTTGCTGATGTTGACATCTGAGTGTTTATGGACTTTGAATACTTAAGACATTTGTCTGCCTATGCATAAGCAACACTAGCTAGAAATTTTTCTCAAGAAACTTTGCATAACTGTCCATTTACTGTATGCAATGTCTTAATTCTGTAAAACTAAATAAAGAAATGGTTATGTGAATAGTCGTGTTGCAGTGAGAACTTCTAGATGAACTTTCTATCTAATGCAGCCATTGTGACCTCTGTCAGCAGTTAGCACTTCTGTGCCCTGCAATGGAACACAGCTCAAGGGAAAAGTATAACACTATCAGAGAAAGAGAAGCCCTGGCACAAGGTGACTGTAATCTCAGTAATTTCTTTAGATAATGAAAATTGCAAGGGGTTGTTTGTCCTGAACTGTAAAGGACAAGGTAAATAATTAATTACAGCTTTAGAGTAGCTACAAGAAAAATTCTATATTAAGATAAAAAAAAAAAAGGTCCCGTTCTTTATGAAATATTCCTTCTGTCTGCATTTTACATTTGTATCATTAGATTATTGAAGTTAAATTCTTGTGACCTTTGAGTGGAGTTTGGAACAGGCAACTTAAATCTGCTTTTAAAATACCTTTTTCTCCTCCTGATGCTCCCTGAAGACTTAATTTTCCCTCTTCCATACTAAGTGTTCATTTTGTAGCAGACTGATGTTCTTATAAAAACAGTAGTACATTTGGTGTCCTTTTTAGAAAGCTGTGTAACTATAAACAATATTTCCAGTAATTACAGTTCAGTTGGAGGAAAGGTTGAAAAACATGGCAAAGCATATACAAAAATGGATGTAAAAACAATGAAGTAGACAAAAATATCTTCTGAATATAGTGAACTTTTGAGACCCAGTCAAATCTATGCTCTTTTGTAAAGGGTAGGGCTGTAAGGGACTATTTTTTATAACGTTTGTCATTATTTCTCTCATCAATGCTAAGGAACTGAACCTACTGTTCTCACAGATGACCACACAGCCCTAGAAATAGCATTACTTTTCTTGTCACTTATAACTACAAGACAATTAACAGTAATGAGTTTGGGAACATTCTATCTCCACAGCTGAGGAAAGTAATATATTTTCTCTAGAACTTGCCAGACAAATCTCTGAATCATGTCTGGGAATATTCTGTGTATTTTACCACAGTTTGGGGTAAACAAAACCTTTAATTTCTTGCTTCTAGTAGTATAGTAAAAGTAGGAGAGCTGTGCAAGAAATTGAGCCAATCCTGACTGAGATTAACTCACTGTATACTTTTGCAGAAGGCATATTGAATTTGACAGTCACAGGTAAAAGAACTTGCCTAAAGTATTAGGAACAAGATAATAAACTGCCTTTACAGAAATATTTTCAGTTATAGGAAAAATTCAATCAAAGCAGTATTACAATAAGCAATAAATATGTTCTTCCATCTGGTAAGACAGAATGGGATCTTTTAAACGAGTTTGTTAGTGAGGAGTTAAAAGTTTGGAGAAAGGAAATGAATTTGTACTAACAGCATAAGCAGTTGTTTTGGCTTGATTCTGTTCATGCCTCTGGAAATGTATAGCAAGCTTGCAGGCAATGGAAGGGAACATGATTTATAATAGATATAAAAGGTGAAGTTCTACCTTCAACTTCGAGGGCAGGAAATAGGATTGTGACTGAGAATAAATGTGCTTCACAATTCAAGCTTCATTTCTTCTGGTGCAGTCCCATGGCTTCAATGTGTTGTAATATATGGTGGAAGTTACCTCATAACTAATTCCTGAAAATTGTGTGATTTCATTTAGAGCTGAAGTTATAAGGCTGCTGAACAAATCCATGTGTGTTTCAGAGGAAAAAAAAATAATAGTTTAATCCGTACCAGAGTTATCTGATGTTTTATCACTCTATAAATTATAACTCCTTCCATGGACTGAATGCATGAGGATAGTCCTTGGCTGCCGGGCTCTGTACCAGGCTCACAAATCATGATCATGTTCAGACAGTGTAAGCCTTGATGCACAACCAAAGGGTGTCACTGGGATCTTTCACTGATCAATGACTTGCAGTTGTAGACTTCTATGGAATTCAAAAGCCACCTGCTGGTGTGTCTCTTTGGGGAAGATGTCAATCCAATTAACTGTTAAGAGGTTCAGTGCTCGAGAAATGAATGTGTTTGATCAGCCTTATTTTGCTAGTACATACAGCGTCTGTGTTGTCTATTTTTGCCATTAATGAGGAAGCATTTGGTGATTCAGGGTATGCAAGTAATTGCACCATTCAAATTTGCAGTCTTGTCTGCTGGCATTTTTCTGATTTTTAAGTTCAAGTATTGGTATTGAGACATAAGAATAAAACTACAGATGGATGTTTAAAAATAATTACTAATGTCTTTATAATTCTGAATTATTTGCAAAAGTCATGTCTGTAGGCTTAATGGATGCTTAAAGTATAGAAATAACCATTTAGAAAGGTATCAACTGCAATAATTTCTTTTTCCAGAAGTTCTTCAAAATTTATATTAAACACATGTATATTATGCTTATATGATTACATACCTCCTACCCTAAATAAGCAGCACAAAGATAAAAATGAGGAGGCAATAGAAAAAATACTGAATGCACACAAGTTAGTGATAAAAAAAGACTGATTTCAATGGGATAATTATTTCATTCTCCATGTTTTATAGCTTTAATGGATATATGTTAGTAAGTCTTGCTGAAATAAGAATAAAAATGGAAAATTGGTATTTAGATTAAAAGTATGTAACACTTAAAGAAATTAAGGTGCTGGAAGTGTGAAATTTTATTTCACGTGTTCTGATTATCAAAATCCTAAAATGTTTCAACCAGCTTTATTGCTTCATATGTTGGCAAGGAGATACCACACTTTAAATGTTAAGCTATCTTCTTAATTGAGATATCCTTGGAAGAGATTATCTATGAATGTTATTTTTTTAATAAGGTATTTGGAACATGACAAAGAAGGTACATTGTTTAGGAGAGGTAATCATTAGTGGAAAGAGGCATTGGGATTGTTTTTGTGCATCTAACTGAGAGACACAATAACTTCTGTTCCTCGGAGGTCTGCAAAACAGACCTTATATTGCAGCAGTGCAGTACCCAAGGGCAGCTCTCCCCTGCTGCGGGGGGGAGGGCTGCCCCAGAGCCGGAACACGCAGGATGGTTTCTTCTTGGCCACGAGCGGTGGGACTGGTCAGACTGGGTCTTTGTGGAAGCGTAGCAGGTCTAGAAAGGTAGCTGTTCATTCCAGGCTTCAGGTGGTTTATTGGGATAATAAAGGATGGAACTGGGGAGTGGGGGAGGGGAAGGGAGAGTCGGGGGAGGATAGTTGCTCCATGAAGCCCAGAATCAAAGAGGCTGGGTTCCGGGTCCTGCTGGGCTTTTATCCATGGGGCTGGGAGGCGGTCCTGGCTCACATCAGCCAGTCCGGAAGGGTCAAGGGGGAGGGATCGGGGAAGGACACACGTTACAACATTATATCTGTTTTCTGCAGTTTTCTGCAGAAGTAATGTAACAATTTTATCACAGCTAAATGTAGAATGACCTTAAAACACTAAAGGTTATTCTAGAGGACTGTTTCTGCCAAATGACCCCCTACTTGTTAGGAAAGAAAACACCTCCTTGCAAGATTACTCTAGTACAGAAAAACAGGAAAATATCATATGAGGAGGCATAGAGAAGATGGAAATAAAAGTGGTTACCAAGATTTTCTTTACCTCAAGTGCAAGGAGAGAATAATCCCTGTTTCTTGTGAAGGTGAAGCAATAATTACCTTGGATTGGAAAGGATTTTTTTAAATGTTCAGGCAGAAAAGTAGCAGTTGCCTCTAACCTTGTAGTCTCTCCATCTGTATCCAGACACGACTTTGCAGAAAGGCTGGGACAAACACTGAGATAATGTGGAACAACATTTGCATACACAGAATTTCTGCTCATGTGTCTACCAATAACAGAAATCTTGTATTCAGATACCAGATTATATATATATATGTGTGTGTGTGTGTCTGTGTCTGTGCGTGTGTTTGTATGTGCGTGTGTCTATAAATTTTAATTTATAAAATTAGAAAATTAACAGCCCCATGGGTCCTTCAGGAAAAATTTGCCCCAATATGGGAGCAGTAATGACAGCACCAGCTGCATTCTTGCTGGGAGCCTGCTCCAATGTAGGTCCTTCCTTCAGGGGATATTCAATGGCTCCAGTGTTGGATACTCCATGGCTGCAGTGTGGATATCTGCTCTGGAATTATCCCCTTCCTGGGCTGCCAAGACCACCTGCCCGTTGGCTGGAGTGCCCCTGCCCTGACCCCTGATATGTTTGCACTTCTGCTGTTCATCCCCCACAGGTGTGTATGGCATTGAGAATAAATTAAGCAATTCCTTTAAAAATGTTATTTATATTTATATTATATTATTTAAGGAAAGTAAGGGCCTATAAGGTGTGGGGGAAGAAGTTGGCCTTTTAGAAGTGATGGAAATACTCTAAAAAGTGAGGATACAGCTCTGAATATGATTTACTCTATGCCACAATTAGCTTCATAGAAACAGAATCCAGCATTTTCTGTTCACACCTGATTTCTTCTATATTTCAATGAGCAGATATGTTAATTTTGAAGCTAAATTTCTTGGACAAAGTTACACAGATTATACAGCAATTCTGAACTGCTTTTGCTAACACAAAGTCTTCAGAAGTTTGAAGATACTGGATATTTTGTGTTTCCATAGTCAACATTTCTGAATGTCACCTTTCTACTATTCATGTACAATAGAAGCACATGGGAAGTGAAATTTTTTAACAAAAGTTCTGAGTTGAAGACAGAAACTTAATTTTTCAGTTCTTAATTTCATAATTTGGGAGGTTTTATCCTACTTGTCTTAGTGATCTCTTGCAGCCATGGCAGTGAAGAGAGAGACTTGAAGAAAATTACTTTGACTCTGCAAAGTGTGACATACTTGATAGCTACCACAGTGAATCCAAATGTGTCAAAGTGGCAGTTCCCTCATGATGAACTCTGCTATTGATCCAGACCTGAGTGAAGGAAAATGCATAAACCCCCTTATACAAACTCCAGAGACAGGCAATCAGCAGATCCTGAAAACCAATTCAAAGTTACTAGTTTCAACATAAACTTCAGAAAGTGGCCAGCAGACTGTTGAGGTGAAAACATGTCAGCTAAAGTTACAGCTTTCCAATCCAAAGTTGATAGCTTCAGTCAGTGGAGACAACTAATCAATTACCTGGCGTGAATAATGACGGACTATCAGAAACTTTCTCCAAACAATTACTCAGCTGCTAAACTGTGTTAAAACATGACATTGATAATGAATGCAGCATGAATGATTTGGAAGACATGTTGCTTGCAGACAGCAAGGACGTTTCCCCTGCCCAATATACATAAATAGCATAATTAATTTTGCATGTGGCTGTAGAATACACAGGTCACTACAGGAATTAAAGCAAACCAAAATTCTGACATTTTAATATGTAGTCCAACATTGTAGCAGTCTAAGATAACTTTCAACTACATGATTATGATGTCAGGGAAAATACAAACTTTTATAGGAATTTTCACAATATTTAAATGTGGTTTATATATATATTAATGGTAATTTACTTGCACAAGTTTTTATTTTCAACAGCTATACATATCTATGGTTATACTGAAGCATAGTATAAAACAGGGTGAGACTTTAAATGTATTTCAGCAGTAGGATAGCTGTCTCTGAAGAATTAGGGATTGGTGATGTGGACAGTTTTGTGTCACACAACAGAAACAGAAGATATCTCATTTGAATCTTATCCTGGGGACTTTCATTCCAGCACTGTCTGTTTTTCTGCCTCTACAGTATCTTCTTAAAACCCATCTAGACCAGGTCATGCCTGTTCTGGATGTGCATGAGAGCAGCTGATAGGAGTAAACGAACAGCTGTCATGATAATTTATATTCCACTTAAAACATGACATAGCAAATGCACAGATGAAATTATACATGCAAAGAAACACTGAATGAGCCCACCCAAATGTTCAAGTCACAGTAAAGAAAAAAATCTGAGCTCCTCATAGACATTCACAGAATCAGCAAAGTAATCTTAATCTATAATCCTCGTGTGATGTAATCTGCTTTGGTGTACTGGCAGAAATCATGCTAGGTCAGCTCATTCCAGTTATGCTTTGGGTTTGTTCTTTTCCATTCTAGTAACTGAGAATTAAAGGGAAAAAATGAAGTGAATAAAAAATACTAGACTGTGACTATTAAAAATCTTTACCATCTTGATACATTGAATAATTTGCAGAAAATAGCAAGTAAATTACAGAAGTTATTGTGAAGAAAACAAACATATGTTACTAGTTATATCGTCACTAAACTTTTTTTTTTTTTTTAATACAACACCAATAAGAAACAGTCTACATGAATATGTTGTTAACTAAATCAGAAATCCTACCTTGACCATTAGTTTTCTTGAGGAAAGGTGGTTATTAGTTATAAGGCAGCATTAGGCCCCAGCTCAGACAGGAAAAGAAAGTGTGAACTGGCAGCTGTCCAGAGCTGGGTTTGTGTGTGTGAGAGTAGGGCACGTGGCAAATGGGTTTTGGATCAGGACTGGCTATGCTTTGTATCTTTTTTGTTCACTGCTGCCTACAACTTCATTAATTATCTTACTGACAGTTTTCTAAATTAAAAAAGACTATTTAAAAAAATACATAATAAAGGTATAACATGATGTATTCCTGCCCTGAAAGTAATGGGGTTTTAAGTAAAAATACCTTGGATAAGCTAAACCTTACATAAGATGGTTACGTTATAAAACAGTGTGTGGAATTTAATTTCTCTTCTGCTGTGTTGAGTTGGAATCACCAATTTTGCAGTCTGTGTTCAGTATTAAGGGCTACACAAAATACTCAGTTGCGCCAGGGAGGATATGAAGAGATTAGAGAGACTAATATATCACAGACTAACCTCTTTGCTCTGGACATTCGCAGGGACACAGGCAATTCTCATTCTGCTGCTTTCTGGAGCCACTAGATATCAAAACAAGCAAAAAGAAATCAAGATTGTGAGGAAAGCTGAAGTTCAAGGTAAGCAATTCTTTTACTAGTTATAATTTTCCAAGTTGAGCAGATTTTCCACACCAAATTGTGAATGTAAGTACCAGCTATAATTTTTAGGGGGGAAAAAGAACATTAGAAGTTGAATAGTTACTAGCAGCAACTAAATCACCTTTTGTTTTATATTTCCTTATTGTAATTCTGGAATTATAGTACTGTTGATATCAACCTTTTTTGAATTATGATAAGAAAGATACTTCTAGCAAACTGGTTAGTTCGCTAGAAGTATCTTTAATTAGATACTAAATTACGGTATTGTTAGGAGTTGCTTATTCATTGAAAAATATCAAAAGTCTGTATGGATACATAAAAATCACATGCTAGAACACAGATAAGCAACACAAATAATTTTTTTCTTCATAGACTCATACAATATGTTAAAGGGCAATGTACTCTTATATAACATAATCTTTTATCATAAATAATTGTTTTATAAAACAGGTTAATAGTAGATAAGAAGTCCTAATTAAACACCACTTGTATGGCTTTCTTTATTGCCCCAACAGGAGAGAAAATCTAGTTTATTTTCTTAGTATTTTTGAAACATATACTAAACTGTTAGGGTTATGCTAAATTTCTGATTCTGGTGTGAATTACTCTTTCCTGGCTCTGTTCTCAATCAGTGGAATCAGGAGTTCTGCGGGAAGCTTTAGAACATCATGAATACAACCTATGAACAAAGAGTTAAACAGCAACTTCACACTACGGAGACGATGGTGTTTCCTAGAGGAGTTCATGAACAGTGAAATAATTACATCTCAAATGTTTACTTGAGGAAGGGAAAAGAGAAAGAAGGAACAATTATCCAAGATGGGAGTAAAAACTGAAGAAAAATAATTTTAATCCAATTATTGCAGTTTTAACTGTTATGTAATACTCAGTGTAAGCGTACATAGAAGGGAACTGTCAAATTAGTCATATTGCTAAATGGTACTGTTTTGCATTGCTAAACTTACATGTACATAAGAAAAATGGTCATAAAAATATTTTCAAGTAAGTTATTTTGATCTTTTTGAAAAGTACTGTGAGCCTCATTGCTGGAGATATCTACTAGTTCTAGAAATTTCTATGTTCTTAAAAATATGTGATGAAAAGGTATTTCACTTGTGATTTATTAATTTTTTAAGTAGTAAATGTGAGTCAAAAATACATTTTTGGATGAAAATTTATTAAAGACATGAAACTTCAAGCTGCTTGTAATTAATTTACAGAAAACTTTCTTAAATGTGGATATAAAACCAGAATTCTCAGAGATCAATAGAAGACAAGTGACAACAGTAGGAGTTCAAAATTGAACTAGCCTTTGAAACACTTATTTAATGTTGTATAATATAAGCCTGTTGACCCTCTGAGGGAAATTTTATGCTTATGCTTATAGAGTTTTGTCAAAAAATACTGATTTTTAGCTACTGGACTTCTGTGCTTAATTCTTTGTTTTTTCTTTAATGAGAATGAACAACTTCTCAGTTGATGTTTTAGGCAGTTTAGGGCAAAAATGCAACATATAAGGCAAGGTAGTAGTCCTCTTGTATTGTGATCCCCATGGTAGCAGAAAAAACATTTCTACCAGCTGAATAATTCAACACTTCATAGACTTACCAAAGACAAGTAAGTTAGTCAGGAACTTCTGGTGAGGAGATTGGAAGGGACTTAACTGGGAAATTATTTGAAAAAATAAAATAAAACTGAAAAATGGAGCTAGTCCTTAGGGAGGAACTGAGTCAAGATTATGGAAAGATAAGAACATACAGAAATAGCTATAAGTTCAAACCTGAGACTATTGGCAGTTGTTAAAACTTGGCATTTTAAGGATTTTGATTTGTTGCTCTGGAGTTGTTCCTGGAAGGAGATATTTTCAATGAGTGGAAAATCTTAGCTGTGTAGTAGATTTCCTTAATTTATTTTATTTTGTGGATTTTTAGGTCCAGGGAGCATAGTCAAGAGCAAAAATTTCTGTACTATGAAATTTTGGTATGTAAATGATATTGGGAGAGAGTTACCTCTTTAACAAAGAGGTTAAATGAATTTATAGAGCTCTTCTTCCATTTTTTGCTGAATTTGTATCCCAGGGAAAGGCTTAAAAAGCATCTATATCATACTTTACAAAGATGAATCTAAGATTTAAAAGTCACTTTTCTAGGTCAACAGAAAGAGTATGAAGGAGAAGAGAGAGAGCATCCATTTATTTAGCATAAAGCTGTAGGTGCATATTTCCTCTTAATCTTTGCATAAATCCATTATTTTAATGATAAAATGTTTTTGTCTTCTCTACAGTCATAAGACTATCAAAGACTACTGGTAATGGGCAAAGTTGAGAACTCAGTCAGGTCATACCCCACCTCTCCCATCAGAACCCCTGGGGACTGCTCAGCTGCTCTTTGATTCTCTTTGTGTGCTTTCTGAGTTAGAGGTGATTATTTTTACTTTTATTTTTGTAAATGTAGTACAGGTGTTAAGGGAATTATAGATAGACAAAATGATGACTTGAAGATTCTTCAGGGCAGGGGAAGAGGAAAGATGAGATGAAAGAAGGGAGAGGATCCATGTGGGAGGGAATATTTGCTTGTTTTAGCTGAAATTATAGATTCATTTGTCTTTGTATCCTCAAAACTTTGTGTGAATTAGTCCAAAGGACTTCAGAAACTGTTGAGAAACTTCACAAAATCTGCTACAACTCCGAGTATCTTTGTGCTTTAGAAATGAGCTCTGTTAAAGTGAAAATTCTCTTTCAGCTGGTGAGAGGTAATCTGAGATGCTAAAATCAATGGATGCAATAGAAAAAAAAACCAGCCTAGCCCAAATGGGTTAGGTTTATTTTAAGTTGAATTAGTTTATAGTAGCAATTTAAAACACTTTATGAGTTATTTTTTCAGCTAGTTACTAGACTTTATTTAACAGTAAAGCTGGTAAGAGAAATGGGCTGGATATTTACATTCATAGTGTGCTTGCTGCTGTTCTATAATCTCTGAAGTGACTGTGTTTTGTTGGTTTTGTTGCTTTGGGAAACCCTGTAGCTGAATTAGATCACAGGCATATTTGTAACTTTGGTGCTATATTATTGCAAAACAATGAGTTTTTTAACAGTATTCCACTGGATTAGAGAAATGCAGTGGAGTCTCCATCCATAGATGAATTCAAAAGCTGTCTGCACGTGTTTCTGGGCAATCAGCTGTAGGTGACCCTGCATGAGAAAAGGACTTGAATGGGGTGGTCCAGAAGTTCCTTCCAACCTCAGCCAGTCTGTCATTCTGCGATTCTGCAAACATTCCCAGAAACCTGTAAAAAATACACTTCTTCAGGCTTATGAATGGCTTGAATATTTTCTATAAATATCATTTGAAACAGTTCAGATAGTCCTCTTCCTCCATGCCTCAAGCTGTTACAAAGACTTTTCTGTGAGGCTCAGAAGCTGTTCTTGATCTTAACTGCGGGTGTTATTTGCACTGGATTTGTCAGCCAGGGGCTTGTACTGTAAAGGAAGAGAGCACTTAGGAAAGGCTTATAAACTTTGCCTTTCAAGTATACACTAAAACTGAGATTCAGCTGAAGACAAGAGGATATCTAAATTTCAGGAAAGCTGGCTTTGTGGCTTCCCACAAAGCTGTCCAACTTTATGAGGAATGCACTGCTCCCTTAAGTTATGTGCCCACAGGTAGGTGGTAGGTGTGTAATGCCATTTAATGTGCCTTGTGGTAGGGCTGGCAGATATGACTGAGAATTTATAAAATAAATTATAGATATTATAAAAGATCTCTGCCTCTCTGCACTGGCAGCTGAAGTCTTAAGTAGCATATAACATGTTTATGTAACTGCATCCCATCTGTTGTTCACCTGACTCTCCCCCTTAATGGTTTATGGACTGGCTCTCCTCCAGCTGCAATGGGAGTCTGAACACTCAGCTCACATGTAGACTTTGTTTGTGGGTACTTAAATGTAGGCATCCTAACTTAGTTAAATCCTACTCCAGAATCCAATTGCTTAGTGTGAAAATGGTGATAAGGCCCCTGAAAATCTGAATGCTTATTTCCAGAGTGCAAAACCTGTTAAGAGAAGTGGACCTTGAGACCCAAGGGATTCTTCCTCCCACTCCACTAGTGTTAAAACTGCTGTGGTTCCCTGTTTGAAGTCCACCCAGTAGCAAAGCCAAGCACATGTCATCAATACACACACTTATGCACACTCAATTGTTCCCTGAGCAAAGACACAGCAAGCAGATGAATTTGTGAATTGCAAATCATAGGAAATCGTGAGATACTACTATGGACCTCACGACTAGAGTATGAGAGTTTTTAAATTCTTAAAACCATTAATTATCACTGTTGTTACAGTAAGATGTGTCACTGTTCCCTATGTAATAGACAAGAAAACCTCCTACACAGTGGTATACAGTTAATCACTAGAAGTGATTAACTTCTAGTGGCTACCTACAGGTATAAAAAAAAATCTCTTTAACAATAGGAAGTCTTGGTTTCTTAAGCTGTGGATCATCTTTTAGGTTTATCCACTTTTTGAGGAAAAAGAGTGACAGCTACATTGCCTGAGGATACAAGCCACTGCAATGTGTTTAATTATCTAAAGAAAGCAGTATTGTAAGAATTAGAAAAGTGTACTGAATACTGTAAACTTGGGGGTTTTGGACTCTACTGGGTTTCATCATTGTTTATTTCATTATAAAAATTTTGGCATATAAGCAACAAATTATGAAAATATTTTTACCTTTGTGAAGGCACTAGAAGTTTAATAAGAGAAGTTCTCTTCCTGAAATGGGGTTTATGCCATGTGGAAATGTATTCTTCAGAAATTGTAGGAGTCTAATGAAAGTTGCACATGGCTGTGATCAGTATTGCATAAAAAATGGAACTTTATATTTTCAAGTGCTGGATACTATGAAGGATGTCCTGTGTGATATTAGAACTCGGATCAATGAGAGAAAGATATTATGCATTCCTGGGTGCTCATCCTGCTGTGCTGAGATGGATGGAGAGAAAGTCTAAGAAATACAAAAGTGAGGAAAAGGGAATTGCTGCTGATGTAAAGGAGCAGCTTGAATGTGGGAAGATCTTCTGTGGTATGGGCAGGAGTGTAGTTGAGAGCTTGCAGGTCAGGGCCACAGGAGAGGCCAGTAAACATGACATTGTGGCAGGAGTGTGTTATAGACACTCTGAGTATGAGTGAAGAAGTGGACAGTTGGCTAAAATCTGTGTATTACAGACTTTGCTTCTCATGGGGTACTTAAACCTCCCTGACACCTGACAAAAAGGCAGTACAGCAGGACACAATCCCAGAAAATTCTGGAGGTTGTCATGTACAACTTCATAATCAAAATGTATGTGACAAGCAGAGGTGATATTTTCCTGGACATTCATGGCCTCTGAAGAACTTGTTGGGGATGTGACAGTCAATGACAGGCAGGTTTGGTCAACGACCATGGAATTGCAGAGCTCAAGATGCTGAGGGGATCCCTGAGGAAGGCAAACAACAGAACACAGATCCTGAATTTCAAGAATATAGACTTCAGCTTAGTCAGACAACTAGAAAGTGTAATCTAGTGGGAAGCAGTATTGAAGGGCAAAGGAGCTCATGAAAGTTAGCAGATCTTTAAGGACAGTCTCCTTGAAAGACAACTATGATCCATCCTAATACTCACAAAAATTAGTATATATATCAGGAATCTGTCTTGGTTTAACAAGGACCTGGCTAGGGTCCAGTGCAAAAAGAACATTTATAGAAGTAGAAGTGAGAGCAGGCCAAGGAGGAATTTAGAAACATTGCTTGGGTAGGTACAGATGGTGTTAGGTAGGTCAAACAGTGGAAGAGGATAAAGTCAGTGATCTGAGTAATCTCAATATATACAGATCCACAGGACTACAAGGATGCACCTGTGAGTACTCAGATTTGGCCAATGTCATGTGAGGTAAGTCTTAGGTGTCCTTGAAAGGTTGTGGAGACTGGGGGAGTTCCCTGATGACTGGGGAAAGGAAAATGCTACAACCATCTTCAGAAAGAGCCAAAAATGACACCAGTAAACAAAGGCCAGGTAAACCTCACTGTCATTCCTGGAAAAATCATGGAGCAAATCCTCTTGTAAACCATTTCTAGACAAATGAAGGAGAAGGTGGTGAATGAAAATATCCAGCATAGCTGTGCAATATGTAGACCATGCTTTGGCTCATTGGATTGCCCTCATCCTGTTTAATATGTTTATCAATGATCTAGAGAAGGAATGGACCCTGAAGTTTGTGTATGATTCCAAAGTGGTAGATGAGATCAATGTGCTCTGTGGTAGGGCTGGGATTCAAGGAGATCTAGACTGGCTAGAGGAATGGGCAGACATGAACCTATTGAAATTCAGGAGGGATTTGTGCAAAGACCTTCATTTCAGATGGTCAACAGTATATTGGGCTGTATCGTAGCCAAGAAATGGAGAGAACTGATTATTCCTTTCTACTCAGAATTTGCAATATTGCATCCAGAGTGCCATGGCCAGGTTTGGGTTCCTCTGTATAAGAAAGAGATTGACAAACTGGAATAAGTCCAGTGAAGGGTTGCCCAGACTGTTAGGAAATTGGAGTAACTGTCCTCTGAGGAGAGGCTGAGAGAAAGGTTTGTTGAACTTTATGTGGAGAAGGCTTATGATGAATCCTATCACCATCTGCAAGTTCCTAGTGGGAGGAAACAGAGAAAATAGAGCCTTGCCCAAGGTGAAAGGATGAGAGGTAATTGAGCCAAGTTGCAACAAAAGAAATTCTGATTAGACACAGGGTTGCCCAGAGAGACTGAAATCTCTGTCCTTGGAAATACTAAATTTGACTGAAAGTTACTCTGAGCTACCTAATGTTTGTTGGGAGAAACTGGTTGGTCAGTGTGACATCCAGAGATTACTTACTACCCATTTTAAAATGGTTTTTAGACTAAAATGAAAATCAAGGTCTTTGGGATGTTATCACTGGTTTTGTACCATTCCGAGCTAGGAGCTATTTCTAGTGTCAAGAGTATAAAGCCTCTAAGTACATATCTGAAGAGAAGGGTAAACTTTCTTAGTCTTGAATAGATATACTTTCTGGGATAAAGACTTTTGTTTACTTTACCTGAGATGAGCAATAGTCAGAGCCCATTCTTAGGACTATAGATCAGTTTTATACTTTTTTCTCTTTGTTTCCATCACAGAGACAGTTGGTAGCTCATGCCAGAAAACCCAGTTAATATGTATTTGACATGGTGTACAACATGTCACTCAATACATGGTAAGCAATGGGCAGTACCCACTGTAACTGTGTGCTCTGCATTCCTGTTATCATTCTACTTGTGAGCTCCTACAGAAAGACACAGGTGCTTAGATTTAATCTCTTATCCTTGGAAATGGTAACCTTGGCCAATATTTAGGGGGTTTAGTTAAAATCCATGTAATACAAAAGAGGTTTTTTTAATAGCCCTAATGAATCTTAGTATGCACTCCCCTCCACCCCCTGGTCCCTGCCCCCACCTGGACTCATTTAGAAGGGAAAAATTATGTAACATTATGTTTAAAGCGAACCTGTTCTCTGTGGCATAGGCAGGACCTGAACACATAATCTAAATACATACTTCACTAGAGAGACTTTCCTCTGTTCAGGCTGTGAAGTTTTTCCTACTGTGTTCTTGGCCTGAAAGAGATAACTGCTAGGGGAATTAGAGCTTTCAATACTCTTATCTTACCAATTACAATCCTAAGAGAGAGATCCTGAGGGTCTCACTGTTATGCTCGCTGGTGCAAACCCAATTCTTTATTTTAATGTGATTTATCAGAATTTGCTGCTAATGATAGCTCAAATCTTTCCCTAGGTTTTTCGTTGGGTTTGCTCTTGAATTGTAATAATTCCACACATTACTCTTTCACCATATAAGCAAATAAAAATTGAAATTTTGTGTTGATATCTGTACTACTATTAGTTAGACTCAACTGCTGAAGGTGAAAAACTCATATTAAAGAAAGCAACTTGAGAACAGGACGGAACTACAATATTGCTGTTGCATGTTGTTCAGGATATAGCCTTTGAGGTTAGTGGCTATTTTGTCCCGTTCTTCAGTTTAAGATGCAGATCACTATTTATGTAGTAGAAACACTGATTGCAAATAAATGTTAGATATTTAACACTGTGACTAATCTATCCCGTGGTAGTAGTCCACGTCGTTAGTATATCAGCATTGCTGTGCTGTGGTCAGTTGCCAGACCTTGTTTTGTTTAAGTTAGCAAGTGTGGTTGTGAGATTGCTGGGAGAACTTAGCCAGGTGTCCACGCACTGGCTATTCAGTAGGGTAAAGTGCACGTACTAATCCTGTTTCACTTTGATGATAATGAGGCTAAATAACTGCAGAGGCTTTTCAAAAGTGATTTGTTTAATCTTAAAAAGGATGCTGTAACATTAATGCTATTATATCAGAGTGCCAAAACCCCAGACATTCAGGTACTCTGGAATACTGTGATTTATTGTGCCCAGGACGTTTTATCTTTACTGGGAGTTTTAATGCTATATTGAGTTTTGGGTTAGTTGTTATTTTTTTCCTCTAAAGTAGGTGGGTGGGTTTTGAAGGATTTTTGAAACTGGATAGCTCACTATTCCACTAGTTTCTCAACCTGCATTTACAAGTAATGGAATAGAGAATTCTACGCAGAGAGAGAAGAGTTATGTGTATTTGGACAGAAGAACAATACACAATGCTTTGCAAGGTACCTTATTATCATCACGTACTGGTTGTTTTGGTGACTAATAATTCAGGTGAGACTGGAGAGTAGTCATGATCTTGAAGAACACTTGCTGTGCATTATTTAGCCAAGCTTTGGTTGGTACGTAGATAAGTGCAGTTCTGACAGATAATTAGAACTTGTGAGACACAAAGCCTTGCTGGTGAGAGCTATCAATACGAGCCATTGCTCATTGTGTATAGCAGATGGACTGAACTGTTGGATGCCTCTCAGTCATGTCTTTTAAACTCCACAGCCTCTGTATCTCTGAAATGATAAATGTGATAGCAGCACTGTAACATTTAGCTAAGTATTTGTACAAGTTAGAATATAAAATTACTAATGCATATAGTTTTATAAATATGTTTATGTAAGTTTGGGCTTCTTTTCTAACTTCCTCTATCTGCTTTAGTGGTACTGATCAGTACAGTCAATGGTAATCACTAACGATTAACACAACTTCTACTTCCTTCATTTTTTTCTGGGCACAGTGCCAGGAATATTATTAATATATAAAAGTTTCTCCCATTTTGCTAGTTCATGCCAAGGTGTTACTGACCTCTTCCTTTCTTCTGATGATCTTAGCATTACTTCTCCAACTTCTATAAGCTAAATGGCTTTTTCCCAACTAAAATGTAAAGAGCACATCTATACTAAGTAGCCTGCTGATGAGAAAATTTGATGTCTTCAGTGTTGTTAATCAGTAAATTAACTTCAAGCACTCATTTTGGTGCTGCAGATACAGACTTAACTGAGATTCCCTTGCCCCAGATCGGTTTCAGGACTGGAAAAAATGAACTAGTGTCCTTGTGCTGCTTCTGCGTACTCAGCTCTAACTTGGACTGGCTCCTTTGGAGATCTGATGCATCGAGTTTGCATACCAAACTGGTCCTGATGAAAGTACTGCATTACTGATATAGCACAGTGTTTAGTCTGAATGAAGTTACATCACTCCAAATATACTGTGCCTTTGTTTTGCAGGGATAAAGATGCCATGTATGCCCTCAATGTAAAATATAAAAATGTTTGTGGATTGTGCTGATTTATTCTGGATTCAAACAGATACAAAGAAAACTCTACAAAAACTGTGAACAGGTCCTCAAAGGGTAGTTTGATTTGCATCTGCTTATGATTATCCTTTTTATATTACCTAGTATCAAAGAAAAGGCAACTTGCTTCTGTATCTCTGCCTCTAAATTTGCAGAAAGAACTCTGATTTGCATGCACTTTATAAAAGACTGTTTTATCTTTGAAAGGGTTATAATCATATTTTTCTGTGCTAGAGATTAAGCAATTTTTTTAATAAGGGTTTTTATCCTGGCACCAATGAGCTGTTTCTTGCAAGTTAGATATTACAATTTTTGAGAAATAGGCTGATTCATTTGATTACTCTTCTTTCCTTGCTACAACAGAACCTTATGCCTCATTAGTTTGTGAGTTTCATCAGTATCACCAAAATGAGAGAGTTATTGTCACATTTGGCCAGACCGTAAAACATATAGAGAAAAAGATGTGGAAATGATAGGATGTAGGGAAAGCAGGTCTGCAGTGGGACTTCTGGAACAGATAACTATTGGTTGCATGCTGTTTCATAAGAAAAGGTAAATGTCACACAACTGTGAAAAGAGAGAGTTTCCACAAAAATCCCTAAGATATTTGAAATCATAATCATTTCTAAGGTAAAATCTTTGGCTCCAGTGAAGCCAATAATGAACTTCCCACTGAAGGTCATTTTTCATCCTTTGCCTCATTTTGAACTCAGCTTACCTCTTTGGGCATTATATGTCTCTTCCTTCTATCTTCTATCTCAGGACATATTAACAGTGAAATAGAAAAAATGTATATAGTTTTAAACAGTAAGCATCAGCAGGACTCAAATTTCCCCAGTTTTAGTAGTGTTATTGAGTGAATTTATTGAGTTTTGATCTTGCTTGTTTTGTCTGTGTCTATATTCAACATATGTCATCTGATTTTAAACATAACATAACTTCTCAGTCTGAGTCAGAAGCACTAGTTACTTATTTGGCTTTGAATAAAGAAATATAGGGAGGTTGTTTGTTTAGAAAACTTTCATTTGGGAATCTTAGAAACTTTCAGACTACACAACTAAAGGACAGAAATACCACCCTCCACAAAATATTCAATATTTAAGAGTATTATGAATGCTCACATTGGTCTGTATCAGAAAACAAAATATTTTCACTGATTAAATCAGTCTTTTCCCATATTTGTTTTGCACTTGCCTTCTTCCACGCAACAGCATTTTGCACACCTATTCATAATTAAGTACATTATGTCCATTTGTGCAAAATGAGGGGGGGATGGGTATTTGCATCCTTCTAACCCCCATGACTGAACTTTGTGTCTTTCCTTCACATGCCAAGTGAATCCACCTTCCTTCAGGTGCAACTGTGTTGTGTGCTGCCCCTTCCACAGGCCTTCCTGATGTCTTTATCTAGAATACCATGTGAAGAAGCAGACACACTCATGTCATGCTACTCCACTTAGAGAGTTTTCTGTCTGTGCTTTATCACGTTCTCTGCCAAGCTGTTCTTTTGATGTGTAACTTACAGCCACTCCAGAGAAAAGTAGGAAGCCCCCAACTGCTACTAGTTTCATCATTTACTGTGAACCAGTACTGGAAAAATGATCTTTGATTGCTACAATACAACAGCACTATAAATATTTGTAGGTCATTTTGGGAGTTCACCTGCAGAGAGCTGTGTCTGAAGCAAATAGTAATGGAGTCAAAGAAGGAGACAAGCAAGAGTACCAAATGCTGTCAAATTGTTGTCGCTAAAACAAATTATATTTGTGAAGATCTAGTTGCTCAACAAACACATTTGAATATGCGAAATGCAGCCACAATTTAGTAAGATCTCTAGCAAGAGTTTGGTAAAACTTGGCTCTGATCAATGAGGAAGAAAAACTGGTGGCAAAGATATAGAAAGGCCAAGGCACTTAGTGGCTCTTTGCCATGGCTTTTATCAATTGGGTTTGTCCTCTAGTTTCCCAGATCTCTGAGTGAAAGCATGAGCTGCAGTAGAGTAAGACAGACTTAGAGAGCACTTAAACTAGTTGGATATGCAGAAGCTTATGGCACTAGATGGGATGGATCAAAGGGTGATGAGGGAGCTGATGCTACTGCAAAGTCTGTCATTGTCAGAAAGTCACTGGGAAAGTTCCCTAACGACCAGAAAAAAAGCAAGCACTGTACCCATCTTCAAATAGGAGATCCACAAGAGAACTACCAGGCAGTGGTGTAGCAACTAATGTGACCAGTAGCTTTCCTGGGAAAGTTACAGAGCAAGCCCTCTTAGCAGCCATGTCCAAGCAGACAAAGGACAGGAAGTTTATTAAAAACAGACAGCATGTGTTTAACCCCAGGCAAATCATTCCATCAGGCTTTCAGCATGATCAACTATAACATCCTTATAGTCAAATTAGGGAGACCAGTACAGTGGACGAAAAATAGACTGAATTATCAGGCTCAAACCGGTTGTGGTTATTTGTATCACGTCCAACTGCTGGCATGTTACTATTTGTATCCTTCTGACTAACGATATGCAACGTCTCTGCTACTGATGTGAGCAAAGGCATAGAATACACCCTCAGCAAATCCCAGCTCGGAGAGCAGTAGAAACACTGAAAGGCAGTGCCACTGACAAGTGGGAGGATGAACTGGCAGGAACCTCTTGAAGTTGAAGAATGACAAGTGCAGAGTCCTATATCTAGGAAGGAATAACTCCATGCATCAGGATAGCTTGTCCCAAAAGCAGCTTTGCAGGAAACCTCCAGGTGAAACGCATTTCAGCAGTGTGCTGGTGTGATGGAGAATGCCAGAGGCAGACTGACCTCTGCTAGTTTAAGTGTGGCCAGAAGGCTGGAGAAAGTGATTCTTCTCAATATGTCCAGCAGTTGTGAATCTACATTAGGAGTCCAGTGTCCAGTTTGGGGCTCACGAGTTCTGGAATGACATCGTGGAGCCAGTCATCACGATGGTGGTCCAGCACTGAAGCAGAGACCCAAAGAAGCTGTAAAACCTCCATCCGTCGGGACATTCAAAACATCTGTTCGAGGCGTGGAGCAACCTGACCTCATTGGCTCTACTCTGAAGGGGCTGATTAGGGGGCTGCCCTACAGGCGTGTCTTCCAGTCCCTCTCACTTCTTGCTTTGGGCGAGCGAGGCTCCTTCAAGCTCTGACTACTCGCGAGCGCGTCCTTGTACGCAGAGAGGAGGAGAGCGAGAGGCAGCACCCGCGGGGGTGGCAGCGGGTCCCCGCTCGGCCGCCGAAGCTGCGGCGGGTGCACGGGGCGGGGGCGGCGGTGCCTTTAAAGCCGGGGCGCGGGGCGGGCCGGAGCGCGGGGGGAGCCGCCCGCCCGGAGCATGCGCTGCGCTGCGCGGGGCGGCGGAGCGCGGCGGGCGGCACCGCCGCACTCCCCCGGCAGCCGCGGCGGCAGCCGGCGAGTCCCAGCCCGGCCCCGGCGCTGCCGCCGCTCGGGGCCGTGGTGGCGGCCTCGGAGCCCTGAGCGCCCGCGGGGGAGCGCGGCTGCGAGCCGCCCCCCAGCCCGGTCTGCGCCCGGCGGGAGAAGCGGCGAGCCGCGGCGGCCATGGGCAACGAGGCGAGCCTGGAAGGAGGCGAAGGGATGGGCGCCTTCCCCGAAGGGGCGGCGGCAGCCGGGGATGGCGGCGGCTCCGCTGCCCCCTTGCAGAGCCTGGTCCCGGCCGGGGTGGAGGCGGACCTGAGCCAGCTGAGCGAGGAGGAGAGGAGGCAGATCGCCGCTGTCATGTCAAGGGCGCAGGGGCTGCCCAGAGGGAACCTCGCCGGCGCGGAGCCGCCTCCCATGCAAAGGCATGCACGGAAAATCTCCCTTCTCCCGCTCCTCCCTTCCCCCTTCTCCGTCTCCTCGCGATGGGGCGGGGGGCGAGTCGCAATACGATCCGGGCCCGCTGCACCCGGAGCCGGCGTTCCATTTTGCTGGCAGAGGGAGGGAAGGGGTGGCTGCACGGGCGCGGGCACCAGGACGGAGCCTGCACCCTCTGGGCTTTTCCCACTACAGTGGTCTCTGATGATAACGGCGGTCCCCAGTTCCGTGGGCTGCGCCCTCCTTTCCTCCCTTGCACTGATCTGGAGCACGGGCAGTTTCTGTGTCTAGGGCGGGGAGAGAGAGCTGTGCAGACACCGTTCCGGTTTTCTGTGTGCGGGTGTGTGCTTTACGGGGCTGGGTGCCCCACGACTCTGGTTGTAGCCAGGGAAGCTCTCCCCCGAGGCGGGTGGGTTCTGCAAGCGTCTGGAGAGAGGATCTTGTTGAATCTTCCAAAGCTGTTGGGCATAATACCTTTGCTGGCTGTTACTCTGCCAGTTCTGAACCTCTACAACTATCATTTGGCTTCATTAAATAGTGATGGATTGAGAAGGTCCGTTTCAGTCTATTTTTTCTCCCTTATTTTTCTTCTCGATTTTTCCCCCTCTTTTGTTGGAAGGGGAGAAGCCAAATAATAGATTGAATTGATTCCCACGGCATTCAGTGTTCTGGATAGTCATGGCTTTACCTCACTGTGCCTCTGCGAAGGCTGGGCTAATCTCCTTCCCCGTTCTTTCCCTGCCCCTCAACAAATTCACAGCCCGACGTGCAACAAGCCCGCTCCCCGCCCGGCTCCGCGGGGCTGCCGCTGCCCGCGGTGCTGAGCCACCAGCCCTGCCCGGCCCCGTGTCGCTGCCCGCGGTGCTGAGCCACCAGCCCTGCCCGGCCCCGTGTCGCTGCCCGTCTAGCCACCACCCTCCCCCCGTGTCCTGCCCGCGGTGCTGCACCTCCTCCCACCCCGGCCCGTCATCCAAGGCCGGCGCCTCTGTTGCTCTCCGACTCCGGGGCTGGGTGTGTTGTTTGTCTTGAAGGAGGAAGCTGAAAGGAGCCTTCTCCATTAACTGTTTCACGGCGCATTGACCTCACCCCACATAAATGCATATTCAGTTTATATAATACCAGGTTTATATAAGTGAATTCTAGAAGAGAGGCAAGGACGGTGGGACTAAATTAATTCTTGGGCAAATTACTGGAGTCACTGAGGTTATACCTGAGATGGTGGTCTCCATTTTTTAAAACTGGAAGTCAAATCTTTCTATTTCATGTCTTGTTTAATTATTGATCAGGCATTACCACTGTGTGTAAAATAAAAATTTCCATTCAATTTAGGTCTCTGGTCAGCTTCTATAGATGTTAATGGGAAAAAGAAATATCCTTTAGTTCCATTAAAATAAGCTCAAAATTCCATTTTGTATAACAGTCTATGAACAAAGACACAAGTACTTTGAAACTATTTTTTCTTGCTAATATTCTAGTAAAAAGTAAGATAAATATTCTTGCAAGATTTCAGAATAGGCTGAACTCTTTGCAATGTGACTATCTCTACATTTATAAATGGCTGCTTTCCTACAAACATATTTATGTGAGAAGCTACTTTGATCTTGTTAGCATGCCATACTTCCACCCTCTATTTAAAGAAAAGGCACTCTAAATTTGTGAATTACAGCCTTTACCTTATGTCAGGATGTCAGCTTTGACTATTATAGCAGTTCCCATCATAGTATCTTTGTGCCTGTCTCACTGTAATGAAGTTACTACTTTTCTCTTGTTTTGTGGCTTTATTTGCTCCTCTTGCCCACCTCTCTTTGCTATTGAGATCTACCAAGAATGGTAGGGGCAATTATCAAGAACCCAATACAAACAAAACCCTTGGAGTAAGACTCTTTTAAGTATTAAGGATCCCCCTCTTCCAGACTAAAACTGGAACTAGGTTTTTTGTTTGTTTGTTTGTTTTTTTCGCAGTTCAGATGTTAAGTGTGATCAAAAAGAGGAATTCCAGCTTTCAGTTCAGCAGTGTCCTTATTGTAGTGTCTGTTAGTTTTTAACATGTTAACTGGATTTTTCCTTTGTGATTTCCATTATAACATTAGAGCTTAATAATTATTTCCTATCCTAAATGCTTTCATTCCTGCTCCCAAAGTAACCCTAGTCTTAAAGTGTACAGATTCCTCATGATTGGTAGTATCCTGGAGTAACAATTTTTGCAAATGCAGACTTTTTAATAGTAAGTAATGTAAGTGCCAGGTAACATAGTTGCCACCTTAAAATGAATGTTTTACCTTCTAGAATTTCTGTAGGCTTTGAGCTTTTAAGCCTTGTGAATTTTAATGTAAGCATTTAGATCTAGAGCACCTAAAGTTAACTGCCTATTCAGATGTACTTTCTATTTATTTTTTTTTATGTTTTATTCTCAAAGTTCCAATCAGATGTTTAGGATCTGTAGAAATCTTTCTGTCCTATTTCAATTACCAGTCTTCAGAAAAATCATGGTTGGGAAATTGGTCTGAAACAAACACAGTCAATTTGTAAGGAAGTTCCATTTGTTCTAGCTTCATCAAATGACTCTGTAACTGTGCCAGTGTCCACTTGCTGAGGAATTGTTCTATATCTGAAAGGATTAGATGATCAGCTGAATATATGACCATGTAATACAGCTGCTTGGGGTGTTTTTGGTTTTTTTTTCCTCCAGTTGATTGAGTTGGTCACAATAGATATCAATAAAAAAAAATTTCTGCATTTTGATAGGAAATGCTAAGAAGTCTTGCTGAGTGTCACACTTCTGAAGTATATTTATGGTGTATTTTCTAGAAAAAATATATATTTTTAGTGTCATCAGTCTCTTGACAAAAAAAAAAAAAAGGTTAGTCACTGGGGTATGTGTAAGTTCATACATATCTTGTCTGTAAATATGAGAAGATCTAACTGTCTTTGAGTTGCATTGTTGCTGCATTTGTCTTTGAAACTATTTATACTGATGAATGGGGAATGGCATACCTTCCTCATAGGTGTTTATAGTTATGGAATTCAAGAACTAGACCAATAGTCTTTCTGTTAAATCTCTGCTTACTCCAAAGGAAGCTTTGATTTGTCTGTGATATGTAAATGAATAGAGATGAGTTCCATGAATCAAGACCAAAGTGAGGGGAAACATAGCAGCCCAAAGAAAAGCATTATGTGTAGGAGAACTGAATTATTTCATTTATTGGCTCTGGTTTGAAGGCTTTAAAACAATTGTGGGTTTTTCATGATTCAAAAGGTTTGAAAGTTAGAAAATTCTTTCAAATAAATGCAAGATTTAGTTTGAGGATTCTGATTCTCCAGTTCAATTTAAATTTTTCAATGTCAGCCTGTAGGTGGTTGTAAAATGGTGGTAGAAAAGAAGGCTTGAACTCCCAGGTAACTCAAATTAAATGGAGCAAGTCCTGGCTTTTGACAGAAGTAACATTTCTCAAGAAGCTTGTCTTTTCAAGGCTTTTTCTTCCACTATTTAACTATGCTCTGTCTCCATTGCTTAGAAACATTGTTATGTACAAAGGCAAGACAAGTCAAGTCTTCAGAATACACAAGCAGCCTTGAAGAGAATCACCTGAGTTTATTTCATGATTCATGAGTTTTTATCTCATTTCAGGTTCTGATATCTGATCAGGTGGAAACTTATGGAACATATTATTTGACAAAAATGCAAGCTGGAGCAAAATTCTGTTCCAGTAGGAATTCACAGTTACTTTTTCTTGCTAAAGTCCAAGTAGAATTTCTAAAAACATTTTGGGTTTTTTTGTTTGGGTGTTTTTTCTGTCCCCTCTCTCTTCCCAGTGTAGGGTTAGGGCATGACACTCTACTTCCAGACCAGATTTTCAGAGTTTACAGAATTTCAATAGTACTGTGGATTTATTTTTTTCCCCTCTTCCTTTTCCCTCTTATAATTGTTGAATGAAGCCTTCCAAGAACTTGAACATTTTCTAACATGAATGCTGGAAGTGTACCAGACTGCTGCTAACAGACTAGTTGAAATGTTTTCATATAGTAAGCAGTGCCTCTTCAGATAAACCTAGAGTGCTTATCTAAATAAGAAGAAACAGAACTTCAGGTAGACCTACCTAGTTGCTAATGAGAGTATAAAATTACTCTTTTAGCAAGCAAAAATGCCTAATATTTGGAAGAATTAGATTATCATTGGGCTTTTCTGAACTATCCTCTTTATGAGTTAATCAATGTTCACTGACACCAGTGAAAAAACACCTACTCACTTCACAGGGTGGCACATTAAGGTCATAAATTTCCAAGTATTGTGGTCAATATGTACACAAGAATGGGAAAGAATAAATGGAATTGTGGAAGGCTGGAAATAGTTTGTAGTTAATAGTTAATACGTTAACAAGTATTACTTGTGGAAATTTTTAATTAACAGAAAAAGTCAGATACAAGATTATGAGAATCCTGTGTTGTGAGAATTACACACACAGAAATGTCTACCATTTAGCTTTGTCCTTTTGTATTGCCATTGTTACCCACATAATGGAAACTAAATATAAACCAGAAATACTGGTAATCTCACAATGACGTTAACAATGTAAAATACATTTTTTAATGTGGTTACTGTAGATGGTTCTGCAGACTCTTAAAACTCTTAAACAAAATTGTGCATTTATTTATTTATTTGTCAAGGAAGGCAGTTAAATGTAATACGTGATTGTTTCTTTTGCTCAGGGATATGCAAGAAGAAATGTCATGTCTGGAAAACTAAGATCACAGTTGACTGGTTCTCTCAAAGTGAAAAGCAAGAATTTTATATTTGCAATATTTCTGTGACACTGAGGAGAACACTGTATCTTCCAGCAGAAGCTCAGTGATAGCACTGAATAGAATATTTTATTACATCCCTGAGCATTAGCAGCAAATACAATATTATTTTCTCCAGCTACAGCCAAGTATAGCAACAAATAGAATACTTTGCCACATATGAAGCCATGCTCTTGATTTTGGTTCCTACATTCTTAGTTTCTTCTCCTCCTGTATGAACATATAGCAAAATATTGTTGCAAGGATTTTTCCCAATTCTCTAATGAGATTTTTTGTTTTTTTAATACTGGGCAGTGTTGGGATGGAATTTCTGAGATGATGCTGAGAAAGAGTATGGTAGCTATTTGCAAACAAAGGTAAAAGGGTTCAGGGCTAGCTGTGAACTGGCATCTGTTTTATCTGATGGAGACCTCTTCTGATTTGTGAGTGCATATGTGCCAAAATAAATACTTAACAAAGAACTGTGTGCTCCTTAACATACATGAATTTTAGGAGTTTAAATCCCTGCTGCATATTGAATTGTAAATATATCCAATTTTTTATACGAGTAACCAGAACACAAGTACATAAGCATTTTGCATTGTGCATTGGTTTTTTTGTACGGCTGTACTTTAATCAGCTAATTTTGACACTTCTGTGTCTTTTAGTCTTCTGTACCCCTGTTTTTGTATCCCAAGGAGCAGGTGGAAAGTTAATCATTTGGATATAGGTATAATAGGAAGATCTAGCTTTGAGTTCTTCAGAATTCTGAAAAAAAAAAAAAGGATGTCTGCGTAAATGTAATAGTATTACATTATTTTCTAAAGAATAAAACAATGTATGACTGAATATTTGTATAAGCCTTTAAGGAACAATGATTTTTTTAAATACTTTTAACACTCACCTTGTTATAAGCCTTAGTCTTGAAAACACTTAAGCACTGAGAAACTTCACAGCGCTACCAGTGCACTTTTAGGTTTACTGATACATCTTATTTTATCTCATTTTTCTAGTATTATGCATTATTTTAATTTTATTACATTTTCTCTCTGCAGACACCCTGAACCTGATACAAGCCACCGTCCCAGACAACCAGGTAAGCCTCCAGATCCAGGACCGCCAGGTTTAAGTAAAAGCAGAACAGTAGATGTGCTGAAGACAGAACAACGGGCACCTGGACGGAGCCCTTCCACTCTTAGTCTACGGGAATCAAAATCCAGGACTGATTTTAAAGAAGATCAGAAGCCAAGTATGATGCCCAGTTTCCTCTCAGAAGCCAGTCCATTCAGTGCAGTCACTTCAGTTGTGAACAAATTCAATCCTTTTGATTTGATATCGGATTCAGATACAACCCATGAAGAAGCCGGTAAGAAACAAAAAGTTACCCCAAAAGAGCAAGGGAAACCTGAGGAGCAGAGGAGCCCTGCGAAACATGCAGCTCAGCCACAGCCTCCGAAGCCAGCTGTTCAACAGCAAGGACCTGCCAGACAAACTGAGTCTTCCAAGCCAGTGCCTCAGCAGCAGCCTGGGGAACCAAAGCAAGTTCAGAAACCAGGCCATGGCCAACCAGCAGATGCTAAGCAAGAGCAAGCAAAACAACCGCCCCAGCCGCGAGGACCACAAAAATCTCAGCCGCCACCGTCAGAACCAGCGAAACCAGTTCAACAACAAACATCTGCAAAACCTTCATCAGGCCCAGCAAAACCAGCCCCACAGCAACCAGACAGTGCTAAAATGACATCCCAAGCACCACCTCCCACAAAACCATCATCACAGCAGCCAGGACCTGCGAAACAACCATCGCAACAGCCTGCACGACAAGGAGGTCCTGTAAAGCCATCTTCCCAGCAGGCAGGGCCTCCAAAACAGCCTTCTCAGCAACCTGGACCTGAAAAGCCATCTGCTCAGCAAACGGGACCTGCAAAACAGCCACCGCAGCCGGGATCTGGGAAGCCACCTCCACAGCAAACAGGGCTTGTAAAACAAGTGCCACCCCAGGCAGGGCCTACAAAACCACCTTCTCAGACTGCAGGGCCCACAAAGCCCCCAGCGCAACAACCAGGACCTACAAAACCACCCGGCCAGCAACCAGGGCCTGAAAAACCCCCGCAGCAAAAACAAGCTGGTGCAAGCCAACCCCCCGAGTCCACCCCAAAGAAAACCTTCTGCCCTCTTTGTACAACCACCGAGCTGCTGCTGCACACTCCTGAAAAGGCCAACTACAACACGTGCACCCAGTGTCACACTGTAGTCTGCAGCCTGTGTGGATTCAATCCTAATCCTCATATCACAGAGGTGAGTAATTTTCAAATTGATGTTCACTACCAGGGCAAAGAATGAAGTTTATGTTTGTTGTGTTGAAACATCAGATGTGTATCATCATTATCATGATGTATATCATCATGGTAACTTAACAAGTTCAGTGAAAAAATTAATGCTATTTCAGAAAACTGCTTACGAGTAAAATAGTAAAACTGGAGAAAAAAAAAAGAAGGTAATGGTTCTCTACTCATATAGATTTAAAAATATGTTCTCATCTCTTCATATAAAAAGAGGAGAAACCCCAGTGTGACTTCTGTCTCATTTTGATTGATTTTAAGCACCCACTGTCTGTGTTTATTATCTGATCTCAATACACATGCGCAAATATATATTTATAAATAATTTTTTCTGCTATAAGAACTAACCAAGGAAAAAAAAAATCAGTCTTCATAGCTCCAGTATGTGGCTTAGAGAAGGATGTGGAGTGGTGTGGCTAGCACAGGTTCTTCCCGTGGGAACATTTTGCTATATTTCATAAACAAGATAAAGTTTGGATGTTTTGCAAACAGTTTCTCCGGATTGAGTGAGTTCGGGCTTGGCCAATTGGGCCTAGGGGGAGGTCTCGGGCTGACCAATCTGGGGCACTTCTGTAGACTCTATATATATGGAATTCAAAACAATAAAGTTCCTTTTCTCCTCTCTTTCCTTGTCTGAGAACTTGGGTCAGTCCTCAGCTAGCCGCTCAACAGCGACAGAGTGGATTTTCTTTACAACTATTTTCAGTGTTCATTAGTTGAAAGCCTGAGTCATGAGTTTGACTTGGTGGCATGGTGGTTATTGTGTTCTCATGGGATGTTAAGAAAGTTCTCTATGGACTATATCTAACCTTGATCACCATTCTTGCTGTAATTCTATAGCATAAAAATGGAATAGAAATCAATATTAAGACTTCAAATGAATTTATTTTAACCTGATATTTGTTGTAGCTTGATTTATTGCTTATACATATCCTTTATTGCTCTGCTTGGTAATAAGGCTTCATGTGACTGTTTGATCTCTTCTCACTGCTTGAACAGCTTCTTGTACATCTGGATATGCTGATTTTAAATTTGCAATGTAGTTTGGGTTTGTTTTCAGTACCAACACTTTTATAAATTTATAGAAATTCAAGCATTGTGGACCTGGCACCAAAGGCTAACTAATGATAAATAGTCAGAAAGAATATTTGGAAAACTCTTTTTTGTCTTGCTTTGGTATTAGTTTAGCTGATCTGAGATTCACACAGGAAGAAGTACAGACTGCTACTGTATTTTGAGCCTGATAAATAGTACCTATATATTTAAAATTTAATCAAAGAATTTCTGAAACTGGAAAGGTCCTTTGGATATGGTGTAGTCTAAGCTTCTGCTCAAAGTAGTGTCACCTAAAGCAGGTTTAGCCAGTTTTGAATATCTTTAAGGATGGAGGCTTGGCAGTCTTTCTGGGCAACTTGTGTTCTCAGCACCACCATGATTCAAGGACATTGCTAGCTGTTGGTTTACTTTCCAATGCTCATGTTTATTTGTGGGTACCTGGTAACAAACAGCAGACTTTTTGCATACAGAAATATGATCTATTGATTTGTTGTTAAAATTGCAAATTTAAGCCTGAAAGGCTAATTGCAGTAACTCCTTACAGGTAGCACATTGCTTGGTTTAGGAGTGTAAGGTTATCTTTGAGTTTAGGGAAGTTGAGGATTGAGATAGCTGGCAATAAATCCTGGACTGGACAAGGAGGGACCTGAACAGCTGTGTGCAGAAACCTCAGAGAGTCTGCAACTAAGCAGCTGTCTGTATTTCAGGGTCTACATGAGGAAAGGCTATTCTGGCCTATTGGTGTAAAAAAAGATATATTTATATATTACAGGCAAGAAATGTGATATATTGAAGTCAAAGAGGAAGTTTTGTTACAATCCTTTTTCTTTGCCTTCAAGTTCTGACAGTCTTTCTAGGTCACAATTTCTTACATTTATTTGTGAGTGTTGAGTTCATTTCCATAGTGTGGTCCTGGAGGCTCTTGGAGCCCCAAGTTTGTCTTCCTTTAAAAGCTTCAGATTTCCCATGGAAATGGTCAACAACTTTGGTGTGTTCAACTGAAACAGGTTTTGAGAGAGAGTTTATATAAGATTTCCAAGTATTTGGAAATTCTGTGAATAACTACTAGTTTTTGAAGTGGGTACTCTGTAAGTGTGAAATTCAGGATTTTTAGACAATAAATACAGCTGCATTTAAGACTAACTGATTGCATACATATGTAAAAACAGATTTGAATTTCATATTACATATTGAAATAAACACAGGATATGCATTTATTTCATGATGAAATCATTCCAGTAAATGAAGGTATTGGACATCTAATTTATTCAGCTATTAGTTCCAATCTCCTGACTCCCACTCAGGCTTTTCTCATTTGCTCAGTTTTGCTCCACCAGCTGTCTTGCTGAAACTTCATTGAGGGTGTCCTGCTCCAGTGTGCCATTGAAGTGTGACAAAAATCACAGCTGACTTTATTACTGAACATTGGGATCAAAGTAATAGAACCCACTCTGGCACGTACAAAAAATTCACTTATTTCAGCTGCCCAGGGTCCTGCTTGAGTTATTATCAAATTTTCCCTCTAGTTTCTGTTTTCTTTCAGTATTTATATTAACAAAAGTTTCTGATTCCTTTTTTACAATACTTTACCTGTTTCTTCCCCTCTATCAGGAAAATCATGGTTTGTGACTTGGCTGTCAGTTTTCTTGTTTATGGTGCAAGTTTTTTCTTTTGGCTTCTTGTTTTTTCAGTTCTCCTGTAGTATTGTTGACCAAAAATCTGTTTCTTACCGGTGCATTTTCTGACTCTATTGTTATACTTTGGCTTTCCTTGGTGTTCTTTTTGCCATGTTTCATGATTCTGGAATCTTGCATTGTGCTTTCCCCATGTCCTTTATAACTGCTGATTCTATTGCTTATGTTAAACGCATTACTGACTGGGAAGCAATAATTTCAAATTGGATGTGGAGAGTGGAAGGCATTTATTTAGAAAAATATTGACTTTTGATTTCTACAATTTTCCCTCATACAGCTGCTTGAATTGCCTTCCTAAGATACTCTTCTTACAAGTTTCTTACAAGGTAGCTCAGTCTCCAAAGTGAATAATTTTTCCAATGTAGATCTTCCTAAATTTCAATGTCCTGTATTTCTAGCTGATTCTGAAAAGAATTAAACAAGCTTTACAAACTGGCTTAGGAAGTGGATTGCATATATTGTAAAGCCAATTTATAAAGTGCAGTTAAAAATTTTAATTCATTTTATTCATTTAAACCTCTATTTAAAATACAGTAGTACATGCACTCTGTCTGTTTTAACTTACTAGCGAGAACTCTGTAACTAAGAGCAGAAAGTGATACCTGTATTGCCACAAGGTCAGACCCCTTGAACTCTTTCTCTGAACCATCTGACATTGCAGTCCACTTGGGGAAGAAGGATAGTTGGCATCTTGCTTTTATACAGCAGTCTAGAGAGAAAACACACTATACATAAATGTTCAGTAACATATGTCTCTCTAATCTGTCTAGGTATTCATACTCTGCTCATCACCATGGCACATGACTGCCTAGCAACAGTTGCATAAAGTAATGGAAAAAATTATATAAGCGGGTTTGAGGACTGGTACTCTATTCCATTTTCCTTTCATGTACATCAGAACCTTGTAGGAAGTGTATATTTTATTACGTGGTAACTTATTTTTTCTAATTTTCTAATGAACCACTAGCAACAGAAGCCAGCACTTCCCAAGAAAAGACTCAGCCCTTTAGAACATTCAAATTGGAGTAGGCTTTCTGAAAATGAGCAAAAAGATCTTGAGGAGCTATCCATTTTTTTAAATGCTTATGTACAGTTTTTGATGAAGCTTGGCAAAAAGGATGAACTGCTATAGTTAAATCTAAATGATCAGTGCATATGCTCTATAGGTGGAGTAAATTTTCATTCCTTGTGAACTGATTGTTGGAAAATATATGCAACACAGACTAAGCAAGGGCTTAAACAGTAATAACAATGTCATTACATTCTTTATGATTGTCATCTGTAAAGCTGATGATCAAGTGGAGTGTTAAAGCTGTTAATGTTGGACACTTGGCTGTGTGTGGGCTCTGCTCCTTGAGCACACCTGTGATGTGAATCTCTGCATATGTGGATGCCTGTCTTCTAGGTGGTTTTGAGGAGGGGTTATTATACATGAATTTTATCTATATTAGTCTGTATTTCATCCATTGTTTCAGTGTTCTTTTAAGAGACCATTTAAAATTCATTTTGGAGCCAGGTATAATTTTATACATCGATATTTAATGAAAATTGTACATTCAGGTAATACTCAGAAGCTGTGTGTTGATGTAGAATTTGTTTACTTGCCAAAAGCTCTCTGGGTGGAGGTAAAGTGAATTTTAAAAATATTTTATTATTTCTGATTATTTTTTCAAACAATGTGTCTGTATCAAAGCTGACTTAATTGTAATGGAAAAATGAAGAGGGATAAAAAATTCCAAGAGGAGGGATAAGAAACCCTAAACAGTCCACTGTCTCAAAGTGGAATGTATGGTCTCTGATCATGTAGAACTTTTTACTGGATTGCACATTTATTTTTCAATTCAACATGAAAAATTTGTTTTAACCCTATCTGAAATATTTCCCTTTTTTTGTTATTTTAAATTTTAGTGGGGGCAGGAATGTCTATTTTTTTTTTAATTTTTTTGGTAGGGCTAGAAATTTTCCATATCAATTGTACTACAAACTATTGCCTTGATTTTTTTTTTTCTTTCTTTCTTCCTCTGCTTTTATTTACAATCATATCACAACATTTGGTTTAAAAACATAATATTTTGGTTCAAATCTTTATAATTATTTTTGTTATTAGTATTTGTTTTTATTAAAGTCCTGCAGCTCTAAGTACCCTAAACATACTTGGGCATGAAGTAGGATCAGTAACTAAACACAATTTAAACAGCCAGAAGGGAATTAATTTTCTTAGTTATTGTCATTGTTATTAGGTTGTATAGGGAGAACAATATATAAGTTTTTTTAAATAAGGAAGATGGCTATAATTCTTGTGGTGAATCTAGATAAGTTTTGCTTATACTTACAATAAAATTGATAGAAATTACTCTATTAAATCTTTGTTGATTACATGACAGTAAAGGAAGCTGTTGATTGAAGTATTCCTGTGGTTTGCAGTCTAGACCCTGCTGTGTTGTAGTAGTGCATAAGAACTGGAATGCAACTTGGGCTGGAAATTATATATAAACAAGAATAAAACTGCCATCACTGTGGGTAGTGACATAACAAAATCTCAAGTTTTTTAATATCAGGAAAAATAGCTTTGAAACTGTACACCCTCTGTGAGCTTGGGGGGAATATAAGGGTTATATAAGTAAAGCAGAACAAACTAGAAAAAATCAAGGATCTAAATCTGATTATCAGCTGCTGTAATCATCATGAGTTGTATAGAAATTAATTTAAAAAACTCCAACAAAACCCAATGCTTTTTAAAATTTCTCAAAGTTTTAATTAAGATACCAACTCTTAACTGTGCTGAAGGAAAGCTAGAGGAGCTCTGTAAAACAGGATGGACTTTAGTCTGGATTCAAATTGATCAGAGAGCAGAGTCAAACAAACCTTGTTTAGTTGTCATTTAGAGCAATAAAAGTGTGAAATATTTGCTTTGGTACAAAGAGTACTTGGGGTGTTCCAGTGTCACTAACAGTCCAATTTCTATGCAAATGGGCATTATTCATAATTTTTGTGATAAAATGAAGTTAGTATAGTTCCTGTAGTTCTGCCCCTAGCCACAACTGCCACACAGACATTTGGGAAAATTGTAAAGATCCTCAAATAGAAGGGTTATGGAAGTACAGGATACTGTTTCTCTCTGTGGAATATTCTTAAACAAACTCCCACATTGTTTCTGTCTTAGAGGAAGACTGTGTGCCTACAGTTCTGCTTTGCTTTAAGGATTAAATGTAGAAATAGCAGTGATGCCCTGGGTTTTTTCCCCTTTTTGTTTTTTTCTTTCTCTTTTACATAAGGGGCAGAACATAGAGGCAAAACCCCTCTGCATGGGGAATAGTTTCCCAATAATTGAATTGAGCAATATTCTACAATATGTTGGAGTGTTTTCTCATTAGTCCAGAAAGCTGGCCCGTCCAGTTTTTACCACAAGTAAATAATAAATTAATCTGCATAGCTAAAGATGTCAACTGCAGTCAGCCATCTGCGCCAGTATTGCTGTTGCTCAGCAACTGTAATTTACTACTATGTGAGGCCATGTGATGTGGAGATGGTGTTAGCTGGGTAGTCACTGGGCAGGCAGCACAGCCCAGCTCTGCTCTCACCAGACGGCTTAATCCTTTCCGTGATTCGCTCAGTGCAGCACAGATGAACTTTGTTAACCTTTTCTTTGCCGCTCTCTTGATTTGCTCTTAAATCTTATGTTAAGCATTGGCTTGTTTCTAGCATATTAAATCTCAATGAAGTTAATGAAAGCAAGGAGTATTTGTTGCAGTACTGCATGATGCAGTGCACTGAGCTCTGTTTAAAAGTCTTTTTCCTTGTCCTGTGCATGAGGCAGCTTAATCATATCTTTGGCTAGAAAAATTAATTTTTACATATCCTGAGATACTGGCATTCAAAAAAAAAAAAATTCAAAAGATTATGTTCACTATTTTGCTTTATGTTTCTAATTATGTAAGCTATAAAATAATACTTCCCCAAACATTCGTAATTCATATTCAAGCTATAGATTTTTTTTATTGGTAATTTAGGCAGAGTAGTAGAGTATGTTTTAAGATTGTGATAACTGCATAATATAATTCATCCAGTAGTGTTTAGTAGCTTTAGAATAGCTAAGTAATATTTAAGAATAGTTTCTCAATATGCCTGTTTAAAAAGTTTGCTCCAGCATTGGTTTAGCACCAAGCTACAGAGATTGTAACCATTGCTGTGGTTTGTGGAATGGATATCTATGGACCATGCTGTTGACTAGAATCTAGTGTCATGTTTGTGAGCATCTTGAGTTAGTTTTCCCTGATAAACTCATCTGATACATGGAAGGAAGGTAAATATGTATTTTGCAGTGATGATCTATTTGCCTGAAATGAGGATCAGTTGCATACTGTGTACAATAGTTAAATGGTTCAGTGTAATTACTTTGAACAGCTGAGATCTTATTCATGGAAGGATGGTGTAGAAGAAAAAACTTTGTCTCCAGCATTGCACAGGCTTCTTTAGAAGATATTTTTACTTGTATGTTGACACACTTATTTAATTTGGTTTGTGATAGTTATTCTTCTTTGTTCATAACAGGACTTTCAGATTTAGTTTCTTGTCTGTTAAAGTATTCTACCACCCTGCATGAAGCTGCATAAAATCATGTGCTTGAGCACTTTATTTTTCATGTTTCTCTCATCATCTTGGCAAAAATGTCTGCTAAGAGCCAATTCTGGATTAGTCACTGCTCTTTGAAATTGTCAGAGACCAAATAAGTTGCTGTGTTTTCAGACTAGAAACTAATTTAATCAATAAAGCAATATCGATAAAGCTTTGGAGCTGAGCAATGTCAGCAAAGTCCATTTACATATCTCTGGCAATGCAAAGGCTTTACAAATATTTACATTTATGTGGTTAATATTTTATGTATATCTTTAAGTTCCTTTTTATAGCAGCAAATGACTTGTCTAAATGAGAATGACACCTATTGCCTTAGAATGCAGCTGTGCTCTGCAAAATGACTGTTAAAATGGCTTCTGAGAGCCACATTCGTATTGTCTGCCAGTAATTTTTATACGAAATATGTTCAATCTGCAGATCAAAATTTATTTCTCATGTACATCTGGAAACATGGAATCAAGATAGATTCTCCTCCTCCCCTCTGTCATCTGCAGGGATAGAAATTAAGCATGCCAGGCAATGCACTTGCTGACAGCTGTCCTATTGCTTTTGATGGGTTTGTGCCACTAGAATAAGCTTGAACCCTTTTCAAAGAAAGGAATAGACACTGGATTACCTTCATTTGTGTTGGCTTTGTTTGGGACAGGGAGAAGAACTGCACTGTAGCTCATGTTGACTATTAGCTTGCCTTTCTTATGCATTCATAATCTATGGTATGTAGTGTTATAATTTTTTTCAGATTAATTCTCCATGGATGTTGTTAGTAAAATAATGAATAAATTCATTTGGTGCTTCAAACTAAAAGAGTTGATGTTATGGTTGATGAATACATAAAATACATTTTAATTACTTGTTTGTTTCTGAGGTTTTTGTTTGTTTTTGTTTTTTACTTGTTTCTGAGGGCATATAGTTTCTACAACAGCTAGAAAACAAAGCCACAACTTTCTTTGCTCAGGACTTGAAATCTGAACAAAAACACTGCATGAAATCTGTCAAATTTACAGTCCTAGTTATGGCACTTAATGGCATGGGTCTCGGAATAAAGAAAATCACTTACACATTTTTTCTAGAAATAAGACCCAGCTCCCACGCCTATATACTGGTGTAAAAATAGACAGCATGGGTTTCTCAGCATCAAAGAGGAATCTCCTTCACAGACAGGAATGGCTAAAGTTCGCAAGTTCCTCTGGAAAAGTTTGCTTTTTAATTCTACATAAAGATATTAGAAATGTGGAGAAAGAAACTAGGAAGTCACAGAACTGCTGTCGAGGAACACCTCTAAGGATAGAGAAATATTTGTATTTTAAGTATCTACAGCAGCAGTAAGTTTTACTTCATCTGTGATAATGTATAAGAACATCTGTATTTAATGGAAGCCTGCTCTGTTAAAATTTATGGAAAATCTCTGTAATTCCAGTAGAACAAACAGGCAAGTGTTTGATAGAAGACTATATCACATAGCACATTTCATTTTGAACTCCTGCTGTTCCAATCACAGGACTATAGTTTGTGCAGTTTTGTATTTGTTTGAAGATGTGTGTAAGCTATAATGACTTGAGGGTTTTGGCACTTAATGCCTCCCACTAAAATGCAGGGGAGGAATTTTATGTTTAAACCAGAAAGATTTAGAAAATAATACAGTGAAGCAAAACTTCCTGCATTTTTCATTTTGAAGTTCAGCTGTAGCAGTAGCAAATTCATTTTGTTTTGGAGACATCAGTTTTATACCAAGAATGTACATATGTATATATATGTATATAATTTTTTTTAATAAAGACAAAATAGTGATTGAGGGTTAAGGTTACAGGTACTTTGTTTGAGGCCTTAAACGTGTCATGGTGACTTAAATTTAGATTTCCTGGAGGATGAATGGGAGTGGGTAGGCACCTGTTACTGCCCAGGTGTCAAAAAGAAGCAGAAGCAGTGAATCCCTATTGCAAAGGCATTTTCCAAATATCTGTGAAAATTCTGTGGATAGGGGAAAAAGCCATACCTTGCTTAGGTCTGTTTAAAAGCTCCTCACAGGTTCTTGTCTTTCTCCACTGCAGAGTGGAGCCTACCTCCCTAACATAAGAAATTTTAGTTACTTTGCCAAAGCCAGACAACTGTGACAGCCTGGTCTTTGATAACACTTAAGCCCTAGAAGACCCTTAGGGATTCATCCAGAAATGGTATTAGTATGTATCTAATTAATTATATTGCTAATATTTAAAACCAAGTAAGGGAAGTGATCACTAATCAAACAAAATGGGAGTTAAACTAAATGTAATCCTTGCTCAAGTCCTCTGTACAGCTCTCAATTTGATTCCTTTAATAATTCAAGGCAGAGCTTAAACATGTGTTCCAGGTTTTTTTCAGTTGTTTTCACTTTTTAACAGTCACTTACTATATGGGTTGCAAGTAGATAGAGAATTGTTTAAACAATCTAAAAAAAATTACACTGAAAATGTAAGAGCAGCCTTGTTAAGAATGGTAACTTTACAGCTGAGGCCAAAATTTGGCATGGCATTGTAAAGCTCTTAGTAATAGTGAATTTATATTCCAGAGTGTGTGTTTATGCCATGTTTATCAGAATAATTGAAACAACTGTGTTTTAGGGAGCTGCATCCAACTCTTAATTTTTGCTGCTGCAAAAATACAAGGCAGCAAGGCACACCAAAGTAATGAATTCATTGCCTCAGTCCATGACATCAGAGCTCCTTCTTTCCAGTGAGCTTTGATATTACACAGACAAAACCTTTCTTTGTATGTAGTGCCTCTAGATTTGTTCCATGGTGTATAGCAGAGATTTCATAGCATCACAGAATCATGTATGTTGTAAAAGATCTCTAAGATCTTCGAGACCTGAGTGAGAAACAGCATCCAGGAGTCTTCACCCTTAAGGGACAAGAGACTTATGCTGTGTGTCCTCCTACTTGTGGTTCCCTGTGTTGCAGTGGTGCCTGCAAATGCTGTAGCTGCATTTCACACACAGATTAAGAGCGGGAGAACAGCTGCAGGTGACCTGCCTAAATATCTACTTGCAGGTGCAGGCCCATGGGACTCTGTCCCATATTGAATGGCATTTTTGCTGCCTATAAGGTTTCTGCTAGTGATGGAAAGTGTGGAAAGTAGCATGTGACCACACGTTTTAGGCAATTTGATCCTTTCTCAGATTGTGAAACTGGGCTTTTCTGTTTTATTAGAAAATATGGTTTCCCTTCCGTGTAATACTTCTTGGGAATGATAAAAAAATGTTTTGCAGTTGTGAGGTACTCTAATTGATGAGAAACGTGGATAGATACATTATTTGCCTTATTCCTTCTCTGTGTGAAAAGAGGGGCCCATTGTATACAGAGGTACAGTAATTACCCTAGAAACTTAATAGCAAAGGAGTTTTGGGAAAACTAATTATGGCTCTTAAAATACCATTAGGGCAGGGCTCAGGCAAAGCTCCTCACTGATTTTGGATGAAGACTTGAGCTCTGACATTGGTGGTAAAGCACAAGGTTGTGTTATACATGATTCCTGTTTATACACCTCTGTGCCTAATTCATTTGATACATATATACTGCCAATACCTGTGCTCTCTAATTTAAACCATTACCAAAAGCATTAGCTGTGTGAAGAGCTTGATAGATGTATGCTTAAAGATAATTATGCATTTACTGTGTTTTAATTCTGATTATTGTTTTCTGTCAGCGGACTTGATGTGCTAAACTATTTTAGCAGTATTTGTCATTATTCTGGCAAATCATTGCTGGAAATGAATCACTGCTGGGTCCCATGAAATTCCAATGCATTTTTTAAATTCTCCTGGGTTTTTATCCTCCAATATTCAGCTGTGTGTAAATTGAATGTGAAGCTATTAGAATCATGGGCTCAGTGGTAGCTTGACTCACAGCAATGTGAAGAATGAAAACAATCAGCTGTGCATGTTAATCACAAAACATTATTAGTGATGTTTCTCCCTTTTTACACAGATGTTTGAAGTATTGCAACAAGTCCTATATTAGAATAACTTATTATGATATTTATTTTATTAACTTTAACATCTTATCTTAATTGTAATGCCTTTATTTATTTTTTTTTTCAGATCAGTGAATGGCTCTGTTTAAACTGCCAGATGCAAAGAGCATTAGGAGGTGACCTAGCACCAGGTCTTGGTCCTGGCTCACAGCCACCTGCACCCAAACAGAAGACACCCATTCCACCTTCAACAGCTAAAACAACTCCTCAGCCACAGCCTGTTCAAAAGAAAGATGTTACTCCAAAACCTGATCCTTCACAGTTAGCAGATTCAAAAAAACCTCCGCCACAAAAAAAGCAAACACCCTTGCCTGCGTCTCCCCCGGTAAAATCAAAACAACCCCGTGCAGAGCCTACTGAGATCCCCCAGCAAACAGATGCCACTCCAAAATCTGATCAGGTCAAGCCAACGCAGGCTGAAGATAAGCAAAAACAACCCAGTGTACAGAAGCCTACGGCAGACACTGTATCTACCTCTGCAGCACCAGAGCAGAAACAGGATTTGGCAGGTCCCGGACCACCAACTCAACAGAAAGTGACAGACTCCCCAAAGCCAGAGCTTGCAAAGCCATCACAGGACACACAGCCAGCTGGGGATAAACCAGATTCCAAACCTGTTCCACAAGTGTCCCGGCAGAAGTCAGATCCCAAGCTTGCGTCTCAGCCTGGCGCTAGACCAGATGCTAAAGCTCAGAAGCCTGTTGAGCCAACACAAACAAAAGAGGATCCTAAAAAGTTACCAACAAAACCAGCCCCAAAACCTGATACAAAACCAGCTCCCAAGGGCCCACAGGCAGGGGCAGGACCCAAGCCGGGGCCAGCACAGCTGGCACCTCAGCCCCAGCCACCTCAGAAAACTCCGGAGCAATCAAGGCGTTTCAGCCTTAATCTGGGAGGCATCACTGATGCCCCAAAGCCTCAGCCTACAACACCACAAGAAACAGTTACTGGGAAACTCTTTGGATTTGGAGCTTCAATCTTCAGCCAGGCCTCAAATTTAATTTCCACAGCAGGTCAGCCAGGGTCTCAGACATCAGCCCCCCCTCCGCCCGGTCCTGCAGCAAAGCAGCCCCAGCCTGCAGCACAGCCTCCAGCTGCTCAAGCAGCCCCCAAAGGGGCTGGTCAGGCTCAGCCTCTTCCCAAAGCTGCTCCTGTAAAGAAAGAAGCCAAGCCTCTTACAACTGAAAAATCAGAACCGTCAAAAGTGGATAGTGTTTTAACTAAAGGATCAGATTTAGAAAAGAAACCTGGTTTGGCTAAAGACAGCAAGCCTCAGGCTGCTGAAGCTAAGAAACCTGATGGGCTGTCGGAACCAGAGAAAGCCAGCCAGCCTGAAGCATCTTGTCCCCTTTGTAAAACTGGACTAAACATTGGTTCTAAGGATCCCCCCAACTTTAATACCTGTACAGAGTGCAAGAAAGTTGTGTGCAATCTCTGTGGATTTAACCCAATGCCACACATAGCTGAGGTAAGGTGATGGAGTCTGTATTTACTTTGTATTGCTACCTGCAGGCTCCCTGAGCTGTGGAGACACAAAGAGCTGATTTTTAGCTATTGAATTGTCAAGAAAGTTTCTCAAGCATTTCATCATCTGAGATCTTTTCAAATTAAGTACCTGTGTTGTTTGAAACTTAGTCACTTGTCAGATAGTATTTCTGATGAGTTCTTGGTGTATTAATTTGGTCCGGTATAGGTTGTTGCTAGGGCTTTGAGACCTATAAGCAGATATGGCTATGAACTCCTTTGAAATTGGTGCTGCTATGACACAGCAAACTACTGTACTTTCAGTCTGTTGTAGGGTAAGCTACTTTTTAATATACTTCAGTGTTATCTGCTAACGTGTGCTTTAATCAGTACCTCTGATTCAAAAAACTATTGAATGAAGGAATGTGCTAATGCTTAGTTATTGTCCTTCTCTCCTGTTTAATATATCCCTAAATTTATTCCATTAATCTCATTCTGGCTCTGGAGTCTTTGCATATGCTGATGTGCTCATTAAGAAGGTTAAAGTTTGAGAGATACCTGTGTGGTGAAAGATGTAGTTTTTTGGCATGAGCAATGCAAGTCTCAAAAAGTTACTTCATTCATTAAAGACTGTCACTTTGAAAGTGCTTTTTCTGTAATTGCCTGAGACAGCTACTTATATTTAAAAGAATTACACAACTTATTTTCAAGAGTTTCCTCACATTGCATGTTTTTATCCACTTCCTTTCTACATGTAAATTTTTTTAAGAAGGGGAGTGGAAACTTTATACTAGCTTAATGGAAAGGTGGAAGCACATCTTCCTTGCCCTTTGAGTTTGGCAAGTTTAACTCAATAGAAGACCACCTAAAGTACTTGTGAACATTTGAAATGTTTAAGTTGTGCTGCACATGAGGATTGTGGCTGTCGATGTTCTGCCTTTGAAAACTGAATGAATAAAGGACAAATGACTGCCAGGCTTAAGGATATCACAGCTCTGCCTTAAGGTGAGAATAAATATTGGAAGAAATAAACGTTCCCTGCACATTGCAGGGAAAATATTGCTTATGTTGTTTGCATATGCCTTTTTTTGTGGATTGTTTTCTAAAATATAGTATCATTTGAGAAATCTTTGTCCTACTATAATAAGCAAATTTTATCCATCACATGAATATGTTGTCTAATGTGCTTGTGGTCCTTTTGGTCAGAAAGAAAGGCCTGAAAATGTGGGAAGATTGATCAGTGATTGAAAATTGGTATTCAATGGATTTTTAGCATTGTTCATGCACTGAATACTATCAAATACACATACTCCATCATTTTCCAACTGTGTGTATACACACACACACACAAACACACACTTATATGGGTTGAAATGTGAGAAATGCATATGACATTTTCCAGAGGCACTCTAGTATGCGTGCACAGAGTACCATGGAAACAAGATGTGCCAGTTCTGGTGAAACACTGCTCAAATGACAACTACATAAGTCCCAGTGCATGACTTGCCTTCTTCAGAGTTGACTTAGTTGTGATGGTGTGGGACTGCCTTGTGGTGTGCAGACATGTTTCTTGGATTTTTTCCGGTTAGGGTGAGAAGGCTGTTTCTGGTTTTCTGCTCTGTTTCTGATTTTCCATCACTGTTTTTGTTAGAAGATTCTCTCTGTTTCTGCTCTTTAGAATATACAGGGCTTGAAATATGGTTTATTTTCTTTAGTCGGACTTCCTCATGCTTTTCTTTGTCTCTTCAGCTCCTGCTTGGATTTTCCTTTTCCTTACACTATACATTTCCACCTCTGTCCACATTTGCTGTCTTGCCTTCTTTTCCCCAAGAAAAAAGTGGCAACTTACTTTTCCTTCACAACAGGAGGTAGTTTGCTTAGCTGAGGGCATCCTGACTTTCCTTTTCATAAAGATTGGACAGACAGAAGAGGGAGCTCATCCTTTCATCTCCCAAATGAGCTGTGTAAATAATGTATTTACCCTCAGATAGCTGTTCTGTCCCTGGATGCACAGGATAGAGTATATACGTTTTACATGGCAGAAGCATGATGGTGAGGAAATAATTTATGCTGACTTGCATACTGTTTTCTTCCACCATGTTCTTCTAATGTATTCAGTACAGTCTTGGAGATTTTATTTACTTGTCTCTTTTTCTTTGAGGATTAGGAATGAGAAATATGAATGCTTTTCAAAATTGGTCTTTCTGGTGGTTTTCTACCTAATTCTTTTATTCCTATACTGTGCAATCAGATTAAAAAAATAATTCCAGGAGCTACATGCTTTCTTGGCCCCAGAGGTGATTTTGGATGAACGAATGTAATGCATATCTTAGTGTTGCTTTGGACCTGCAGATGTATCACAGTTATTCTGACGGTGGTTTGTGGATTGTCTATGTGTTCATTCCTCAGTAATGGCTGAAAATGAGTGGAGTGTTATTGGCTGAGTGATGGATGAACCCTTGTTGCCAAGAAAGCTTATATTAGGCTATGTGGTAAGGATCAGTCCCATGGAACAGGAAAACCAGTGTTTCACTGCCAAATGCAGAGGAGTTTCTAAACCCCATGGGCACTTCCACCTTAAGATCTCTCAGCAGGGAATTTTTTCCAGCCGATGTGCTGCTGTACTGCAGACATGGCTGAGAGTACTTTTAAGAGAAGAAAGTGCTTTCTTGCACTGGCAGTTGTTTGTTCTTTCTTGTATGTGACAGAAATAACTTTTAAAAAAGTCTTTAAGCTGCTGCAAACAGTCAGTCCTCTAATAACCCTTCTACTGCAGAAAATAGAACTAGACTCTTACCTAGTCAAAATCCACAATATGCTATTTACTTCAGTGAAATTATTTTGATTTGTGCAAGCAGAGAATTAGGCTAGAATACTTTTCCTTAAAATGCGTTGATTGTTCCTTTTCTCCCTGATTTGTTGATCCAACAGTCAAACAGTTATTTACTTAAATGATAATTTATCCCTGGTGCAAACAGCCACAAATGATTAAATAAATGACACTTGATAGATTTCAGAGACCCACAGGACCATGGGAGCCCTAGTGCATTAGCAGACTCCTTATTCTGCCATTTGCTCAATGGGGAGGAGAACTGTTTACCAGCTCTGTAATTAGCTTTCCAGCTCAGGTAGTTTGAAGCAGGTCTATTTTTAGTAACAAAGCACAAGATCACAACTGCTGAAGCCAGAAACGAAATGTGTGGCAACAACCATTTTGTGCATTTAAAACTCAGTGAACTGTTCAGAATATTGAGCAGGAGCGGAGATGGTTGTCTCTAATGTAATTATGTATGTTGAAGTCAGGAATATAGAACCTGTGATAAATTGCTGCAGTAATAAAATGTTAAAGATGATTTAAAAGCTAAATAAAGGAAAAATAAAATAACCCAGATTTTTAGATTCTTTATGGGCAAGATGAAAGGATAGCATCTTAATAGATTTGCATTATGAAAAGAATGAGCTGAAAAAGTGAAGAGTGCATATGTGACTGTGCTAATGGATTTAATCTAATAGAACTGCCAGGAGAACAACAGAAGCACTTTTGAGTCTACTGATAGCTATAAAATTACCTGGAAATGTACTAGGAAGTAAAGAATATTCCATGTGTGAAATACATTAGTGGGGCTACAAAAAGGAGAGAATTGTTTTGAATGATGGAGAAAGACAGGGAGGACTGGATAAGGGCAGAAAAGACATCATGTCTCTGAAGTGCTATAGATTTTTTATTTGAAAAACATGTAATCTGTCAGAGATGTGATCAGAATTGATAATATAAACAATTTCAGAGTGATGTTTGTTAATATTGTTTATTACAGAACATATAGTCTGTGTGAAATTGTTTTATGTTGGTACATGTGATGGCAGGAATCTATAAAGCTTGGTGGTTTCTGTCCAATCTGAATCCTTATATATCTTTTTAAAAATATAAATAGATGTATAACTTGCCAAAAGAATTGGCATGTTTTTCTGATAACTCATTTTCCCACTTCTACTTATTAGACCTAACTAAATGATTTTTTTCTTGTCCCCACATAGTGTGGAGAGACAGAAAAGCAAAAATATGAAGGATTTTTTTTTTTAATAAGCACAGTGCTATTGTTAAACTCCATAGTATTACCAGGTGAAAAATTGGCACCTTTCTCTTCCAGTAGGAACTTCTAGAAGTAGCAGTAAATAGCATTTTGGAACTAATATAAGCTGGAGATGAAGGGAGCAGTTTTGTGGTGGCATGGTGTCACATACCTGGATACATCTTGGGTTCTTCTACCTCCTCCCAAAATCCTGTAGGAAGGGTACTGGCACAGGTGAGTGAGCACCCAGTGTAAATAATTCTGCTAGATTCTGTTTTTCCAAGACTTCCCTGATATGTGAAATGGACTGAGGCCCTAATCAAGTGTATTCAAGGTTCAAAAGTAGGCTTCCAAGAATAATTAAAAAAAACCCCAAACCTATGCTAAGTGAATCAAACCCTGCTATTGAATCCCCAAATATGCTTTAGACTTCTTAAAACAAGGGTGCGGCAATATTATAAAATAGTAATCCGTCTATTATTCTAATTATTCTAATGAAAATCCCTAAAATAGTGACTGCATCATCTATCTACCCATTGCCTATCTTTAATTAACAGGTCTGTGCTGTCATGTATTTCCTACTTGAAAAAGCTCAGACCACTCTTCAAACTGGCAGGTTTAGCTCCTATAAGAAATCCTATCTTCTCCCTTATGTTTGGTGTTGAGTTGTTTTGGAAACAGATGGTGTCTGGGAAACACAGTGAAGAAGAATTTGCACTAAAGATGCAAAGAGAAAAAAAACCCACTCCTTTCAATTGTATAATTTATCTTCTCTGCTTCTTCCCTCTTCCTTTAAAGGTCTTTTTAAAATTTTGATTGTAAGAAAGTGAATGCTATTACTGTTTAATAAAGTAACTAAATAATACAGAACATAATAGGCTAACACAATGTACTCCCTAACATTTATAGAAATTTTACCCATTAAATGACAATGCTTTATAATTTAGAAAATATTAAAACTACTGCTAATTATTATTTTGAAAGATAAAATCTGGCATTGAAAAATAGAGTGCATGTTAGATAATAAAAGCCCTGCTATATTTCTTGACTGTCAGAATGAAATTATTTTCACTCCAAATTAGGTATCCCACTTTTCTGTCTAAGTTATTCAATATGCATTAAAAAAAAAAAAAAGTATTAAAGTGGAAATATTTTTCAAAGCAGAATGACTCACCTCTTCCCTTTTTCCTATTAAGCACATATATTGTGTCTATACAGAATGGAAGGGCTAATATGGAATGACTCTGATGGATGATTTAGTTAAAATTGAACACAGATAAATATTTTTAAAAAATTTAATGCCTGAATTCACTTTTTAAATGAGCCTTAGGAGCTTAATCTTCATCAACAGTTAGCTTTCTGTTATTCACATTTGCAGAGGCACTTAAATGCTTAAAGACAGACAGATACTTGTAAGGATGTCAGGAGCCCATGTCCTTCTCTGATGCCTCAGCTAAAGCTGTGTTCCAAAAAACTCAGCTTTGACCTGATGATTTTACAGAGGCCTGAACTTCTGTCTTCTGCACATGGCTTGAGCTGTTCCTTTGGAGCAGTGTCTAGCTTCTATTTCAGCCCCTTTGGAGTCCAGACATGGAAACCTCTTTTGAAGTCTGATTTTGATGAGTCTCAGAATAGTTCAACCAGAGGCAGTACTGCTTGGCATTAGGCATACCAGCTGCAGTTACTTTAATAGATAACAATAATAATAAAGCCTGCTCATGGTCAAGTGTGATGTGGTGGTGGTTTGCCAAGATTATTTGTTCTTCAATGGCATTATATGCAAAATACAGACATGCAAATAGACAGGTGACTTCAGGACTCTCATGCTCAGCTCAGGCCGGTTTCTGCCATGGTACAGCCAAGCTTCTTGTCTCCCAATTTCCTCCAAGACCCCACAAGCCTGCACTTGAGTTTCAACAGAGTGAACCACATCATCCAGATAACTTATTTAGTAGATGTCCTGTGATGGTTTTGTTTGAATTCCCCATCACTGTAGAGAGAAATGAAAATATCCTTTCTTTCTCACAACTTTCTCTGAGCAGGTGTCTTGCTGTTCAGTAGAGCTGCTTGGCGTAGAGCAACTTATGCAGTTTCATTTTTTGACAGTCAGGTTTTGATGGTTATTTCTAAGTGTGATCTTGGGACAATATTTGAAAGCAAGGCATCTTAGATCTCCATGGTTATTAGTCAAGGCATTAGTTACAAGACTGCATTCTTGTTAATTTTCCTTTTCAGTATTTATGACCATAAAATTAGGTTTTGTTTTTCCCCCTGCAATTAAATGCAAGGAGTGAATATTGGTCTCATTGCTCAAAGTAATAGTGTGACCTTTGGAAGGACTAATATCATGATTATTCACCTACTATCTGTTTTCTTTATTCTAGTCTCTAAAAGTTTTCAAATTACTTTTCTGAACAAAGAACTCCATTGGAACCAACAATGAGATATAGACATAAAGCCATGTAGGGCCAGATGGCTTTTATTAATGCTGGTACTGGACATTAATGGTGTGAAATCCAAAGGGATGTCTACTGCAGCACTGCTGCTGGCACACAACTCCTGTCTATCTGGCTATTTGTCATCCACTCTGAATTCAATTGCAATGAATTCTTTACTTACATATGTTTATTCCATCTTAGATGCCTTTGCATTTTTGAAAGGTAAAATACTTTGGTGAATGATTAATCCAGAGCTTTCAGTGTTGATTCTTGTGTGTGGTTTATTTTATTGCTCTGCAGATAGTTTATAGACTAGTGTATTAGAGACAGTCAAGCTGGAGTCACAAATCTAAAACAGATTATCATGAAACTTACTGACCTGGCCTTGAGCCAGGTGATTTTCTTCTCTGTTACTTCATTAGAAATTTGGTTGGTGTCCCATTATAAAATGACAAAGAAATCTTTTGAAAGCTAAGCTGGTATTGATTGTTTGAATTTTTCTACTCAACTTTATAATAGTAATTTAAAGAGAACTTATTTTACTGAGATAAAGGTATTTCATGTTTTTTTCTTCAGTCACAGAAAAATATATTTTTGTTCATGTTTTACTGAGAAAAATTTGCCTAATTTAGAAACTTTAAATATTGGCCAATGACCCACTTCCAGATTTTCTTATGCAAACAGACAAAATCTAATGTATGTTAAGTGCCTCAATTTCTTTTTTTTTTTTTTTTTTTTTTGGTGCCCAGGTAAGACATTACGTGCTATCTGATGACATTCATGATATGTGAAGACATTGTCATAACTTGTGTGACCATAAAAATATAAAGCATTTAGCTTTTTGTAAGGACCCTTACATAATTTCGGTGTTTTCTGATAGAATCCCTATAGGGAGTAGCTTCAAATGATTTTTTTTTTTTTTTTAATATTCCAGGAATATGAAGAGCCGGTGCTCTTCCAAGGAACAAATGTTATAATAGCATTTTGAAAAATATCTGAGGATTTTATATACCTGAAACCAGGATATTTTTCCCTGAATGTTTGTTACTGTGATTGACTGTAGTGGGACAGATAGATATTGCAGTACTTAATAAAACTCTGAGAAGACAGTATACTGTCAATACATTTTGTGATCTCATTTCTTGAAAAACAAAGGTATTTATGTTAAAGAAGTTCCAATTCCTGCATATGTAAAAATTCCATGTCATGTTTCTGCTGACCAAAAGCCGAATGTTTGTCTCATCACAACATTATATTAAAAGAAAGGTCAATATTTCACATAAAGAAATTCTAAAAATCACTACTGTGTTCCCAATACTCGCGCTATTATTGGAATAGCATGAGCGTAACCAAAGTAATTTTGCAACTAATTTTAACAGTTTGAAAGAAGTGTGGCCAGCTATAAAAATAAACCTTCAGAGGTAAAGGAAGAGATGAAATGAGCAAGAGGGGGCACTTACTTTACTTGATTTCTTTTTGTATTCTACACATAAATATTTCTCCCAGAGTAAGGGAAAGAATGTCATTTGAGGAGACAGTGGCTAGTAATTATTTTTAGTAATTCTGCAACATATATAGTTCAGTGGACCAGAATGAGAACAAACCTGGCTTTAGATTTAATGCTATTTATCTATTAAATTGATTTCTCTAGTATTACTAAAGGTAAGGATGGAGGCTGAGGGGAACCTAAGCCATTATATAGTAGTGGAAAGGCGATTAGATTCATGCCAGTAAGCTGCTGGAGATGCTGTCTAGCAGCATTTGAAACAGGAGGTCACAGACTGATGTTGAAGAGGGGGATTAGCTGCTGCTGAACTATTCTGGCTGAATTTTGCACAAAATGCTGTTGAGTTGGGGGGGAAGGGGGAATAATATATATTTTTGCATCACTATAAAAAAAATGTAAGAGCCAATAGGCTGTATCAGACCAGAACTCTCACTGAGAAGAATGATGAGGTTTATCAGTTTTCCGTCTGTGTTTTGGAGGTTAATGAAATTACTCAGACAGTGAGGTAACTTAGGCTTCTAAGGACAGGACTTGAAAGACCATCTGGTGGTCTTCTGTTTTTAGTATTTCCAGGTTAGTAAATTTCTTTGTTGTTGTCGGGTTTTATTTTTGTTTTTCCTTTTTTTTTTTTCTTAGCGAACAGCCTTCACATTGGCAATGGTCCAGTTGACATGTACAGAAATTAGAAATTGAAAATATGAAATCTTGTCCTATATACACTATTTTAATGCATGTAGTTACTTTTTATGAGGAGATTTTGTGGTTACCTGAATAATTGTGCTAAAGACTCAACATATAATTATATATATATATTTTTTTTTTTAGATTTCTGGCTATTTTCCTGACATGCATGAGTATATTGATGTGATTTGTTTGGTTTTACAATGGCATTCTCATAATTGCACACATTTGCAAATGCAGTAGTACACTGAAGATGTTGACATAACTCTGATCCTCATCAGTAGTTGTCAATACAAATATTGGAATATTTTTTGAAGTGTCACTTCTGTAATTGATCTTAAGTTTTGTATCTTCCTTTTTATTTGAGAAGAAAAAGATATATTTCTTTCTGACTGCTGACAAACTCTTAGCTATTGTCTTCAGGATACTAGTTAGTAACTATATTTTTGTACATTTAGAGCATGTCCTTAACTATCTGGAAAAACTGTCAGAGATGCCTGTTCTTATTCCTCACCCTCCCCCAAACCAACACACCAACTCTTAAATGTCTACATAAAAATTATTTTCCTACAGCAATTAATGAAATATTGAACTCTGACATAGTACAAGAAAACCAGCTGGAGCACATATCCAACTTTAGATGCTTTCTTCTTGCTTTTGAATTACAGTAGGAAAAAAGCTGGAATATTTGAAATACCTGTTATTTCTTAAATGTTTTTGTATTGAAATATGCAATAAATACTTTGTTTGCTTGAAAGTCAAACTGACACTGAAAATTGTCTAAAAGAGTAAAGTTTCAACATATTCTACCTTCTGGCTCTTGTTTTTTGGTGTTTCATAAGAGTGTTCTTATCAGTGTTTTTAAAATCAGAAGTGGACATTGGATTAAAGTTTCAGCACTATCTCTAAAAGTATTCAGATTTTTGTAAAGTTTAATTTTAACTATAGAAATACAAGAATTCAGAATAAAACCAAGTTGTGCTTAGATTTATTTTTTAAGTGCAATGTATTTTTGGCTTAATGTGGCTCAAGGTTGATGTCATGGTATGACATTTGTAAGACTGAGAAAGTGTAGGCTTTGTACTCATTACAGAACAAGTTGAACAGGACTACTTCTTTCATGGGCTTCTGTAGATGCACCTCTGTGCTGACCTACAGTGCACTTCTGTTTTTCCCTGAATCAGTCTGAGCCAAGAACACTTGTATTGTGCTGTGTAGTGAATTTTTAAAGTAATGTGCTCAGTATAGCTGGGACTCAATTACACTGTTATCCCAGACCTCTAAAGAGGAAGAGCACTACCTTTTTTCTTCTATATCACCTATCAGCAGAAGGATCTCCTGATCAAAACATGATCTCTCATTTGATTTGGCATCCTTTAAAATACTCTAGCTGTGCTGCTTCTTCTCCAGACCTGTAAGAATTGTGTTAGTGCTCTGTCACCCTTCAAATGACAAATCTAGGCAGTGTTTTTCTCCTGAGGTGCAATGAACACGCATTGTAGCTAAAGGAACTTATGTTTGAATCCATAATGCTTTATAATTAGTTACAGATATAATTAGAGGCTTCAGTGAAATTCATACTTGTCCCTCCCTTTCCTTTCTTTTGTATGCTATTGGGAACTGGCATCAAGAAATGTTCAGCTTTAACATGGGAAATTGGAATTGGCTTGTTCCAGGTGTTGGTCTAAGGTCTGATGGACTTTCCCTGATGAGTTCCTTAGGCTCACGTAAGTTTGGTCCTTGTATTTTCAGGATGAAATGAAGATATATTTGATCTTGTAAGTATCTCTATGTCTTTAGTACCTGTAATGGGCAAGGTGAAGCTCCCTTTACCTAAAAACCAGAGCGGATCATCCTGGCCAAATCCCTGCCCAAAGCAGGGTCAATTGAAGCAGGTTTCTTAGGGCCAGTTAGGGTTTGAGTGGTTCCAGGCTTGGAGACTGAAACCTCTTTAGACAACCATTGGCCACTTCCTTTTATTTCTTTTTAAGTATTTTCTTAAATTAATATTTATTTGAAATAATTGGATTTGAATGAACTTAAATGAGCAAATGAAATGCCTAATATTTGAATTTATGTTCATTTGAAATTTTATCCATTTATTGGATACCACTGAGGAGACTAACTTTATCTTCTTTTCACTCTCCCCCAGCTATTCGTACACATTGAGACAACCTTCCTGAGCCTTCTTTTTATTCTCCTTTTTCCCAGTTCCAACTCTCTCACCTTGTCCTTATATGAGTGATGCCCCAGTCCCTTTATCATCTTCATGACCCTTTACTAGACTTTCTCCAGCATTTCCATGTCTCTATTTCACTGGGAAGCCAAGAACTGGACAAAGAACTCTCCCAGCAGTACAGAGTATAGGGGTATAATCACCTCCCTAGACCTGCTAGCCATGCTCCCAATGAAGACAACCCAGGATGTTGCAAATATTCCAGCATGGCTTTTGCCCAATGCCTCCCCTTATTTTCATACAGTGCTAAAGGGCACAGAACACACATGTTGTGTTTTACAGCACCAGGGAAGCAGGGTGAAGTGAAGCACTTTGCTGTAAACACAACTTACAGATATTATTGAAAGTGACAGGGTCCAGAGGAAACCTGAATCAGTCCATGCAAAGGAATGCTAACTTTAAACTGGTCATTAGTCACTTGACATCAGTGAACTTCACACAGTGATTCTATAAAGTGCAGATTTTGGATTACTGTGATATATCTACAAAATATGTCCTAGTAGCTCTTCTCCATGTCAGGTGTATATTGGCGTCTTCAAGTTATATTGACAGGTTCAACTGTAAAAGGTATAGGTACTCTTTTGGTGGAAAGGAATGGTTAGGAGAGAATCCAAGCTAAAATTTCATAGAATGTTCCAAGAGCTGAACTTTGAATCTGATCTGTATATCTGGAATATTTCTATTCTATCAGTTCAGCTAAATGCCACTTTCTACTTTCTCCTCCTCCTAAATCAACTTCCTCTCCATGCTGAAAGTTGTTGTTTGTATTTAAACTTATGCTATTTTCTTCTATTAACTCTGGGTCTCCTTTGTCCTGTCATCTTTTACATTAAAGATTTTTTTAAAGTGTCTCTTTTTGCTCCAAAGCAGTGGAGGAGAAAAAAATGCAGGGTTAATGAGGTAACCTCATTAGTCAGTGACTGGTTTTCCAGTTTCAGAACTTTTATTATTACATCATGAATCAGTATATGCATTTTCTAAAGTGCAAGGCTTTAAAAACACTCTGTAATTTACAGGGCTTTGAAGTACGCTGCAATGAAAATTTGTTCAGTAATGATCTATTTTCTGAATCTCTCTGTATGTGAAAATAGTTAATCCCTATGTTCCAAAAGGATTTATGAGGTGTTTCATGCTCTTAAATAATGTTTTGTTCAGATGATTTGTCCATATAGAATTAATAATTGTCTACAAGCACGTAATCTTTATTTTTTGATCTAAACTTGCTATTCAAAAATAAGTAGATTTTTGCCTTTTAGATCCAGGGATATGACATCAGAAATGGTGTGTTATCACTAGAATGAAATTCTACTAGAGTAGATATTATAAATTCATAATTAGTAGCAACCAATTATTGATATATTATAACAGAAATCAGGGTGAAATGTTTGGGTCTTCATCAGCATGCAGGATATAATTTTCAGGGCATGTCAAGGAAAATTTACTCTAATTTTCTTTCTGAATCTGAAGCTATGATAATGATTGCCTTTCTTGGCTGGCTTTTTCCCCTCAGTTTGCTTTATTCCAATTGACTCATTTTGTCCTTATGACTTGGATTAATTCTGTGTGCATTGCAGGGTATTAATATCCCTTCTAATTAGTTTCCTATTGCTCACATAGATTGTATACAAAGTGGCCTCATAGTCTGTGAGCATTGAACAATGCATTGAAAAGCATTTAATTCCTTTCAGTACTAAAGTTTGTATGTCTGTAGTAGAAAACAGGAGAAATCAAGGTGTCCTTGCAATGGAGATTCAGTTTCCTCTGTACATGTTCCTCTCCTTATGCATTGGAATCCTATTTATGCAACTCCTTCATTAAAAAGGAAAAGGCATGCAGGTAGATTGACACTGTTTTAAGAAGGTCATACTTAGAATTTTTAAGTACAAAATATGTACTTGCTGATAAAGTAGGGTCAGATACTAGTTAGAAACTAGTCATTCCCCTGGCACACCTTCTAAGACCTTTCACATTTTTGAATGTGCCTTACGTGCACAGTTTCTCTTCACATAAAAATATTTACTTCTACTGACAGGTCTCATCTGCTGTTTCATTGGCATTACTTATTCCTCTGCACTTGACTTCAAGTCTGTTGCACTAAATCTGTCTGAGAAGAAATACATCTTGAATTTTGTGTTTGAAACACTACTACTGCTATAGTATCACTCTCTTCTCTCCACCTTTTATTTTAAGCCATTTAAACCAGTCATTCTTATTGCCTGTTTTCCACTTGATAGAGGAGTTAAACATGCACACATCATATTTAACTACCAAAAAGTAAGATACATTTTTTAAAACATTAGGAGAAATGGAACAGGGCAAGCAGAAAAAAGGTGCTGACAGAAAGATGATGATTTGCAAGTTAGTGCAATAAAAACTAGTAAGTCCAGTTAGCAAAAGTATATTTCCTTCCATTATATTCCTTATATCTCCAGAATGTACCAAACCAGAAGCCAGTGCTTCAGCACGGAAGAATATGGCATATGGAATTTTTTCTATGCAAGTATTAAGAAGAAGGGCTCTACATTATCTGTGTCATGATTTAGTTTCGGGCTTCAGTCCCTATGCTGTCTATTCTTAGCATCATAAACCATAATGGAAGTATTTAGAGATTCAAATGCATAGATTCATGCTGTATATCACTTCCTTATGTATCTGCAGATGGTGTGTATATTTTTGCATATTGGATTTTATGGTGGTTAGAATACATTTGATGGGGTAAATGTAGGGAAGCGCAAAGATTCATTGCAAGTGATTCATTCAAAGACTTATATGACTTTTGTAAGCCATTTGGTTTCCAATGAAGACTCTGAATCAGTACCTTACTTTATCACGACTTCTTTTTAACTTTGATGAGTTTTTTTCCTGGGAGATCAGGCTGGGAGTCTGATCTATTAAATGCTTGGATGCTTAAAGTTGAAGGGTTTATCTATGTATGAGCAGAATAAAATCAAGACCTTGTAGTGCATGGAAAGAGAATACAGGAGGTCCATTTTTCTAAGGTTTTTGATTCAGACTCCAGATGAGCACTCCAATGTAATTCCAAGTGAGGCAAGTGAAAGCAGTTTATGTTTGAATTATGCATGACCTGCAAATATAAAGGCAGAAAGTAATGCATACAGTCACAGGAATGGATTTCAATGATCAGTCACAAGTTGATCGATTCAATTAATCAGGTTTTTTTCCCTGGGCTCAGTGGAGTATAAAAGTTTTGAAGTTCTCAAGCACAGTTCTCGAGAACAGCCTTTCCTCACACCATCCAGTTTTTAAAACTTCTTCCCACAGGAAGCTACTGAAAGGGAGAGATGAGTCTGTAAGTACTATATGGAGAGTTCTCACTAGAATTGTCTTAACTTTGCAGTGGCCTTCATTCTTCATCACAGGTGGAAAATTTATGGAACCAACAGCTTGTAAATGATACACATGTGTTTAAGCTATTATGGAGTGTGTATGAAAGGAAAGGGAAGGCACAGCACAAGCAATTTCTTCTCCATTTGTTGTCCCATGAGAAGGAGATGCATTTTGCCCATGCTGGAGTTCAACAGCACCTACCCTTGTGACAAGCTGTCTGTCAGCATAGTCCTAATAAGCTGACTGAAGTCATGTGGAAGGTAAGATAAGGGAAGCAGTTAAAAGACAGTGATGTCTTTTAGAAGAAAGGATTCTCAAAATTAATCAAATAGCTAACAAAAATGTGATTTTCCTTGATTTATTTCTCAAGAGTTGATGGAAATTACTCTGATTGCAGAGAAGTTGGCATTGCTCAATCAGAATCATGTAGCAACTGTTCAAATCAATAGAAATATGTTTCTTGGTTTTAGCATATAGTGTTGTCTGACAGGATGTGACTGAAATAAGTCAGCCTTAAGAACTAACAGCAGCAGAACTAAATACCAGTTTCAGTGCTTGCTTTTTTTGGGTGGGGATTTATTTTCATAGTGGCATTTAGGACTTCAGAGCTTCATCTTCTAAACTAATTAGCTAAGTGAGAAACTTTGGCTCTCATAAGCAGTTGTTTCCAGATATGTTCAAAGACATGGCACTAGAACCCTAAATATTACTTCACCAGGCTTAGAAGGATTTTCAGGAAATTTCAGAAACTTACATTTCAAGCCATAGTCTTGCCAGTAAAAAACTTTCACATGAGTAATCTGATCTCTGTCAGCCTTCTGGTTGTGGGTAGGGTGCTGCTGTGTCCCATTCTTTTGAAAGAGTGACTTATTCTGTAAGTAGCTCAGTTTGCTTGACTGAACTTTTCAAAAAGAAAGACAAAGCTTATTAAGAAAGTAGGTGACAAATTTCATTCTTCCCGAGTAAAGACCCTTATGATAAATGAAATCCTTTAAGAAGGTGACTAATGTGGTACAATAATTTAAAGTGATGCATGCTGAGTTTTCATGGTACTTCTCTGTTTCTATGTGCATAGACGTGGAAGTTTGAAAATATGAATTAGTTTGTGAGTAGAAACTTTTGTTACATACCCACAATTGCTATATTGAAATCCAGAAAATGTATCCTAGGCAGTTCTACATGATTGCTCACTATTTTTTAAATCTCATCTCAGGCTTTTCTAAATGTGCAATTATTTTATTTGAGGAGAGGAGAGGGTTTTTTAGGACAACAGAGTATGTTTAATATAAGAAAATACATTAAAAGTTTTTTTATTCTCTCCATATTATTGCAAGGAGGAGAAAAATATTAGAATTTGAAGGAGAAATTTGGAGGAATGGCATCTTGAAGCAATATTGCAATTAAAGAACATACTGAAGGCATAAATTTTGAAGTTGCACTTTGAAGAGCACCTGTCTCTCTATAGATTGCTGAATCTGAATAGATCAACAAGATGACCAAGAGTCTGAGTCGGTGCTAATATATATTTATCATTTCTGCTTCCATTTGTATTAGTGGTGATGCTACTGAATCCTTTGCTGTCCATTCTGTCAGCAGTCAACATGACCAGGCTCTGTAAATAAGGGTGATGACTGTGTCAGCAAGACCTCACTGATGAGATGTGCAGTGCAACAACATCTGAACAGGGCAAGTAGAACAGGTGGGACACAGGGTGTTAGAGAACTAACATAAACATTTAAGTTGCAGACACAATGACTGAGGTTAGAAGGGACATCAGTAGGTTATCTAGTCCAACCTCCTGTTCAAAGTGGAGTCCGTAAACCACACCAGGTTTCTCAGGACTTTGACATCTTGTTTTGAAAGTCTCCATGAACAGAAGCTCCATAACATCTGTGGACAACTTATTCCAATCCTTCAAAGTCCTTGTGGTGAACAAAGTTCTCCATATATTCAGTTTAAACTTATGTCTGCAGTTTCTTGTCCTCTCAGTGGGCATCATTTCGAAGTGCCTGGCTCTGTCTTCTCAATGATCTCATACATAACCTTTTAGTCTCCTGAAGCAGTCTGCTGCATGCTGAACCATCCTCTTTCCCTTCTCCTCACAAGGGAGTTTTTCTATCCTCTAACCATCTGAGCTTTCTTCAGTTTGTCATTCTTTTGTTGGTACTGGGAGAATGATACTGGATGCAGAGTATTAGATGCAGTCTAATGACTACAGGGTAAAAGTGCTCACTTACATCCACTGGCTATGGGCTTTTAAAACAGCCCAAGGTGTTCAGATGCTTTGTAGCCAGTGTTCCAAATCCCCTGTGTTTAGCAGTGGGCCCACGTTTGTCTTGTCCAGACCTTTTCTTGCATATTTAGCACAGAAACTATTCTTGTTGCCCTTGATGTCCCTTGCCAGTTTCAATCTTAGATAAGCTTTGCTTTTCCTAGACAGATGGCTGTGCAGGGTTTCTAAATTCCTTCTCTGTAGCCTGTCTAATTAGAAAGCTAGCTCTGGAGCAGAGGCAGGGTTCAGAGGTTCAGGCATCCTGTTCCATGTGTGTAGCTGGTTGCTCTAATGACATAATTTATTGCAAACACTGTATACAGGAATATTTTGGAAGACAGTTAGCAAGTGCAAAGAAATGCAGAAATATGTCCTTTACAGTGCTTTTTGGGGTTTAATGTTTACATATAATCATGCAAACCCTTTTTGACAGTCTCCTGGTCCAGGCATAGACTGTGCCTGTTATGGCAGTTTATATTTCTGATAGCCATAAGAAACCATCTCAGCTTCTCAGAGATGATAAAGCTATTGCCACTGTGAGTCAAATTTACTTGAAAGTTAATGCAGTTGTCCATCTAAACTTTATGATAATGTCTTGTTCTTCTGTGCTGAGCTACTTGGCACCATTGTATCTGTCACATTTAATAAAGATATATTCATCTTCAACTTTATTTTATTTAGGAATTGCCAGACTTAGCATATCAACACATCACATTGTATCATTGCTATGAGATTGGGCTGGTTTACCATAGCAAAGACTTTGTCCTTCAATGTTTCAAATAGTGTGAGTTATTGTGTTTATCACTACTCACAACAATACTTATTTTCCTAGTATAATATATGATTAAAATTCTGACAGATGTTCCAAGGTTGCCCAATAGAGGTGTTACTACATGTTACTATTTTAAATGACTGTTTATTTGCATTTGTTCTTTCATTATCTCTAATAGATGATGACATAGCATAGTGGGGGTAAAAATTATGTTAAACCAATGTTGTGAATGAGACAGTTTTAATGTGGTAAACACAAAATTGTCTTGACAAGCCAAAGAGACTCTGTAATATTCAACTCTATAGCTCATTTTTAGGAAAGTTAAAAAAAAAAAAAAAAAATTCTTTTTTAAACCCTAATACCTTGCTGTTTAGTGAAGATTTAATTGTTGTGTAAGCTGAAGAAGGAAACATTTATGTATCACTGTTCTGTAGGTATATTTTGAATAGAATGCAAAATGTTCTATCTCTGTGTGGCTTGAGTGTATATTTTTATTTTGAGATTTAAATCCCAGATTAGAATCAATCTGGGGGCTTGGATTATGTGGAATAACCAGAAGCACTGACATCCGTGGTCTTTTCTGTAAAAATCTGTGACCAGTCCAGCTCCTCCTGGCTGAAACTTCTGACTCAGAGTAGGAATGAAATGTTTGGTTAGGCTCAAAGGCCAAGTGTCTTCCTCAGCACCAGGGCACAGCCAAGCACCATAATGCCACTTCTGTTACAGCTCAGCTGGAGGAAGGGCAGGAGCTAAAGGCATATTTCCCACCAAGTCTGGTCCCACACTTAGATTTGCAAATTGCCTTGGCAGCTGTTGACCATTCTCCATTTATAAAAGGTAAGATCACCCTGAATACATATGAGTACCACACACTGAGATGTTAGTCAGCAAGTATGACAAGGTAGCCCCAAATCTGTGTCCACTCAGTAATTTTTCCTGTTATGTCATCAGATAATTTTTCTTTATGCAAGAAGATGGTTATTATAATTATCATAAAAAAGACGTGTAACATTTCTGTGTGAACCTCTGAGCTGTTATAAGTCAGACAGCAGATTACAGCCCATCATTTGCTCTCATTTAAATCAGTATGAATCTGAAGTAGCTGCACTGACATGGTAGAATTTCATTCATATGCACCAGTTTATCTGAGAATGGAATTCAACTTTAAGTCATTAAATTCATTAAGTCATTAAAGGCAAGCCATCTTTTTCATCCAAGTGGATGTCTGCAGCCATAGTAACTCATAACATTAGGTGTAGGTGGACTTGAACTGGGTATTTGGAACTGTTGATTCTAAAACTGACCATCCGTGGGCAATGTTTTGCATTTTCTCTTTCCAGTCATTGACTTGTCTGTTTGGTCTGCCAGCTCTGTTTGCTTTCCATTTTGTTCAGCACAATCCTAGATGTGGTTTTTAAATGCTACTGAAATATAAATGATGACAACAGCTTTTAAAACAGGAATTATTAAACTCTAGAAAGTCTCCATCTGCTTGTATATCAGCATACAGAATATTTGCTGCTTAATGTCTGGTATTCAGTGGAGAGAACATTTTTGATTGTTTCCATACGTCCTGCGCTGACCTAGCTAGGAATGTAAAGCATCATAATTTATTAGGAATCTGGTTTTGGGAGATTACTACCTCTATTTCGTAGAGCCAAGACATCTGTAGATTTTCGCAAAGGTTCATTTTAGCATTTTGTTGTGTGCGTTTATCTAAAATGAATATGCAGATCAGTTTTGTTTGTTTATTCCCATTGTTGGATTCTATAATGCTTTTGCATAAAGAGGTGTTGTATAATAAATAGCTTGTTGGCAAAGGAAAAGCATGGTCTTACTGTCAAAAAGAGGGGTTTAGATCAGGTAAACGTTACTGTGCTGTAAACATAAATTCTAACACACACTTTGGAATAGGAAGTAGTGGGCATATGAATCCTAGATTAGCCAGAATTCTGGTGTGCTGTAATTCCAGAGTGATGGACTGAAAGGCCAAGAAGTCTTTGGCAATTTATTCTTGTTTTACATAAAACATATGTTTTTGTCACTGTTGTTCAAAAATAGGCTTATATGTTGGAAGGGCTCCCAAGAAGCTGTACAGTTACTTTATATGAAAACAAAGAGCAGACCTCTAGAAATAGAGGAAAATGTATTTTCAGTCTGTTTTCATGAGGATGAGTGTTGTAGTGTGCTTATGCTGTTCTAAAGACTTCTCCCTAGCAGAAACCTGTACCATCCCATGCTGTAATCTTATTGGTTTACCCCTTTCTCCTCCCTGGCTCCTCCCCTCTGGCTTCCCCTAGTTGGTTCTTCTGAGTAACCACGCCTCTGTTCCCTCTCCTGATAACCTGCTGAGAAGGTGGAACTCAGGGTTCACCATCTTGGCTTTCCAGCACCCCGAATCCTCCCCTGCCTCTCCGCCCCTCTCCACCCTCCTCTGACCCTCGACTGTGGACCTTAATAAATCGCTGGAAACTCCAGACGGTGATCCTGCATTTCTTTCATCTCCACGCCTTCACGGAGTCTCGCGTCCCCCGCAGCTCCACTGCCTGCTACAGCCACGTGTCTGCCTGGCGTGTTCTGGCCACGGGCGGCCCCCTCCACATTGCGGCGTGGGGTGGCCGTTTGGGAATCGTGATACCGCGCTGCCGCAGATGAGTTTAAGATCAGCTTTTTAAGATTCTTTGAGTATCCATTGAACATAAAAAGCATAGAGCTCTAGAGGTAAACAATTCTCACTTTAAACTGAACGTAGTCAATTTTAGAGAATCAGAAGAGGTACAGAACTGAGCACAACTAGTTATTGCAACAAAGTAGTGAGAGTAAGGTTTATAAAGTAGTGAGAATTGGTGATAATATGCTATTTATCCATTTTTATGACGTGAGGAAATACTATCAGAAATGCCATGGAAATCAAGAAAAAAATAGATGCAGTTTATGTAATAGAAATTGTCTCAGGTTGGATAAGACTGTATGGTTTGTGTTAAATGATAAGTTAGACTAATTGAAAAGTGATTTCTTCTGCCTGTGAGCAGTGTAATTGAAGATGATCTCTCAGCTTAAATCTCCTCTGAGGCATGACTGAGCAAAGAGCAAAAAAGTGCAACCACCTGTAGAGTAAGGACTGTAAGATTTGTGAGCAAACCACTTTCCCTTTTACTGTTCTGAAGATTCATCTGCCACCAAATTTTGATTGGTGACACTGTTGTTTGGGTTTGTTTTATTTTTTTCTCATTAATAGTAGGCAAAGTCTTAATTTATTTCAATTCTTTTACCTACTCTTTATCACATAGCCAAAGAAAAATATTCTCATTTAAATAATTTATTGTTAGAATTTAGTCTAGCTTCAAAGTGATAGGGGAAATGGAGAAAAAGTGGAAACTGAAAAACAGAACTCAAGCTTTCTGCAGCCAACCACTGACCATTTTCCACAGCATGTATAAATAACCCTCATCCTAGTACCATATTGACTAAAACATCTTGGGAAACAGAAAGGGTTTTCATTGAATCAGCACATAAAGAATTACTTGGAAAAAACTCCCATTTCATAATATTACCTATTCCATAGGTTGCAAAGTCTTGTCTTAGCCTTTTTTTCCCTCAAAATATGACAAGACTAGGCTGTAGAAGAAGGAAATTTGCACTCCAAGTGTTAAGGTCAAATAAAATAAATCACTTGCAAAGTGGGTCTTTAGTCAGATCACTACATCTGAACACTGTTGCCTTTTTTTAAAGTTCACCTTTAGAGTGAGATGTAAGCTTTGTGCTTGGCACTACTTCTTTCTATATGGTTGTGGAGACATTACAATGATTTCTTTCTCTAGTCTTCTGCTTTCTCTTTGTATGTTATGTTTTTCTAATGTGGAGAAGGAAGAGGTATCTTCAGGTTTATTACTTTCTCCTTTAATTTAGCTAATGTTGACATTACAGCTGGATGAAAGCATTCCTATGCTAATAGCTACATTTATTGCACTTTTATGCATTAGCAGTGGTAAATAATTGCCCCAAGAAAACATCTGTTCTCATTTGTCTAGTTTCATTTATGTTAATGTATAAACTGAGCTTCTGATAATCACTTACCTACTTTAAAACTTTCTTCTGTGTGTTGTACTACTGGTTTTGGTTTCCAAATTATGTATCTAGCTAAGGATCTTTAACTTCTAGATCAGCAGCAAACACAAGTCTTGGAAGAAAGTTCTAGAAATAACTCTTCCTCTGCTCTGTCTGTGCTATGTCTGTCACTGCACTGTATTCCAGCATGGGATATATTCAGTCTGTTTTATCACATTTCTTGTAGCTACTATTACATACTGTCAGATCTTGGTTTAGTGCTAGCAATTTTCCAAGTTTTTATGGATGTATTAATTTGTTGCTTCTTTTAATTAAAACCACTGGCTATTCACAGGAATATTCTTTCATACAAGCACTTTTTTTTGTCTGCATATGTGAATGGGGCTAAACTGAGTGTTTCTGGGACTGGTCAGGTGTAGTTGTAGTTTATTTCCTGCTTGCTGCTCTGCCAATGTGTCTTAACTCTAAGAAAGGTCAGTGTGCAAGGGGATGCTTTTTTTCATCCCACCATTTCTTTTATTTTCTGAGGAGACTCCTAAACCATATCAACTGCATGTGCATTTGCTCATGTTCCTGGCTCTAGGACTGGAGTTTTACCTCAGATTACCAAGCAGCCTTTGCAAAACATCTCTTCTTTTGTGATGTGTCTGGTGTGTGGTGGGATGGGACACTAACAATTTATACCTCGTTTTACCAGTGCAATTATAAAAATGATCTCTTTTACTGCAAGTGAATTGCAATGAAATGTGATCTTTAAATTCAGCCATCTTTTTAGCCAATGTGGCAAATGTGGCAAGTGTGGCTTTGGTCCAAGAAAAACACTATGAAATTATATCCTTGACAGATGCTTCAGCGTAGTCAGAGTGACTAATCTTCATTTTAACTTAGCCTTATGCCAATGCAGCTCCATTAATGATTATATAATTGTGAATAGGAAGCAAGTCTTATATTTAGAGAGAACTGAACCCATCTAAATGCATTTTGTATATATTTACATGCAGCTGAAGTTCTGACAAGTGAACTATTATCTGTCATTGTACCCAGGGTAACAGTATGGTGCATGGGAATTTCAGGGATCCTGAGGGTCTTGTCTGAGTTTGGTTCCCTGTGTTCTTCCCCATGCTTTAATCATCTGAAAAACATTGACCACAGCCTATCTTCTGTGTAAATGAAACATCTAGACAAATAGGAAGGTAACGTATCTCTCAGAAAAGTAGTCTTCACATGAATTTTTCAATGTAAGCTTTTCTTGGGATGTTTCATTTTTTGCTTCATTTTCACTTCAAATGTGGCAAGTGTTAATAACACCTTAAAAAGAGTGTTCTATAATTTGTCCTAGTTTCTTTAAATCTATTTTTGTCTCCTCATGAACATTTTCATGTTCTTTACCTTTAGACTGGTCTTGTTTTTAAATCTAATAACATCTCAATTCTCTCTCTACCTGAATTTTTCTGTGCTCTGTTTCTGTGAGTCAAATTGGATTGCTCTTCTGGGTTACGTGTGGGGAGGACTGGTTACTGCTGCTGCTGCCAGACTTTGCACAGCACTTTGTACACTTGTAGCTAAGAAGTAGTATGAACTTAAATGTAATTTTTTTTGCACTATCCTATTTATAGTTATTAACTTGCAGTGGATGGGTAAATTCTCCACCTGTTCTTACTGCCTCATCCAACTGTTTCAGTGATAATTATAATTGATCAATGTGGAAATAAGTCACAGGCAAACACAAAAGTATAAAAGCCATTTTGGTTTGGATTAATGGAAGAGTAAAGGAAATCAAAGATGCCCTGAAGTTCCACATCGGGGCTTTTCCACTTGAAGGTCCTCTTCATATGGTCTGTGATATCTAAAGCAAGACAGAGATCTGGCTTCCATTCCCATTTTCTACCGGTTTCTACTGCAACAGTAGGCAGCTGAGCTAAGCCAGCATTGCTGAGAGCTTTGAGTGTCTGAACAAAGTCAGTGCTTCTTCCCTGTACTTTCCAGTTCCCACATTATTGTGGCTTCTTGCAGCTCAGTAGAAGTGATGATTTGATACCTGGTTCATCTCCATATCCCATCTCTATTCTCTCTATCTACGTTTCACACCAATCTTGAGTTTTGGTATTGCAAGCATCAAGGGATTCACTCTGGGGAGAATTTTTCTTTGTGTTATCCAAATGTATGAGTCTTATGTGTGGAAATAAAACTTTTATAAGCCTGCCTAGGGCTCTGGGATGGATCCTATTCTTCTGCTTATTATCCTTTGTCTCCAACTCAGAACACAGTAAACACTGTGTTTTTTCTTACTTGGTACAAACAACATTATCTCACCATTGCTGGATTAAATACATTCTTCTATCAATCATTCAGTTTAGAAAGACCAAGTAACTGAAATATTGTGTGTTGCTTTTGAAGATGTGTGAAGAACATAGGCTTGCAATTTGAGGTTCAATTTATTGTTTTAGCTGGAACTGTAGTGACTAATGGCCATAAAATTCATCCAGATGTATTCAGTAATTCTAGGCTGCTTTCCTGGATTGTTATACATAACCTTAATACATAACTTTAATATAATTGTGAAATAAGTAATGCATTCTTTACTATAGGCTTGAAGGATATAGGCGTAAAAGTTGTCTGCATTATTAAGTTGTAGATAGGAGCCTTGTGTGGCTGAAGAAAGTTTCACTGTTATTTTGCTTCAGTTTGTCTGTTTCCCTAAGGTCAAGTTATAAAGTTTCTCACCAGATTTATCCTTTCATAGTAGAAAATAACCTGCCTTATTTTCCTGGAGGCAAAGCATTGCAGGAGAAGCTCCCCATCTGATGTAGTAATCCGTGATTAAAAAGGTATGTCTAATAGCAACTGTCCAAAATTCAGGCATTATCTGACTCACACTGAGCCTCCCTTCACTATGAGCACAACAGTGAATTTCTCGTGGAGCTGTCAATGGAATTTAAATAACTAATGCCACCTGGGACTGATTTTTGGGATTGACATAGGAAAAGCTGCATAGATACAGATTGGTCATTGTATGCTTATGTATACATGTGCATAATGGAGGGTGACAGTATTCTTCCTAAGACATTTTTAACTTGTATACATTTATAATGACTCATAAGCCCTGTGAAAGGATCATTGATACGTTTAGTGTTCTGTTGCATATAGACTATGATGCAGTGTTTCAATTAAAAAAATGGGAAGACACTTGAGGCCAAATGAGCAATAGTACTCAAGTCTTTGATAAGTAAAGTTACAAAATCCTATTTCTAGCCTATTTTGATGGCAGAAGTTTTGTTTTGAACTTGCATGTGTGCGTATGTTGTCTGTGTCAGAGACTCTATCATTCTTGGCGACATCCAGCAAAGCAGCCTCTGTTTCTAGCAAAAGCAGTGTCGTTTGAAGCATCTCTGTCTTATTTTCAGCAGCCAATCAGAGTAGGGTAATGAGAACTAAACTCAAATCTTAAAAATGTCCTTCATCCCACCCCTCCCTTCTTCCTAAGCTCTACTTCACTCCTGAATTCTCTGTGTCTTTTCCATAGTGACACAGAGGGATGGAGAATGGGGATTGTGGTTAGTTCATCACATATGGTCTCTGTCACTACATTCTCCTCATGGGGAGAACTTCTCTCACTTTTCCCCTGCTCTAGCATGGGTTCCTCCCACAGGAGACAGTGCTCCCCAGACTGCTCTGACATGTGTCCCACATATTCTCCCTTCCTTCCTCTGGCTGCAGATGCTCTGGCACAGTAATTTTTTCCATTCTTAAATATGTTATCCCAGAGGCTCTGCCACTGTCACTGATGGGCTCAACGTTGGCCATCTGGGAACTGGATGGCATTGGTTCTATCAGACATGGGGAAAGCTTCTGGTAGCTTCTTAAAGAAGCCACTCCTATCATCCCCACCTTCTACAGAGACCTTGCCATGCAAAGTCAATACATCTTGTTAGTGCTGCTGAGAGCCTCCTTCCTTTCATTTAATGTCCTAACAATTCTTGACTTTAACTAGAGTTTGAGAAATCTAATGATCTCCTAGAAACACTCGTCAGCTTTGGTAGGGGAGATACGCAGATGAATATGATGTATACAACTGGGACTGAAAATTAATTTGTGCACCCCAGGCCTTTGGGCTCTAACTCCTTCAGCATGCAACCAAGTCTCTCCTGATGGATGAGGAGTGTGAAAGAGCCTGAAGTATGCCGAGATGGGAGCAAGACAATGCAAATGGTGTTAAACAGAACCAGTAAAGTGGGAGAGAATCTGGAATAAGAAGCAGCAGAAAGCAAAAAGGTGATGTGATTTCTGTGTGTACAGCTGGGAGAAAAAAAAAAAAAAAAACAACAAACAAAATAGCCCTGCTGGTGACTAACCTCTCACCTTGGGTACTATCAGGTATTTCAGTGTGGGGGTCTAAGAAATTGAGATGATGGTTGCAGAATTCCCTGTGCATCAGGGACAGAGGAATGTTCTTGGTAACATGCTAGGGATGAGCTTGTGGCTGAGCCAGCAGAGTTTGCACCTCACCATGCACATTGCTTTTGTAATGAGCAGAATAGAAACATTAATATTTTGTGCATGTAAAAATCTTTAAAGCTTGATAGTGTACTCTGCTAGTGTATTAGCTAGATTATCTTTTTGAAATTTACTGAGTACCAGGGAGAGGCTGTGCTCTGCATTTCATGAGGTGACCCTTTATTTCTGCTATTTCGATAAAGTGTAAATTAGAGTGCATAGCACTTCTTTTTTTCTCCTCCAGAATAGGCTGCAGGCAGCTTATATGGGTATAAATTATTTTCGCCACACTAAGAAAGGGAGGCCAGAGAAAGAGAGGGAGGGAAGGGTGAGAGCAGCCTTGCGCTGCATCCCTGGGGAGCTTCTCCCTGTGCTGGAGAAGGGGGATGTGGAGGGTGAGAGGAGCACCAGCAGCAGCCATGACTTCCCTGGGCTGTGGCCCAAAGTTTGTTAGTTCCTTGTTTTGGAACCCAGAATGCTGACAGGAGTTTTCTGGTGCTGGTCTTCATTGCCTTCAATAACACAAACAGTGTTATCTGCAGCTTTATAGCAGCTTTGGCATCAACTTTTTTGGCTTTTTATCCTTTTAGCTACACACTGGTGGGGAGAGCTCAATCATTCAGATGCCCTTACTAATTTTCAGCTTTATTTTCTAGGTGTTTTAAAATTAATTTGAAGCCTGATAGTGTTTATTTTATTCTTCACCATCTTTAGGGATATTCTGAAACAGATTTAGAAACCTGTGATTTTCTTATCTTGACTTGCACCTTGCAAGCACTGCCCTTGCCCTTTTGAATAGTTTTGATATTTAAGCTCTCAATTTTGGGTGATGCAGTTTTCATTTGACATAAAAAGAACAGATTTGTCTTTGTGTGTGCTGTGAACTTCATTTTACTTTGCATTCTCTATTTTACTAAGTCTTTCTGCTATGCCTGGTAGCCTCTCCAAGACGTGATTAGAAGGGAAGTAAAATAGTGTTTGATTGGGATATTTTGCAATCTGAGATTTCATTTGAATATATATTTTGTATTTGCAAATGTGAACAAAGCAGTATAAGCAAACACAAAAGTGTATGGTTTTATATTCTTTATAAACTTCTAAATCTTCCCCTTGTTTTTATTATGTGTAGGTAATTAGATGGTGGATTAGCAAAAAACATTTCTCACTGGATTATAGTTATCTTCAGGAGTTAAATTTTGACTGTGTGTAAGTTTAATATTTCTGACTTGACATTTAATAACATGTTATGGACATTTATAAATCAGGTGGATATTAAATGACCAGCCATGGAGTGATTGATTATTGAGTAGCATTATCTGCTATTGGCTTTAACAGCTGAGTACAGTGATTTATAACATAAAGAGATATTTTTCTTGGAAAGAAAATAGCCAGGGTGCTGTGCTGTTATATTTTCCTTTTCTTGATTTCTCTCAATTTTAACCATACAATTGGAGATAGAAGTTTTTTTATTAAATTAATAAAACAGATGTTATGATTTTTAATTTGAAGCACTTATCATGTAAATAATTATTAGCATTTGCATAATAGATCAGGAAAGTGAGATGCTCAACAACAAGCTAGGATTGTAGCTGGCACAGTGAAATTTTATATGCTTGGGGATCAAGGGTTCTCAAGATACAGAAATAATGGAATATTTAATGATTTGAAATTCCAGTAATACATTATATTCAAGTTTTATTTAAATATTATTTTTATCCAAGCTATTTTATGCTATACCTTGCTCTTCTATTCATAAACATACTTCTGTAATTTTTTTGTTACAATTAATCCTTTTGCACAGTCTGTTCCCAGAAATAAGTTATAAATTTGACAGGATTTGTGTTTGTTGAGATGTTTTAGGTTGAAGCAGTACTACTTATTGCCTAATCCCAAAGAGAAGTTAAACACCTCAGAATGTTAATAAGATGACTTTTCTCCATAAACTTGTGGCAAATGAGATCATGATCTAGTGTCTACTAGATAATATTCTATGATTCCACGATTACTATCTTTCAGTACTGGTCAGCAGATTCAGTCTAAACCTAATAAATTATTGAAGGAAATGTATGATATGGGTCAGTCCAGTCCTAGATAGGATGAGGGGGTCTCTGTTATGTATTTTATAGTTGTTGTAGAGTTCTTTGGGATGAGGCAGTTTTGGGCAATTCCAGTAATGTTGCTATTGGAATTAAGGTAGTTGTCATATTTTATTAAATATCTATACATTGCTGTAAAAATTAATGGCAAACAACCTATTGATTGCAATTCTTCCTTAACTGGAATGGCAATGATAATGCAAGTTGAGTTAAGGAAATAGTTATGTGCTTTCTGCTCAGTTTTCACACACAGACTGGTAGGTGTAGCTGAGAGGCTTCCCCAAAACCAGGCATTGCTTGTTGAATACATTTCTGTCAGCATCTGAGAATTTAAAAAAAAGAGAATGTTTTAATCAGTGAGTTTCATCACTAAACAATAAATGCAAAAATAAAAAAAACACCCCTTCCCCAAAAAAGAAAAAAATGAAAACACCCATGACCAAACCAGTAAAAACCTGCCTTTAAAGCACTAGCAGGAGTCATGCTGTGAGTGCAGTGGCTTGAGGTCAGCTGTCTGATGGGCAATGCCTTTATCTAACCAGGAGATACAGACCCTGTCAGACAGTGCAAGGTGGAGGGAGAGAGAGCTTTCCTATAGACTGTAAGATTTTGGTCCATTTTTGCATTCAGGAACATGCAGAATTCAGACCTGGTGGGTTTTAGCCAGCTAGAGCTAGGCTTTACTACTTCTCCCTTTGAAAAAAAGATCAAAAAAGGAAAGATGATTAAATATGTTTTCATTATTTTCACATAAAATCACTTGGGCAAGCATGCAACAATTCATTAAAAGAGCTAGGGAGAGAGAAAAGTTTCCTGCTTTTTGATTAGCTTTTTTAATTAGTGGACATTTGGTAAAACTGTGATCCACTAAAACATGTGAATCAATCTATTATTTTGGTTGTGGCTCCATAGTTTTTTGCTATTGCTTTCCAGGGTCACCAAAACCACCCCTCCCCTCCCCACCCCATCCCCCCCAAAAAAACCCCAAGACCAAAACACCCAAAGAGTGCCTCCCAATCCAGAAGATTAAGTGGAAGAGTAATGTGGAATAGTGTTAGAATTGTTTCTGTAATTCTAAGGAATACAATTCAAAACCAAGGAAAACAAAACTGAATATTTCTGTAAACACCTACTTCTTGCAGATAAGTAACAGTTCCAGTCATGGAAACTGGCTCTATGAATAATTTCCTTGGATGTTATGAGAGCTATCTTATGTACAGAATGACTTTCTCGATGGCAGTTGAAAGATTGGTTTTAAGTAATCAAATAGTTTGATAAATAAATCAGCCTTGATTGAAAGAGAAAAAAGAAAAAACTTGAAATTGCATCAGGCAAATATGAAACGCCCAGATTATTATCATTAGCATAAAATTGATATAAATAGGTGAAATTAAGTGAAAATAACAGCTCTGTAAAACTATCTTAAGGTTGTAGTAGAGAATGCTGCATGTTTTGCTTTTGTCAATAAATGATTAGCTGACCTTTAGCATGATGTCTAAAGCTGTTGGAGTTGCACTTACATAGTCCCTTCTTCCTCTCTTTTCCTTAGCTCTCCCAGCTCTAGGAATATTAATTCTGGCTCAGCAAAACTTGTTCTGTGTCTCAGGACAGGATCTGCCATGGCTGTGAGTTGGGCTCTTTAAGACAGAGGAAAGGGGAAGATAACTAAACAAAAGCTGATCAGTATCTTTTCTGCTATTCAATGTATGAAGTACTAATGAGGTTATTTAATTCTGTATCTGACAATGAGCAAGATAACACTGAAAACAGATTAGGACTCCATTCTGAGAGAAGATTCCTCAGCAATTTTAAAAAGGAAGATCAAATCAATATCTTCATCAGAATTATGTACAAAAACAGTTTAGGGAGAGGGTCACTCCACCCAGACAGAGCTATAGTAATACCAACTAGCAGAACTACTGCATTGCAAGGCATCCAGGAGGTATCTCTAGATAAATTCCTGAAAGGATTAGTTAATTTTATTTTTAGTGGCCAGCAGGCATAGCTATTAATTTTGACCTCATAATTCTGAGGTTAATTTGTTTTAAAGTTGAGAAAGAAAATATTCTGCAATGAAAGTGTTTGAAGTTGAAATTGCTTTGTAAAGAAATACATGTTACTCATAACACTATACAGGATTCTGAATATAGACTAATGTTCTGATGTGGTGACAAAGAGAATCGGCTTTTATTTATTTAATATTAGGTTTTTTTCAGTGTGTAGGTGCTGTGTTGAGGAAGGCAAACACTTTATTCTAGCAGCAGACATGTTTTCTCTTCAATCAATAATCTCTTTTTATATAGAAATTGAAAAAATGTAGAAAAATTTACAATTATCAATTAAAATTTCTTAAAATATTTGAAACAATGAGTTTGTAGCAATCCATTATGTTACTGTAAGTATACTATTATTAGATATTGGTGCTTATTGAGGAAGATGTGATAGGAATGTATGTAGGAGTAGAGAAAAGATGGAACAATCTATGTTAAATTTGTGAATTACAGATAAAATGAATTGCTTAATTTTAGCTAAAATGAAACCATCATGTTAAACAAGATAACAACTGGCTTAGAGTTGTCATCTTTTATCACATAATGTAATGAAACTTCAGTACAAATCTGATATAAATAGCTGATAAGCCCTTCTTTAGTACAAATTAGCATATTCAAACCTCCTTTTTAACAGCAAATAAAAACAGAAGCAGATGTTCCATGGTAGCATTGTTATCTTAAAGTTCAGGTGTAATAGTAAAAGGTCATTATTTTTACTGGTGTGGATTATTACAGGTGGCTTTAGATTCTCTGAATAGTCTAACCTTCTTTGTGAGGAGGGTTTGTAAGTGCCATTGTGGTGGAAAAAAAAAAAAATTGGTCCTTTTTTTGTACTCAAATTTTTGTGGTTGCTGCTATTTTGGTTTTGTTATGGGTTGTTTTTTTTTCAGAGAAAAATATTATTTTCTCTTTTTATGCCAAAAGCTACTTATAAGTAGATGGATTTTCCTTAAAAAGAATTTCAGTGCTAGTACAATTGGTGAATTCCTAACGTCTTTTCAGCCTGACTACTGAAACACTGCTTTACTGATTGGAGTTACTCATATAAAGGAAAGAACAGGTGACTGTTTCATGTAATTTGAGAGTTTGGGACCTGAAAGAATTTTCAGTAATTCAAGTTCTTAACCAGAGAATATTGCCATTTTTTGAAAGACTATTGTCACATTAAATTCAATGTGACTTTGCATATTTTATTTTTTAATTCCCCATAGCATTTCTTATAGTGTGTTGTAGCCTTTATAGAAGTACATCAGATCATAACACAAATCTTTGAAGGTTTTGTTAAGACATTCTTGAAAAATTTTTTGGTTGTCAGTATGGTTGATGAAATATCTAGTGAACTGGCAGGTAGTTACATAAAGAGTGGTAAAATCTCTTAGGGTGAATGCAACAGTATATCTAATGTGACATGCAGAAAAAGAAGAAGCTGTGTTTTGACAAAAATGATGCTTCAGAGTTCAATTGAAAGTTGTTTTTTCTTTTTTTTTTTTTTTTTTTTTTTGATTTAGAATTATTGCAAGTGAAAGATTATCCCAAGCAGTCACTTTCTCTCCTTTCTTTTGATGAACAAGAAGAGGCACTGGAAAAAACAAAGCTTTTGATTTAGTGATACTCTTGGCTTTCAAAACTGGGAAGCCACAGTTAATTTTTTAGGATCAAAGGAGAATATTTGGGAGTTAGTTCTGTCCCACAGGGGATATAAGAATGCATAACAGAGACCATACCATAATATAATACCCGATGGATAGCTAAACTCTGCTCTGCTGCCCTTTCTGTAAATCCATGCTTGAGTTTAGCTGTTGCTAGCAGGGAGTAACTCATCCTAATTTTCCATGATCAGAGAGGAGATCAAAGTGGCAAAACCTGCATGTCAGTTGGAAAAGGGAAAAAAGCAAATAGCTTCAGGGTGTACCAACTCATTCTGAGGTTTTACATTAACTTGCATGAGGTGTAGCTCTTTTCCATTACCTATGGATGCAATGAAGATGGAACCAATTTAGAGTTGCTTAACCATAATTACACTCACTTAAAAATCACTTCTGCTTTTGCATTTCTGCCACAGTTCCAATCCACTAGTGAGTGTGCTTAATAATAATTTACCAAGAGTTACTGCAAACAAAGAATTCCTGCTGAAGGAAAACAAATGACTGAGTTAGAAAATTGACTGGCTTTTTTTTTTTGTTGTTTTTTTAAAAAAAAGGAAAAGAGAAAAAAAAGAAAAATACCACAACCTAATTGATAGAACAGACTTTTGATCCTAGCTAAATGCAAACCAGCACAAGTTTCTTGCCAAATGAATAGATACTTCAAGAAAATGTGTGCTTTTACTGTAAAGTAACCCTTACAGTAGGCTGGTTACTTTTTTTGTGTGTGTGTATTTTCTAAAGGCACAGAGTAAGGAAATCTGCAATTGGCAGGATTTATTTTTTTCTTTCCCCCCTCCTTCCCCCTCAATCTTTTTTTGGTATAGTAAATCATGCTAACCTGCCCTTTACAACATATGCTCAGGTTTGAAGAACACCAAAGTCCAGCTTATAACTTTGTCTATCTTGAGAGATTTAAAAGCTTCTCTCTCCAGAGACTACATAAACAATCAGATTCTTCTGGAGTTCAGTAGTTGCTGAGTTTTCACTACTGAATTTGGATTTGGGCACTATAAATTGGGATGGGTAGGATTTAAACACTTAGGTGAACTTCTAGATCTACCTCAGATTCCTTGTAAAGATATTACATGACTGACTTGCTAGTATTTTTTATTTTGAAAATGAGTATTTCTTCAGAGAAATTGCTGCATGCTTAGCAGGGCAAGAGCAAATAATTGGTTCTTTGGGTTGCATAATTATTTGCTGTTAGTGTTGAATTATTTACAATTTATTCATCCCACTATTGTTATAAGTATTATCTAGATTAGTATACAAGTGTTAGTGTAATATGCACAACAAGTGATACTAAGGGTGAACAGGTCAGACGTGTATTATCTGTGTTGTTACATGTGTTTATGCACATAAGTTGTGTTTCCCTCATTAATATTACCCTGATGTTACAATCAATGTAAGAGGATGAAGAAAGGTTGTAACACCAACATTTACTGCACCACAGCTTGCTGCAGCAGCACTTAAGGAAAGGAAACACTCTCCATAGCCTGGAGGTGTGGTCTTGGGCAGGACGTTTAAGATTGAAATATGAACATGACATGAATAGTAGGCAAACGAAACAAGCTTCTGCACTCCTTGTTGGAGTGTCAATGGAGCCATGCTGTGATGAACTCTGACTCCTGAAATTGTTTTTTTCTACGATAGACAAACTCTAGGCTATGTAACCCCACACAGTCACTCAACTCTGTGGTTAGAGAGTTTCTGTAAGTGTAGGTTTGAATCTGCTTGTGCAGACAACAGAATTGAATCTGGGTCATCCATATCAAGTGTGCAAGGGTTTTAACCAGAAGTTATTACATAAAACTGGAGACTACAGATTTTTGTTTTTCCTTTTGTGGTCTTACATAAGAAAGCACAAAATGCCACTGCAATTTCCACTGCATTTTCGATCTTTTCTCTGAAAAGCATGCTGTCTCAAGCCCTTCATGGGTTTAAAAGGAGGATTGACTACTCTCTGGTTTCTTACTTGGCTTCAATACAGATTAGCTGTTCAGATTTGTATGCCAATACTGTTATAACCAAGACTCACAGTGCCTGGGTAGTGCTCCCTAAAATGGGGGATTATGGCATGGCCTTCCACAGTAGTGTTTGCAATATCTGTTGTAGACTTTGACATATTTAGATAGCTTGATATAAAGTCACTGTTTTCCAGGCTGGGACTTTCTAAGATGAATATCTAACTTTATGCAATTCTGAAATAATAGCTATGCAGGTAGGTTTTACTGTTCTTTTGCTTTTGGGAAATAAGAAGTTGGGACACAAAAGATTTAAAGTTAGGGTACAAGCTATCATATAACAGATAAATGTAGAAAAACTGTTTTAAATTGAATTAATGCTTTTGACCCAATTTTTGGTATTAGTTAAATTTGATCTGTATTTAATTGATTATTTCAGTTAAAGAATATCAGAACTAAAGCATTTTCCCTTCTACCCATGGTAATGTCTTAGATCCTCAGTTGGCATCACTCCATAGTATTCTTGGAGCTGAATCCATTACATCAAAGGAGGATCTCTTTTTCCCTTGGTGTTCAAAACCTGAGCTCATCCAAGATGAAGTTTCCCTGCTGTGCTCTCATTCCTTGTCTGCCTGTGCCCAAACTGCTTGTGCATTTAAAAAACAGTTAGGAAAACACTGTAGTTCTCTTCTTGTCTGAGGAAAAGCCATGAAGACAAAAAATTGACTGCAGTGTACTGCTACTGTGTGTGCATGTATGTATATGTGTGTGTGTATATATATATATATGTAACTGCAATATATGCCTCATATTATGTAATGTATAATTTTACATAACGTGTGGCAATGTGTACATAGTATGTGTGTATTCAGAGTATGTTTTGTGTGCTAATGAAAAAGAACTAAAGAATAAATAAATATACAATCTTTATGCAGGCAGGAAACCCATTTTGCATAATATACTGTTATTCGTCCCTTTGGGAGAGAGAGGGAAAAGAAAAGTTTAGATTTTAAACCACAGAAGAAAGCAGAATCAGCAACATTCTTTATAAACTGGTAGTATGCAATCCTGAGAACAGCTGCTCTATAGCTGATTCTCAGAAATGGGGATTATGAGTAAAATTCAATGTAAAAAATCTAGAAAAAGGATTAATATTAAACACTTTTGAAACCAATGGGGCTAGTTTCTAAGGCACATTTTTCTAGCTTCCTGGAAAAAAAATCTTATTTCACTATACTTCAGTGAAAAAAAAACCTGACCACTGTATAAAAATCAGTATTGTTACTCTGATTACCCTTGTTTTGTAATTCTTCAAATAAAAAATACAGAAATTTGCATGTTTGTATTAACTGAAATAATATATATTTAGGTCTATATATAAAAGTGGGAGGCTGTAGATATGGCCACTAATTTTAGATATTAATTTATGTTCTTTCCAATTAATGTTGCAATAGAGTATGTGAATGTAACTTGCAAGTGGTAAATATCAAAATAAGTAACATTCACAAATGTCACATGGCAGAGGACAGAGGAGTGTTTTCTGTGTTTATGTATATGTATGTATGCAACATGCATATGTATATATGTGCAAACAATGCATGTATTTGTTTGTACTCTACACGTGTATGTCTGGCAAAAACCTTCAGAAAAATCAAATAAATTATTGCATGTGAGAAAATTGTGTGAATGCACACAGACACAACACCAGGTTTGCATGCTCCCATGCAGTCCAACGGATTATTTTTTCCCATAATTTCATTTGAATCCTGACCTTGTTCAAATTGGGAAACCGTACTGGTTTTCCTCTTGACATCTGTAAATCAGTCACAGAAAAGAGTGTTTGGAAAGCACCCAGATATAGAAGGTCATACAGTATAACCAGCATTTATGTTAGGAGGTTAATATATCCGAAATATCCTTATCTGCATCTCAGAGTCATCAAAATAATCTGTTTCCTATCCTGTCGAGTTCCTGAGGAAGGAATCTCACAGCCTTTCTCATGCCTGTGCTGTGCTTGGATGAGCAGAGGCAGCTGGAAGTGATTAGAATAGACTGACGTGAAATCACATGGGAAGGGATTCATCTCACTGAAGAAGAGAAATCAATGCTCTGTTCTGTAGGGGAAGAGGAGTTTAAGTACAAAAATGAGCAGATTTTCAAAGGGGCACATGGGAATTGAGCTACATGATTGCACTGATCCCATTTAATATTGCAAATCACATCCTACCCTCAGTAGATTATAAACAGACTGATAATCACAGATGATAGTTTCATAAGAACATAGGAACTGCCAAGCAGGAGTGAAGCAGTTGTTGCTTTATCCTAGTTGTCCCTACTAGCTCTCCCAAAAGAGCACACAAAGTAATATCAGGCAAAAAAAAGAACATTAATAAGTACGTATATATAAATGTTACTATTGTGAGTTGGAAGCTGACATTTCCCAGGCATGCAAGGTTTGATGATTTAATTTTAATTGTGCATATTATTAGCGATGGGACATTTGAAAATCACTCCCTCTTGAAAGGGAAAGAATGTTTATTTTATCATAAGCAATATCCTTAAAAAACCCAAACTCATACTATACTTCAATTTTTTCTCCAGCTGACCATACACATTTTATGTTTTGCCCTTTATCATGTGATCTAGTTACTTAAGCCTCTCCCTGTAATTTCAATACCAATATGGTACATACAACACTCAGGTCTACTGAGGTGCCTTGCCACTGTATGTTCATTATCTTAACATCAGTATGACTTTGTAACTATTAGTAGATTCTTTGTGCAACAGCAAATTATTAGTCTAAGTATTTACTGTTTTACAGACATACAAACACACACTGGTGAGAAAGATACATTTGGGAACTAGGCAGAGCTTTTCTTCTACTTTCATAAATTAGGTGATATTTTGGTTTTAAAATACTGAAAAATTAGATGTGGCAAGTAATTGTTGAATTGTGAGAATATTCACAGATTTTTTCATTCCCCCTAGAGAATTGTGAATTTTATATTGGTTTGGGTCTTCATGAATTAGATTCAGAAGTTTTCTAGTTTGTCACCCATCTGAGGTGATTTTCCTTGTTTTAAAATTAGGTAATGTTCTGGCAATGATGCCTTCATAGGAGATGGGCAGTGCTGTCGATGCCCTAAATTGTCGTGCTTGTCTGCCATCTAGAGCTGTTGACAAGTTGCCTTTTGAATGTCATTTCTCTGCATGACATTCTGGCAGTCACTTCCACCTGCAGGTGTCCTTCCTCTTGGTTGTTTAGCTCAAGCAAACCTAGTGTCAAAATTACGTACAGTGGCTATTCTGGAAGGAAACAGAGCCTTTTTTGTTCTGCTACAGCAGTGAGAAAATGCCATTTAATGTAACAGCTATGAATAACTGGACAATGTAGGATATTATAAACTAGATGGGCAATGGGCAATACAAGGATGTTCACCTCACTAGCCACAGGTTCCTTGAATTAAACTTTGATTTGGTTGTCCTACCAGTACTGTGTTATTAGAACTAAAATATGTCCATTTCAGACCAGGGAGGAACCTGTGTGTTTCCCTTATTTAGCTTCATGCATACTCAAAGAAATGTACATGGTCATCTCTCCGGGTGGTAGAGTTATTTATTAGAATTTTAAGGTATTGTAATGAAGCTTGATAATTTATTAAACAGGACAAAATTAAGTATTGGACATGAAGTGGAGCCTGCAAGGTAAGCCTGTCATACAAGGCATTACAAGAGGAAACTTCACCCTTGGGGACAACAGCCATTTGGTAATTGGCTTCATTCCACATGAAACTCTGGTTACTTGTACTGTCTGAAGCTCAGATTAATCTCTTCTGCCTCTAGTCATTAAAAAGTTAAGCATGCTGCTGAAATTATTCATTTGGGCTCTCTGTGTGAATTTAATGGAGAGAGGTCATTTTTGCAGGAAGTCAGTCCATCTGCTTAGAATGTCAGTTTTTGTCCATGGAAGTAAATTTCCCTGTTGACTCCAGTAATAACCATGATAACTGATGTGTTATAAAGCAAAAAATGCTCATGTGTTTAGAGGTAGGAAGGTAGGAACATATAATGTGCTTGGAACAGCTGTTCCAGCCAAGAATGGAGCCAAAACCAGAGCAGAGCTCTTTGATCAGTATTTGGAGCACATTGTCTCTCAGTCACTGAATGATCCCCTCACAAAAAAATAATAAAAATGGATTGAAAATGAAATAATAACAGAAAAAAACTGAGTGGCAAAAAAGTAGTATTTTGAGTCTGTATTTGTTGATGAGGATAGAAATTTTTTCTATCATCTGTTATGAACAGGATGACAGATATTTTTGTCAGAATAGTGCCCAGCCTTTGCTGAGACAAACTGAAAGGCCCTAAGAGTTTCCTAGCAGTCAGCTGGAAAAGTGCAGCAACACCTGCTTCTTTGCTGTTGAAAGTCTCTTACTCCACCAAGAGTATGCATCAGGTGACCTTGCTAGAATTCCTGATCATGTGGGGTTTTTTTATATATATCATGTTTTATATTACTTTTGACAATATTTTTAAACAAGCATTTTAAATATTTTATTTTATCTATTAGTATCTGCACACACACACATAAGGTGGGGAAAAGCAGAGTGAAGTAACTCAGAAAATCATGGGGGTTGGAAGCATGAAAACTGTTTTTCAAGTGATAGTCTTCATTTTAAAGGTAGGAAACGTTTTCTGCTTATCTATCATATGCGTGCTTGTGGGAGTGAAAATTTTGTGTAGTACTTTTCATAGTTCTCATGATATTAGTAATGAATTCCCTGAAGAATGGCTAAAGCAATGTCTGGCTGCTTTGTGTATGATTTCAGAATAGTCATAGTCATCCATTCTATATGAAATATTCCTTTTTTCGTTTGTCTGTGTACAGCCTGTGTACAGGGGGATTATGTGAACATAGGGGTGATGGTATTGAGTCAGACCAAGGTACACAGAGCACAAGTTCTGTTTGCATCAGCAACAGAAACCAAAGGAAGTGTGAGAACAGGGGAAACATATATTATACTTTCCCCTGATACTCTCCTAGCTTCTACTCCTGAAGGCAGTGGTCCCTTAATAATGCATATGTAGTGTCTGCCAGGTTCCCTTGTGTCCAGATTGACGTTCTCTTTCTCAAATTCCATTGAGGTTTCTCTGGCCTTTGCTTTTGTACCTGCTTTCTGCCAGTCTTCATGGTCTGTTTCTTCTCTTCATCTATTCCATTTATTTTTACAATGTGGCTTCTTTTATTTTGTATTTGTTTTTAGTCCTTTCAGCTAAACCGTTCATTTTTTATAGTCAGAATTTTCCTAAAATCAAACCATTTCTCTGGTATTTTTTTCCATTTGAAGGAGAACTATCACTCAGAAATTACTGTTATGAAATACTTTTTCGTGAACAGAATTGGTTATCTCAGTAGGATTTTTGTTTATTTTTGAAATTTAAAAAAGAGTGTATTGAAAGAATATTGCAAGCTGCAAAGTCAAGCACTTAAAAACTGGATATGTAGGACTTTAGGTGACAAGTGTGACCTTTGTTTACACTTTTCATCCTTCCCAAGGAAAAGGTGTTTAATTACGTAACAACTTTCTGAGTGTGTTTTTTTCCCACCCCACAGGAATAGTTACATTATTTTTTCTTTTAAATTTTGGATGTTTGACCCAGTTCATTACTTACTGTATATGGGAAAAATTATAGAGTGAACACAAAGCTATCAAATTTTTCTTGCAGTATGACATAAAGATTAAAGCAAAAACCTCAGCTAGGCTAATTAGAGAAACACCAGACTTTCAGCATTCAGTGTATTTAATGTAAGATGGCACTTCAGAGCTCCCAAACGGGGTAAAGCAATATAAGTCACATTCTTATCTCAGTCTTAGAGTTTTAGACCCCATCTTTCAGTAGCTTTCAATGGTCTGAGAACTGAGATTCCTTCAGCTGCCAAGATAAGTCCAAAATGTTTTATGTGAGAAAAAAAAATTGGTCTAGGACAGTTATCTTATGCTATGCTGTAATTAACTGTGTCTGAACCTGTGTTATGCAGCAGAGCTTATCCATGCAGGAGCTTCTGTCCTTGCCATTACAAATATTTTACCCTCTAAGATGCAGTGGTGAAGTTTGCAGTATGTACAGATGCCCTGCTTTGCCTCGGAATGGTTTGAGGGTGACCTAGGTCAAACCAACTCCAAAACTGGTCAAACAACCTCCAAGGGTGCACAAGTGCAGTCCAGGGACTGTGCTCCGGACCAGGTTTAATTTAGGCAATCCTAAATTAAACCATCTGTGGTGGTGTCTGTGAGTCCCTTTATATATCCATTCTGAGGTGGTTTTGTGTTGGTTATAAACAAGTATCCTGAGAGGGGTGGCCTATAATGATTATGCTGCACCCTACGAGGGGAAGCCATGTCCCAGTTCTAAAATACATATTCAATGCAAGGATTATGCTGCAGCTATGGTTCGTATAAATTTTTCATGGTGAAGTGTGACCTTTATTTTCTTGCCAGGCATCTCATGACTTTAATACAATAACCTGTGACAGATTGTTTGAACTGCAGAGCCCCGGAGCCCTGCTGTAGGTGAAAAGTGGATGCTCCTTACTTACAGTGAAGCATGTCAAACGAGGGAACAAAGACAGATCTTTTAAAAATATCTAAAACAAAGCAAAGGAAACAAACAAAGGCAACCTATGAATAAAAATGAGCAGCAAATCAGGGGTATAGATTTAAGAACCCATTTTGTATAGAACCATTTCACTGTGCATTGTTTGGTGGATAAGTGGTTGTCTGGATGGTTGCAGCCAGAGTGTTGTGGTGGTCAATGACTCAATATCTGCACGGGTATGAACACTCACAGCCCAGAAAGCCGACCCCATCCTTAGCCACATCACCAGCATCATGCCAGCAGGTGAGGAAGGGGATGCTGCCCCTCTATTCTGCTCTTGTGAGAGCCCACCTTGGGTTCTGCACCCAGCTCTGATCAGCACAGAAAGGATATGGACCTGTTGGAGCAAGTCCAGAGGAGTGCCACAAAAATGATCAGAGAGATAGAACAGCTCTCTGGTGAAAACAGGCTGAGAGAGTTGGAGTTGTTCAGCCTGGAGAAGAGAAAGCTCTTATATGCAACTATTATAAGGTGGTTTTTCAGTACTTAAAGAGGAGAGGGATCTTAAGGAATAGGGCGACAAACTTTTTGATAGAGACTGTTGTGATAGGATGAGGGGTAATGGTTTTAAGATAAAAAAGTGTTTTAAACTAAGGGATAATAGATTTAAATGAAATCTACCCTCTTTTAAACTAAAAGAGCATGAGTTTAGACTACATATAAGGAAGTAAGTTTTCACAATGGGGGCAGTGAAACATTGGAACAGATTGCCTGGAAAAGGACCCCATCTCTGGATCCATTCAGGGTCAGCTTGGATGGGGCACTGAGAAGCATGATGTAGTTCAAGGGGTCCTTGCTAATTGAAGAGAGGGTTGGATGAGATGACATTTAAATGTCCCTTCCAACCCAAAACATTCTGTGGTTCTATGTAAAGGTAACTGCTTTTAGTGGTTCTGAATTCATGCACATAATGAATGAGTTGAGTCCAGTGCCTTTGACTCTGCTAACCATGCTACATTTCCTGTCTTAGGCTATATCACCTCTGCTGATGCTTTCTCTTTGCTTTCTCAAAGGTGTAAAGAAAGATGTAAAACAGCTGTCTGCTTTCTGCTAAATAGTAAATACTTGATACTGACTCATCTTCACTGATTTATCAAGAGAATATCTTCACTCCTTGCCTCTGCCCACCTGTTATGTGGTTGTATGCAAGAAGCACTGTGGGCAGCTCACAGAGGAAATCTGCACGGGTCATCTCACAAATGAACACATCCTATTTTGTCAGATATAATGCTATAATTAGCTGCTTCTACACTTTGTGTTCTTTTCACCCTCTGATTATTTTCCTTAGCAATTACTCAGTGTTGTGAAAGCTTTAAAAGCAATGTATGTCTAGCTGACTAAAAAAGAATTAGAATAGGGCGAGATGCATGTGTTTTTGGGAAAGAGGATGAAGCCATTTGAATGCAATTTTAGTAGTGGTAAAGCAGACCCATACCTCTGATTTCTAACTGAATACATAAAGAAATGGGATTCGTAGCAGTTAAAGGAATTAAATGCTTTGGTTTAATGCCTGGAATAAGTTACAGAATACAGGTATAAAATGGTGGTTAGATGTAGTGAGAAGGTGTTGCTGCTGCCAAGAAGAACTGGTGAAGAACATAATGGGAGCTGTACAGGGATGGGGCTAATGAGAAGGAGGCATAGCATTTATGATGTTGGAGAGGACTACAGAGGGGAGGGTTTGTTGTTCTTGAAGGAATGGAGAGCTATGACCTGAGTATTGTATTTGCCTCGAGTTCTGCATATTAAGAGGAATTGGAAGGTCCTGGTTGTCTCATTACATCTTCTGACACTGAAGTTCTGGCTCAGATTATGGGTTTTGCTATAAATTATGCCTGATAATTACGTTCCAGAGGGATATAATGGCTGTTAGTTATAGTATGTTGTGTTTTGGCTGTCATGTCAGTACATTCTGAAGTACATCAGCACATTGCCTATTTTTGACTTGACAATAGGAGCATAGAAATTCACTATGTCATCTTCATTAAACAGAACATGTTCCCAGAGGATGATCCACCTAGTATTCTGGAGTCAGTTTCTTTTCATCTGCTATTTTTTTTTCTATTTTACATCCAGATTTCAGGAATTCCTTTCGAAATATTTAATACTGGATTTTAAGTAGCTTTGAAAGTGTCCTTGAAAAATTAGTTTCTCTGTAAAGAAGGGAAAGTATTTGGGTTGTGCTGTTCTGTGACACAACTGAGAGACCTTATACATCACAACAAAATGTGACTTTGGTCAAGAGAAAACATTTGGAGTGTCAGTCTGAATATCTGTGGATGGACACGGCTCTCTAGACAATCAAGGAAATTATCTTGCTGTTTGTGGGGAGGGCTGCATACCTGACCTCTCTTCATTGTACCACAGGGTGATACAGGTTGCAAGGGACCTTTGCTTGAACATTTAGAAGACAGTTTCACAAAGTTGTTTGCTTACAGTCACCATAAAGGAGTTTTTACTCAATGTTTTTCTAGTATGTAGAGATAGAAATACTTGGTCATAGATATTGCTAGCCAATTCTTGAAAAGGTACCTCAGATTTACCAATAATTTGCCAAAAATTACTGCATGACAACCAAACCCCTGGAATTTCCCTGTGTTGTGGGAGCAATATATTCCTAATCACTAGACCACAAAGGACATAGCTACAGGAACATATACAAATAGATACCAGTTGTGCTGTCTCATCTCCTGAGCTGTCCAGAGATAAGACACCTCCAGACTTGAAGCCAAGTATTCATCTTAAGTGCTTCTCCAAGCTTGAGAAAGTTTGACCTATTTCCCTGCTGGGACATCCTGGGATAATGACGTTGCTCTGTACATCTGAACCAAAGCTATGTCATGCTCATTGCACAGACAGTGCAAGTAGATCTGTTAGCCCCTTGTCATGCTATCTCGAATACTGATATGTTTATTTAGACCTAAAATATATTACTCTTGTTTTTCTGCTGCTTATGGCAAAATGTTCTTGCTTCCTAAAGCCTAGAATTAGGTATTTGACTGTAGGATTTTAGGAAAACCTAGCTTGATCTGGTGCCTTCTTTAAGCAGCTTTATCTTTCTCTGTGGGCTGCTGCGAATCTTACTCCTAACATCCTGCTGTCATTTGCAAGCAGTCCTGTGTGGCAGTAGCCTTAATTCTGCACCATGAAACTCCATTTTTTAAAAGACTCTTTCAATGAGTAACACTTCTTTGTTGTTAATATCTTCCATTCAGTAAATAGATAACTTGTTTTGAACACTGCTATCACTTTTCCTCTAGTGATAAACACTACTTTCACTTGTGCTGTAACTGAATAATGATTTCTTTGAAAGTGTGATTAAAGCACTGCCTTCTTCATAATCACACTTTGTTTAATATGATAAACTTGATTCAATGAATAGCTGTCTGACCCACACAACAGTAATGAATATTTGATTTTATGACTTTTTCTCAGTAAAGGCAGAAACAATATCTCTTATAAAGTTCTGCATGTGAATGCATCAGGTTGGAAGGCAATTCAGGAAGTTTCACTGTCCACCCTCCTGCTTAGAGCAGGATCAGTTCTCAGGTCAGACCAGGTTATTCATGGCTTTATCCAGCCTTGTCTGGGAAACTGCCAAGGCCTGCACAACCTTTAGCTGCAGCTGATTGCATCTTAAAAAGAGAGAAATATCAGAGATTGAAAAAGGAAAGAAAATAAATTTTAAAAAGGAGAGTCTTGATAAAGCAGATGTTGTAAACCAGATGTCTTTTTACGCATTTCTTTATGACCACTTAAGTTCTTGACTATTGAGTGTTTACTTCTTCTCATTCAGTGTTTCGAGTACACTTATTGGCACTGCTTAAATTCTAAGGAGATGTTAGGAAGCATTGAAGGTAAAACTGCATTGGGTTAAATTAATTGCCTGTTTTGGCACTGCTTAAATTCTAAGGAGATGTTAGGAAGCATTGAAGGTAAAACTGCATTGGGTTAAATTAATTGCCTGTTTCCTGGCCTTGAGAATCTGAAAATCAGTGAAAAGTTCCATTGATGAGAAGGTGAAGTGGAGTGTAACCACCTGCCGATGTTATTCTGTGCAGTTTGCTTAGACTTGGTTTCAACTTTTCTCTTACACCAGTCTTTGTCAATGCATTCTTATGTAACCTCTGTCTGCTTAAGTGCTGTCCAGAGAAAATGTGAAAATTGACACTCCTCTTATTCACAATAAAGAGTGTGAGATGCTTGGAAGTCATACCAATAAGCCTTCAGAGGAGCACTTTCCTGTTGAACTACACTATTATCTATGCATCCGTTCCACAGTCTGGCTCTGAGTTCTGAGGAAGTGTTAATGAGCTTGAGTTGTAGGAGAGCAATTGTCTGCTCTTCACGGGAAAGGAAATGGAGTCTTTGATCATAATTGCAAATATAAATTGCCCATCCTAAAAGCTAAAATGTCAGAAAGCTTGTTTTAATTTATTTCGGAGCAACAGAGATGCTTCTTTGAGACATGATCAAGGACAAAAATCTCTGTCGTTTATTTGCTTATCTTAGTATGAAAGACTATATTACTGTGTGTGAATTAAAAAAGAGGGATCATAATGGAAATGATGCTCAGCTAACTCCATAAAATTTGGTAGCTAATAGATGATCTAGTCATTCCTCCCTCCCTCCCTCCCTGCCTGCCATAAAGGGTAACAACAGGATCATGTTATGATGAGCTCTTCCTTATATAATCCCAGGAAAAACTGTCCATTTTCAAGGGTCATCTGTTGTTGGTACTGGTCTGGCAAAACAGTGAGTTGACAGTAAAGTGCTTGCTATATGGAGTAATTAGTGAATTCTGTCATTAATCAGCTTTTCTTGCTGGCCTTAGCTTTTTGTGAGTCTCTGATATTTCTGGTATAGATATGCTTTTAGGGATATATTGAAAGGGACCATTTTATATCTTTCAAGACAGATGTGCTTCTTGGTCTTGTAATTCCTTTTTGAAATTTTCCAGATGGCATCAGATTTAAACTCATGTTGAGACTTTGTACTATGCTGAAGCATATATGATTGATTAAATCCTTTGATATTTGGTTCAAAATGAGGAGTTAGTTAAGTTCCTTGTTTGGAGCATTGCAAACAACCTGTTAAAATGTTCTGAGAGGTATGACTGCATGTGGAGGACCTGACAATAATTGCAACTTTCTCTTTTGCTCTATTTTTATGGATTCAAACATGCAAAATATGGCCCTAATGCATTCTTGTTTTATTCATTTTAGATAAAAATTCTAGCTGGGAATATAGGACAATTATTTTTTGTAGCAGAAGTAAAATTAACTCCTGGAACAGGTGCCATATGAATGTCATTATTTTAAATAAGGGATTTGCCATAGTGGCTGGTCAGCCTCTCTTCATATAGGTAGTTCCATTTTTTTTCCCCTATCATTTTCAGGGAAGGTGAGAGGGAAGCAGAGTCTGCTTTATAGGCCCTGGTTAGTAGCACTCTTAGAAAAGCCATGATCACAGTATTTAGGAGTGGGAGAAGCTTGTCTTGTCTATGAGAAATTTAAGTGCATGTCTAGGAAACCAGATAACAGGAAAAAAAGCCTACAGAATAGTGACTCTTGTCATTGTAAATTATTTTGTATCTGACTTTTCAGTAAATATGGTTTTGTAAATAACACGTTTATTACCTTCCTTAATTCAAGTCACAAAAGCAGATTTAGGTAGTATTCAAGCTTTGTATAGAAAATTTTTTTCCCAAATCACACCTAACTCTTCAAACACTTTAATGAAATGGGATTAAAAATAGGAATCGATAATTTGCAAAATGTAAATCTATCCTTGTGGAAGATTAAACAATTCAAGAGAAGCAAGTACAAATGACAAGTTATAGTAGGAGTCTCTGATTTGTGAGGGAAGAGTACGTAAGGGTAGACATAGTTAAACTATGTAGTAAAACTGTAGTCCTTAAAGATGCTGTGGCTGCAAAAATAAATAACCCTTAAAATGGAAATGATTTGGCCCCCACAAAATACTGGATTTCAAATTCTTTATCTGTGGGTGGTTCCATTGGAATTACTCACCAGAGTATCTTCTCAGCAGCTGTAAATAGAGAGAAGTGTCTTGGTCAGAGTGAAACAAAATTGTGTGTAATTTCCTATGTGCATATTGGCTCTAAAATTTTGGATGTAGAAATTTTGCGTTTGGAGGTGCTTATAATATTGGAAGCCACTTTGAAAAGTAAACAGTTCCACAACAATATAAATTCTGTTTAAGAAACTAAAACATCTCTGAATTAGTTGATATATTAAGCAGTTAAATCCTACTTGGACTATTAAATCTTTATGATGTCAATTTAATGCTAGTTTTTCAAGCTTGTATTAAAATTGAAAAAAAAAAAAAAATAAAGTCTTTCAAACTTCCAGAGTTCTATTAGCATTGCTTTCTGGAAAGTTAGTCCTTTTGCACCTTGTCCACACACACTGTGAAATGATAAATTGACTGCTGCTAGAGCCTGTTCACTTGCTCTCTGTTTAATCAGTTGTACCTGTATGACATGAATGCAAAGTAGATGTAAAGTGCTACCAAATCAGTGGATTTTTCCAATATGCTTCCATTCTTTACACAGCATAAAGCAGTGAAGAGTCCAGTCTATTAAATTTCACTCAGTGATTTTATTTCTCTTAACATCTTTTACTCATGAATTCTTGTGTCTGCTTTCTGAAAACGTTGGTTCCTCCACAGAATGTCTTGGTTCTGTAATGCCTGTTTTGGTCTTGCATGGGGCATTCATTTAGCTTTCATCATTCAGCTTTCAGAATACTTACCTGATTAAAGTTTGCAATGTATAATTATAGATACTTGCAAGAGAAGAGATTCAGGATAGCATTATTTTTAAGGTTGTAATTAATGGGCTAATCTCTCATCCTCAAGAAAGAGGATTTGCAACAAGAGAATCTCTATGTCCTGAATATGTTGCAATCCACTGAGCAACTCTAGTATCTAGACCAATGATAGTGCCAGGCTTTTAAAATTGCTATGAGTGATCTGAAATATGTGAAAATTTAAGTGTTGTGGTTTGGTTTTTTTTGTTTTCTCTTTTTTTAAAAAAAAAAAATTAGGAAATCTTTTAATACAAAATAGATCAGGAGCTCTGGAACAGTTCCTTATATAACTTGTCTTCTATATGAAGCCAGTTGGTCTTGCAATCCATAAGCCATCATAGACCTTTCTAAACTACAAACCTCAAAAATCATTACTTAGGAGGTTTTCATTCTCTGCATATTTATAAGCATAAAAGCCAAAACTGGTGAGGGTTGTTTCCTTTTCTTTCTTTCTTTCTTTTTTTCTCTCTCTCTTTTTTTTTTTTTTTTTTTTTTTTTTAGTCCTGTGTATTTTAAGTATGTAGCCTTGTAATAATGTGTTGCAAAAACACATTATGATGGCTCAACTATTTCTGGGCTAACATGTCCAAATTTACATCAGAAATATCTGGCTCAGAAACACATATCCTAGATAAGACTTCACTGACTTTTTTTATAAGATGGTTGTTTTCTTCAGCTGTATGGATCCAGAAATATTTGTGTCATAATGAAATTCACCACTTAAAATCATCGGATAAATTGTTTTGAATGGAACCTCAGATTTTCACCCAGTCCACCCTCTTGCTTAAAGCAGGGTCAGCCTTGAAATCAGACCAGGCTGTTAAAGGCTTTACCTGATTTTTCTTAAATTTTTTTTGGTTTTTGCCTTACATTCCTTAAAATAATAATTTTTAACAAAAATAGCAAATTCTCTGCCCAGAGATCCTCCAGAAGATTCTCTTTAGAACTAATTATAGCTGTCTTTAAAATCTCCTGGCTTCTACTGCCCAAAAGTAGTTTTCTACTGAAAGATAATAGTCTAAGCAAAATGCTCAGCTTCTTTTTATTGCATAACAGTAACATGATGTGACATTTCTGCATTGTATTATTATCAAGCTCTGAAAACTTACTAAATCACGTTCCAAGTGATCAATGGATCTATCCTTTGCAAACTAAAGCGCTCATCATTCATGGCACTCCTCCTTTGTTCTGGCAGAATAGAGGACAGTTCTAATGCATCTTGTCAGGCCCTCATTTTCTTTATTTCCTAGGATATGAACTTTACTTTTCCATAAGAAATTGGATAAGTAGGCATTAGGTAACAGCCAGATAGGTCTGTGTTTTGTTTTGTTTTGTATTGTTTTTCTTAGAAATAAAGATATTTTTTGAGGCAGAGGACAGTCAACCACAGACATTCCATTTGTTCAGAGAATTTCTTCGATAGAACTCCTTCATTTTAGAAATTACATAAAACTGAAAATAACATAAATGAACTTTCCATCATGGGGAATGGAGACAATAATCAGATGCTGGACTTGGTCCACACTGTAAATAGCTCAGGCCAGTGTATTTCTGTGTCAATTCTTAACACATACAACAAGGGTAAAGTGGTTGCTGCACTTGCTTGCTGAAAACCGCTTTCAAATTTACTCACATGCAGGAGTTTAGAACAGATGATAATGGGAAGAGGCAAAATTTTAATTCCTCACTGTGATCCATGGATAACCTCATCCTTTTGGGTTTACAGAAGTAACTTCAGAAAATATTTGATGTAATTTTTAGCCCCAAACAAGCAAACATTAATGCTCACATATTAATGTATGGCAGTTCACGTGATATAAATTATGGAAGTGGTACTCCTCAGCTTTTTAAAACCTCAACATAAAAATGCACTTGGTTTTTGTTCATAATTCAACAGCAGAGAATTTCCCTAACTGTAAGGAGATGTGAGCCTGTTGTAGAAAAAAAAGGAAAATCCATCCTGCTGCAAAACCAAATGAAACAATATAAAATGAAAAATACGTAAAATAGCAGACAGAATAGCTGTGTCTAATTCTGGAATAAAATATTTAATGTCAAAAAATAATTGCTATATATGGATTTATATTAGGGAGTGTATAAGTAGGCAACATACCTTAAGAATCATAAGTTTGTATTATTTTGTTTGCAGTCTTAGAGTTTTAGGATTTGGGGTTTTTATTATGATGTAATAAAAATAAAACCTTTCCCAGTGGTGGTATAAAACATAAATATATGGGAATTTCTGTTGTTCACTTGAAATGATGATGTGTCCTTCAGATCTGAGAATACACTGTGTAGAAGATGAAGGGAAGAAAAAGCTCACAGTTACATTTGAAACAGCTCATAATACCATGTTGCCACAAAAATAATTAAAGAAACAAAACAATCCAAAAACCTAAAAAAACCAAACAACACTTTTTTACCATATTGTCCTTTCTGCATTATTTCCTTCATTTCTCCCTCTCAAGCTTTGTTCTCCTGTCATTAGTGCTGAGATATTTAACTTGAAGTGTACTATTTCTGGATTTTATAAGGCTGGTAGAAAGATCTCATGTCTTAAAAATCATTCTTTCCTGTGTACCATTTGCAATCTGAAACAGGCTAACTTTTCATTTTAATACTGTCATAGGTACTGTCTTTCATAAATGCACACGTGTTTTTCAAATGAGGTGGAATTCTGGGTAAACTGAGCTGTTAAGTGACTGTGTCAGCAAGGGACTTTTGCAGTGAAGGTGGAGCTGCTCGGTGCACTCTGTGTGGAGTTTAACAAGCAATTATTTCCTCAAGGAGACACCTGCACTTGGTGAGATGGATAGTGCTTTAGATTTTATTGGCTGTATTGAGCAGGGGCTTGTTGCCTGAACAGTGACACCTGAACTAGTGAACTAGATGCCTGTGGGTGTTTTCCCTGCCTTCTGGCTGACCCTCCAGGCAGATGTCTCTGGGCATATCTGGTGGCACTGGTTTAACACTGATGGTCCTCTGCTGATACCTGGTTTTGGCCACTAAGGTCTAGGTTTTCCTTAATTGTAGTACAGATCTAAATAGCAGTCTGAGGTTACACATCTGCTTGGTTCTTCCTGCAGTTCGATGAGACAAAGGCGGTTTCTGTAATTCTTTGCATATATCAAGCTGGTTTTGTTCAGCAGCAAACCAATATGCATACAGAATAGTGGTTTTGCTTGTTTCAGTTAGCTCAGGTCCTGCAAAGAAAGAACCAAAGTGCAGCCCACCGGAGATAAAATATCTTGTATGAAAGTTTGAATAAATCTAGTAGCACTTGAGCTATTAGAATGTATACTTTTTATTTACGAATGGGAATGCAATTAGCTTTGCTTTGACATTTAAGTCATGTTGATGTAGGAATGGCCATCCACATCACATTAAAGGTGCACAGTATCAGTCAGACCTCAGCATTTCATCATTTGGGATTTGTATGTTGAATGCTGAAGGCAGAAAATACTTCCTACATAGATTACCCAGCCAAATTTGCAATATCCATTGTTTGAGAAGAGGTGGTTGCTGAACAGATATAATTTCAGAGAAGACTTTTCTTTTGTTGGTAACTTGAAGAACCAAAACCACAAGTGAATGAAATGCAGATCCCACCCTGCTGGCCCTGTTGTGCAGATGCCTTTGAGGATTAGAGAGGGATTTCTAGAATAGAAATGCAACAATTTTAGTTCACATGCATAAGGAGCAGAGTTTTGCATCTGCAGAGTGATATTTCCATTTTGGTGATATTCTTAATACTCTGAGTTCCGTATTCTGTTACTAATTCTGTGTTATTTTATTACTGATATGTTTGGTTAATTCCTTTTTCTGAACGGGAGTATTGGATAGACAAATCAGTACATTTAATTATTGTAAATAAATATTTATTACTTATATATTAATATTTATTATTTACAGATGCAATATGTTGTTTGATTGAAGTTAACTCTCTTTTTCTTCTACCTCATTCTGTTTTAGAAGTTACAAAAACAAAGTTAACCATCCTAGATATTTCAAAATATCTAGTCAGACTAAAAACAAAGTAATATGTTTTTTGAAGGAATACATATATTTTCTAACCTGCAAAATATTTGATAATAGTCAATGAGTCAATATGCAATAAAGACTCTCAGAGCTTCTAAAATATATACATGTTTCTGATATTTAAATCTCACATTTAATTTTCTGTTTATTTAGAGCTCTCATTGGTTTTTTTTCTTTTAGAAATATGAAATCAGTAAACACTTTTCCTGACTGAAGGAGATGACTTGGAAGTAGAGTCCAAGAGATCTCATGATTACTTAAAATTCCCACTCTTAAGTCATTCCTAGGAGTAAGAAGTTGGCTGAAGTGTTTATGATAAAGTATTTTTTCAGCAAACTGGAAGTCAATAATCTAATGTTTAGAGGTTGAGGTTGATTTCAGATGCCATAACTGTATATTTAGTATAAATAACCCATCTCAAGTAAGTTGTCTTTGAAAAACGTGTACGTACACCTGTGTGAGAACTTACATCAGATTGTTCATTTTTTCTTCTCATATAAAATTATTGTCATATTATTTATGTCTAGTGTTAGTCAATGTTTGACTATATTAGTAATTTCTCACATCTTGTGATGTTATTACTGAAATATGCTTCAAAATCTGGATAAATACATAATTTTGAAAAGCATAAGGCATTGTTCCATGAACATGTAAATGTTCAAGTCTAATCACAAAACACAAACTTTCAGTGCTCCCAGCTCAGAATTTAGAGTAAATATGAGACAGAAATAGTCCCAGCCATTAATGAGACCTTGTTATGCTCTTGAAGATAGTACGAAGGGGAGGGTCGATGTTCGGCATGGCAAAAGTAGATGGTAATGTAAAGTTTAAAAAAAAGGTTGGTGTTATGCAAGAGAGAAGATTTCTGCTCCCAGTGTCTGAAGTACTACGCCTGGCTTACAGGCAGCCCCATCATGTCACTGACAAATCCCTTCAGCAGCTGTGGGACTGAGAAAGCCCCTTGGCTCAGTCATGGGTAGAAGAGTCTCACCAGCTGGGTGTCTCCCCTGTTTGTTCTCTATAAAAAAAAGTGCAGAGTGGGGTGTGTAGGGTCCAGAAAGGTTGCTCAGTCTTGGCATCCAAAAACTTGTAGGGGAAGATGACAGACAGGGAAACAATGCTGTGACAACGCACTAGAGAGGTACCCCTGTTCTGGGGTCCTGGGAAGCTTGGCTCCTTCAAGAGTGGCTCTAAGTACACGGTATGCTTACAAAATGTCAGCTAGAAATGTTCTAGAGTATAAATAGTGATATTAATATGTAAAATCTTAAGATGTGGAGTATTGGATGTATTCTCTAAATAGTGATTTAAAGTTGTTTATTTCTTGGGGGAAGGATGAGGAGCCAGTTACACTTTTATTATGCAGCTGCAGGGAAGACAAATGGAACATGAGCTTGTCTCAGCAATGTAACAAGGAAGGAAAAAAAAACCATTAAACATTTAACTATTTTGAAATAGCACAGATTCCTATGTTTAATATTTCACTGTCCAAAGCCAAGATAATTTCCAAGATTTCCTTGAGTATTTTAATTGTTAATTTAAATGCAAAGCTTTTTACTGCTGAATTTTGTACATATAAATCAACAGCAACAGGACATGTTGGCTGCAGGTTCTAGCTCCTACAGTTGTATTTCAAGGGGGTGTCAGAATCCTTTTCCCCACCCTTGTCCTGGAGGCACAATTTTAGTTTACCCTTGATGAGATATTTTACTGGGTGATTACATGGAATATTAAAGAAATTTGATAAGTAAGAGTTTAATTTGGGTTTTGAAGATATTCAGCAGTTCATTTAGGGATTCAGGATTTGTTCACAAGTCGGTGTCAGCCTCTGATGCTTACTTGTGATTCACAAAAATCTGACACCATGTATGCACTCAGTGAATATATGGTCTTCTGATTTTGAATATTTCATTCAAATACCATAGTGATTTAAATAACAAACCACTCTACAGCAATCATGACATCCTGAAATAACAATTTGTGCTAAATTAAGCAAAGAAAAGTGGCAACAGCTGACAAATGTCTCTTTTAGGGAGACTGGAATTGTGTTGTTCTTTTAGTGCTGATTTTCAGTCCATTTGCCTTTCTTCAAAGTACAGTTATTATTTTTAAGAGATGAGTGTGGTCAATTATATCTCTTCCTGTCATATTTAATGAAAACATCTACAGGACATTTTTTTTCTGGTAATAGCAAGCTTGCTATCTAGTTAAATGTTCTAAAACACTTCAATTTTATGAGATCCTTGTGTATCTAATACAATATTAACATTTACCTGAACTCTTTCAAGATTCCTAGTGATAAAATATCCAGGACCTCTGGAGCGCACTCATTTCATTAATTCCAGTTAGCTTTCAAAAAATGAACAAAGCCCTAAACTGGTCATTTAGATTACAAAGAATTATTTTTCTGTTCTGTTTTTAAATTTATGTTTCCCTAAGCCTGTTATTTTAAGGGTAATAAAACTGATTTTGTGAAATCAGTGAACCACTTTATCATTATTTTTCTCTTAAGAGAATCATTTTTATGAGACTAGATGGTAGTTCTAGATATCTCCAGATAGAGATATGTTCCTCTACTTACAAAATTAGGATAAAATGAAAATTGGAGACAATTGTGCATCAAAATACTGCACAAATTACAGTCTTTGAAAAGAACGGAGAGGACAAAGGAATAGCAGTCTAAGATTTTGTGATTTATTTTGTATCCAAGAACAATTCTATTTGCATTATCGAGTACTTACTATGTAATGGAAAAGTCTTAGTAAGACATTTGTAACCTACCTGAAGGTATCATTCTTATTTACTCTCTATAAAGAGAGAAATCTAGTAATACATTATCAAAAATATATCCTATACAAGAAATTGTTTCCACACTCTTTCATCAATGATCTCAATAGGAGAAAAGAAAGACAATGCTTCATTAGATATACTTCCAAATTTAAAGATTTAAGTCAGAGAGGATTGTTATAAAGACACAGAACTAACGTCCAACACAGGATAGATAACCAGTTTCCTTGGGGAATTTTTTTTTCAAGCTCAGAATAGAAACTAGGGAAATAAATTTTAAGTACAGTTGCTACTAAAATGGTCTGCACACTTTTCCGTCCCACCTCTCCATTTGGAGGAATAAAGGAAGATCTGGTAGAGCCCTGGGTTGTATTTTGAAAAATATCTCATTTATTTCCTTGACATAGACAAAGCTTCTTTCATAGAATTCTGGCTGTCTTCTCCAAATTTGTAATGTACAAATTGTGAGGAGGAGCAGCATAGCATAAATAGATCTTGTTTCCAGAGCTGGTAGGCACATATGGATACAAGCACACTTAATAAATGAAGGTTATATTTTAGAGAGAAAAAGGAGGAGGGAGGTCAGAAGGTCAGAGTGTTTGCTGCTGTGTCTCCAAAAACATGAATTTCCCATTACTGGTAAAAGGCTGAAGGTGTTGAACTGGGTTGGCAGTGCAGGGTGTCAGCACATGTGTGGGTTTGCCTTGGCACAGTTTCAGATTGCTTTAAGTGAGGCCAAGTGACTCTTGCTCCCCTTTGTGTGAGCAGAAGCTCTGTGAACACCGGGAATAAGGTAAAGGTCTGTCTGATCTGGAGCAGCACTGCTGTGCAAGAAACAGCCCTTGATGTCAACTGAGGCCAGGCAGGGAAACGATCCCACTTCAGCAGGGAACCAGTGAGATGGAGGCAGAGTGTGATAAGAAGACATATAAATAGAGCTCCAAGTATACCACAGGATAGAAAAGGAAGAAACTCCCACAACTGTGAACATCATACTCTCAGCAAGGATCTCAGGTTGTTCACAACCTGTTCTACTTACCCCTCTTTCTGTTTGAGGAAGACTGTAGGTCTTGACCCTAGGAGAAAGAGGAATGTTGGAGAGACAAATATGTGAAATGAAATTAGTAGATCTCACAAGAGTTTGCTATAGCTATTATTATGGGGTTTGTTGTGTTAATTAGATAATCTGGATGATGTGACTGTTTAAACTAACAGTAAATTTTTATATCTTCATATATAGTGTCTTTCTGTTTGTCCATAATAAGATTTTAAGTAAAATGCTATGTTCCATTTTTATGACTTTGAGCAAAGGGTAGGGGACAGTAATGTGGTAAATAGTCACAAAGAAATCATCTGGGAGAAGCCCAGTAAACCACTAACAAAGGCACACTGAGATGCCTAAAGAATTCAAAGGGTTTCCTCCTCTTGTATGGCTGTGACTGGTACATCCTGCTGGATTTGAAGATAGTAGGCCCAGGAGAGTCTAGAATCAGGTTTCTAATCCTCTGCTAAGTGCTTTAATCCCTTTGATGTGCAAAATACCGCTGCATCTACCACTGCTTCCTCCTCTGGGAGCTGAATGGTTATCCACCCGCCGCAGGCACTGTGGTGCTCAGGGTGGAGAGCAGAAGCATTGGTTGCCCAAGGACAACAATCTTCTGAACATTTCACATGACAAAGGATAACCACAGAGGGAACTTCCAGGCAACCAGTTACAATATGAAGGGAGTCTAAGCCCTGTCAGAGATGGCCACCAGTGAGATGTGGGTTGAGTTGCTGACACCCTGCTCTGTCACTGCCCTTTTAGTGGGACAGATTGTCTACAATCAGTGCTGTGGGCTAGGAATTGTGCTGTGGAAGCCAGTTGAACTGGTCCATTTGGTTGTACTGCTGGGGTTTGTGATCATGGGCATCTTAGTCCTTCTGTTCACATACCTCTCTGGAATGAAGAAAAGCTAGATCAGTGTGAGAAGTTTGTTGATGCACATCAGCAGAGATAGCTAAAATCTTAAAACTGTGATGATGTTAAAGACAGGAAAATGCTCTTGTTTGTATGGTTGCAGCATCTGTAGTGTGGACCAATGGAACCAGAAATACTTTTCAAAAGGAAGCAACAAATATTCAATTCCACTGAAATATGATAAAATACTCAACATGGAGTTGAGTATTTTCACAACCTGTGAAATGCTTACAAAATTCCCATGATAATAATAGAACAGCACTAGTCCTTGAGTAGTAAAATCTTCGGAGCAGCTAGAGTTAATTGCCCTGGCTAAATTAAATCTTTCAAGACAGAAAAGGCCTATCTTTTAGCAGCACTCTGAATGAAAATATGTTTGCTAGTTGTCACAAGCCAATGAGCAAGCTGATTTACCAGGCCAAATGGTCATCTTAAAAACTGAAGCAAGAAACATAATCCTGTAGTGTGCCCAGCATAAGTGAACACTTCAGGGCATGACTGCAACACAGTCAGGGGCAATGCACTGGATACCCCGAATGACCAACTATCACAAGGTGCAGTGGTAAACAGCAGTATTACATAATACCTGGCATGACTGCTCATAACTCTAAGGAAAATTCACATGATATTCACTCAGATATAATTTTGCAGGTTACTTCATAAGGAGTCAGTCAGTGTTTGTTTTCATGACATAGATATGACCTTAATCACAAACCCTGCTGTTGTAGCCATCTGGAAAGTTGTACCATTTGACAACAGCTGAAAGTGTCCATAATCATAGAATCATAGAGTGGTGTGGGTTGGAAAGGACCTTTAGAGGTCCTCTAGTCTGCTCTAAAGTCTCCCTGCAACCTTCTCTCCTCCAGGCTGAGCAACACCTCTCAGCCTTTCTTCACAGGAGAACTGCTCCAGCCCTCCAATCATTTTTGCAGTCCTAGACTGAACTGACTGCAGGGGGTCCATGTATTTCCTGTGCTGAGGATTTCAGAGCTGTCCTACAGGTGTGATATCACAAGATAGAGGAGCCTATCTTCACAAGGTAGAATCACCTGCCTTGACCTACTGACCAAACTTCCTGTGATGCAGCCTAGGATACAGCTGGATGAAATCACACATTACTGGCTCTCATTGAGCCTTTCACCCACTAGCACCTCCAAGTTCCTTCTCAGCACGGCTGCTCTTTATCCCTTCATCCCCCAGCCTGTATTGATATCAGAGGGTTGCTCTGACCCATGTGCAGGAACTCACACATGATCTTGTAGAGCCTCATGAGGTTCACATGGGCTCGCTCCTTGAGCTTGTCTAGGTCCCTCTGGATGGCATCCTGTCCTGCAGGTGTGTCACTCAGGTTGGTGGAGCTGGGAAATGGATTGAGGGTACACTCAATCCCTCTATGTCATTGACAAAGACATTAAAGAGTACTGGTTTCATTACAGACCCCTGAAGGACACCACTTGTCATTGGTACATTGAGCCACTGACCACTACACTCTGAATGCAACCATTCAACAAATTCCTCATCCACAGAAGAGTCCACCCCTCAAATTCGTCTCTCTCTCATTTAGAAAATGATGTTATAGGGCACTGTATCAAAGCCCTTAGAGAAATTCAGGTGATACAGGGATTGTTCTCTTGTTTCATAGATGCTATTACTTGTCGTTAACTATTTTGCTGACAGCAGAACTGCTGCCTGATAGTCTGCACAAAGTGCAGAACTCTTGATTCAGAATAGTCTTTGAAGCTTAGACCTGCAAACTCTGAAATGAGTTCACATTCACTGAGAATAATGAAGCCACAGAGACAGAAATAAATGCTGGCATTGCTGAAAAAACCCAGTTCCTTTTAAGATGTAATTGTTCAGCTTCAGATATCTTTTTTTTCCCCTGTTACTGAGAGGGAAACCATTAAGTATAATATAGCAAAACTTCTTAGACTCATTAGATTTCTCTAATATTTCTCAGTTCTTTCTGAAGCATTCCTATGTTAAGGATATTGCAATAATTTGGGCATGCAGCCAAACTTTTATTGAGAAGAAACCTTAGATGACCACAGTGTTTACATGAGCTGTCAGTTTTGTATTGCAGAGTTTTATGATGGGGTGTTTACACACTCAGATCCTACTTCCATGGAGAGATTTACATGCTGCAGCTCTTTTTCTTTTTAAGGCTTACCAAATGTTAGTAACAACTTTGAGGACTACTATCAGAGACACTCTCAGTCCTTTATTCTCTAACTATTGTTATATGGTTTTGTTTTAAACTTAGTAATGAAGGAAGAAAAAATCTTTCTGAAGCTGAAAATTTGTCCAAGTTTTGTGGTCGAGCCTTGTACAAAATAAATATGATGAAAATTGTGAGGAAAAAAATTCTATATTTTCCAAATATCTTTTTCCCCACCGGTGAGAAGTATATTCAGTACTTGTTGTAGGTTTGCAGTGCAGAACATTGACCAGTTCTGTACCACAGTGACATGTCCTGTTGGCACTGCATCCTGGGCATCACAGGGTTAAGGGTGGTGTATTGCAGGTGCCTGCTTTCTCACATACCCCTGCACCATCATATAAAATTAGAGCTTGAGTATAGTATCTAGAGCACCCATTTGCAGGATATTAAGTCTACTTGACTCTAGGCATCTAACACAGTAAGATTCAGGGTATCCAAATTAAGCTCTTCCTCTGTGTCACCCTGTAGAGTCACTAATGCTTTTCCTTTTCCTCCACGAGAAAGTGTGAAGAGTAACTACCTAGCTGTCAAAATGAGGCTAATAATATGTATCACCTCTGGGAAAAAAAAATTATTTGGGGTAAGTGGATAGTCCTTCAGTTTAAGATTAAGAATAGGGAGCACAAGAAGATAAATTGCTTTATGCAAATTTAAGAGTGCCTCTCAGACCTCTCCAGAACATTTTTTCAAATTCCTTTCCCCACCAGACAACATCACTAAGTGGCACAGTACTCAGACCTGTGGGTAAGGTGGATGCCATGGTAACAACACCAGGTGAGTAAAGCTTTTAATGAACATTTCCCTAGAATCTGGATTACTGACTCTCTCCAAGGGGAGTTTAGATCACAATTTTTACTTGGGTCTTTCAGAATTGTAGGGTATATGAACACCAATACACAATTGGTGTAAATTAGTAATTGTCTGACATGTTATCTCTCTGTCTCTATTTGTGTTTTAATTTTGGTTTAACATTCATGGTTTGGCTTGGTCAGGAGGCAAGTTTGGTTAGATGATAATAAGTGTGACACTATATCCTGTCCTGATGCTGTATCACCATCCTGCTGTTCTTAATACAGGAAACAGTGTAGCATGGACATTCTAATGCTGGACAAGTGAGCTTAGTGCACTGGCAGACACTGGAGCCTCTCAAGACAGAGACCAGGGAAGATTTTAGGGCATTGCTCACTGGAGGCAAAAGGCTCTGTGATACTCAGCAGGATTTTGTTTGGCTCAGGGCGCTGCCTTAGCAGCACAATAAAGTCCTGGGGTACAGAGGATGCACACACTCCCATGCACATGACCTGCTTTCCTTTGATTTGTCTTTCTCTGCCTCCTGTTTGATTCTGCAAACGTGAGGAAATTTTTTAGCAAGATGCGCAAGCATCTGTTTAGGTATGCAGCTTTTTTCCTCTTAGTTAGCATCTCTGTGATTCTGTAATTACACTTCTGGGTAAAATAGGCTGTCATGATAACTTATGCCTGGAATGCTCTATTTAAAGTGGTGGGCCTCATTCTTCTTGGATTTCCACACAGAGCAGAGGTAGGGCCTGACAGAAGATAGTAAATTAGAGGAAATTCGATCTTCCTCTGAGAGAAATAGCTGAAGTTCATCAACTCAGTACAAAACTGACCAACTTTGAGAAAAAACCAGCAAGGCAAGATTCCTTCTTCTGGTGTAATATGGAGAATGAACATTTCCATACTTTTTCTGTGAAATATGCACTTTCTTTTAGGCCAGCGAGTCTTTTGTTCAGGTTGTGCTACTGACCTTTAAACTGATACACTAACAATAGGGAGGAATACAGGACTGGCAGATGCCAATGTGAATTACTCATTTATAGCAGCTTGAGAGTGAGATTGATGATCCTATGAGCATGTTAAAGAACATAACCCGGAAAACTGATCTAGTGAAATATATTCCATAGAAACACAATTGTTGAGAGAAAGATAATCTAGAAAATAATGTCTTGTGGCATCTTTATGGTTTTCTTTGCAAAGTTGTCTGGAAAAGGTTGTTTGCTATAATTGGTCTCCTGAGAAAGTGATATTTTAATTTTCCTTTTTTCTTTTAAATTGTAGAAAATTCTGCAACTTTTTTTTCAGGCATTTCATGCAGGATATTTTCCCTCTAGCTCTTAAGTGAAACATTCAAACATCCTGCTCCCAGATAAAGCAGGCTGTGCAGTATCATACTGACTTCACTGATAGTTCAGAAAACAGAGATCTCATAGGATGAGTCTTTGATGGTAAACTCTGTGTCTGAAGCCACAGCCCAAATCTCTCAGCTTTACATAGAGTTTGTGTTTACTTAGATAAGCAATTTTTGTGTCTCCCTTTTAAATAGCAGATAGTTTCTACTGCTTTGAATTTTGTAAGAAAAGTATAGTTTTTCAATGCTTTTATATTAAGTGGTTATAGTAAGTGCTGGAAAGGAATGAAGTCTACAAATTAGAGAAGACTTACCCCTCCAGCATATTTTTTCTCCTTAGTTTTTTGTTTTTCCATCTCAATATTGGTCTGCCTGAAAGAAAAGAAAAAAAGACAAACCTGAATGCCTGGTTTGCAAAATACTTATCAGGCTGATTCTGTCTAGGTTGAAAATTTTATCTCTGCTGGACTGAAAGATGCTACAGCTTCGATGGATAAGAATTAAAATGTATAGTATTTTCATGTCAGAGGTTGTAAATCAGAGTGGCTGTTGTGGTTTAACCCCACGTGGCAACTCAACCCCACACAACTGCTTGTTCACTCCCCCACCAACAGGACTGGGGAGAGAGAGTCTGAAAAGTACAAGTGGGAAAATTCATGGGTTGAGATAAAAAGAGTTAAATAGATAAAGCAAGAGCCATGCACGTAAGCAAAGCAAAACAAGAAGTTAATTTTCAAATACTCCATGACCTTCTGTGAACCACCTCACCTGGCTGTTCATATTTCTTATCTTATGCAACAAAAAATTGGTCCAACTGCACTTCCCCAGAATTCCAATAATAGAGAAAGCAATTCTTTAAGGTAATTTCTAATTACCTTAAATATAAAATGAAGGAGCAATACAAAGAATGTAAAATTAATTTCTGTCAGGATGCCAATCTAGATATTTACATATTCACATTATAAATGCATAACTGAAGCAAAAACCACCTAATTTCTATTGTGATTAGCTCATCTCCCAAAATAATAAAAATATGAACATTGTTGTAGAGGCAAAAGATTAATTGAATGTGGTTTGCTTTGTTATTCCCTATGTAGGAATCTGGTTAGAACAAATACCTGCTCATAACACGCCATTTTTCCAGAAATAGCATAGTAGAAATTAAACTAAAACAAAAAAATAAGGAAAGAAACAAATGTAAAAGAAGTTTAGATTAGGTAAAATGGAGCTATGAACCTGAAAAAATAAACCATGAAGAAAATTGTATTAGAACTGTAGCTATGCCAATGAAATTGGAGAAAATCATGACTTTGAGAACTTATCCAGTTCTTCCTGAATAAGGTTCTGCAGCTGAAACTGGATATGGCCCTCCTTAGCATTTTCTAGGGTCTGTGCTGTGGCACTTCTGATTAAAATTCTTAAGCATACAGTTGGATGTTCAAGGGAGTTAAAATCTTGGCAGACTAAGTTCTTGGAGCCTTTGTATTTGAATGTAATTATTTGAGGATCTTATAAGGGATATAACTAGAAACAGCACATTATTCATAAATGCCCTGATGGAAGAGTGTTGAATGGTTACAAAATACCTTGCAAATTTGCAGATGCTGCCTCATGGTCATATCATACATATCTGATAGCTTTCATCAGTGAAATTCAACCAACAGTTGAAAGTGTATTTAATCTCAGCTTCAAGATTTGTTTTGTTCTTGCTCCTTTGTTTTTCTTTGCATTTCATAGCTTTATGTATAGTTTTCTAACCATGGTGTTTCACAACCTACTTTCAACAGTACATACAATAAGCAAAATGCAATTTCTGGACCTATGTAGTCACTTTGTGTCTAACCATACCCTAACCATTGCCATTAAATCTTCTTCAATGCAGATGAAGAAGCATTAGGAATCAGTATTGTGTTGCACATGTTGCTTCATAAACAACTGGTTCCTCCAGGAGCACTTGTCATGAGTGTATATTCATCAGATCACTCAGAAAGACCTGGAAAGTGTAGGTTGGGCTGCAATGAGCTGTAACTAATAGCTGCTGGTGGCAAATTCTTGCTATTCCCCTGCATTTGTAAGCTTCCAAGATTAAAGGTGAAACACAGCAATAAATGCTCAGTAATTGGAACTATTACGCAAGTTATCTGGCACCCCCTTAAATGGTCTCTTTACATCCATCTAGCTGGGCTTTTATCCCCTTTTTCCTGGATCTCCTCAACTTCTTTCCTTCTCTTCTCATCTTTCGTTCACCTTTCTTTCCACTCCTGAGTTTCCTTCTATTATTCCTTGCTCGTTATATATTTCAGAATTGACAGAAACATGGCCAAAAACAAGCATTCTTGGAGGAAAGCTCTTGGGACCAACCTAACATGTAAACTCAGTTCAATATGTAAAATTCAGTGAAGAAATTATACAGCCTGGAAGAGCAGAAAAAAGAACATAATAAAAATTTTAATTAAACAAATCATGGAATTGAGACCTTCACACTTCACCTCATTTTCCCTCTGATTTGATTATTATTGTGTGAGGATATTTTCTATGGTATTACTCTCTGTTGTGTCCCATTTTAGAAATGTCAGAACACTAAGTGATTGCCTTAAGGAAAATATTCTACTCTCTAACTTCCCATTTTATGACATAATGGAAGTAAATTATTGAATATACTTACAGTTCTCGGTTTTGTCATATTGAATTTATGTGGTTTGCTGAAATAAAAACTAACTTTGTGTGGTAAAATAACACAGTAAAATGCTTCATGCAATCCTCTTCATAAAGTAAAAATAAAATTATTTTAAAATGAGAAATACTGAATCAGTTTTACTAAACTTGATTATTTGATTTCTGGGTACTTGGTGAAATTCAACCTGTTTCTTTTTTCATGCAATGTTAGCTGACCTTAAATAATTTTTTTTAAAAATCCTATTTCTAAAAGGAGTAATCAGAAACTATTTTTAAAAAAGCTTAACTAAATAGGCTGGAAGATTATTTTGGAGAGATATTCTGGATGTTTTTTCTTTCAGAAAATAGAATAATGATACAGAACTATTTAGTGTCTTTTACTACTATCTTGACACCCTTTGGTGAAAGACTAATGCAACTTTTTTTCAGGAAATCTCTTTTTCTCTCCTGTGTTATGCTTTACCCCTAAAGACTTTGGTTCAATAATTTCTTTCATTTTACCTCATTCAAAGTTTTGTTTCAAAACAAGATCCTTACCTTCCTGTTCATTTCCAAGTACCTGACATAGAGTGAGGACTGCATTGGTGGCTTTCTGGTAGAAAATGAAGGTATATGTTCTCTGTGCTATGGTATGATATAGTATGAACCTTTCTAGGCTAGAAAGTCATTCTCTAGTCCCATGAATAAATAAGTGGAAATCTTCAAGCAGGATGGATTAATAAATCATAAATAATTAATAAATTATTTCATCTGTTAGGGCTGTGCTCTCAATAATGCCATTGAAAATGAAAATATCTCCATTGAATCTGACAGATGTAGAAGAGTGGGAAAGGTACAAGAGGAGGCCCAGGCCTCAGGGTTCTATGTTCAATCAAATTAGTCAAACAGATGGTGTTAAGAGAGGCATAGAGAAAACAAAGGCTCCAGGGAAATGAAATTCAAAACTCTTCAGCCAACACTAAAATAATAAAGAATTGAATAGTTTTCTTTTAAGTGAGTAGAAGCCATAGAGGCTAAAGGTTCACAAGAAATTAAAAAGTAATTTAAAAACAGACAGAATTTTGCTAAGGAAAGTATTACTAATGAACATGATCATACTAAGTGAGAAAAATATATTGATAGGGAATTGGAAACAACAAAGAAAGACCAGTGGAAAAGCCAATAGTGGGAAGATCAAAGACAAGTTAAAAAAGAGAGAAAATACCTCTCTAAAGAGTTTCTTGTTACCCTCCTTTTCCTAGTCCCTGTGCTGAGGCTCTCTGCACTTCCATCAGCTTAGGCACAGCGTCCTGACATTGCACAACATTAGGCTGGGATCACTGGCAGTTTTTATTAGTAAGAAATGCACATGTGTATCCACAAAGGACTTCCTTCAAGGCCTAAATTTAATTGTTTGGCTTTTCTTTTTTTTCTGTGATGAAATGGAGAAACTGTCACCAAACTATCCTAGATAATATAATCCTCCGATCAATCAAGGTGATGAACCATCCAGAATAATGGCGTGAGAACCCAAATTGCTATTTTGTGAATTAATTCTTATTTTAGCTTTCAAGACCTTTTAGATCAGCAAGTGCTTATCCCTTGGGAAAGAAACTTTTGTGGGCAAATCCCAAAGTTGCCAAAGGTAATTTATTGAGTTTGTTGCTTCTTTTATGTCAGATACAGGGATCCACAGGCACTTTGTTGCACATATAATGACAACTTCCAAAACAAATATTAGAATGTCCTTCCTTTCCAAACAAGAATCAAAGAAAGTCACAGTAGCTCACTGGATCAGCACACTATATTTTTAATTGACTGTCCATTGAAGACTTGAGAATATTTTTGCTAATTTAGTGATATTTCAAAGCCTACTGAAATTATTATTTCCTACTTCATGTAGCAGTGTTTTGCTTTTAACATTGCAAATGAAGATGAGAAATTTGCATAAAAATTAAGAAAATGAGGTACAGTTTCATGAACATATATATGCTCAGATAGCTCTATGCCACCAAAGCCAATAGGGTTACCCACACAGTTAATGTGCAAAGCTGTGCTTTCAATGAGGAAACCAGACAGAGGAATACTTGAATTGTCTGTTGCTATATCAATGTCTCAAAGAGCACTCAATTACTGCAGTGGTTCTCTTCTTCTTGGTAATTATCCTTACTCTCATGGTCTATTCTACAGATTGCCTATGGGGCCTCTCTTCAAAGATGTCTAGCTAGAGGGTACAGAAATACTAATGATGTGTTTTAGCTCACAGTATTTCACTGTAATAAATATTTGCAGGTGGATGTTGCAATCATTACTTCTTCAAGCTCAATGAAAAGAGTTAAAAACTAACTTCATTACTTGAATTCTACTTTGAAATCACTCTGCAATTTTTCACAGTGAATTGGAAGGGTTTATTGTTTTGACTTGAAGATAGAAGGAAATCCTGATCCAGTTCTATTTGGATTTATGGAAAATAGCATTAGAATAACATGCAGTTCACATTTAACAAACAAGAATATGTTGCTGTGTGAAAATTGTGAGGCCTGCTGGCTTAATAAGCCAGTTTATATTAAAAAATATGTTACTTTTTGTTGTGCTGCAGTTTGTGATGCAAGACTAGCTAAGGTAATATAAATTCTTTCCAAAGCTTCAGCTCTCTGATTCATTATTTTAGGAAAAAATCATTAATTTAGGAAAAAAAAAAAAGAAAAAAAAATCATAAAACCCTTGTGAAATTGTATTCCTGGTCCTTCCAAAACAGGGATGCATAATATTTTGATGCATAAATTTCAGTGTCTCTTTCCTCCTTTTTTTCCCCCCAAATATATACATCTTTATTATTCCTGAAACATTATTTTTATTGTTAGAGTATCTTTGACTTCCCAGATCATCAAGTTGTCATCTTTTTATCCTTTCCTGATAATGCAACCACTCTAGTCCAACTTCCCAGGTACTGAGCTGCTTCTTCTCTAACGTTTTGTGAACACTTACTCACTTCTGTGAAAGTTTGGCAGCACTTTCTTGTTCTGAATAGTTGATTTTGTAGTGTCTCCCTCATGGTCTGAACAGTTTTTTCATCCAGGATCAAGGAAGATTGATATAACAGAAAACCTTTTAGAGTAAATAAACATAATGAAAATACAACTACAGAGCTACAGAATAATGTTGGTGAGAACAAGGTCAAGTGAAGAAACAGGACTCATTTATAACTAATGCCCTGCAGAGAAGTAATACAAAAGATGCAAATGGGGCATGATTTTTGGGTGGGTTTTGTCTTTTTTTTTTTTTTTTTGATTGTTTGTTTTTCTGGTTTTGGTTGGGATTTTTTTGGCAGAGGATATTGTGTGGTTTTTTACAGCTGTTTACAAGCACATTATTTTTGTTTGTCATTAAAGGGATCCACCTTGAACTATCCAATGTTGCCATATGGAAAAAATTCTACAAAATCAGTAAGGCTGATTTTCACTGGGCTGAAGACTTTCCCTTCTTTCAGTATGAATTAATATATGGCCCTATTTTGCAAAGATGTACACATCTTTTAATTATGCACTTTAAGAATCTGATTGCTTTTAATGGTGCTAAGCAAAATACATAAACCAGTGCAAGCAGTGTATTTTTCCAAAGTCAAAGGTTTACAAAACTGTATTAGCAAATAGTAAAACAGAAAGAGCACAGGCCTTATTTTTTAAATTCCTTTATAAAGCCTCTGTGCTTTCTTCCAGAAATAAAACCTTTTATTCTTTTCTTTCTTTTTTTTTTTTTGTCATTGAAAATAACTTCTATAGGGAGATAAAGAATAATTAATAATTATGGATCATAGAAAAGCCATCCTTTCAATTCAGCAGAAAAATATTCTTTAGAACAGCATGAGATTTATTTTTCACAAAATGTTTCTAAAGGTTGCTGTGGTCTGTAAAAATCTTGTGCAGACTAAATTCTTATGTCAAAACTTGTTTCTGTGGTCTTACTAGTGTCAGTAAAAATAAAAAGGTTAAATTCTCCACCTTCCATTGCACAGATTATCCCTGTTTGGCTGGGATTTTCCTTTCCACTGTGAACTCTCATGTTAAATGCTCCTGTTTTACAGATGGAATGTTGTAAAGTCGTTATCAGGTTTGATACCTTTAATCAACTTTTCACATACCAACATATATCAGAACTTTTGCTAGTCTGGCTTAATATTTCATCAAGGAAATGTAATATTCACGCTGAAGTAGATATCTAAAATCAGTTGAATTCATCACGCCTCTCCAGGGACTATAGTGGCATCAAATGTAGCTCTTATGCTACACATTTGGGCAGATAAAGCCACTCCAGGAATTTTTTTTAGAAACTTTGTTTTCAGGGAATAAAATCAGTGCCAAAATGAAGTCTACTCTTGTGGAAGAGTGGAGTGTGTCCCTGGTGGCATGGCACTGGATTTGATGTCTGCATTTTCTCTTTCCAATTAATAACAGTGAATTTAATACACTATAGTGGGATGAAATTTGGGGGGATATAGGAAAGTAAATGAAGCTAGAATTTGGTCTCTGCTAACGTTAGCATATATAGAGCAACAGACAGTTCATTGTTCAAGTTCTTATTATTAATAGGGAATTGAAATTTATCTTAAATAAAAAGTCAGTAACTTTAGGCCAAAAGGAAAAAGGTAAGAGGGCTCAAAATGCAGATTATGATTCAGTATCTTCTTTTTAATAATCTTCTGAACTAAAATGTATGGGAAATTAATATTTTAGAGTAATACTAGTATGAATTTCTCGTGACAAAGGAAAATTTGTTCTGGAATTCACTTGCATACAAGTGGCATGTCCTGTGCTACTAAAGACTGATTTTGGAAATCATTTCCTCACATCAGTGCTAGTAGAAATCGGACTGTATTATGTTAAAATTCTGCCAAAGTTAAAAATTTAGCACCATGTATGATTTGTTCACAAAAAATTTGTTTCACTGCTAAAAGTCTACTTGAAGAACCAATAAAACCATACAAGATGAAATGCTTCCATGAGAAAATTCTTGCACATCCTATACTTAAGGATATTTTGGTAGTCAGTAAAGGACAGATGTGATTGATAGCAGCTTTTGCTCATTTTTCTTTTCCTGGGATATAATATTTATTTTACTGCCTGAGCATGACCTTGTACTCCTTTAGAACCATGAGTGGAAACCAGGAAAGTATTTTGCACAGTAATTAAATTCTTGCCACCTATTGTACCACCTTTTCTAGCAAATGTATACAACCACACTTACATATGTGGTGTGAGCCATACAAGACACCACTGCACTCCAGGGCAGAGATGAAGAAACAAATACTTAGTGTAACATTATACAAAGCATTCATACGCCATAAATATAAAGTGAAATTAATCCATTGCAGCCTGTCATATGCTATAAAAATAAAATGAAATTAATCCATTGTAACCTGATTCAGCAATTACTTCCATAATCCGGAAAGAGCAATGAGATTTTACAATTCCAGACTGCATTCTCATGTAAATAAAGAATCTAAAGATGGACAGATCTACTCACAAATACTGAAAAATTCTGGGTTTACCTTTATTATTAACTACAAATGAGTAAATTCTGGTTCAATAAATGTTCCCATCTATGAATAGGAACTACAACTCTTTATTCCAATGCTTATTGTTTCTTAAGTCGGAAAAGCCAAGAGTCTTCCTTGTACTGGAACTTTCTGGCATGCAGGTGTTTGGGTTTCATGCATCAGACATTTCCTCTGCTTATCTTTTACTAATGGCAGTTTGAAAAAATGTGTTGGATGCTAAAGAAACAGACGGAAGCCATTATCTGTATGCCTATAGATCTGAATGTCTCAGGCCAGACATTCATTACTCCCTGGGACATGGCTGCTATGAATTTCGTCTTGATTCCTGAATGAAGGAGGCTGAAAATCAAGTGTGAGACCTGTTAGTTATACACGCTTCTGGTGAAACTCAAAAGCTTTTTGTTCCACAAGTGATATTTACCTTGTTATAATTGCTTCTCCATAATTGCTAAACTACATGAAAGTGGGTGCAAAGTACATGCAAGGTGGGCTTTTTCTAGTATTACTATTAATCTTGTGAGAATTATTTTCAATAAAGGGAGCTTCCTTAGCTGCTAGTGAGGGGAATGGGTTAGTAGGTGTCCCTTGCCACTTCCATTTCTCAGCCTCCAGGAAAGCCCCATGCCCTATGTAGTCAGAGTATGAACTACTGCAACTCCTAAGGCTAATTTTACCTTAGCACTGTTCAGGTTTCCTTCTTTGCCTTTAAGAAAAAATTACATATTTGTTTCTTGCTTCAGTGTCTGCATTGAGCCCACATGAGCCTCAAAATGCCTCTCGTAGGTTGTGTCTGGTGAGGTCAATCCATAAAAGTACAAAAATAAATTGAAAGATCAAATAAATGCAACACTCAAGTTCAAGAGCACACAAGTAGCTCCCTGACTTCAGCTCACAAATGTTGCTTGATAAATTTTTAAAGCAGTCTTGCTTGGGCGCTGGCTTTTCTAGAAAATTAAATATTAAGAGCTTGTGAATCCTCTTCTCCTGGTGCTTCCATTTTCTCATCTTGCTGTGGTTAGTGAGATCTCCCAAATGAAAGCTGGAGGCTGAATGGGCCTCCATACCACTTCCTGTGGGGTTATGAGAGGAGTGTTGCAATTTTGTCCAATTTGTCAACACCTGAGTTTGCTGCACTTTCCCAAATTACAAATATACACTGTAAAATATTTATGAAACCATGGCAGATACAAATGCCTGAGTTTTCAGCTGAGATCCTCTTTTTATCTATTTTCACTTCTCTTTCCACTTTCTTCACAACGTTGTGTATTACTCTTCCAAAAATACTGATCACAAAAAGACTGTTTTTTCCCCGTCTCTGCTATGAATATACTCGCTGCATTTGCAAAAGTTTTGTATCTCCAGGGCATTTCATTGGCTTATTTTCATTTTGACAATGTATGCAATTGTGTGTGTTGTTTTGGCTATGCTACTGCTTTGAACTCTGTCTGCCTTACTGCCGCAGGTTTTTTGCTTTCCATTCCTTTAGTATTTTGGATATTGTCTCCTGCAATACTTTTGTCATTTGTTATAAGCCTCATTTTATTAGACAATTTATTTCGATAGGAAAATTTTAGTTTCCTTTTTCAAGAGTTGATTCTAAGAATTCTAACTACTCTTTTCTTTTCCTGGTTTATATTCTTACTGATCCAAATCACAATTTCCTTTTCTATTAGGAATTTATCTAGCCTTTGCAAATTGCAAGACTGTCTTTTTTTAACTCAGACAAGATTCCATGAGTGGTATCATACACCACATCATTTGCAAATTTTTCTTTGGCTTTCTTTCTTCCTCAGAACCAGCAGTTATGGGACATCAGGCTCTCCTGATCTCCTTCCTTTCTGCTGATCATGAGGGCTTGAATCAGAAACATAGAATATCCTGATCTGGAAGGGACCCACTAGGACCATCGAAGCCCAACTCCTGGCCCTGCACAGGACAGCCCCAAGAGTCACCCCATGTGCCCGAGGGAATTTTTCCAGTGCTCCTTGAACTCTGTCAGGCTTGATACTGTGACCCCTGTCTGACCACCTCTGGGTGAATAATGTTTTCCTAATATCCAACCTAAACGTCTCCTGACACAGCTTCAGGCCATTCCCCTGGGTCCTGTCACTGGTCAGCACCGAGAAGAGGTCAGTGCATGACCCTCCACTTCCCCTTGCGAGGAATCTGTAGACCACACTGATGTCCCCCTCAGTCTCCTCTAGTCTGAACAGACCAAGTGACCTCAGCTGCTCCTCACAATGATTGCCTTCCAGATCCTTCACCATATTCATGGCCCTCCTCTAACAGCTCAATGTCTTTTTTATATTATGGTGCCCAAAACTACCCTCAGCACTCGAGGTGAGGCTGCTGCAGCCCAGAGCAGAGCAGGACAATTCTCTCCCTTGCCCAGCTGGCTATGCTGTGCCTGATGCCCTCAGGATGGGGTTGGCCCTCCTGGCTGCCAGGTCACTGCTGGCTCATGTTCAAACTGGCGTTGACCAGGACCCCCAGGTCCCTTTCTGCAGCTGCTCCACAGCCTCTCATTCCCCAGTCCATGCATGGAACCAGGGTTGCCCCATCCCAGCTGCAGAATTTGGCACTTGCCCTTGTTGGACTTCATATGGTTGGTGACTGCCATCTCTCTAATGTGTTGAGGTCTCTCTGCAGGGCCTCTCTGCCTTTGAGGGAGTCAACAGCTTCTCCTGATTTTCTATCATCTGAAAACTGAGTATCCCTTCCAGTCCTGCATCCAAGTTTTTAATGAAGATGTTGAAGAGCACAGGGCTGAGGACAGAGCCCTGCAGAACCCCATTACTGACAGATCACCAGCCTGATGTCCCCCATTCACCACAATCCTTTGTGCCCAACCTGTGAGCCAGTTGCTCACCTATCCCTTGATGTGTTTATCCAGCTGTGCACTGGACATTTTGTCCAGAAGGATCCTGTGAGAGATGGTACTGAAAGCTTTACTGCAATCCTAAAAGATTGCATCAACTGGTTCTCCTTGATAAGTAGGGGTGTTACCGTGTCACGAAATGAAACCTGATTTGACAAGCAGGACTTTCCCCTCATTAATCTGTGCTGGCTGTGACCAACGCAAGTGAAAGAGACTGTTCTGGTAAAATTTGTGTTACTGCTGTATTCAAAATTCCCTAGGCCTCTGTGCTGGGGAAACTTAGCAAAAAAAGTACTTCCAGTGTTCTTTGACATTTTCCTTCTGAGTATACTGGTTGTAGGGTGGAATCGCATTGATGATTTTGATGCTTTCAGAAAATCTGCCTGATGCTGTGGGCTCTGAAGTATCTCTGCTGAAGCCTGGTGGCTGGCCTTGCATGGCACAAGTTGCATCTCTACAGCTAAACTTGCTCATGTTCCTGCAAGAGGGAGCCTTGTAGTGATGGGGATCTGTCTAACACTGTCCCCCCATACTGACCAATTTTTACAGAGGTAATATCAAACCAGGATGCATGCTAACAGCAAAACAGGATGGGTAGACATGGGCCTGAGTCTGTTCCATGACCCTGTTTGTTTTACTGAACTAGAAGCAGTGTCAATAATACTGTTCAGTAAAATCTATGTATGGGAAATTCAACTGTTAAAAGATTCAGTTCCTTAGGAGAAAGAGCTGATTTCTCTCAGGACCTGAAATAACAGTGTTGCCTCACTTTATAGCCCCAAATAGCAAGCACTTAGGCATTCCTCAGGACAGAGGGAATCCCACCTTCAAATACCTTTTAAGCTTTATTTGAAGCAAAGGTATGAGCTTTGATCTCTTATCTCTGAACCCTTAGGCTTGCCAATTCAGTCTGTCTGTATCTATAGCCCAATGAATATTTAATAATTGAAAAGTGGAATAGTGCTTACAGGACACATTATGGTGTCTAGTTTCAGTCTTCCAGCTGAAATATGACTCTAATTTTAATACCCTGACTTCTTTGCTAATTTATCTGAAACAGTCTAATTCACTGAGTACTAGTGGTGTATAGTATTTGAGTGAAAATAAAGGGTTATGAACACTGTGTGCTAGGGTAAACTGACGGTATCTTGCCTTCTGATTTGGCTTGTTTATACAGAATTAAAAAATAAATGCTTCTGACATGTTTCTCTTTTCTGCATTGCTCTGGAACATCATGTGCCTTTGGCAGTTTGCAGTTCTGGTCTAAGTACTGTCATTGCTTTTGCAACTTTAATCTTTTAAGATAATTTAATTTCAGCTGACTTGTTAGATTTTTCACTAAGACATCATTTAATTAGCATGAGTGTGAACTGGACTTTCCTGTGCAATTTAGTGATTTATAATTAACATTCTCATTTTTTGTTGAACGGCAATAGTACTCTACATTCTTTTTTAATCAGTTTTGTTTGTGATTTTTTTTTCTTCTGTTCTTTCAAAGTTGTTCTCATTTGTGTTCTTCTGGTAAAATGCAATAATTATACCCTTATGAATCACAACCTCTGCCCTGTTAATTACAATTAAGGGAATCCACGCATCATTATATTTAGATTTCTGGATAATTTAAGATAGGAAAAAACAATGTGGTTTTTAGAAGCTCACATTATTTCCTCATCCTCTCCTTTATTATACTGCTTATGTCTGCAAAATTCAAGAACCAGATGGAAACTAGAAATAACCAGTTCATGACCTTCTATTCAATCTTCATGCTTTTAGATAGGAGAACCTTTCTAAAAAGAGTTTCTACAGTTTCTTTTTTCCAAGCATATTTTAATTTGTCCTCTGTGAAGTATTCTGTGCAATAATAGTGTGATGACCTGATCTTCTGTGTTCCTGGAACTATCCTGGGAATTCATGTAGTGAATATTTTACCTTTAGCTGAATAGGGCTGGAAATAAATCTCTGTGCACATGTAGAAAAAAACACACTAGCACCACAAAAAGCCTTTGTATTCCTTAAGCTAAAGCAGATCAATGGATGGAGAGTTAGTTTTCATCTTTTTAACAGAAAATCTTTATTATGCTGGCTTTTTCTCTTGTTTACATTTCTTTGTTAGAATAAAAGCAATTACAAGATAATTCAGGGAAGTATAGACCTTAAAATTTTCTTTCCTGGGTGATCTTTGGCCTGCAGCAAAGAATTAGTGTTGCTTCGGGAGGTGAAGAATTTGGTGTTGTTTCCCCTTCTAGCTGTGAGCACGCACCTTCCTCAGCACTAGGCTGGGGGAGCACATGCCCAACAGCTCAGTGCCAGCTCCACTTCTCCTTTCCCCTGAGTGTTTGAGAGAGTTTTCTTCCCTCTGATTCCTTCTCTCTTCTCCATCGTGCATAACTGGAGATGGACCAAGGAGTGCAGGAGCTGCTGTTCTCTGCTGCTCTTGGGTGTTACTCTGCTCACAAGCTACAGGAAGGACAAAGAACTGGCCAAGAGAAGAAAAAGGAAGGCAAGGAAAAGTAATGGAGCACTCTGGAGGAGAGGTTTGACAGGAAGATGAAGCACAGGAGTAGTTGCTGTGAAGGATTTTCCTCATCTATACATATGGCTTTCCTGCCATCATGCTAACTGCAATGCAGAGTGCTTGATACTCACATGTGTAGCTTCAAAACTGAGATCCTACTTTACTGACATTTAAACGATGCCTTGCAGATGACTGGAGGAAGCCACTGCAGCATTTTGGAGACCTTTCTTCTTATGTTTGGGTTACTGAGACCCTAAAGAATTAGTAAGTTCCCTTGGTTACAAATGGTTGACTGAGGGATGGACTACTCTGCCAACAGCACTGACATCACTGTTACTTATGGCAAATATAAACAATATGTTCTGCTGAAAATATAAAGCCAATAGGATAGATGCTGTATTTAGAGACATGCTCAAACATATCTGGCAACTGACAACAACCTGCTCTCACGTTTGGCTTCACAAAATTCTGCTTCTGTTTCATTCTGCTAAAAAAGCTCTCAGTGTCAGCTGGTACTCAGAAATCAATGAATCTCATCTTGATGTTGCCTCCACCCTGAAAAGCAATTCTTATTTAATAGCAAATACAGTTTTATTTTTCTGTTTTTATTTTTCTGTTTAGTCCCTGACAATCCAATGAGACATCCACCATTCCCATAATTGTGTTCTATAGATCATAAATGTGTCACTGAATCATGAGATATGTTTTTAATTCGCTGCCAGGACAACTTCATTTTTAGTGAGAATTTAGGCAGACGTGGAACAAACTCTTTATGAAAGGAAAATTCAACACCTAATTTACTAAATTAATTATAATTTTATATGGCCTTCTGTGAAAGAAAATTCTTATGAGGTCTGATGGGAAGTGGTTAACACCTTAGTATCAAGCGCTTTAAACACAGAGATTTATATTTGCTCTCTGTGGTTAAAATGCAAAGGAGAAAAAGAACTTTAGTTTACTACTAGCTTTCAATAGAGAATCAGGAATGGCAGTCATTAAACACATTTAGGACAACAGCATTTTGGGGGGATGCTAAAGACAGTTTGCAGGTTCTGAGAAGCATCAGGGAAATCTGGCTTCCATGGTCAAGAGACTGAATGTGACCTTCTTATTTGTGTTATTCTTGTGATTTCTAATCCCAGTTTAGTGATGGGACATTAGGAAGGTAAATAAGAAAAATATTAGTTTGCTTTAGTATTTAATCTTGATATTCATAAGTTTTAATTCAGCTTCTGCATTTCTTCGTTGATAATTGGACTTGGGGATGTTCAGGAGGTAGTTTCTTGATTCTGATTATCAAGTGGATCAGACAGCACAGGAGATACTGAAACAACAAAAAAATAGATACATTCTTGTATTACGAATTTTGCAATTAGGTGACTGGATAAGTGACTGGAATGACAAAGGAATTGGCCAGCTAGACATGCTGGCCTGATCCAGGACCTGGCTACATTGCTTCCTTGTCAGCTGGGTTCCCCCTGAGCACTGTTGTACAGATTTGTTGCACAGTTTTACCTTCTCTGCCTGCTGTTGAGAGCCATATTTAGCAGCACTGTGATCACTGTGCAACCAGCAAATAACTTTGGGTATTTTTCCAAAGGATTCCCTCCCTCCATTTTGACATAAAAGATATCAAAGAAATTCAAATTTTCTGTCTGTTTTTCTTTGTCCCCCATCCTTTTCCCTGGTGTTTTGAGCTTCTTTATGGCTCAGAAAGTGAGAGATTAATTATATATAAATATTGTGTTACAGTTATATTCAGTAAAATAGTGATAATCTGCACTTCACTAAGCAGCTGACTTTATTATCTCAAAAAAAAAAAAAAGGAGGAAAGAAAAGAAATTCTTGTCTCCTTTTTACTGCCCTCAGTAAGAACTTAGTAGCAGATGCTCTAGTGAGGTCTCATACTACTAAGGTTTAATTGCATTTAGTACAGCATATCTGCTAGATTACTGAGCTATAACTTGTCAAATAAATACAGCACAATTTGTGATAGCCATATTTTAATGGATTTTATTCCTTTCTAATTTGCAAAATCTAGTCATTTGTAAGAAGTTCCCTTGACATTGGTGTCAAGTAGCTTCATTCATGCTATTGGATAAATTAATTTTATTTATGTAAAAACTCTACACGCTGCTGGTGAACACAGCATCTGAGTGTCATGGAAGCAGTCTGAATTTGGTCTCATGGTGCATTATCACAGTGGGGAAGTGTGTGTGATCCAGTTTCACTGAGCATAAAGCTGCTGTATTTGGATCCTTGCAGCTCTGAGGAATGCAGGGTCTGAATGTTTCTCATCTAAGATAGGGCTGAAAGCTGAGTCATGTCTCTACTATAGAGGGCAAATCACCAGCACAGCCAGGGCTCTGTCCTGACACTTGGAGTGCACATCCTTAGAAGACACTTGGACAACCTGACTGTTTGGCTCTGGGGGAGAATATGGGGTGTTTGGCTCTGTGGGGTGAATGCAGAAATTGAGTTTTTATGGGATATTCGTTTTGCTACAGTGCACCACCACTGCCTATTTTGTGCTCTGGAGGCCACAGGAGATGAACCACAGTTGACCCACAAATATAAGGGGACACCAAGAGGGTTCAGGAGCAGTGAGAGCAGGCTGGGGGCTCAGGGTGTAGGATGGGAGCTACATCCATATTGTTACTGTGGGAAGCTTGGCAAGTCCATACCTAAAATCGCAGCCCCTTGTCTTCTGTAGCAGAAGTCCTCATTACTTCATCAAGGTTAGGAAAATATTAAGAGTCAGTTGTATTAGTCTGAAAACAAACCAGTGGGAGATCACAAGTCAGAATTATAATTTAACAGGAAAACTATAAATAAAAGCAATAATACAAGAAAAAACACTGACAGAGTCAGATACAACCCGACATCCTGTTAGGGGTGTGGTAGCAGTCCAAATGAAGTAGTTCAGTTGAAGCAGTGATCCTGTGGAAGAGCTGGTCTCCACCTGAAGGTCCAGTGGTAGCTCTTGTCCTCTGGGAATCCAGCAGACAGGAGCTCCTTGGGCAGGTCCAAGGCCAGGTTGTATCCAGGTGGGAATGCTTGGCTCCTCCCTCCTGGGTGGAGCATCTCACAATAGGATGAGATAATTCCATGAGTCAGGCAGCTGGTTCTTGATAGCTCATTAGCTGTTATCAGAGGTGAGTCATAGCAGGAGATAACAACCACTGCCCCACCTGCTTTAACAGCTTGTGGAGGTGGTGATAGAATAAACACATCTGTATTGCAACCTAGGACATCAGTTCTTCAGCTACATTTATACAGGTGATTTGAGTATCTCCAGAAGGTGCTGAGACCTGCTTGCAGAAAATGACACCCTTCTCTAAGAACTAAACTGTTTCACCCAATAAAGTTAAGTGATCACCCAATAAAGGTAAGTGATCACCAAATAAAGTTAATTTGCATGGCTCAGGCAAATTCCTACAGTCTGCCCATTGGAGATTGCTTGGGATGGTGTTATTTACATGATAAGAAAGCAAGGCTGGTGGTCTGTCTGACATTTAAATGACATCAAGTGTTGAATTGTGGTGCCTGAGGGCACTCCTAGCTCTCCTTAATTTGATATGGTCACAGCCTCTGAAGCTTTGATAAAATGTCTAACTTGCATAGAAAGTTTGTGCAGAAGTTGAAGTTTACCCAGATGTCCATGATCCAAGATAACTTTAACTCTGAGGTAGAAATTACATGAATCTTCTTTATTACTCTCTTGATTAACTGTCACATATGAAGTTGATCCCAGCCTCAGGGTGATATTACTTTTTGGCAGGGTGGGGAGATGTAGAATGTAAAGATAGATTTGACAGTAAGGGTGCCTTTTAGTTTTGGAGTGAAAAGTGAAAAAAAACCAACCAAACAAAAACCAAAAAAAAAACCCAAGAAAAAAAAAAAACCAACAAAAAAAACCCGAAAAACAAAGAACAAAAAAGAAACAAAGATATAAATCTTTGGTGATTCTCATTTTGGTGAGATCCGAACTGTTCTGTTGCTGCTGAATGAGTCACACATTTAAACCAGCAGAACTGCAAAATAGGTTGTTCAGTTGAATCAAACAAGAGCTTTATTTAGACTTGTTGTGCTTCAGAATAAAGTCTGTAGAAAGCTTATTGAGGAAATGCAGTCTTGCAAATGCTTTCTGCTGTCCCTTTTGATGTTCTCAAGTACAGAAGATGTCAGCTTGAAAGAAAAACTGTTCTTGGTAAGGAGTGATGTTGACTGTATGAGAAATGGATTTGTGTTATGGCATTGTATTCCCCTTGGAACATTAATACAAGGAAGTGGAAGCTATTTTATTAAATCATGGATTCCAGCATGGAATCTGTCAGTTCTGCCAAGATGCTGTATTTTTAGCACTGCAAAGTTGCTTGTCATGCTCCCACATCTCACCTGCAAACAGTGTGTGAGAAACAATGAAAAGTAGTCCACCAGTGGCTACATGTGTTAGGTGTAAACCTCAACCACTTATATCAGCAAGACCTTTTTAAATTAAATATTATTTTAGTCCAAGCTGCTATATTTTCTGAGGCTAGCTGATACAATGTGTTTTAGTTAATCCTGTAATCTAAGAAAATTAATTTGCTGCTTATTTCTGACAAAAATTTGTTGCCAAGAATTGGGGGGCCTTGGGGGGAGCATTAAAAACTAACGATAAATTATCTTCCTCTTGGCACATGCATTTCAGTCTTGGCTAACCTGACATTTCCCTGTGAATGCTTCACAGATGGAAGTTTTGGTCTCTGTCAGGAGAGGTAAGCACTATATGTGCTTTGGGTCATATATAATTCCACAAGCAGAGAAAGAGTTCTGGTGTCGAAAAGTCTCAAGACATAACTCATAAAAAGTACTTGAGTGACATAAGGCCTGCTGTTTCATGTTATAGCCAACTTTTATGTAATCTTGCTCTCAGCTTTTCAGTGACCCCACAGCTGTTACTTACACCATGGGGTTTTTTAAGACTTCCATGTGCTAAATAACTGACAGCTAAACTGAAATCTGCATAGAAACATGAAGCATATTTTGTAGAGTCCACATCTGAGTTCTCTGCTTCTCTCTCAGTGCTTTATGAATTCAGATATTCTTTCTTTAATCCTGCCCCAATTACTGATTGGTGGATTACCACCCACTGACAGGTGGACTGAGTCAGTCATGCAGTGTGGGATCTCCAGTCAATTTTCATTTCCCATCTAGCAAAAGAACCAGGCACCTCTGGGCAGTAGACTACAACAGCAGAAGAGTTTTATCTTCCTGTCACTCAGACAGCATCAGTGGTCCCTTAGCCATCTCTACAGAAGGATGCTATAAGGCTGATTCTTCTGGGAGCATCCTATCTTTAGGGGAATGCATTTAGCCTTCTCCCTTTTATCTGTACTGCAAATGCATTTCAGTCCACCAGCTGGAAATCAACAACCTGAGCTGATCCCAACTCCTAAGTATCATTTTCTTAGAGACAAGCCAGTTACTCTTCCAGAGTTTTAAAGGATCTACGTGGTACATTGGGCACTGAATTAGGTGGCAATGAGACACTTTGTGCACTGCAGAAAGATGTTTGACACTAACCCAGTTTCACAATTGTGTATCTTACCTGACTTGTCTGAAGTTATTTTGGATTTACACTGTTACAAGGGAACAATTTTGCAGAATGGTTATCTCATTAATTTGTCCCATTTCTGGCATTGCAGGTTATCTTGAGAGAAGTTATTTTCTAAGTTAACATCACGTAATTTTCGATATCCTTCTAGATAGAAGTCCCAAACCTATCTTCATCCTGAAAGAAAAAAAAAGCCTGTAAGTAATTAATTCTGAGTGCTTCCCTTGAATTCCCCTCATTCACCTGTGAAAAAACTCCAACATTTATTGCAGAAGAGACTGCGAGACTCAGTCTTTGTATTTTTTTTTCCTTATGTTAGTCACCTTCTCATGCAGAATCTCAGAGCTGCTGAGGCTGGAACTGCTCTCTGGAGGTCATTTTGTCCAATCCTGCTGAAGAAGGATCACTAGGGCAGGTTGCTCTGGGCCATGTCCATTAAGGTTTTGAATAGCCCCAAGGAGGGAGACTCCACAACCTCTCTGGGCAACTTGTGCTGGTATTCAACAATAGCTGCAGTAAAAGGATTTTTGCTTATAACTAAATGGAATTTCCTGCACTTAAACTTGTGCCTTTTGTCCACTCTGCTCTTTGGACTCACCCTGGAATAGCAACAGTCATCTATTTACTTTGTAGAATTCTGTTAAGTCATAAATGCAGGATTATACAGGCAATAAATCAACTGGTTTTGTGCTTTATGTGTTACTGCCCACATTTCGGCTGTATAATATCTGCAGCTGAAGGACATTGTGTTTATGGAGCTAGGGCTGATTTTACTGACCTGACAGGAAGTGCCATTAAGGTCTGATTATTTATTTCTCAGCACTTAAATCCCTCTTTGTGTCTCTCTTAAACTCCCAGAATTACAACCCTTTAAAGTTTCATCTTCGTATGGCAGCATGTTTTTAAAGTAGTTGTGTTTAAATTTCTTTGCATTTTCTTACAAACCATTTTCAGAAGGCACAGATTATGCTGGGTGGTCCTAAGAAGATAACAGATCAGCCAAATGAGACAGTGCCAAATTGCAATGTGTATTAGGAGTAAACTCAAGAAACTCAGGTTTCATGTGCTTAAAGTGGGCACTAAAATGATTACTAAAAGTAGAGTGGAGGTGAAATAATTTTAGGGGTGAGTCAGAAAAATAGTCCATTTCTTAATGAGCATTTTCAATATAATTTTGGCACAATAGATTCTGATCCACAATTCTGTATCTTCAATGTTCCAATCAGTTGCTAAAATTGGAAAACAATCCAATTAAACCATGTCAGAAAACTGATAAACTTTTAGAATTTTCTTGAAGTGGCATAGATGATGATATTCAAAATTACTCACCAATTATGTGAACATGAGGTATATATTAATATATCTTATATTGGAACACCAAGATCAAACTGGAAGTACCAACATATAAATAATTTATATGAAACTACTTTGAATTCTTGTGTTATGTGACGAAAGCATGATGGTAGTAACAATTATGGTCTTTACTTTTTGCAAGCTATGTTTTATTTCAAATTTTAATTAGCAAAAAAGTATATAATTGGGATTGGAGGACACTGAAAGGTTTAATCAATAAAAATCCATTTCAAATACATTTTAATATCTCTTTTGCTACAATGTGTTATTTAATGTTTATTTCTATGAAAATTTGCCTTGCTATATATAAAATATGGCTGAAAACCTTTGCTTCCTTGTGGGTGTGTTCTGTCTTTGGGCTTTGTGAATATACATTAAAATGTAAATTTCAATCGATTATATTCATATAATTGTTTTTATCGTCTTCTAGGCCTTATGATTTTTATATAACTTGTAATGGTGTATCAGTCATCTGTAAAATGCCTGTTTCATCCAAATAGCTGACATTCTGTACTAAACTGATTACATGAGAAATTAACGTGACTAAATGTTACTAAGGAAGTAGGGAACAAGCAATCATAAACACCTTATAGAACATATATGAATTGTACCTGAAAAGTCTGCTCTTCATATTTTCCCAGTAACTGCTATGATCCAGTAGAGATGGCTGTTTGATCGCTGATATGTGGTAATTTGTAATCATTAGGCAGTCAGCGTACTTAAAAATCACCTCTATTTGTCAGATGTGATGACTGCAAGAAAAGGTGTCTTTTTCTTTGTTTTTTTGTTTTATTTTCATCCCACAGTTGTTGCTTAAAATGCTGATCTTCATCTTTTGCTATTTAGTTAATGCTTGCAAAGCAATTTGAAAATGAAAGGGACTAAATCCATCATTGTTAGGCAAGTATTGAGAAGAAAATTTAATTATGTTTTTGACTTCTGTTTCTTTGTGGGACATTTCCCAGGCACAAATGAAAGTTGGTGTTCAGCCTTCCATTGACCTTCATGCATTTAGTATTTTTTCCTTTTTTCAGTTATTTCTCCCAGCTGATGCTTTGCTGTGTTCAGTATTGAACTCAGTCAGAGTATCCTGGATAGTAGCCTTGTTCATTGAGTGCTGAACCAAAAGTGGAATGTTTCTATTCCTGCCTTTGTCACTAATTTATGCCATGTTCCTAGCCAGGTTAGTTCACCCAAGTCAGTGCCCATTCTGTTTTAAGTCTGAAAGTGGTCACTGGAGCTGTTCTTTGTTATAAAATGCTGATCAAAGACAGATGTTCTAGAAAACCTTCCAATTTATTGTTGTGTTCATGGATTCATGGTAACATACCATTTCTCCTTTTTCCCACCTTGTGAATAGTAATATTAATAAGGCAGAAATAAGCTGAGAGCATTCTTCCAACTGGCTACCCTGGAAAATTTGCTTCAGAGAGATTTTAATTTTGAAAACCTTTTTTTATTTTTGCTTTTATTGCTCAAATTTGCTGATTCTCATTAGACATTAAAATGTAATGCTTTGCTGATTGGTTTTGTTTGCTTGGGTTTGGTTGTTTGGTTTTTTTAAAATACCTTCTGACTTCCTGTGTACTGTGAAAACAGCAGGAAGCAAGGCAGTTTCTGCAGAACTAAGGAACCACTTGGATGCATCATTTCCCTCTTGTGATCTTACCACATTGGTGCGTAGGATGAGATCCAGTTCAATGTCCGGATTCAGATGTGTATTGTTAGATGTTAGTTTAGAATGTTCATCTAAAAACAAATCTGTTTCACACACACATAGGAAAGATCTCTAAGTTCATGGTATAGCCAAAGATCTAGTTAACACTGGTCAGAAAACTTTGGGAAACACTTCAGCCCATTTTAGGATGGATACGTACCATCCTGTAAAAACCCCTGTTCTTTCTGGACTCGACTGGTGAGGATCCCCCAACAAAAACATCTTGTGATTTTTGAAGTTCTGTAGGGATAGAAATTATCTGCAAATAATGGGGCTAGCTGATGTGGCTCGGTATTGCAGAAAACCTTCAGCCATCTGAGTCAGGAGTGGTAGACCAGACAGGCAAAACTACAGAATTTTATCTCTAACTCTCCAGTTCTTCCATTTTTGAGACTGGGACATATCAGGGAAAAACTTTGGGCCTATGATAGTCCTGTACACCTGAATGGGTTTGACTGTACTGCAGGTCCTACTGTTGTGAACTGTGACCTGTGAACACAAATTTATCTCTTCAAAGATATATGTTATTTAAAGAGAAAAGATGCAGCATAAGAAAATATGTGTTAACAAAGCAGTCTGTACATGGGATCTTACCCAGAACTCGTTTGCTTAGTAAATCCAGAGCTCTTTTCCCTTTATCTCCCACAGAGTTGTCTCCTCTTGCAATGCCAGGCAGATATGTGTGGTCAGGGAGACTTCTGTGGAAGTGACACTTGCACAGTGCTTCCAAGTATGAGCTGTCTGAGGGTTATCAGAAGTGTTTGCCAGCATTCCATGGAGATTTAGTATAGAAATGTATAGAATTTATACCATGGAGATATAACCTCCATGTTGCAAAGAATTTAAGGGAAAACAAGCAAAGTGGCAGCAAATATTCTATCCATAAGATATTACGGGTACCTTTCAAAGCTTCACCACAATCTAAGTTTTCTAAGTATGGGAGACAATTAATTTCTCCTTGTGTGCATCCTAGAGCACATAAAAATTTTCTGAACATAGTTGAAATTTTGCTGGACCAAAAAAAGGTAACTATCAACTCTCTACTCCATATGTCTTGCTATTTTATTGTTCCATATAGAATATTAAAAAAAGATGAAAATCTGAGAGCTGTGATGCATTTATTGGGCTGCTGCCCAACAAGCTGGTGGTGAGTTCTGGTGTGTGAACATGTAGCATTTTTCTCTGACGTGTCCTCCAGTCTACAGAAAAATTGTTTCTGTAAATGTCCTTACTCTGCCTATTCATGAAACTAAACAGAAATTAATAACAGGAAAATAAATGGTCATATGCTTATCTGTGATTCATCATATGATCTTAACACCATCCTTTGTAGAAAATGACAGCAAGCCAAACTATGGGCAAACAAATATAGACAAACCACCACATTGGTCAGATCTTGAAGTCTCAGGTAGGCAGGAGCTGTGCTGTAGCTTGTGCATTTTTGTGCAGAGCAGTGGCAGGCAGTGATTCCCTCCAGCCAATGGATCTGGCCCATAAAAGATGAAGCACTGCACAGCTCCACATCTCTGAACCAAGGCTTTCAGTCTGCTCCTAGAGACAATGTTGATAGACAGGTCTTTGGACCTGTATCTTTTCCCTTCTTTGTATAGTTTGTACTGTTTGAATTTGACAAGAGATATAAGGTAATTGACAGAACATGTTTAGAGACAAAACTATTAGTGTAAAAAAATCTGAGAGCCATTGGTGCACACAACACAGTGTTGCTCATTCTTACCACCTGAGATGAATGGTTTTCTATTTTAAAAAAGTGTTCTAAAGTCTGTTTCAGCTTTTTCTATACATCAGCCAAAACTATTTGCCAACTGCACATGAAGAGGAAACCCAAAATAAATTCAGAACATTGATAATTTCAGTTCATCCAAAATACAAAAGCTGTTAGACAGATGGATCCCTATTTTTTTACTTTCTCGTGTTCCTTTTTTGTTATCATGAGATAACGAGATTCTGTTTTTCACAGACCAGCAGCTTTTATTTACCCCTTTAAACTTGGATTCCAAAATGTGTATATTATTATCTTTTTAGTTATTTAAGAAATATGTTTTTGTTTCTCTGCAGCAGTTTTTATGAATGCAAATTCAAAAGCTCTCTTAAAATCCATATTAGAGAATTTATGTTTCGTCTTCTCTTTAACTGGATCGTGTTTATCTGTATTTACTCATGATCTTGTTCATAGATGCTCTTGTTTTTGCCTTTCCCTCACAGAGGTCTGGAAGTGCTTATAGTTAGCGACAAATCTTGTGTCTGTGTCATAATGGGGAATTTAAACACATTTGAAAATTCTGCTCCATTCATAAACTTGTGAAAAATCATGACGCATATGAGGCTTCACAAACATTCAGCAACTCCTTCACAGAAAAAGGACCCTTGATCTATCAGTCTTAGTCCAGGCTTCCTCATCCAAGAGAAAATTATCCTTAATAAAAATCTTGTGAGCCAGGAATGGCACAGGGTGGTTGCTGCTTTATAAATTCTATTTATTCTGATTGCAGTTTATGAAAACATCATGTTGCATTCCAATTAGTTGCTACCTGTGAGTTCCTGCAGTGTTCGTAAGCACATAAACACAAAATGTAAATGTATTTTCTTGTTCCTGTTTGTTTTCCTTAATCCTTTTCTGATGAGAATGTTTTTGCACAATGTAGCTCAAACCCTCCACTTCAATACATGCTGCTCTCATATATTTTTCTAGTATTTATCCCAGGTGGGGGAAAAAATATCCCAGCCTCTGTTTCTGAAAGTATTTAAGGCATTGAATGGACGTGTTTCAATGAGATTAAGACAGAAAAAATATACTAATGATACCTAGGTAACTTACATGTCCTTTTCCAAAACTTAGAAACTCAGAGTCTAAGGCTCAGATTCATAAATTTCAACCTTTCCCTGCCCACAATAAAACATGATGAGTTAGTAAAAAAGAACAGAATTTATTTCTATTTATTAGATTCTGGAAAATTCCTCTTCTTGAATTAAGAATAATCAGAAAAACCTTGATTTTTATGGGGGTGCATGTTGTTTTGGACATGAAGCGTACACCATTCCACCAGGCAGTTATAAAGAAGAACATAAACTCAGCCTGGATATCTCTGCAACATTTATTTATCTCTTCTCTACTATGCATTTTACTCAAACCAGCGTGCTGTGCGATGTCTTTTATGTGACAAAAATGTACATAAAGTGCTGAACATAGAAAAGTATACACACTACATGGAAAAGTAAGTTAAATATGTAGTACAAGAATAACACTGAGAACTGATTAATCAATTTTGTGTGATGCAGTAGTTTTTCTACTGTGTTGAAATGTTTAGAGGAAAGAGAAGATCTCAGACTCCTTGGGTAATTTTCATAGTGAGGTACACTGAGATGGATAAGGGAAATTGATATGGGTGCTATTTATATCAAAGAATAAATGTACTCTAAAACCTGAAACTCACAGTCATTAGTATGAACTAGAGAAACTAGAGATGAAGGTGACTTGGTCCCTGAATCCTGTCACATTTCAACAATCTCTGATTTTGGTATTCAGATTGTTAGTGCTTTCCTTTTATTCCCAGATTTCATTCAACCTTGTCAGAGAAGTTCCTAAAAGTTTGCAAATTAGCTCTATATTTTGATCTCCCCTTGGAATCCATTTCCTATTGGGAGCATGCAGTGGGATTTTCAGGAGAGGCTGTGGTAAGCACTGGCATTATGAAGGAAGGCCATCCCATGGGACCAGCTCATCGAGGTTAGGAAGGAGGCATCAGAATTAATTAGAATTCATCCAAGAGACTGCATTAGATCAAATGTGAAAACTCAGTTTCAAGCTGAACTAAAAATAAAGCAGTTGACATAACAGAATTAAAATAGTAAAAAATTTATATTGTGCGAAGAATTACACTTATATCAGTTTCCACAATATGGGAAAAGAGATGGAATATAATTGCAAGAATCATGATACTGAAATTCTCACACTCAACTCTTGCTAAGTCAAGTAGGCTCTAACTCAAAAAATAATATGAAATTAAATACTTAAGTGGACAGAAGTAATTAACTTGGAATTTTATTTTTCTATTCCTATTTAAAGCAGTGCAGTTTAAAATTTCCTTGCAGGAAATTTTGATTTTTAGAGGACAGTAATTAACTGATTTTATTTTTTAACCAGCTCTTCTTGTTGCTACATTTCTATTTTCTAAGACTTCTAAGAATAGCAGCTACAGGATTTTATTATTGATATATACATGACGAATATTTTATCAATAGGGGAAAAAATGACCATTACATCTTATTCTGTCTATGGGATTCGGTATAATCCTCAAAAGATGGAATTTGCTGTGTAGCTAGGAAAAGGCTTCTGAAATAATTGCAGATTTGAAAATCAGTGCTCTGTTCTCTGATGTAAATATGATTTTTTAAAAAATTCATATACACTGGAATCTATTAGTTGAATAGTCACTGAGGCCAGTGAACCTAACCATACTGAATGCTTGGAATTTAATTATCTTAAATATTATGTTTATATACAGTAGATTGGCACATGATTATATAAATAGTAAATTGTTCAGTTAAAGTACTGTTAACAACTGAATAATGGAATAAATTAGTGACGTTTGAAATAATTTAGCCAGTGACTGAAAAAGCAAAGAAAAGTTTTATTAGTACACAACTTTAGACAAAAGTTAAAACCACCAAGAACATGAAGAAAAATGTGTAAACTAGGAAAGTTCTAGAACTACGTGCCTATGAATGTCACCTTGGTTTAAGGCTATTGGTACAATCACAAAGTGCCTTTGCTCATGGAGACACTCCCATGAACATAACTGCTTCAAAACCACTTTTTATCAGGTGAATCATGATATAAATGGAAAGAAATAGGTACTTTTAAAGATATATTTGTTAGACCCTCTGCATATGCCTCTTTTCCAAACATAAGAACAGTGACCTAGAAATGCCTGTTTTTCTCCACTGTCTCTGAAAGAAATCTGGCATAATCAAGTCCAATTCTTTTAAATGTCCTGTTTTGAGTACTGAAGTGCTAAGCCAAAGAAGGGGTTTTATTTAATGACAGAGTTATTTACACTGGCATTTGTTCACTTTTCCTCATTCCTGTCCCATATTCACTCTTTGAATTGTACTGTCCATTTATTTATGTGGCCATGAGATGAGAAAGTTCCCTCCATCCTAATAAAAATTAAGCCTGGGAAATACTTGATTTTTGCTATATTAGTCCCTTAGTTGAGTTTGCTTCTGTTTTCAGAAAATTTGGAGTAAATGGATGAGAAGGCAGAGGCTTTTTGCACTGGTATTTTTTGCCAGAGAAATACAGGTGAAACCAGAGACCATGATCAAGAGGCTTATAATTATGTGTTCTTTTGGGGAAGGCGTGGGGAATAAGCAGCCATCAGCCTTCATGGAAATCACAAAACTGGAGTGACATGGAATTGCAGGCCTTTCTGATTAAATTGGTTTGCATTGGTTTTAACTGCTTTAAAGTTCTTTAACTGTTGCCTGACATACTGAGCAATCTGTGGCACATTAATTCTCTTTGTCCCTTCTACAAGTGTGGCAAATGGAAGCTTAATCACATTAATAAAAAAAAAAAACCAAACCAAAAAGCCACACTTATGCAAACACACTAATTTTCAGTATGAATAAGCCTTGACTAGGTTAGAGACAATTAGGAAAATATTAATATTTTCATTTAGTCGGTCATGATGAAACATCTGATGAGAGTACTTAAAGATCCATCCAAAATCATCTTTGACCTATACGTGACTATTGTGAAACTCTAAGGAGGACAGGGAAAATCCCACAGGATTGAAGAAGAAGCAGCATAATTCAAAGCCTGGGATACTTTAAGTGAGATCCCAGTATTTTCCTTACTGACATTGATAGAGAGGGTACAGGTATGAAACTGAAGTAAGGCTAAGAAGAATTGCAAATACTGTGAAGAGCACAGTTAGAATTCCTAATACAGCTAAAATGGGCTGTCTAAAACCAAAAAGATAAATCTAGTAAAAAAAAGAAAAAAAATTCTACTTTTAGTAGGAAGAAGTATAACAAATAAATGAAAAACCCCTGCATCAGTACGGCAAAATGGTATCTGAGGCTATAATGGACATGAGTTCCATGTAAATTAACAGTGTGATGTGGTTTCAAAGGAGACAAACCTCTTTCCTAGATTAACAGACACTTTATAAGAAGGCTGTTATTTCATCTGCATTCACTGCTGTTAAGATCTCAGCTAGAATTTTGTGACAGCTTTTGAGCACATCTGCTTTAAGAATGGTATAGAGCAGTGCAAGGGCAGTTATGAAAAACAAGGATGGCCTATGAAAAATAATTAAAATAATTAGGCTCAAAAATACATACCACTCTAGGGAGACATAAGAGTTGTCATCAAATCTGTGGAAGATCATTCTGGAGAAATCCATCTATTGCTAAAGGAAAGGATAAGAGACCTAGTAGATTTTCTGATTTAGGGAAAAAACTCTCCTGGTTGAAAAGATATTCAAATAGTGGGAAAAATAGAGTTTGGAAGGCTATCAAATATCCTTACCTAAATATTTTAGCAATCTTTTTTAAGGAACTTTTTTAAACATAAGGGGTTGGATTAGGCTCAAAGGGTTTTGCATCCTGCCTTAAAGGGCAGTTTGAGTGTAGAGGATGCTGTTTCTGTGAAGCATAATTGGAATTTAAAGATTTAGCTCAGAGTTGATAGCAGAGGCCATATTATGAGTTTGAGTTATAGAAAGGATGCCAATATAGTTTAGAATTATTAAAAAGGTGTTAACAGGGAGAGTTTGTGGCAGTGAGGGAAGATTAAATTTTTGGTGGGATCAGCTGAAGGCAATGGCTGACTATTGTCAGCCTTAGATGACACAGTGGTGGGTTTTTAGAATAAGAAATGTAGGAATAGCAGAACCAGTGCAAAATATTAAATTCAGAGGTTTCAGAACTGCTGTAAACCACTTCACTGGTAGAGGTTATGAGTGGATCCACTATAAATTACACATCTGTCTGCAAATTTTGAGCCAAAACATGAAGAGACACAAACACTGAATAGTGTAGCATTCTAATGCATTTTAGCTGGTAGGGCTGTGAATACATCTGATAAATGCACTGAAATAACATTTTACTTGGAACAATAATCAATATTTGAAATAATCGGGAAACCATGAACCATCACAGTTTCAGATTATGAACGTCTAGTCGGCAATCCAATCAAGTATCTTGATTTAGATTGTGATAGAAACCCAACTAATTTGTTTGTTCACAGGTCCTCTGTCATGTTACATACTGTAGAATGAAAGATAGACCTCAAACAGACTTATGCAGGTGTGGAACAAAGTGCAAGTGACATTAAGGGTTTCTTCACTTTCCTTTTAAAATAAAATAAGAAAATCTCAGACCTTAGTGACTTCTGAACTTTGGGGCAATTTCATCTCTGACAAAGCCACAGAAGTCTCGAAGAATTGAGAGGGCTTCCTATTATAGAAATCACTTGGGGAAGTTCTTTGAGAAGGCTAATAGTTCAAGAAATGCTTCTCTGAGCTTATATTTGCTTAGCTACAAGGGCAAATTGGCCTCATGCTGTTGTGATTCAAGAAATATGTACAAGAATATTTTATGTTATCCTTAATTTGAATTCCCTATTTTGGCTAAGAAATTTGCAACATATAGAGCTATATGTTGGTGCTCATGCATGTATTTGTATGTATATGTATGTATTTCTATGACTGTACATAGAGTTATTGATTTGGCATACACAGTGAAATTTTTATTTTTCCTTTTTATTGATAGAACCTGGGAAAAAATCAGCAGAAACGATGGCCTTTTCGTTCTTCCACTCTGTTTACATGCAGTAACATATATTTCTATTCTGCCATAACACTTCTAGATAATGTTCATATATATGGAAAACATGAGGAGCAGTGCTGATTTCTAGGAATTTTACCTTGTGTTCTGAGCACAAGAAAAGGGTGTGTGTGTCACGATATGTACTTTTACCTTTTCTTGACCTTAAGTTAAACAGAAGTAAGTTTATTACACAGGTCCAGAGGAGGTCACAATGGAGTTTTTATCTCTTCCATTTATTTCTGACATATGTACCATATGTATTTTTCTAGCCCTTTCTAACAAGGTTTTGGAATGCTTCCTTGGGACTGTATGATATTTGTATGCAGTGAAACTGAAGCAGTAGCTGTAGAAAAGAACATCTGTCCCTCTTCAGAAGCAGTATTTTTCTCAAAATTGTATGTAATATCCAACAATGATTTCTGTCTAGTGAAAGACTAAGTGAGCACTGATTAGGAGCTCTGTGTATTTTAGATTAATTATGTCTTGTGGGCAGTGTAGCATATGCTTCAGTATACAGAAGGCTAAATTTAAGGATACAGAAATTGTCTCTTATGAGCAAATCAAAGTCACAGCAGCAAAGTGATCTTGATCCCATCTGCTGTCAGGAAAGAGCCAAACATAAGCCAACCAGAATTTAGAGGTCTCCCTAATGACTTGCTGCTGGTGCTAGGTTAACTGTTGGACTTAAAAGGTCTTTCCAAATATAAATTATTCTATTATTTTACAATTCTACAATTTCTTGCTTTATTACAATTGTCAGCTCTAACCAAGTGGTTTGTAGGCAGAACAACCATAGATTCTACTGAGTTTCTTCAAATTTGAAAAGCTAAGTTAATAAGATGATCTGATACTGGTTGTTGTTGGATTTATTATTTCTTTTCCTTCTTAGTCCTCTTTTTGTGTGTGTGTGCTCTTTTTTCTCTTAATATGCAAAAAAGAATGTAATTACCTATTCCAATGATCTGCAGTCTCATAGCCATTTTGTTTAATTTATCCAATTTTCTCCTTCTCTTTTTCCATGCATGGAAAGTACTCCTTCCTGAAAAATTCTCACAGGAACATTGAACTTCATGTCTGTATCCCTTCTGATGGGACAATTGCAGGCAAAGAATATTGAATAGCTAAGCAATAGCTTATAAATATATAAACAAATCAATAGAAAGTATCATCACAGACAATGAAAGTTATTTCCTTTTTCCTTCAGTTAAGGATTAGCATGTATTCACATTTAATGGCAGTCTTTATTTTAAAATGAAGTAGGGAGTCCTTGTGGAAACAATCAAAATAACTCCCTTTTCCCCAAGTTCCCCCCATTTTCCTCCCTCCAAAACCTGTGTTTTCAACATGGCTGATTTAAATCAGAAGTAATGCTTCTTGCATTCCTGAGGCATCTAGTACAAGACTTCAGAGGTTATGCATATGTTTATTTTACTGCTGCAAATGAATTAGAGAAGCCTGTGCTAATACTTGTGTTTATTTATAGCCTAGCTTTGATTATTAAAGTATCTCAGCCATTTAGCTCCACCTGACTGAGAGACATCTGTGAAAGGATAATTGAAGTTAGAGCTTGACACATGCACTCAGTTGCTAGAACAGGTTGTGCAGCAGTGAAAGGGGATTGGGATGACCCTGGGAGGTTGGTTCCTCAAAAACTGGAAAGCAGGAGGAGAACATGTGGTGAAGAGTATTAGTTGGTGTCCCTGCTGTGTAGTTTGAAATGGGTGGCCTGTCACACAGTAGATTCTCTTGTGATCTTAATGACCTGTGGTAGAGCTCTGCTGGCCTTTCAGTATCAACCAATGTCATGTAAAGGGGTGATGTAGACAGAAGGACACAGCAAACAGTGGGACTCAGCTTCAGCTACGTAAATAATCTACATTCAATGCATAAGGAAAGAAATCCAAACCTACAACCTCTCTTGGCCCAAGAAATGCCTTTCTTTAAGTCCAATCAGTGACGTTTAGGAAGAAGAGAGAGACTACAATCTGGGCCAGCCCATTTTTTTCTTTCAAAACTGAAATCTTTACAGCCCACAATTACTGCCCTTTGTGATAGCATTGAACACCCATATTTGGTCACTCCAGAGCTCTCTGTCTCCCTCCATCTATTCACATGTCCAGCATGGAGATGTGCTTCATCCTACGCATCCTTGGGAGATGACTGAGTTACTAAAAAAATGGAGCAATGAGAGACCTTTTAAAAAGTTTCTTAGCTGGATAGAATAAATCTTAGAGCAATTTTTCTTTCAACTCCCAAATAATTACATCTGTGATCATTTCAGAACCAAAGCAGGAGAGAGCTTAGCTTTATGGCCCAGCAAATACTGGTTTTGCCATAACCAGTGAAAGACCAGGTTTTGGGCTCATGGAACAGTGAAGGACACCAGGATGTTTGTTTTAGCAATTGACTAATAGCCAGATGTCTCACTTTTCTGCGAGCTGAAGCTCTGTGAAGAACATGAATGATAAGTGTCTGGAAAACCTCATCTGAACTAGCTGATCTAGATGGTCTTTCATCTTGAATGATCCTGTGACAATGTAGTCAACAAATGATCAAGTGTCTGGAACATATGAGTCCAAATTTTTGAGTTGCTTCCTCCTGATGACATAACCTATGCCTGCCCTATTCCTCAAAGCTCTGAATGGATACTCTATTATCAAATATATTTGATTTTAAGGCATCAACCTCATCTGTGTCCCAGAATCTAGAGAGTGCAAAAAAAAATTCATTAGGAGAGAGATTTACTAGTCATGCCACATATGACTAGATCTGTCTCATAGAGTGTGTCCTTGTGACTGTCCTGGATTCGCGGAGCCCAGTCCCAGCCGGACCCGTAGGGAGCCAGCCTACAGGTAGCGCGGAGCTTCCCGGGGAAGCGTAGCAAAGGGAGGCGAGGGTGTGATGAAGGAAGAGATGTAGGCTCGAGAGAGAGGATTCCAGAGGATTTATTATAGGAAAAAGGGAGAGGTGACGGGAGGATGGTAGCAGGCTGGAGGCGTCGACAGGAGAGCCTCGAGAAGGGTTATGTAACATTTTTTTTTTTAACGGACACTGAGAGGGGTTATAAGGTTCACAGTAAGGGAAGGAGTCTTGGCATGCAGGCCAATAGGCTCACAAGGAGGAAAGATTGACACTCATAGGGACTAATGAATACAACTTGGAGGAGGGAGGAACGTCAGACTGAACCAATCATCATCAACTTAACTGTAGAACAAAGCCGAAGGTTCTAGAAGCTTAACTGTATAAGGAGAGGGGAGGAGGAGATGCGGGGAGCCAATCAGATACAACACAGGTGCATATTCATGAGCTCAAGCACAGAGGATCTTGGGAGTGATTCAAAGAGTCACCACAAGCTAAACCTCATCCAGCTCCCAAGGCTCCTCAGGCACCTCCATGCCGGTGGCATGCCCTGAGCAGATAGCTCTGCAAGGGCGACTTCAACATGTCCTATGACATATGGTTGCAGAACAAATAAAAGTGCTTGCTGGACTGCTTGCCTTTGCAATTCTCAAAAACTGCCTGAACTTATGTACAGAGATTACTCATTTTCTGTGTTCTCAGAGCACCACTCGGAATTCCTTCAGGACGCAGGCACTAGCTGTCGTCAGGTGAATGGAAGAAAGCATTTACTGAGCTATTATCAGATTAAATGTCTAGGGAAGAATCCCAGAGTTAGGAAAGTGAAACAATGCCAAAATTTGAAAAGGTTTTTTATTATTGGCATTAGACCAACATATTGTACTCAAAACAAATGTGCTTGGTTTTGAATTTTCTACTCCATGCCGTAATCACTAGAAAGAAAGAAACATTTAATGACTGCAGTTGTCTTACCAATATATTGCTTTATTTACATCACAGGATGCCATTTTGTAAATAGTCCTGCATTATAAGAAATACCAAAGTCGTCATTTCTGCATGTGTTTCACTGTACTAGCAGCTCTCTTGGGACCCAGAGCCCTGCGTGCCACACAGCCTTGTTGCAGTCCTTCCCTGCCAAATCACCCTTTATTTATTCATACCCTTGTGTGAGGACTAGATCTCGCAGCAGCCTTTTAGATGGCCTTGTAGTGCTTGGTGGGGGCTATTACCCTGCAGACACACACCAAATACCCAAACATCACAAACTGGTGTCCATGGCAGGCTTGGTGAATCTATACTATCTAAAAGTTTCCACAGAGTAAAGGAATTTCTGTTAAATCAACCTGAATTTGCCATGAGGTTGTGAGTTTGATCCCTGTATAGGATCGCTTAAGAGCTGGACTCAATGGTCCTTGTGGGTCCCTTCCAACTCAGAATACTCTGTGACTCTGTGAAATGCCCTGAAAAGCAGAGGCACTCTTAATTTTCACACAGGTACTCCCATTGGTCCTGGTCTCCCTCTTTTCCAAGCTACAGTGAAATTTCCAGCTTTACTACAAAGCTGCAAGGCTTGATACCTGGTTTATCACCTGGTGTCAAGTGTCCATGTCTCTAAAATGGTGTGTTCACTTATAATGATACTTTACAGGTAGTGGTAGTGCTTCTTATGGGCTCTAAATTACAATATTCTTAAGCAATATAACAGAATCTTACTGAATTATACTTAATGTGGTGACTGATTTTATATGGGAAAACAATATAGAATCACAGCGTTATTTAGGTGGGAAAAGACCCTTAAGATCATCGAGTCCAACTGTTAGCCTGACACATGCATCATCAATATTACATTCTTCTTCAACTTACATCAGTCTAACCCTTGGAAAAGCACCAAAAACATGATGCTAATATTATTTTGAAAACAACTGATTTCCAAGTATAGATAATAAATACCATGTATATATTCTATTTTTATATATATATATATATATATATAAGCCCACACCAGAGAAGTGAGCTTTAGATCATAGAAGGCATTACAGTCTCATTTAAATTAAGTATCTCATTTAAGTACAAACAGACAGGAGCTATATGAAGCCTTTTTTTCAAGTACTAGAAGACAGGAGCTTTGTTCAAGTTTTCAGGAGGGCATTTTAGACTTGACACAAAAATATGTTATTTGGTTGTATCATGTCATGTGTCATATCTTTATTGTTACAAGAATTGGTGACCCTGTGCTGTAGCATGAAAGCTTTCTGGAAGGCAAGTTTGTTCAATAAATGTCCTGTATGCTCTTTTAGAACATTACTTTGTACAAGAGTTTTGATAACTCTTTTTCTCTTCCTTCCTCTGTCCCATGCCTCTCCATTTTATTTTGTTGTAGAGTTCTGGTTACGGTCTATTAGAAACTGAATTTCAGCTGCACTGTATGCTGAGGTACACACAAATTTAATTTCTGTGAGTCTTATTTTGAGGGCAGAGTTCATTCTGTTTTTTCATATACTGCTGTTAGACTGATAACTATGGAAGGAGATCAGCTTCCTGGTCTCCTTCATGTAATGGAATTGTGATCTGCATTTGGCAGGGAAAAAAGCAAGTACTTTCCCTGTGCAGAGATAACCTCACAGCTGCCTGCCCTCTGAGCAGACACTGCTGAGGAGGTTTTTTTTGCTTGGGTTCTTTTTGGCTTAATTGATTATCTTTGTCTGGATACAGTCCTATTCGACTTAATGTTGAAACCTTGGATGCAAGAATCAGGAAAATTTCCTATAGCAGTTTCCTGCAACCAGACTGTGAAAATCTGAGTAGAAAAACCTTTACCCTATTGACAATCCAGCCAGTTGTGTCTCACAAGAGCTATTAGAGGCTTCCTCCTGCTGGTCTGAAAAGCCTTTACATAATGGGGTGGAAAACCACTTTGTCAAAGGGCACAAATACCTCTTCAGAGAATTCTGAAAATAGCAGCCTTCCTTCCTCATCTGCAGCACAGTAGGGGCAAGCTCAGCAATTACTATGATGACTAAAGTGCTGATAAAACAGCACTACTCACCCTAAGGAGTCTTGTAAATAAAGATCTCCAAGGCTGTCCCAGTCTTGTGTGGGGTAGCTACAGCAACAGTCCCAGATCTGCTAGCAGAATGCAATACCCTCATGTCAGATAAGACTGAAAACATGATTTATATTTTTTCTACAATCTATTTGTCTTACTGGGTTATCCCTAACTTAGAAAGGGCAGAATGTATGTACTTTGAAATGTTAACTGAGGCAAGAGATGAATTGCCATTGGCAAACCGTTCTGACCATAGACTTTTATTTCAGTCACTTGAGTCATTCCTGGCTAGGTTTTGCAGGTCTCAGTAAATATGCTGGATGCTGGTACATGCTCCTATTGCTGCCTACACTTTGATCCATCTGTTATCATGGCACTTTTCCTACTTAGAAGTTGGTCAGACCATTACGCTAGATAAGAGGTGCCAAGGGAGTGTGGGTTTAGACATTTACAAAAGCTCTTCTGCAGGCTATCTCTGCTCTGAGGTAGGATTGCCACATTGATGCCACATGCTTCCTCACCTCATGACATCTGTTGATGCTGAAATGCCAAAAAAACCCTGTGTAAGTACAAAATGGACCTCTCTGTCGCTTGTATATGTTGAAAAATTTAATTGCAACAGATATGTTTCATGAGATCACATCCTTTTCTAAATACCTTGCTTTCTAAAACACTTTTATGGTTTATAATGTCAGCTAGTGAGTCTATTGCTTCAAGGAAGTTTTTATTGATCCTAAGTTACCTAGGCTCAGTATCTCTCTTAATTAAGATATAGGTACCTCAAGGAGCTTGATAACTAAGTCTTTGTCCTGGAGAAAAGGAGGCTCAAGGGGAACCTTATAACTCTCCACAACTCCTTGAAAGGAGGTTGTAGTGAGATGGGGATTGGTCTCTCCTCCCAAGTACAAGTGATAGAATGACAAGAAACAGCCTCAAGTTGCACTAAGGGAGGTCTAGATTGGTTGTCAGGAAAAATCCCTTCACCAAAAGTGTAGTCATGCATTGGAACAGGCTGTCCAGGGAAGTGTTGGAGTCACCATCCCTGGAGGTATTTAAAAGACGTTTAGATGTGACATTTGAGTACATAGTTCAGTGGTGGACTTGGCAGTGCTGGTTTAACAGTTGGATTCCATGATCTTAAAGCTATTTTTCAACTTGAACATTTCTATGATTCTATATTGGATCTCCACTGTTAAATGACTGTAAAGAAATTGGAATGACATTTTGATGATTTAGCTTTTGTCATCATAACAACATTAACTGATGATAAGACAAATTTAATTGTTACAAATGTGACCAAAAATATGACTGTAAAACGTTTTAAAATTCAGTCAGAATGGAAATTAACATTTAGTCATGTGGTGTGGCTACATTGGAAGCGAAGTTCAGCAAGCAGTAACTGGCCTGCTTATAATGATATTCTCAGCTTATCCTTGCTATGTATTAATATGCATTAGACTAAACATCGGTAGAAATAGTGTAATCACAAGGAACTATTGTGTTCTAATTTGTAATGCAGTGGGTTGAAAGTACACATGCTGGTAGTTACATGAGCTTATCTAATGAGAACTTCTTTGTTAAGCACCATATCATGATTGTGTTCACTGATGTGTGTGAATCCTTGTATATAAACACTTGTAGGAGTTTTCTTCCATAACTTAGGATGTTTCTAACAAGTTTTTCACTACTGCTTCATAAACAGAAGTTGAAGTGGAAATGTAACCACTTTTTACGGCAAATAATAATAAGACTTGTGAGACTGCATTTAGATCTAGTTTTCTATTCACTTATTTTCTGTCACCATTTGTGGGATCATTGCTGGGGTCTGTTTGTTCTCATTTTGAATTATATTTGAACCTTTTAACTCAGCATTATTATGATTTTTATTTAATATCTTAAAAAGAATTTGCAGTCATAGGTTGTACTATACTAGATGTAAATTTTTAATACAAATTTAAATGAAGAAATGGCAATGATTTTGGATCAAATTCTGAGTTTTCCCGTTCTGTTTCTGGTGCTCACTGTGTCTCTTGACACTGGGTAGGATTCAGATAAATATCACTATCTGTAAATTTAGTCGACGTAAATTTAGGTATCCAGCCTCCTATCAAAGTGAAGATCCAGTCAAACCACCTGATGGAGCCTAGAGAGGGAATTAGGTATCCTAGAGAGATGCCACTAAGAGTCCACTTTAGTGTGAGCTCTTGATAATGTGAACTCAGAACTCTAGGCTAGGATTAAGGTGACTAAACACAAGTACCTAATACCATTTCAAGCATGTTAGAGTATCATTCTGTGCTTACTTGTTTGCAATCCAGAAGGCAAAGGTCTTCTGTAGATACTGGCTCATATCTTCCAGCTCCTTTTCTGTGTTTTGGGGTGTTAATGCATGTTTTTAAGTGAAAGGCTTCTCAGTAGAAGGTGGTGTCTTGCACTTCTGTGATTGTGGCTCTTTCACATTCTGGCAATATGAAGAAATCACATTATCATTATTTAGTTTGAAATATTTTCCCCAGAAAGAATCACTCAAAAAAGTATTTCAATGGAAAAAAAAGCTGTTTCTTTACATGAATATACACATTTCCCATTCCTATACAGCAGTTTGTCAGTTAATCTCTGAGCACCACAAAAATATTCCTTAAGTGTCCTGTTGGTTGACAGCTTCTATCAGTGTTAAGTAATCATTTCTTTGCACATTGGCTGTCACTTCAGACACATAAGATTAATCAGTGCTTTTCATAACACTCCTCTGGAAATGGAAATTCTTAGTGCACTTATCTTTTCCTCTCACTGTTTTCTTCCTCCTTCTTTCTGTGCATGTCAGTGAGACAGAGACTGTCTGAAGACTTTATCTTTAATGAAAATGTTGCTGAATAAAATTAAATGCTTAAATAAACATCAAATAAGTTCTCTAGAGTGGAAGTGAGTTAATATTTTCTGAATGCTGCCTAAACAAGAAAGCAAGATTACAGTTGGGCAGTAATTATAAAAAACTATAGGAACAAAAAGATTTCAGACTTTAGGCATGACAAAAACATTGGAGAAAGATTCATTTGAAACTGGGCAAGAAGCCTTAACTACCTTAATCTCTAGACTTTTATAAAATATTCCTAGGTTAGAGATTCTGGAATGCTTTAGAAGACAGAATTTCATATTCAATCTCTACCTGATTCAAGTGAAGGTTGATTCTTCATATTTCCATGAAGTCTGGAGTGGATTAATTTAATTTTTTTTTAGGATTATAATTTTCATATATAATTTACATTGTAAAAATGAGTTAAAAATTCTATTTACATTCAAAAATGTGAGTGTAGCTCTTTGATATCCAAGGCTGCATTAATATATAGTAATTTCTTGATCATTTAGAGCAAATGCTGACAATTGTTCATTGAAAATGGATCATACAGACAATTTGTCTCTCTCAGACCATAGGAACTAGAGAAATTGTTATCATATTGCTTTTTTTACCCATTTAGAATAGTGTTCATGTCAATGAGTAAGCATTTTATGATATAACACTCAATTGATTCAGGTGGGACCATGTCACAGAGTGACTCAAGCCCTGAGCATCTCCACGAACAGGGCAGTGATTCCAGTCCTGGTGTACCTCAAAGAAACCTTAGATTTCATTTGCCTCTTGCAGAAGTGAGCATGAAATTTCTGTAGTCTGAAGTGATTTCCTCTAACCCTATCTCAACAGCAAGAAGTATGTATGAATTACTCTTTCAAGCTTCATTAAAAGCATATCAGCAGATGGCTCAAACAGTGAAATCCCGCTCCTGTCAGTCACTTTCTACAGAGGTAAAAAAAAAAAAGCAGAAACCTTGACTTGTCTGAGCAATAACAAAGGATTGATTATGTTAAACATTAATCTCTCCCGAGAATCCAGTCATTTCTTTGGAGTATTCCCTGTTGAAGCTAAGTGTTCTGTTCCTATGAATTACTGGAAAATTGCATTTTGTGACATGTCAGACATAAAAAACTCAGTGCACTCTCTCAGTAAGACACTATGCACTTGCAAACTGTTTTCAAAGATGCTTAATCACACTTTCTATTCATCCTGATTCACCTTTGATTATGAATGCTGTGAGTGTTACTGGATTCTGCAGGTTTTGTGCTATAAGAACATACTAGTTTATCTCTGATTTGTAATGGGAATTGTACATTCACACTGTTGTTTGCAGACAGATTAAAAAAGGTAAATATTAAAATATTTTCAGTGTTTATTGTTCTGTGCAGAAAAAACAGTAGTATCCTCTAAAAGGTCTACCCTACATGTGAACTAGATAATGTAGAATAGTAAGTCTGGCCTTTTTTATTACAGTTTTTAATGTAATATTTAAGTATGACTTATGACCATAGTTATATCTCTTGTAAAGCCACAAAAATACAAGCTGATGCCTGTGTGTCTCTGAGTATACTTGTAAAGCTGATTTGAATTTTACCTTAAGTCAGAATCAATTCTGTAAAAAATATACGTGGTTGACTCTCTGCTCTTCAGTGACCTCTGAACTTCTCAGTGAACTTCATTTCAATGAGCCATGACTAACCTGACAAAACAGCATGTTGTCAAGAAGGTTGTTATCCTAGAAGAGTGGATTAAATAAAATGAAATAAAATTTCCATATAGAGAAATGGCTTATGCTACAGATATGTTCTAGAGCTGAAGGCTTGTGGACTTATAATAATACATGAATGTTTCTGAAAAAGAGATTCCAAAATATGGTTTCTCTTAATGTCACAGAATAATTTGGGATAGTTAAATGAATCAATAGAAAATGGAGAAATAAATTTTAAATAATATCTGTAATTGGAAATTCAGAAACTTTGGCTTTACTTGTTCAACTCCATATTCTTCCCCTGCTTTTAGGCCCTCATGTCCAGTAGTTGACACTCTTGAGTGTTTAGTTGTTGTTTTAGTCATTGTTTTAGTCATTGAATTTTTCACTGTTCTTAGTTGACAGGGTTTCCAAATTATATGTAGGTATTACTAAATCCTCTACCTGTTGTATATTTATTCAGGCAGGTAGCCAAGATTATCATCTTCTTCTTCATTGTGGGTTGGTTTTGGCTGTGGGCTGTTTTTTGAGGTTTTTTGTTTGGTTGGGTTTTTTGGGTTTTTTTGTGGTGGTTTTTGGGTTGGTTTTTTTTGTTTGGTTTGTTTTTTTTTTCAGGGAAGGATTGGATTTGGGTGTTTTTTTGTTTTTTGCTTTATTGTTTTTTAGGGGGTTTTTTGGGGTTTTTTTGTTGTTGTTTTTGGGGGGATTTTTTTTTTTTTTGGTTGGTTGGGTTTTTTTTTTGGTTGGTTGGTTGGTTAGTTGGTTGGTGTTGGGGGTTTTTTGTGGCTGGTTTGTATGGGTTATTTTGGATTTTTTTCCTGAATATCAGAATTTACTTCTAATAGAAACTCTCACTGTTCAACTCTAGAATTTCTTCTATGCTATCATGTATTAGAAAGCTAAACTGAGCAACGTGGTTTGTCTTTTACATTTGGCACTTCTCTCTTCATGTCATTTCATTCCTGAGTTTGGCTTAAATTTACATGTGCTAGAGACAGACTAAGCCCACAGAATTCAAATCCTGATTTCAAATAATGGTTATAATGCTAAGAGCCAATTGCAAGATTCTGATCCTTTTCAGTAGAGGTGTCTAAAATAATGAACTTAATAAAGATTCTCACTTACAGATTCTGCATGAAAATGGAGTCTGAGAATCATGGAAAAGCTCTCAAAGACATAAAACTAGCTTATAATTCATTGCAAAATGTTGTTCATAAGAGCAAATTGTAGAATTAAACAGGATTGAATAACATGGAAGTATAAGAACTTACTATTAAGTACCAATTTGCAAATTGTAGTAATTACCGAACTACACTCTTAAAAGAGTTGATCAGTAATGCAAATAATCTGTGCTATGCTGTTTTAGAACTTATCATTAATATGTGTCAAATTAAATATGAGTGAACTCATTCATGGTGTTCATTCAGAATTAAACTCTATTCTTTAATTAGTAGGAAGAATCTGTCTGAGTTTTTTTCAGCTACAGTGCTGAAGCTGATCAAATATAAATATTCCCTTCAGTCTTTAGAATTCTTTAAAACATAGATTTCTCCTGAATACATTGAAATATTTTAAAAATAATTTTAAAAAAAGTTACTGGTGTATTGAAATGACATTCTTGCCCAACATGATGGCTATAACGAGACCATAAGCAATATAAACTATTACTAAACTAATTATGAGTTGTGGAACAAGTTATAGACTGAAGTTGCTTGTACTGTTGATCATTACATGTTTCCTGGCATATTTTTAGCACATAACAACTTATAATAACACAGGTCAGTTGATGGTCATAATTTGCATAATAGCTTGCAAAATACTACCCACAGGCAGTCTGGATGGAGTCAGTCTGGTTTGGGCTGAATTACATTTAGGGGAAAGGGCTAGTAAAGCCTTACAGACAGGAGCTCTGCTGTGCCACTTGAACTCAGTTTTAGAGAACAAACATCAACCCATTTGTTTTCAGATGTGGCCATGGAGCTCTGCCCATTAGGGAGACTGATGGCACAAAACAACAGGACTTTTACCTTGAGAGGAAATGCTGTAATGGCTAAGCAGGGTACAGATTTAACATCTAATTTTGTCTCTTAAAATGTTTTCAGCCTGTGTTGCATTAAAGTTTAAGACAGATAAATAAGACAATGACTTGTGTTAGTGAGAGGCATGCTTCTTTCACATCCGGTAAAGTCAGTTGTACCTAGCTCAGGTATATTGTCAGGTGTTTCAAGTGAGGTGAGATTAATGTCCCACTGACATCTGTTCTCTTAGCTCAGATGGCATTTGTATACTTGAAGAGGGGGAGATAGATTTAGCTCTATGGTTCTTTGTTCTTTTTTGTTTTTTTCCAGAAGAGAAGCTGAGCAGCCTTCAAAAGTTGTCCTTCTAGCACTTTCAAATATTTTTTTCATCGTCTTTTTTATTCAGTAGTAAGGTGGGATCTGCCAAATTAACTATTTATAAAATGGAGTTGATTCCAATTAAGATTATGTTGAGTTCAGGTATTAAATTAAAATATTTCATTTTTCTATCAAGGTTGGGTGGTGAATACTAGTAGACTACAGACCTAGAAGCTTAAAATTTGCAGGTAAACAAACACACATAACCCCACCCAAAGCATGTTAAATATTCTCTTTAGCCACTGTGGGCTGAACAGATCTGATTAACTTTAATTAAAGTCTGCTATATTCAAGGAATAGTTAATCCTTCTTATTTTTTTCACAGGTTCTGTGAAAAATCACAGTTTGATTACCTTGCAATATTTTGTATCTTCAGTCATCTGTTTAGGATGAACTTCAACAGACCAACCTTAAATCACAGTGAATCTTTAACAGTTCAGAGGTATTTTATGGGAAACACATAACCTCAAGGTTCCTGCCAGGATTTACTGGCATTGTTTTTGCACTGGCAATTATTGATGTGCATTGAAGTACATTAAGAGTTTTTGATTTTTACAACAGTCACCACTGTGCATCTCTTCTAGATGTGTATTGTGCATGACTGCAAATGCCCTTTACCACATCAAGACTGGAGAGTTTTTATCATTCAGAGATCTTTTTGGAGGAGAAATAATGATTGTATTACAACAGTTTTAGAAAGCTAACTGGATTTTGTGCAAATTTTTTCTTTAACCCTGATGTTTAGGTTGGGCAACTTGTCCCTATGTGGAATTTTAAAAAACCCTTAGAAAGAGTCATGTTCATAGAGAAGAAATTATCTATACATCGTATTCTGCCACTTTTCTGGAATACCACAGAAAGCTGGTGTTTATGGCATTCACCATCAAACTTTTGGGACATTTTCTTTTCTACAAATACAAAATTGGATTTCCTCAAAATTAATGTGAGCAGGGAGCAAGAGGAAATACAGACACTACCAAAGGTCAATTACTTGGCTTTTGTCTGTTTCATTTAACAGTCTAAAATAAATCATAACTTTTCCAATTACATTTTGACTATTCCACAGAATGCTGTAATGTTTCTTTCTCTTATGAGCATTGTGAATTAAAGTCTGAGCAGGACTCTGACATCCTGAAATGAGCAAAGTGTCTAAGTGCAGCATGTCATCATCTGTGCAGGACAGAAGAGAGAATAGTGGAGTCTGAAAAAGGAATAATATTTTAGAAAACATAAAACAGGTCTGTAGAAACTGAGTCTACTTATAATAAATAGCCTAGATCAGACAGAAAGGCTAAAGAAGGGAACGATAAATATTTATTTGCACCTCACCTTTTGTGCCACCAGATTCACTGGGGGTTTTTTGCATCTGAACTCTCTAGATTAGCCTCGTGTTTACTTATATCTGACATGACATTTGCATAAATTGACAAAGGTCTCAGTGTTACTGAGGACACTTGTAGATCTCACCAGGTAAATGTGAGATCAAAATCAGATAACTGCTTATCTACCTAATGGATCTAGTGCTCAGGGTGATAAACTGTGAGCCATGAATGCTGGTATCATTTATTCTTGTAAAAATGATTGTAAAAGGGATAGAAAATTCATGATGCCTTCTCATCACATAGATTGTAACGAGAACAGAAAATATCACAAACTTAATTTTTTTTCTGGTGAAAATAATCCACAGAAAGTAGCACAAAATATGTACCACTTCTCTGAGCTTCCTAACATGCAATCTCCCTGTTGCCCTCAAATGGATTTTCCAGGTTCTCTTAGTCTGCTCATTCTACAGTGTTTTTTTTTTCTTTTCCCCTTAGCTGTTTCTAAGAGGCTCATTAAAAATATGCGCAGATTATAAAAATGTAATGTGGCCATGCGGCTTTTTCACAAGATATTTTAGAAATATGTTATGCCTTTTATCATTGTAAAAAAAATGTAAGATTATGACACTTTCTAGCTAAGCATGGAGAGTTTAAACCAAGTAGAATCAATCTGGGTCAGCTTGAGGAGGATTGTGGGTGTTTTGGGCCAGCAAATATAAACTACATTCACATTATTGAGTGGGATTTTAGAAAAGTAGCTTGAGTTTGAAACACTGCATTATATTTAATGTGACTTTTCATAATTTCTAGAACTTCATTTATGTCTTTTATCTACTTGTAGTCTTTTTATTAACACTGAGTGTAACATGTTCTCTTATCTCCAGAAATTCTGGAAAACTCAGTGAGTTTATTTCCTAAGTGGTCACATAAAAGACTCTATCAAGCACACATGATCTGGCTAGTCCTTTTGACAAAATGGTTTCATTTTATGACATATTGATTAAAACAGATTCATATTAAGATGAAGCTCTTAAATATATATATTTGGACTTCTGTGTTTCTGTGATCATTTTTCAACTCCTGCTTTGGCAGACAGAAGCCTTGTACAATAGATCTACAATGACATGTTTTTCAAATCAAACTAGCAAACACAACTTCCTAGAGAGTTCATCAGGTTTTAGAGAGGAAGCTCTAAAGGCACATTAGCCAGTCCTACAGAGGAGCATTTTTCTTTAAGTGTATTTTTACCATACTTACTCTTGTTACATAACACAAAGTAGTTACCAAATCATGATAAATAGAGCAGCAATCATTTCCTCTTGTTTAAATGTTCCTTTTTTCTGAGAAGGATCATTATTGGTGGAATGCGAGTAAAACATGTTCTTTGTAAACTTGGAGCTACCCAAGTCCTCTGGGTTTTGCTGTTCTTCTGCCTCCAGCAGTTGGGTTTCCCAGCTCGTCTCAGTGATGCCAGTGAGCACTCATCCTGTCAGGCCTTTTGTTGTAGCACAGTCTGTTTTCCACACCTTTTGTAGTTTTGCTATTTTTTTTGTTTTTTGTTAAACTCTTAAACCATTTCCTACTTTTATTAGTGTGCTTTTAAATCAGTTAATGTGGTTTGTTGATTTAATTGAGGGAATGCTTTTATGTAAAACCAGACAAAAACAGACTTCTGCCTTTGTGTGTTCAGCAATTACCTAGATAAAATTTTGACTGCAATTATTTGGCAAACCTTTATTCTGCAATTACCTAGATAAACTTCTCATAAAATACTCAATTTTGTGCCAGATATTGCTTTGTTTTCATACTTGCATGATCAAAATTGTCAATTAAATTCATTAATGATTATTGACAGCAATATTATTCCCATAGGTCATTTCTAAGGAACATTTTGGCAATATTATGCACCATGTACGAATTAGTTCTGTAAGATGCAATGTCCCATGAAGAATTCATTGGGCAAATACTCTATTAGAAAGGGAGAACTGAAAAGAACTGGTACTATGAGGGAGCTACAGATTAACTGTAATACATTACAGTTGTAATGTACATTTTTAACTATGATGGAAAAGTAGCTAATGAAGCATTAAAGGATAATGTTTTTTCTAAGTGCCAATGTAGCATAATCAGGGATATTGAAGCAAAATATTAATAAATGAATGAATCAAGATAAAATTAATCTGTCAGATTCATTGCACAGATAAATGTTCAATCAACAATAAGATCTCTTACAAAAACTTAAGAGTGGCGAATTTTATGAACCTAAGTAGGTATTTTGGGTATGGTTTCACTTCCCAAACATGACTGTGGAACAAATAGTCAGCTGAATTAGTATTTGCACAATTTTTCTTTTTTTACAGATATCAGTATAAACACTTTTCTCTTGCAATTAATTTGTTTAATTGGCTTACATGAGTCAGAATTTATACTACATCATATCTGAAAACATAGCAGTAGAAACTCAAGATTTTTGGAAAAAGAAGTCTGCTTAGTCGTTTTTGCGGAATAATTAAAATTATTGCATCCAAGTGCCATTTTAAAGAAAAAAATATTATTTCTGAATTACTGGGTTTATATTAAATGCAGATGATTGGAGAACATAATTTTAACTGCTTTGATGTACAAAAAACACTTCTGCACATTGCAAACTGCTTCCAGTTTTGCCCTTCAAGACAGATGTGAACTTTCCACTTCATCGCCTAGAGATATTTTTATGAAGAGAGCTCCATAAATGGTTCATTTTACAAGCACACTGCATATTATTCTGGTGTCAAAGGCTTGGGAATTGATTACATGGACTGTAATAGAGATATGATAATTTCTGTTGTGTTTTAAGATGTAATTGGAATTCCCTGTGCCATACATCTGGAGTTATGATCACTATAATACACTCTTCATGTACTTCTGTCTGCAGCTCTGCATAACCCATGTTGACAAAGGCTCTTGCTTTGTGAGGTTATTTAAAATTTCTATCAAATTATAGTATAATTGATTTTTTTTGTTTGTTTTTACTGAGGCAGATGTCTATTTTACTAAAAGTTTGTTTTGTTTTTTTTAATTGGCATGCATGATATATATGATTTTAAAAAAAAAAAGAATGTAAATGAGAATTCCTAATTTAAGCTATGTAGTTGCATAAAACTATGAGTAAGTTTCTATTCTAGAGATACCTTACTTTAGGAAAAAAAACAAGTCATATTGTGGTTTTATAAATTATGAACTAAGGTGAAAATAAAGTAGCTAAATTGTTCAGGTGCCACAAAGCCAAGAACTAAAAAATCATTTCGAAAGGTTTTACCAAAAGGCTGTTGTGTTTTTTTGCTTTGGTTTGGTTTTGGGTTTTTTTTATGGCAGTGGTGGTAGGTATTTTTGGTTAGTTGGTTTATGTGTGGTTTGTTGGTTTGTTGGTTGGTTTAGGTTTTTTAATTTATTTTGGAGATTTTTTTCTGAAAATTGTAATAATTTAAGAAAAATAAGGAGCTTTACAGATCACCAACAAAATCCATTCCAGTGTTTTGATTATGGAGGTTTTTGTTGTTGTCGTTGTTTGGTTTTTTTGGTTGGTTTTTTTGTTTTGTTTTGTTTTGTTTTGTTTTGTTTTTTTAGTTTGGTGGGTTTTTGTGTTTTTTTTTTTTTCTTAAATGTTATTTCATTGGGTTTCAACACTCCTTACAGGAATATTCTGAGGTGATTGGAGAGGTTATAAATAGCATAAAACTGTGGGTCTGTCTCTGAATAAGAATAAAAGAACAATAAAAGTGGTTGTTACATTTTTGTTCAGGATTGTTACACAGAAAAATGGAGTTGCTATCTGGGTAATACCCTCAGTTTACTTTAATCATCAGAATTCCATTGGCCAAATGTGGGCTTTCACAGCCTAGAGAAAAGAGATGAACACAACTTTTCATTAATAATTTTTTCCAGAAACAAAAAAATGATGTTCAGCTACTCTTCCACCTCCTTTTTTTTCTTCCCCCCTCCCACCTTCCCATATGACTAGAGGTAAGAAAAGAAGAAAGCAATACAAAACTTATGGAAGAAGTTTTGGGCTTTGGGGTGGTTTTTTGGGAGGTTTTTGTTTTGTTTTTTGTTTTTACTTTTCACTTTTCATCAGATCGCTGAGAGCTATTGACTTCTTTGTCATTTGTGTCTCCAGATGTTTGTTCTTGACTTATAAGGGAACATAGAATTAAATTAATTAGAAGCTGACATTAGTATCGCTCATCCTGGAAGAGTGAGGATTGGATCATGTTATCTCTGATGTAAACAGGTTCTTTTAAAGAGTGTTTCAAGGATTGAGCAAATGCTTCAAAGTTAATTAAGACTTGAAAATTGACTTTTAATGAGAAAATAAGATCTGTCTATTTTGAATCACAGCAACACATCTGACAACATAAAATTTCAAATGAATGTTGCTCTTATTTGTTTATTTGCTATTTATGGGGGGTTTTTTTGCCATTTTGAGTTTTTTAGTAAGGGATAAAAGTATAGAATTCAGTCCAAGGTTTGGAGAATTAAAATTTTTGTTTGTTTTTGTGACAGATGTTAATGTTTTTGGTGTAGAACCAAAGTAAGAGAACTGCTTGCTTCTGAAATGACAGAGTAAAAAGAGAAGATAGCTTTAGAACCCAGCAACACTTTCTATTAATAGTATTTTAAAATATTTCTAAAACTCTTCAAAAATGTTCAGTTTATCCAAAAGTTTCACTGAGGACACTTTGCCATCAAATACCCTTTTAAAACATGGTTCAAGACAGGCCATGGTTTCAAGATAAAAGTTAAGCTTCCATGCAGCTTCTGCTGACATTGTGAGAATGATACAAATATTAACCACAAGAATAATGTTTGTCAAACCTGACATAAGGTACAAGAATATTAAGCATGAATACATTATGTATAACAGTAATAATAATAAAAAAACAAATGCAATATTATGTATAATAATAATAATAGTAAACCAAATGCAAATAGAAAATGTGTGATTTCAAAATAAGTAGAGCCATATTTATTATATTTTTAGCATTATTGTTGTAGAGTTTTGTGTAGTTTAAAACAGAAGCTATTTTCATGACAAAGTCACTGTGATACTTGTTGCTGAAAGGGACTGTGAGTCTAACATCCATTTACAGTCCAGCTACATGGTATGGGAAAGTGCTGAGCTTGTATCACATGCATCTTGTCTTGCATCACTTCCTTTAAAGATGAAATTTTTAAAGTTTTAAAATAATTCTTTCAGAAGACAAGTTTAATTAAAATTCATATTTTCACTAGCTTTTTTTTTTTTTTTTTTTTTTGCAATTTTGTGCTATCTAAGAGTCAACATGTAAAAAAAATTCAGTGGATAGAGCAATTATTGGAGCAATAATCTTTGAAGATAGAGAAGTTCTGCCACATAGATTTGGGTATCTTTCTAAGAAATGTTAAAAGGTTAAGAGTGGAAAAGTCTTGGTGAAACTAGAAGGATTTTGGCATTAAAGAATCAATGACCCCTTCTGGAAATAAAACTCCTTGAATATAGTGAGTGAGTTGGTTTGGCTTCCTGTGTTCTGCATACATGCATATGTGTGTGGATGTCTGTGTATCACTCATGCAAATATGAGTGCAAAATTATGGATTTGCCCCATTCATGAAAAATTTTTGAAGATATGTGGAAGGATCCTCTGTCTGCTCATCAAGTCGAAATTCTGAATCAGCTACACTGTATAAGTAATTGTGTAATAAGTATTAAACCTGAGCTGACTAGCTGCTTTGAGAGGATTCTTTTTCCTTCTGAAGATAGCAGAAAGGAGAGAAAGTGCAACTAAGGAATGCAATGAGATGATTTTGGAGGCACCTCATTTTTTGTTATCTGTGCAGGTTTTTTTCCCACTATATAGTCACTAAAGCAGTACTGTGTGTACTTTGACACATGTGAAAAACCTTATTTTTCAGGGTAAAACAAAAAAATTTAGAAGGGTAAAACAAATAAATTTCAAGCATAATGCATCTATTGCTTGCATTGCAAGTCCATTGGGAAATGGAATACATAGTTCAACTCAATATTTTGGGGCCTTGCCCTTCCTTCCAAGGAGCTATGACAGATTTATTGACACAAAAGAGACAGAAAAACTAACTCCCCATGTTTCACTGTTTTTTCTTCCCCTGGCGGTTAAAATCTGTCTTTTCCTCTCATATTTAATATTTATATTGAGAGCTAGCAGTACTTTTGTTCTCGGTAGACTTACATGGGTTTAGATAATTTGGTATTTTCTTTGCATAATTTTATGGTGTCTCCTGAAAGTAAACTCAAGCTTATCATGTTTAATTGCTGAGGTATATTGGATTTATTTGCACATTAAACACCAAGAAAAAGTCTTTAAGTCATACTGTAGCATCACAGCATGTTATGCTTTTAAACAGATTGCACTCTGTACAATATATTGAGAAGAACTTTTAATGAATATTGGTCTGAAGTTTTCCAAGAAAAGTGTTTTATTTTTAATTCTTGTACATATTTGCCAAACTATGGAAGAACACAGCGTGCTCCCCTTTTCTGAGTTACAGTTTTTGTCAGGATTTTCTTGCTGACTAAATGGTATATTCCTTTTTATCTTTTCAGTATTTTCTATCATGTGGTGGCACAAGGGCAAAATTGTAGGCAGGAAAGTGCAAGGTCAAAACAATGAGCAGGACATACAGAAAAGATTATTGTCACTTAAAAGGTGTCACCACAGTCTTCCTGATCAGCAAAACCTGAGGGTTTTGAGCCCTCTTCCTAAGGGCTGATCTGCAAAAACCTCAAAGGAGGATGAAGCTGAGAGACTAAAAAACTTGAGTTTTCCCTTTTGCACCTGCACGTCATCTGTCCCTTATCTTTCCCTGGACTTTGGACTGCATTGCCTCAAAGCTTGGGAATTTGCCTCTTTTCAGTGAAAATGGCCACACCTAATGATAAATTCTGCAGAGATGTCATATATGTTTCCTTTGTTTACTTATTTAGTCTCTTTACTGCCATGGCACCTGCCAGTGTGTCAGAAAATGGTTGCATGCAAATTTCTAATTGTATCTGTAGCCATATAATTAATATAATTTTCCAAAGCCAGGTAAGGGACTTTCCTTCACTTTCTGCTGGACCTGTGTTCTTTTTCTCGAGAACAGTGTGTTTCTTCTATGAATTATCCCCCATTTTTTCATCTGCTTGTTTCTTTGCCTGTCCCCCTCATTTTCAGGCACCTGAAGGATTCAGATATCATTCACATGAGAGTGAAAGCAAACATTATACATAAATCTTTGCTAATAAAGTGAAATTATAAAGCCATGTAAAATAAACATTAGTGATAAAACAGATATGTACACTGTGGTTCTGATTAAAAAGATTCAAACAGAAGAGATGAACTGAAAAGTGGGAGTCAGTGGAAGTGTCTTCAGGTAGTTAAAGCTTTCAAAAATCAGACCATTTATTTAAGTATCAGATTACAGATTTTGGTCCTTTCTTCAGGCTACTATTTTAAGAAAGGTTTGTCTTTAGACTTTAGCGCAGACTCTGAGCAAATCTCAAATTCATCCTTGAAGTGAGGTTTGTGTGGAGCAGAGTTTGCTGCAGGCTCTCTCCCTAACCAGGAATAGGTACAATAGTCAGCCCACCACCATGTACCTGGAGACTACACCCTAGAGCCTTCTGAGTGAACTCGAGTAGCCAGGTCATAATTTTAACTCCTCAGTTAAGTATTTATTTTTTAGGTATTTATGTCTTTCTCAATACCATTTCACTTGGAGCATGCAGAACCCTCTTTATAAAATGAACTTTCAGTGCACTAATAGATAAAAGAGGGACAAAGGACAGACACATTTCAATCTCTTGGCAGAGATTTTTGGTTTTGCAAAGCATATTGCCGGGGTGAACTGCACATGTTAGTTTTAGGATTATCTGATTTGCAAGAGCAAACAAAATGCAAAATGACTTTTCAGAGCAATGATGTATATCAGTTGCCTCTGCATTTCTATTTGGATGACCAAAATAAAGGGTCTTTAGAAAGAATGGTTAAGGTGTTTATACATATGATCCATTAAGCTTCAGATAGAAAGGTTGCATTTCTAGCTTATAACTAAATATACATTGTGAGATATAATAAATAGAACAGTTCTCCTTTTTGCTACAGAATATAGTTCCATAGCTAAGCCCTAGTTTTTGAAGAAAAACAATTTTCTCTAGACTGTCTGTGAAAGGTCAGCATTGAACACAGAACAGAATAGACCACAAACTCTTCAGGGGATGATGGTGTTTGTTGTTTTAGTGCCATCTGTGACACTGGACATTTTGTCAGTTCAGAACAAATAATAGTGATGATGGGATGGGAATACTCACGTATTCTGCTGACCAATTGTGTGGGGAATTGTGATTCAGCTGCTAGAAGGCACAGAAGAGAGTTATTCTTTGAGCATGTTATAATAAAGGGTACAAAGGAGCATAGTGAGACTTCTCAACATCTACATATAGCCAAGATGGATTACAATAGCCTAACATCTTTAAAACTCAGACTAAACTGGTTTATAAAATAACTATTTAATAAAACTGTATTTTTACCATAAAATTATGACTCCAGGCACTACCACAGCCTTGGATTTCTTTGGTCTTTATGAACTACAGCGATCTTTAAGAACTAAAATTCGATCAAAGCAAGTTAAGAATAGCATAAATAGAAGTCATATGCTGCTATTAATTAATGCACAACAGCGTGGTTGTTTGTCACATATGCGAGCAAACTGACAGTGTTTGAGTCATCTAATTGGGAATCTCCTTAAAAGAACCTGTGAAAGAGAATATCATTGCAACAACTTTTATCTGAATCTGATTATCAGATATACACTGAAATATGTTTATGAACGTAACTATTATCTTCTTATCCTGCAAGCAAATTCTCTGTCTGCAGTGGCTTTTGTGAGTGAAATGAGATACTAAAATAATACTGAAGCCTTTCTTAGATGGGCTTTGTAGATTAAAAGACTGATAACAAGAAGATTATATGGTCACTGATGTGTAAGGACAGAAAGCTGATTTTCATGTGTATTTTGTTGTAAAAGTCAATATTCAAAACTACCATAAAGGTTTAATAAACAAAAAGTTGGCCTTTAAATGAAGCCCATATCCACTTTATTATTTTTTCCTTCACTGGGGTTGTTTTTGCCATGGTAAGAGAAGAAGTGGTCACCAGGGGTAGTAAAGAGCTTGATGGGAATTTCTCTGTGCAGGACTGAGGAGGAAGGGTCATGCCTTTGTTTTGGGCAACAGAACCTCCCAACAGCTAAACCTCCCAATACAAAGGAGGACTTTTAGTCATCTTGTTATAACGATGCATGGAAAAAAGCAGCAAACATATTATAGTACAGACAGATGCAGAGGAAAAACAAATACAGTAGTGTTCCCCTCTCCTCAATAAAAAAGCATTTATTTTTCCACAACTTTGGTTCTTTTGCATCTGTGATGGTGTATATATACACTAGGGATACATTTTTGTGCATTGAGAGCATAATTCTAAGCCTCTAAGGGACTTCAGCAAAATAGCTAAGGGAAATTAAAGTATACATAGACACTATTCACATAAAAATCCCATTATTTATTAAATTTAATTGCTAAAATATAAATTCCCATAGAACAGAGCAGTTGCTGAAAATACACAAAATTTGAGGTTTTTCTGAAGGTGCTAAGATGTATCTTGAAATAAGGTAAGGGTATGCCCATTTCAGAATTGTCATCACTTGAAGAAGTAGGTCATCTTTATGTTGTCATATTCTGTATTTCATCTTTACATTATGGAGTGAAATATTCAGCAGTCCCAACACTACCAAAGTTAAGGAATAGACAATTCCTGACACATGGGAGAAACACCGATTCCTCTGTACTTTTCTGGTAGTCTGCTGCAGTATTTACAATTCTCTTCCTTTCTCACTTCTTGTGGAAGAAAAAGAGATCATTGAAAATAACTTACTTCATAGTTGTGATGGCTTAAAAGTAAACTTATCAATTAGTAACAATAATGAGATGCTGATATAAGTTTGTCTTCCTCAATCACATACTGAAACTCTTTATTTGAGAAAAAAATAAAAGATGGTATTTTGTTTTGCATTGTTCAGATAACAATCTCATCTTGATTGTGACTTTAGCAAATAAAGAAAGCATTCTTAAACTAAAAAGGTAATCCCTTCCTCCTTCTGTTGACAAACTTCTTTATTCTGTAGGGATTTTTACTTTTTTTTTTTCTAATTTGATTCTTTAAATTCATCTGAACCAGGTTTTGGGGATTTCTATGATCTCTCGTTGGTGGATAAAAGATACCTTGATGTATAAAGTTAACTAAATTCTGTGAATCTATTTAATACTATTAATATTATGCATTCTGCTCATAACTACTATTACAGAAACTCAGTTTTTAAAACTGGTAGGATTTCATGAATCATGGAGTGATTTTGTTGGCAATCACATTATATATTGAAATTAACTATGTTTCTCTGTACCACACTCCTTTTGTATAATACTCCAAACTTCAAATCACTAATGGCAAGGAAGATCTAATCTCAAAGCTAAATTTGTCCATGGACAATTAATATCCATTTTGTTTGCAGCCAATATACCTTTTCTCCTATATAGGTCATATTTGTGGGATTCATTTCCTGAGGCTAAATTAGCCACATTTTTCCAACCTTTTCTCAAAAAATCAGCCATCTGACTAAGCATTTGTTTGCACATCATTTCTCCACTTGGGGTGAAATCCAAAAATAATTTTAAGTTCCTAAGTGCCACTTTAGACAAAAGTTATGTGTAAATTCAGGAGAATGAGTCTGGAAATCTGCCTGTGACCTCCACAGACACTGTATCTGTGAAAACCGCATTTTTTCTAATTCTGGGTGCCATAGAGGCTCCACTTTTGACCCTGTCTCTGCCAAACTGGCTGCTTTTAGACAGTTACCTCCTGCCTGCCTTACACTGTTTGGATAGAGAAAAGCGGGATTTCAACATTTTTGGTAGTTTTTTCTTCTGCCAGATCTACAGTCTGCTTTGGTGGTCATGCTCTAAATATTTGTGTTTCTCTATCAATTTATGTGACATAGGTGGTAACTTTTTCCTATGTAGGTCTAGCAAGCTGAATTTTTCCCCTAGAGGTAGGAGATCTGAGTCGTCAGTTAGTGTGGGATTTGAATTTTTAAATCACACATCCCAAAGAAATTCAGAGGCCAGCATTCCCATTCTAGGTTGGAATCTAGCCTTCCCTCTCCGCATTTTTTTCAGGCAATGTCCACCACAGGCAGAGGGACAGGGCAAGGAAGATGTACAGACTTGAGTACAGAGCAGTTTGTGGATGAATGCACACAGCAGAGTGATACCAATGAAGAGTTTTTAATACTAACATACTCACACCTCAGTGAGGCTCTTGGATCGTGTCTGTTGGCCAGACAGTCACCAGTCAGGTCAGGCAGCATCAACTTCTCCAGCTGCCTGGAACATACCAGCCACCCTTCACTCTTGCTGGGTTCTTACCATTCACTTCTCTGTATTTTGCTTTTGGCTTTGTACCTTTTAATGTCAGTTTATTTTTTCTGAATTTTTCTCCCTGATACACTATGTGGTTACACTTTTTTTCTTTTTTTTTTTTTTTTTTAAATTTTCTTACACTGCCTGGCTTTCTCTAAAACACCATCTCACATCTTAACAGCCTTTTTCTCAGTGAAAATGAGTTGAGGACTCTCTGCTGTGCTGTACTAGCCTAGGCCTTAAATCAGAAACCTGAACCTCTGAGCTGAGCTTTTCAAGAGTTCCTTCACTCCTTTTGTTTGCAGAAAGGGCCATTCTGTAACAAGCAGGGCAGAGCTCTTGCTTGATGACTGACAAACAGACACTCACAGTGAATGTTAGATGTATGCCCTTTTCATAATGACATTTGTTTATTACAAAACAGAGTGAGGAGAACATTTTGACAGAGCTACTTTGTTCTGTCCAGCAATATAGGGTTGTAAGGGTTGCTGAAAACATAGGGAGAGAGCCATGGATTCCAAGTATTAATGCACTTTTATCGCTTGTAGTGTCAATCATAGTGTGTAGTTCTAATTCAGGAACCAAAGGGTGTGAAGAATTCTTTAAAGAACTAAGAAGATTTATGTAGTGAAGACTGCTAAAAGAAGATGATGTCCATTTCCCAAGTCCTAATAAATTGCGGTTGACAGGCTAACTGAAGAGATAGCCTTAGGGAAAAACTTGCATTCAGGGCATGAGGTTAACTGAGGAAAAGACAAGTCTAAAACTGATGCATATGACTTCATGGTACAAAATTTGATTTTACAGAGAACCATTCTGACAGAGAATCAGGAGCTAGAGGCCTGGTGCTATTAGAAGATTTTTGTAGGCCCTTTTGTGATCAAATCACCACGTAATAATAAAAAAAAATTGGATGAAACACATAACTTTGGAAGTAATATTTGCAATGCCTATACTGATGCACTGAAAAATAAGGTGGTAAATAGATGCAGTTGCAGAAAAAGTCCAAGAGGACAATGACAAGGTTCATTAAACCACTGGATATCAGGACAATTCCAGATCATTTCCCTACGATCACATTCATCAGTATGGCAGGGAGGCAAGACTGGGAGTTCCATGATTTGACAAAATTTAGTGTAGTTTGCCAATCTGCTCATCATCACATTCCTTTGCCCTTTTTAATTGTCATTATTTTCCTTTTTAACAGACTTGTTCTACCATGCAATCAGCACAAAGCGTAGCCCTTGAGTTGCAGAAATTTACTGCAGGGAGCAGGCACTAAATAGAGACATTGAGCACAGGAAACAGTGACTAGGTAATTGTTTTGGGTTTTAAATTAATACTGTTACTGAATACTAAATAAATAAATTAATACTGTTACTAAAGTTGCTAAAGTTGCTCAAGAAACTGAGTCTGTGAAGGATTTAGATGAGGGAAAGGGAAGTGACGATGAATCTGAGAAGGAGCAAATGGATGAGCAGTGAGGAGGCTGCAGCTGAGAGGTACTAATTGGGATCTACATAAGCAGCAGAGCTAGGAGAGGAGCCAAGTGTAGATGAACAGCCAAATGTAGATAGAAAAGAAACAAACATAGAGACCCTAGAAACTGGATATGGACATAAGGAAATAAAAATAAAACAGGCCAAACAAATAGTACTGTGAAAAGTACATGTGACTTTAAAGTATAAATGAACATGTTAATAAAGAATATCTGTATAGCAATAACCTTTTGATCCACGGATTATTTCATGGTAGAGGCCACTTCATTATGTTTTTATGTAATTAAAGATGGCTAAAGCTACATTCTGAAAAGCTTAACACATTTAAGTACTGTCTTATTCTCATACCCTGTGCTGACAGAAGCTAAATTAGCACAAATAATAATGCCATTATTTCTGCTTACATTGTAGAAGGAGCATGTTTCAGGTTGAATGGAAAAGGCAAAATCTCCCCCCCTTTTTTGTGGGTTTAAAATCTTTTGGGACCTCCAATAATTTTTTTTAAAAATCTATGATAATTATTTCATCAACTTTGTATATTGGTCTTCACAAGTTTTATAAGAAAAAAAATCCAAGCTTCTATGAAATTGGATCTTTTTTAGTAGTCAATTTATGCTAAATGTTATCTAGTATATTTAGTCCACTGCAGACTCCTAATAATAATATCATAATTTTCTGGGGGGCAAATATGTTTTCTAGAACATTGCTTCTATTTTAAGTGTATAAAAGTGCACAACATATTTATAGCTTCCAATACTGTTTTCTAGGAAAAGAAAGGAGACTATTGTAAGAATTCCAGATAACCCTATCTAAGAAAAATACTTGCAAGAAAACCAAGTCATATTTTGCACATACTTTAAAATAAAATTTTTGTTTGCATTTATTAATTAGCGCTTCCCAAACAAATTATGTAGAGCTGGAACGCTCTAATTCCTATGGAGAAAGAGAATAGATCCTGGAGGATTATGTTTTAATGCTTTTTTCAGTAGAAAAGCTATGCCTAAATTATATTTAATAGTCTGATACATAGCAACATTCTGTTTGGAGTTGCAAAAGATAGAATAACTTTTAGGGGAGACAGTTGATAAAGCTGATAAACTGCATTTATTGTGACAATATTATCAGGTACTATTTTTTTTTGTCAATTACTAGGACTCACAAGTTTGATAATTTCTATAAAAGTAGAATAATATATATACAAGGTAATTGTTTGATGACCTGAATGATAATGCATATCTTCTTGTTTTGCTTGGGCCTGAAACAAAATTTGTCAGACAGTTTTACACATTAGTAGCCTCTCCTTAGTTGCATTTCCATAAAACTAGACCATATCTGCTTTTCTTACTTAAGATTTTTGTCAAATCATCTGTTTCTTGTAATTTATATATCACTTATAAAAATAGTTGATCAGCTATTTTTAAATGTAGATTTTAATGTACAGCATACACCTCTTACCCACCAGTGAAACTCATTTTGCACTAGTGAAGTAAACCTTCATTAGCTATTCTAGTATTCAGAAGAGTCTGGCTTTTCTCTGTCCTTTCAGTACCTTTCTCTGTTTAATTTTTTTTTTTTTTTTCTGTTTTAAAGGAACTATAAACCAAATCCCGCAGGAAAAAGTGTGATTACTCCTCTCATGTAGTAGCTAGGCAACTGGCAATGAGATCTTTTGCAGAGATAGAAGCACTTGTCCTTTTTCTGATTTTCTGTGAAGAAGAGTAAAAGGAGCCAACGTGCAGCAGGGATTTAGCAGTAAAGTGAGCAGAGAGGTGATCTTCCTGTTGAGTTACAGCCATATTAGATTTATACACTGATACCTGCGCACAAGTTCAAGAGGGGAAAAGGTACCCAGAGAGCCATGATTGCCCTTTTACTCAGCTTTGAAATATTAGGGGAACCTATTAGTAGATTATATTTGTTTAGGAAGAAATATATGTTAGAAATATGCAAACTTTGTACATATGGGTCATCAATACTTTGGGAAAATGTCATTGCTGTTAGTTTTCACAGTGTCTTTATATTTGTTCATCTTGGCTTTCTGCAACCTGACATGCTCCATTTCTGTTAGGATGGTGTTATGGATCTTCCTGCAAGAGCAGGAAAGAAAGTAAATAACTTAGTCGTATGCATAGCATTCCGATTGAAAGAATTCACCTGTATCTGCTGAAAACATGGTATGATTTATTGTTACTTTTTCAAATAAGTAACTTCATATGTTTGTTGTGTCACAGGTACAGGAATGGCTGTGCTTAAACTGCCAGACCCAAAGGGCAATGTCAGGACAGCTTGGAGATATGGGCAAGGTGCCACTTCCGAAAACAGGCCCTCCACAACCAACATCCAAACCACCTGCTTCTCCTCAAAAACAGCCCATGCCTGCTGTCTCACATTCCCCTCAGAAGACTTCCACACCGCCTACTCCAGCAGCAGCTAAGCCGAGAGAAGAACCAGGCGTTCCAAAGGAAGCTCCAAAACTTCAGCAGGGGAAATTGGAAAAAACATTGTCAGCTGACAAAATCCAGCAAGGAATTCAAAAGGAAGATGCAAAACCTAAGCAGGGAAAACTTGTCAAGACACCCTCAGCTGATAAAATCCAGCGTGCTTCTCAGAAGGAAGACCCAAGGATTCAGCAAACAAAACTCACAAAGACAGCCTCCTATGACAGAGTTTTGCATGAAGTTCAGAAGGAGGATGAAAAACTTCAAGAAGCAAAGATAGCAAAAACATCCTCAGCTGATAAAATTTTGCATGGAGTTCAGAAGGAAGACATAAAACTTCAAGAGGCAAAATTGGCAAAGATGCCCTCAGCTGACAAAATTTTACATGGAATTCAGAAAGAAGACCCAAAACTCCAACAGATGAAAATGGCAAAGGCACTGTCAGCTGACAAAATCCAACCTGCAGCTCGGAAGGAAGATGCACAACTTCAGGAGGTAAAATTGCCAAAGGCCGCTTCAGTTGATAAAATCCAACATGGAATTCAGAAAGAAGATATAAAAGTTCAACATGATAAAATTAAGAAAGCTTCATCGGTGGATAAAATCCAAGAGGAAGGTCAAAAAGAGGAAACAAGACTTCGGCGAGGGAAACTGTCAAAGACACCTTCAGCGGATAAAATTCCTGCAACAAATGCAGACCAAAAGGAACCCCTAAGCACGTTGGAAGAAGAAAAACAAACTGTGCTCCCAGAAAAAAGCATACCACCTCCAGAAGACAAAAAAGAAGAAATTTCAGCTGAGATTAAAGACCATATTGCTGAACAGAAAGCAGATGTTGAAGAACCTTATAAGGGACTGAAAGCTAAGGAGCAAGAAGATGTTAGGAAAGAGGATTTGACAACTGGGATTTCACAAGAGGTTTTGAAACCTGAAAAAGCTCAGGAAGAAGAAATTCCTGTTCAAACAGCAGCTGTGCCAGGAACCGACCACGTGGAAGCAGTGCGAGAAAAAATAGTAAGTGTTTTTCTCCCTCCCACATCCCTTTCTCCAATTTAGAATCTGATCCTTACAAACCTCTCCTTCCTGCTTTACTGTTATTCTCTTTACAAGATGATTCTAAATTATAAAATCAATGACTCCCACTGAGTGAAAGTTTCAAGAGTTAGTCCAATGCTCTGCATGTACGTTTCAAGGCTTCTTGAATGATTTTAAGTCTCCAGCAGTTAAGCATTTGAAGCTAAGGCATAGCTCCTGTTTAATAATTTTTCCAATATTTCAGAGTGATTTACCTTGATCTCTAGAGTCTCCAGACTTTGAAGATCAGTTGTTGAAACTGGAGTGTTTTCACAGCTCTCAGTCCCAAAAGGGAATAATCTGAGAGGATAAGGTGTACAGTGCTCTGCAATACCAAAATGTAATATAAATTTCAGGAATACTTTGTGATGCCTGGACATGATACATTAAAGTATGCAATCTTTAAATTTTCTGCTATTTAATTGGCTTATTTCCTATAGACAAGTACTTTCAGATAGGGTTCTTGTGGCCTCTCAGGTCAGAGGAATAGATGAGTTTATGACAGCATGTACCAGAAGTCTGCATTTCTTAAGTAAATGCATTTGCTGGACATGAACTAACCAACAAGTATCTTTATCTGCTGAAGTGAGTAACATGCACCATTTGTTGAGAAATGAAAAATTAGGGGGTTTTGTATCAATACCACAAATTAGGTGCTGATTATTATGTTATGAAAGTAATAGGTCAGGAAAGCAGGAGTAGGCTTAAGGAAAATGTTTAACCTGTGCCAGAATTATGTTTTCAAGTAATCCCAGTCAAAAAGGTCAAGGGTGTAGGTTTTTTGTTTGATTTTGGGTTTGGCTTTTTTTTTTTTGTTTTGTTTTCTTTTGTTTTATGTTTTTCCTGGTGGTTCAGAAATTATGCTGTGGAAAATACTATTTTTATAAACCAACTCTTCTGTCTGAAATAAATATCACATATTGTGTTTCCTGCTCTTGATTGCATCAAGAGTTATGGTGTATGATTGTACTGAAGGAATCCCTGAATTATGCTTAGAGTAACATAGCCAGAAATCCTACTTTTTGGACCAAACAAAAAGGAGATCTGGGAAAATCCTATTTCAAATTGTTCAGAATTTAAAATAAAGAAGGTGTATCACCTAGTTCATACTTAGTAAAATTAACTGATTTATTTTTAGTCTTTCTTTATTGAGGTACTTCAGTGTGGTCTGTGCTGTTCATCAAACATTGTTAGACACAATTCTTCCCAAGAGAGCATGTGATAAAAGTGGAAGAGGAGATACCAATTTAGATATCACACACTGATTCCATTTCACTACGTAGAAGACAACATTGAATAATATAATTAACATGTATTTCAGGGCAGTATCATAGGGAGAATTTCAGCTAGGTGTATTTTTAATTAGGGATGCAAGGAAAAACGTAGTACTTTCTGCACTTGACAAACTGCTGTCATTTTATAACCAGTTCTGTGGAATTGATAGTTACAAACTCTTCTAGCTTTCCAATAAGATAAGAAATTATTGCTATCCTCATTTTTCACTAAAAAAAATTAAATAAATAAATAAATTTTAAAAACCAACACTCCAATAAATCCCTGAAGACATGAAGAGGCTAAAGTTCTGATTCAGTACAAACAGTAGAATAATCCATGGAAAATCACAGTGTCATAGAATGCTTTGTATTGGAAAGGACTTTAAAGATGATCTCGTTCCACCCCCTGCCTTGGGCACAGACAGCTTTCATTAGATCAGGTTGCTCAGAGCCTCATCCAGCCTAACCTTGAACACCTCCAGGGATGGAGCATCCATAACTTCTCTGGGCAATCTGTGCCAGTGATTCACCACCTGCATAATAAAGAATTTCTTAATATCTAATCTAAAATTGTCCTCTTTCAGTGTGAAGCCATTTTGCCCTGTCCTGTCCATGCTCTTGTAAATATTCTCACTCTGTCCTTTTTGTAGGCTCCCCTCAGGCTCAGGAGAAATCACAGATATCAATTATATTTAGATATCTGGCATCCTTTGGGGAAAAAATAGTGACTTTAATATTGAAACATTTGAAAATATTTGAGTCTCAATGTGCGATTAAAGGAATTATAAAAGCCTTTTTTTTTTCTTCAAAGCACTTTTTCAGTAACATTTTAAAATAAAATTCCTTCATGGTTTGGTTTTTTTTTTAATAAACTGACTGCTCACATTTTACAGGTCCTTTTCCTGAGAAACCATCTGGTAATATTGACTATTGACAGGTGCAATAACAGTTAGCTGTTCTAACAGGGATGCCTAGGAAGCTTGGAGGTTTAACACATGCTGTTTGTCAGTGTCTAATTGTCATCTTGGAACTCACAAATTAACACAGAAGTAGTTCAACATACCTACATGAACACATTACCACGGTGTCAATTGGACATACATTTGCAAAATATCAAATATATTATATATGTGCCCTTATTACTACCTTCTTATGTTTACTGAGAAGTGATCATGTGCTTCAGTTGACTAACTGGGTAAATATTAATATTTTTTGATTGGCATCATTATTCTAACACATGCCATTAATGACAAAACACAGCCTAGAGAGATATAAAAAGAAGGATAAGGCTTTTCTGTAAGCAATTTTTCTCGATACAAATAAAATGTTTCATTTTGAAAATATAAAAGTGAAATGCAGATTACATAGTTTAGTCAACCGTGGTTTTTTTCCACTTTGTGAAACTTTTTTTAACACTGTAGATATCTTTATTTCTTCTATAAAGAAAACAACCTTTTAAATATTATGAGTTCCTTTGCAAAATAAAATTTCTGTCCTCTGCAACACAATATAATCTTGCTAGCTACAAATACTTTTTTTCTTAAAAAAACTACTATTTTTTAGCCATATTTTTCTTTTAATAAAGTTGTGGTTTGATTTGGTAATCAATGGAACTTTTTCAGAGAATTGTAGAGTCATTAAGGTAGATCTCTAAATATGATGTGTATGTAATTTTTCTGTGTACCATGATGCAGGCAACAATATATACAAAAATGAAAGAAAATATATTCCTATTTTGGTAACCTTAAAAAGAAATTTTGATTTTTATGATCCCTTTTATTTCTAGTGATAAGAATAGTTTGTCCTTATTGTAAATTCTTTTCTTTTCCTTACTGTACAAATAGCAGGCTTTTGCATATTCAGTTTTCTGTGATTCATAGCAGTCATGACATACACTGAGGTTCAACACCAGGGTGGGCAACAGCAATATTCATTGCCATCTCCTCTGGTTTGGTCCCAGTATGTACTAGACACTGGACTCAGCTGCAAGGAGAATGGCTGAAGCTGTTCCATGGCCAGTTCTCTACCTTTTTCTGTGCTTAACTGGTTGGTTGATGCCTTCTGTCTTTGCTTTGCAACTGACTGTATTATCTCCCTGTGAGAACTGAGATCTGAGAGGTTCACTTTCACTAGATGAATGCATTCTGTCCATCAGCTCCTGGGAAACCTTCTGAGCTTGAGCAAAGTTTGCATTTTTTAGTAGCTTATCTAAATTGATTATGGAGTATTTTGTTGTGTATGTCTTCATAAGTAAGAACATATTGATTATAAATGAAAAAATAGCAATCAAATGTCATAGGTGAAATTTTAGTGAGAGGCATACTATTTATAGATGGAAAAATCCCTTGGTCCTAATGATATATGTATTTTTTTAAACATAGAAAAATAAATTCCCTTTAAACACTTTCTTCTTTAATAAAAGGAAATCAATGTAAATATAACATACAAAACCTGAAATGTTTAACTGTGCATCATTGCTGACTTTTCATAAAGACCATAAATAATTCTGTCCTTAATGTCTAAAAAATATCCAAGAGTAGGTTTTTCAGAATAGTGAGAGCTGTAAGGTTCAGGTGGTGATGACTTCCCAAAGTTGTTTTGAGAACTGTAGGTTCCTCCATGTTTATGTATTAATCACAGCCTTATCATTCAAGAAGTCCATAGAAATGTTTGTTTTCATTCTGGATTTTTATTAGCAATGGATTTTGCTGGGATATCAGATATTTGGATTTGCAATATTGGTTAGTAAGAACAAATGTACTTTATATCTGATTTCACAAAGCATATAATAAATCACTCCAGTAAATGATGATTAATTAATAAAATATAAATTATTATGCTACTGTAATAATAATATTATAAATACTGTAATATTAATATAAATGTAGGTGGTTTAATATAGGATTATGTTCAAAGTGGTATGTCTGAAAGCAAGAACAGGTACCTTAAATGGAAATTAAATCTAAATCTGACTGGTTTTAAAAAATAATATAATTGACTATAAAAAATATTTGGGTTTTGGTATTTTAACATTAAATATAACTTTAGTGTGAATAAACTTTGAAAATAATTGCATTTGATAGCAACTAACATGAGTGTAAATTCAATTTTAAATTATAATTAACGTTCATGATAATTTTCCTATAATATTTATTCCACCATATTTTTAACTATTTTTCAAATAATCATGTTGCCAATTAAGTTGGTAAATTAAAGCTTTAAAGAAATGTTTTGCTGTACTTCAGAAATCACTGACTTAGAATAGCAAAGCTGGTAAATACTACCTACTTCCGTTATTGAGAGCTCTAACAAAAATAAAGATCATATCATTTTCTTAAAACCATGAGACTTTGGAATGCTTGTTTTCAAATTGCCAGTGGAGGTGGGGACACTTCCTAAAATTGTCAGCTCAGAGTAGAGCTGAGGTGAGGTGTGTTTTGGACAGTGAACTGTTTTTGAGCTGAATGATGAGGTACTTTCACTAAATACAGAACATTTCACAGCTGAGAGAAGCAGGAGGGAAACTAGTGCAGATATACTTGCTGTAGGATATTTTGGGATTTTTTTTTTTTTTTATTTATAGAAGGAGATAGAGATGCTTGTCAGTCAGAATGGTGTAGAAGGATCTGGAAACTAGAATGACTAAGGGTGTTTAATTAGGGATGAGAAGGAAAACATTGGTTCTGATGCTCAGTCAGGAATGCCTGCCTTGTTTACTTCCTTTAATCAATGGCTGACCATTGTGCTTTCCTCCCTGCAATTACACTTCCCTACCAGAAACTTACTCTGTATTACCAAATAACTGAGAAACTTCTTTTTTGTGTGGTACTCAGAAAATATCTGTACAGTGCCCAGCTGTAGGGGACATTCTAGTATGTGGGGACATTCCAAATGGCAATTAATCATACTTCAATACTCTATGTATTCTGTGGCATGTTACAATATGTAATACTTCAATCAACAAAATTAAACTATAAGCCCAAAATTTGAGAAGATTGACATATTCCTAGACAATTAAAAAAGATTGAATGGGCAAAGAAAGGAGCAGACTCCAGAAAATCTGCAGACATTTGTCAAGCTATATTACTTTGTATTTAGAACCATGTAGACTGCTTTGAAACATAGTAAATAAAATTTTCATATAAATAAACCCCCCCCAGCAACTTGTCCCATGCATGTGTGAGCAAATGGCAGATTATCATTACTAAGTGTTCTGAAAACAATTGAATTTTATATTGAGATCATCTTGAAACCAGTAATATCAATTGCCAGTGTGGACAGCAATGCAAAGCTTAGATTCAATGCAAAAAATCAAAATTCAAGGAATCTTTTCATTCTAATAGCTTTGAATAGCAAAATTAGTGTTCAGTCTTCATCTGAGACATGAACTCATCCTTTAGAATAAGAAATCATGGTTTTAATTTCCAGGGGACATTAAGAATTTATATAGAAATATATATACACATGCATTATGTATTTATTTTTTTAGGAAAAGGAGGATGACAAATCAGACACATCAAGCTCTCAGCAACAGAAAAGTCCACAAGGTCTGAGTGACACCGGGTATTCTTCTGATGGGATATCAAGTTCACTTGGTGAAATTCCAAGTCATATCCCCACTGATGAAAAAGATTTACTCAAAGAATCTAATAAAAAAGAACCTGTTTCACAAGAAAGTCCACCAAGCCCCTCAGATCTAGCTAAATTGGAAAGTACTGTACTCTCAATTTTAGAAGCTCAGGCAAGTACTCTTTCTGATGAAAAATCTGCAAAAAGCAAAGAGCTTTCTGAAACATATGGTGAACAGACAAAGGATCAACTTAAAACAAAGCCTTTGCCAGTCACTCCAGAATCTTACAGTTCAGATGAGGAAGACTTAAAAGCTATCAAAGAAAGTGAAGGAACCATTGTAGAAGAGGGCAAAGGAAGTGTTCCCTCCCAGGCAGACTACAAGGAAGAACGTGAAGGAGATGACATATCAACAAGAAGACAACAACGCTATGACTCTGTGGAAGACAGCAGTGAGAGTGAAAACTCACCTGTCCCAAGGAGAAAAAGAAGAACTAGTGTTGGTTCTTCAAGTAGTGATGAGTACAAACGAGACGACAGTCAGGGATCAGGTGACGAGGAAGACTTCATTAGAAAACAGATTATAGAGATGAGTGCTGATGAAGATGCTTCAGGTTCTGAAGATGATGAATTCATTAGAAATCAACTTAAAGAGATCAGTGCAGCTGAAAGCCAAAAGAAAGAAGAAGTGAAAAGCAAAGCCAAAGGTACAGCTGGAAAACACAGAAGAATGGCACGGAAAAGTAGTGCAGGCTATGATGAGGATGCCGGAAGAAGACATTCATGGCATGATGATGATGATGAGACTTTTGATGAAAGCCCAGAGCCAAAATACAGGGAAAGTAAAAGTCAAGACAGTGAAGAACTTGCAATATCTGGAGGAGGAGGCCTTCGACGTTTCAAAACAATAGAATTAAATAGTACAATAACAAACAAATATTCTGAAACATCCAAACAACAGAAAGGTATTTTATATTTTGATGAAGAGCCTGAGCTAGAGATGGAGAGTCTTACAGATTCACCAGAAGATAGATCTAGAGGAGAAGGATCTTCTAGTTTGCATGCTTCTAGCTTCACACCAGGTACATCTCCTACTTCAGTGTCATCACTTGACGAAGACAGTGACAGCAGTCCTAGTCACAAAAAACTGGGAGGGGAGAGCAAACAACAGCGCAAAGCCAGGCATCGGACACATGGTCCCCTTCTTCCCACTATTGAAGATTCTTCAGAGGAGGAAGAACTACGGGAAGAAGAAGAACTTCTAAAGGAACAAGAGAAACAACGTGAATTAGAACAGCAACAAAGAAAAAGTTCTAGCAAAAAGTCTAAAAAAGACAAGGATGAGCTAAGAGCCCAGAGAAGAAGGGAACGTCCAAAGACTCCACCAAGTAATCTTTCTCCCATTGAAGATGCGTCTCCAACGGAAGAATTAAGACAGGCTGCAGAAATGGAAGAGCTGCACAGGTCTTCTTGTTCTGAATATTCACCCAGTATTGAGTCAGAACCTGAAGGTTTTGAAATCAGCCCAGAGAAAATAATAGAAGTGCAAAAAGTTTACAAATTGCCTACTGCTGTCTCTCTATACTCACCAACAGATGAACAACCAATTGGACTCCCAAAAGAAGAGAGTGGTCAAAAGACATTGAAAAGTGCTGAAGAGGTATATGAGGAGATGATGCATAAGTCCAAATCATTTCAAATTTCAAATGAAAAAGATGAAGCATTTGAAAAAGAATCATTATATGGTGGAATGCTAATAGAGGATTATATTTATGAATCTTTAGTAGAGGATACATACAATGGAACTATTGATACTAATCTTGTCATGAGACAAGATGAGGGCAGTGAATATATACAACAGAGAGGAAAAGAGAAAAAGGCAAGAGCTTCAGAACAGGTCTATGATGAACCACAGAAAATTAGTGATCTTGAGAAAGACTTCTATAGTGTTGAGACTTTCGATACTATTGTGCCTCAAGAAGATATTGTTTCTAGTTCTTACATTATCCCAGAAAGTCATGAAATAGTTGTATTAGATAGCACTTCTGCCTCTGAGGAAAAGCATTTGTTAGATGCAGAAGCTGCTTATGAAGAGCTTATGAAAAGACAGAAAATGCAGTTAACCCCTGGGTCTAGTCCAACACAACCAACTTCAGATTTCATTCCAACATCTGATACAAAGGTATCTGGTAGTGGAGAAATAGTGGATAGTACATCTTTAACATCAAGCACTACTTCAGCAATCTCAGATGTATCACCTGTCAGTAGCACAACACTTTCTATTCCAGATGTTAAAATAACACAGCATTTTACAGCAGAGGAAATTGAAGATGAATATTTAACAGATTATGCCAGAGAAATTCAAGAAATAATTTCTCATGAAACATCAATATTAACATACTCTGAGACATCGGAAGGTGCTGCATCAGTTTTACCTTCTGATACAGCTTCCTTAACATCATCTACATCTTCAGTTTCTACCGTGGATAGTTCCTCACCTCTAGATAGCACAACCACAGGTTTTGTAAGTCCAGCGGAGGGTGTAAGTAAACCAGCAGATTCTGAAGGTGTCAGGGTAGTAACACAGGTTCCCTTAGCATCTGCATCAGAGTACTCTGAAGTGAGCATGCCTTACGAATCTATTGCCGGAGCCACTGAAAAAACATCTATAGAATCAGATATGGAGAGTGTGCAGCAAACTGCAGTTTGTTTGCCTGAAACTGTACCTGTAGCAGTGGCAACTACAGTTACAAAATCCAAGGAATATGCAGATGATACCATTACAGTTGATATCTCCAAAGCAGAGAAGGAAGCAGCTAGAAAAATTAAAAGTACAGTAGAGGCTGTCAGTGTCAAAATTCATCCTGAAGAGCCACACAAAGAATTGGGTGTTGATATGACAAGGATTGATTTGACTGATGTTGCATCTGAGCAACCACCTACATGTATAACATCAGTACCAGTTACAGAGCCTGCATCAGAAACACCTTCTGTACTCACTCACAGTGTTGTAAGTAAGACCAGCATGGTCTCTGTGCCTTCCTCAGCTCCTCCTGTATCAGCCAAAGTATTCTCTCTTTTTAGAAGCTCTTCTTTGGATTCTACTGCACATCCTTCTCCACCCCCACCTCCTCCTCCTCCACCACCTCCTCCACCACCATTACCACCTCCACCTATTTTACCCAAGCCAGCCATTTATCCCAAAAAGAAGTCACAGATTATAACTCCAGCAGCAACAGCTCCCACAGTGGTACCTCCCGTCACAACTGTTCCAACACTAGAGTCCACAACTGTATTAAAGACTCATGTGGTACCTGTCACAAAGACATACACCCCAACACCACCTCCTGTACCACCCAAACCATCCTCCATTCCAGCAGGGCTTGTTTTCAGTCACAGGCCCCCTGAAGTAACTAAACCTCCAATCGCTCCTAAACCAGCAGTTCCTCCACTCCCAATAACTGTTCATAAACCAGCAGAAACACAGCCCAAACCAGTAAGTTTGTCATTGACTTCCAGTATGACTCTGAATTTAGTCTCCACAGCTGAATATAAAATACCATCTCCCACTTCCCCTTTGTCTCCACACTCTAATAAATCTTCACCAAGGTTGGCAAAACCCTCACAGGAAACTTATGTTGTCATCACATTGCCATCTGAGCCTGGAACTCCCACAGAAGCTATAACTAGTCAGGCTGTTACCAGCTGGCCTTTAGAAGAACCTTCTAAAGAACAGATTCCCCTACCTATGCAACCAGTTTTTACTTCATCCATGAAACCTATGGATATTCAAAGTATGGCAGGTCAGAGTATATATATTTCAGGTGCATTGCAAGCTATTCCTGTGACAACACAATCAACTTTTGAAAAAATACCCACTTCAAAATCAGAAATAGTAACAACTGACCTAACCAAGACCACAGTGTCTGTGGTTAAGGGTCCAGTGCCTGGTTATGGTTTAGGTAGTGTTGCTATTACTATACCTCCAGAGCCACTACATATTGTAGATCAACCCAGGTATAGAGAGAATGGAAGATTCCATCCTTTGGGCGATGTCATAGATCTTCGCACTTTAACTAAGATGGATGTTGGAATGACAGACAGCTGTATGGATCTCTCTGCTGTTTCCATGGATGTAAGAAGGCAAATGCCAACAAGTGACACAGGTGGACGGCCAGTAAGTACTGTCCAGCCATCCATAATAAATCTTAGCACTGCGTATGTTGCCGAGCCTCCTCTGCCTGTAGTCACTGAGACAGTGACTGTAATGACCTGCACTGCCACTGTGAGCTACACCACCAGCACAGACAGCCTTGTGGACCTGGGACATGCAATGACAACACCGCTTCAGCTAACAACAGCAAAACATTTTGAGCCTCCATACAGACCAACAGGCAGCCAGGCCTTCTCTGTAGGTAGAGATGAAGTGCCAATAAATTTATCCCTCGGTACTTCAACACAGGCAGTGACATGGGCTACTACAAAGCCTGTTACTGTACCACCTGTTGGTGTTACAAATGGTTGGACTGATCTCTCCACTTCTCAGGAGCCAGCGGAGAGTGGAGCAGTTGACCTTAGCACTACAAAATCCCACAGAACAGTAGTAACAATGGATGACTCTACTTCAGGTATCATAACAACTGTAATAGAAGATGATGAAAAGCCTGTAGATCTGACTGCAGGGAGAAGAGCTGTCTGCTGTGATATGGTTTATAAATTGCCATTTGGTAGGAGTTGTACAGCACAGCAGCCTTCTACTACACTTCCTGAAGATCGCTTTGGCTACAGAGATGATCATTATCAGTATGATCGTTCAGGGTCATATGGCTACCGAGGAATTGGAGGTATGAAACCATCTATGTCAGACACAAATTTATCAGAAGCTGGACTGTTTGCATACAAAAGCAAGAATAGCTTTGATTATCGAGTTGGGGCAACTGATACAGCAGTAGATCTTACTTCTGGAAGAGTAACTACAGGTCAGTATGACACAGCAGCAGATCTTTCTTTGAAATATAATTTTGATGTTCCTCACCTCATTTCAGGATAATTTTTTTATTGTTTTTCCCCTCCTTCTGTTGTTTTGTTTTCTTTTGGACAGTGTGACAAATTATTCCGGATTACACATGTTTTTCATTTCTTCATTTTATGTATGTGTTTGCACAGAGGTGCCTGCATGTGCCTGCATGTTCAGAAATGCTGTTTCCTTCACATCTAAAGTAGATCATTAACCTGAAGATTTGCATGCAGTTTCCCCTTCCCATTTATTTCATCAAGATGGGATGACTTGCAGAATCCTCAAAGCAGCATTCTTTTGTGGGACTGGACTGTAACTTTGCCCTGTAATTTCAGGTGAGGTTATGGATTACTCAAGCAAGACTACAGGTCCATATGCAGAGACTCGGCAGATTTCTGGCCTTGGACTCAGTACGCCACAGTATTCCCAAGCAAGAATTGTGTCATCTGTGAGTTCCCAGTTTGGCGTTGGAAGTGTTTTAAGATCATCTAATGGTGTTGTTTATTCTTCAGTAGCGACTCCAATCCCATCCACATTTGCCATCACCACACAACCAGGTTCTATTTTCAGTACAAGTGTCAGAGATTTACCAACTCTACAAACAATTGACTCAGTGCCCTCTTTATCAACTTTGCAACAGACTCAACCACTCCCAAGATCATACAGTTTCTTGACAACTGTGGCAGCTGAAAAAGATAATGCAATTACTGCGATTGGTATGGAGACAGGATTACCACCTCATACTATGGAAACTATTACCACTGAGCCAACCAGCTTGATACCTGCTTTAACTACAGCATCTGAAGTTTATACAGATGTGATTGATGATGAGGTTGCCCTTCTCATTGCCCCTGAAGAAGGCAAACAGCAACAGCTTGATTTGGAGCGGGAACTTCTTGAGCTTGAGAAAATTAAGCAGCAGCGCTTTGCAGAAGAACTGGAATGGGAACGTCAGGAAATTCAAAGATTTAGGGAACAAGAAAAGTTTATGGTGCAAAAAAAGCTTGAGGAGTTGCAATCCATGAAACATCATCTCTTATTTCAGCAGGAGGAGGAACGACAAGCTCAATTTATGATGAGACAAGAGACGTTAGCCCAGCAGCAGTTGCAGCTTGAACAATTCCAACAACTTCAACAACAGCTCCACCAACAGTTAGAGGAGCAAAAACTTCGTCAAATATATCAGTATGGTTATGATCCTTCAGGAACTGGCTCGCCACAAACTACCACAGATCAAACACTTCTGGAAGGACAGTATGCAACTACTGAAAATGGCCAGTTTTGGCCTACTGATGACACAACCACTACAGCTTCAGGAGTGCTGGGTATTGAAATTCCACAAAGCCAAGCGTGGTATACAGTTCAGTCTGATGGCATCACCCAGTATCTACCCAGGTCTGGTATCCTAAGCTCAGTTTCAGAAATGTCTCTTAAGGATATTGACGTTAGAGAGGAGAAGCAATTGAAAAAGAGAAGTTCTATGCCAAAATTACGTGGTCCATATGAGGAGTTTGAGGGGACCCTGGAAGAAGAGCCCCGGTGCTTCAAAAAAATAGTGGACAGCGGAGTGCAAACTGATGATGAAGATGGAGCAGACAGAGGTTACACCAACAGGAGACGGAGATCTAAGAAGGGTGTTGATACAAGTGTTCAGACGGATGATGAAGATCAAGATGAATGGGATCTTTCCAGCAGATCCAGAAGGAAGCCTCGTGTAGGAAAATACAGTGAGAGCACCACTGAGGCAGACAAAGCTAAACCATTCTCCAAAGTATCTAGCATTGCAGTTCAGACAGTGGCAGAGATTTCGGTACAAACAGAGCCTGTAGGAACAATAAGAACACCTTCAATCAGGGCCCGATGGGATGCTAAGGTTGAAATCATAAAGCATATTTCAGCTCCAGAAAAGACATATAAAGGAGAAAGTCTGGGATGTCAGACAGAGACAGAGTCAGACACTCAAAGTCCCCCGTATCTGTCAGCCTCATCTCCTCAGAAAGACAAAAAACGTCCAACACCATTAGAGATAGGATACTCATCCCACCTCCGTCCAGACTCCACATTACAGGTAGTCCCTTCCCCTCCCAAATCTCCCAAAGTTCTCTATTCACCCATTTCACCTGTTTCACCAAGCAAAGTTATAGAGTCAGCATTTGTACCTTATGAAAAACCCATGACTGATGACATCAGCTCTCAGAAGATGCTGCATGCTGACATGGCCAAGGTTCCTCCATCGAGCCCAAAGGCAGCAAAGATGATGCAACGCTCTATGTCTGATCCTAAGCCCCTGAGTCCCACAGCAGAAGACAGTTCCAGAGCTCAATTTCAATACACTGAGGGTTTTATGGTAAGAAGTATTTGCTTACTTTTTTTTTTAATATGCAATTCTACAACTATCAATACAGCATGAGGATAGACACACTCATTTCCAATACTTGTGTATGTAGTCTTTTTGCACACCTTGCTGAAAAGTCCAGAGGAATATCTGCTGTCTAAAGCAATGGTTATTTCTTTCACTGATTTGCCTGGAAATAGAGAAGTCCATATTACAGTCTCACTAATATTCAGGAAATAACAAAAGTCCATTTTCAGAATTTGGATGGCACTTTGTGTTTTATATGGCAATTCATTGCCAATATAGGGATTACTGACAGTTATTCAGAAAATTGAAAGCATTTCCTTTCTAATCGTTCAACACCCAGCTCTTGTGGCACAGTCTGTAGTGAATTTACCTTGAAATTACTGTATTTGCCTTCTGAGAGGCAGATAACACCAGATTTATAATTACCTTAGCTGTCCTTTTTGACCCTCATGAGATTTCTTGGCCATGTGTGATTCTGTGGATAATCTTGTGTCCCAGTGTGTACATCTTTTATCTTTCTCAGACCAAAAGGTCTCATATCACAGATCCATTTTTAATTTGTTTGTTTTGGATAAGGAGAATTATCAGGAAGTTATGCAAGTTTTGAGCGCTGTTTCATATAGGGGTCAGAGAAGGCTGACATCATTAGGATCAAAGTTTTCATCTGCAATATTTCTTTTCCTTGAGAAGTAAGGTTTCATATTTGGGAATCAGATTGTTATTTGTGAATAAGAGGAATAAGTCTTGGCCAAAAAAATACTTTTATAATGTATAATGTTCTTGGCTGTCCTTTTGTCTGTGACCATTCTCTTCTGTCAGTTGATGGGTCAGTATCTTACTTGTCAGAACTCTGAAAGAGTTGCTGTTCAAGTTCCTCAGCAATGTTTATCTTTTATGCTCAGTTGTCTGTGAACATGAGTGATTAGTACAGACTGGATAGGATAAAGAGGGTTTGTTCTCTCTGTTTGATAATTTGTGGTGGCTTTCAAATGCAGAATTATCTGATTACACCCTCCAAGGTTACCGCTGTAAGTAGTTCCTGCAGCTTCACATATTTCTGCAGATAATAAATGCTTCCCATGCTGCTACTGCTTGGAAAACAGTGCTTGGAAGTTTGAAGGGAAAGCTGTAGTTATGGCACTGGCACTCCACATAAACATCATTTGCTAATGCAGGATAAGCACAGTGGGGGAAACTAGCACAAGCTCTAAAGTTTCATGTAGAGGATTAGGAACAGCATCTTGAAGAACATTGCTCATGGATTGTAAGAAAGTGTTGGGTTCTATTTAATAGTGGAGAGTAGGCATAATACAGTAAAATATAACGTAGTTGTAAAAGTATAGTAAAACTATAGAGAAAAATTATTCAGTTCATTTATTTCACAGATACACATATATATTTGATATAAATTGTATCTTTCTATGATGGATGATAAATTCTACAAAGAACTCATTGTTTAAAGGCCTTTGCAGTAGAGTTTAAACACAGACATTATTCTTTAATGAGACTTGAAAACAAAGACCTTGTATGCCATTGTTTCTTTTTTTACCAATATGTTCTTTACAGTTTTGCCTTGAACCCAAACAGCAATGAGCTACATGGTTTTCACTAGTATGCAGCCATCAGGCAGCAAACAGCCCATGTCTCAAAGTTTAAATAAATGAGGGGGACATTTTTATGGAAAGTGGGGTGCAAGCAGACAAGCACAAGGAAATTAAAAACTTCCATGAATATAAAGTGGACTACACTAACTTGGCCATGCAGCCAAGGTGAATAGAAGGTGAATAGAAGGTGAATAGAAGGTGAATAGAAGGTGAAGCTGCTCTGTAAACCACCCATGACCATCAAGCCTGACTTCAACTTTGATGTTATGTTAAGCACTGAGCTTATTATATTCTCTTATAGAGTTTTGCTAATTATGTGTCTGAGGTTCAGTTAGCTTATGCTGAGATCAGGTACATGAATTTTAAAGGAGGAAAAGACACATGGCCAAAAGAAAAGAAAATATTCATGGTGATCCATGCAAAATGTAATCAACTGACCTCATCAGTATCTGGAAATCAGGGCATAAATTGCTTTTGCAGTTTATACATCAGTTTCTGTTCTCAATTACTCAGTCCAGATATGTTATGAAGAAGAGTTTTACAGTACAAGATCTAAACTATCTAGTTTCCACAAGACTTACATATTCCCTCCCGCATGTCCATTTGTTTGTACTGTGGGTTTAGGACTGTATTCTCTTGAAGCACAGGAAAGACTGGACAGTGATTTCTTCTTTTGTGCATTTTATCACATTCAAAAGTTCTTTGAAAGCATACACACAGTGTCATTGTTGGCAAAGTGTAAACCTTGTCGACATTTTTTCAGCTGCAGTCTTTGCTGTTAGAGCCACATGGTGTTGTTACACCTAAGTTTATATTTGGGATCACTTTTGGTTTATCCTTCTAAGTGTGAAAGCAAGATGCTCTCTTAACTTTAAAATATTTTTGTCACTGACACTGGTTTTTTTATTCGCTCTGTGTATGTACAGTGCCCACAACAGCTAAAGTCTTTGTTAATTCTCTGTGTACACTTTTGTGCCTCCTGACTGGAGAGTTCCTAATTTCCTCGTTATGGAAAGGTAGAAGGGGTCAGTTAAGTCATTTAAAGTTCATTACTGAAAAACTTGCAAAACAGCTCACTCTGGAAAAGAGAATTTACTAGAGCTGAACATAAAATAATAAAATGAAAGGAAAGATTGATCTTTCACTACCTTAGGGTAATGGAATACGTATATGAATATTTTTTGCATGGATGAATATCCCATCACTTTTTTAATAGTTCATGAATCAGGGTTATGTCTTTATCTGCATTCATAAACATTGCAGGTGAAAAGGGTGTACATGTGTTCATGTATATTATTCACAGCCTTTTTTCATGACAGTTGAGAAGAAAAGTTGATCCTTACACAATCAGTGCGACTAAAAGAGTAAGAATAAAATTGATCACTTTCTAAGATTTACAATGAAATGATACCTTGCCCTTCAGACAGTGCCCTTTCATCATTCATTCATTTCTTCCAATGGAGAATGGTTTCTTTACAACTTTTCAGGGAAAGAAATTATGGAGACTATGACTAAAATGATTAAATTATCTCCCTATGTCTTAGAACTGTTGCTTTAAATATAATTTTCTTCTTTAATGCACCTTGTAAAGGAAATTATTGCATGTTTTATCTAATCTAGTACAAGTGAAAGGCTGAAAAGTAACCTGGTAGTTAATCACAAAATTAAAAGAATGCAGATAACATTGGTTTCAGTGATGGCGCATTTAATTTTCAGATAGCAAGTTATGTGTTTATATTACATTTTCACTCGCTTGTCTGTCACAGTCATTGTCTCTATGTGAACACTTGAATGAACATAGATGGTGATTTCCTATTCATCCAAAGAAAAAGTTTTGCTTGCCACTATGCTCCCTTTTGTAGTTCTGACATGTATATTTGTGAGATACATATTAGTAATCAAGTGTGGCTGCGTCAAGACAAAATTAGGAATTGTAGCTTGTCAGCACCAAAAAACATTATGAAAGCCACCCATTGGAATTGACATTTTGCAAAGATACCAAATTTTGCTGTTTTCTCAGTTTTGTGTCTCTTGAGCTCCCTGTGGCAATGAGCTCCCCAGCACTGATTTTATTAGACTGTCCAGTAGTCCAGCATGGTAGGATTCCATGGTGTGAATAGTCATAGGAATGGTTTCCATGAGAGCACCAGGAGCTGTCAGTAGAGTCTGGAAGTGAAGACTGAAATTCATCCATCCAGCAGCAACAAAAATTTGTGAGTACTTGTCTAGTGTAATAAAGAAATAGCTTTACACCAGTGCGCCACAGAATCAAGTCACATGCCAGTCACAGTCATCTTTGGCACTTGTGCACATTGCATATGTGCAATCAAAGATGGAAGTTATCTTCCTTTTGCCTTTGGATGCAAAATGCCTGTTCAGCTAAACCGAGGGAAATTGCAGGAGATCTTGCACATGACCTGTCACACTCATAAAACATCTCCAGCTAAGCAGTGCATAGACTCAGCAGAAGTGTTTGTATTCATGAAACAAATGCAAAGACACATCTGTCAACAGCCTGTCAGCTTTAGGGTAGAAACTGTACATTTAAGCTTTAACACTTCGAGTAAATGCTATCAATATGTTTATTAAGAGAGACTTTCCTTGACATTTTTATCTGATGTGATTTACCATACTTGTAAGACAAAATTAAATCAAATCCTCATAATGTAGTAAAAAAAGAAAGGTAATTATTTCAAGTAAAATACCCCCAAAATGTGTCTTTATTTAGACAAGAAATGCAAGATTTCTTCTATTGCTATATTAGGAGCAGAATAGTACTGATTTTGAGAGTGGAATTTCTTTCAGATGGCTTTGTTAACACATTATTGTGTTCCTGATCTTCTATGGTATTTTGAAGTTTTTAACTTTAAAACTAGAAGCTTGGTACTTTATGATTTCACAGAATCACACAATGGTTTGAGTTGGAAGGGACTTGAAAGTTCATCTAGTTCCAACCTCCCCTGCCACAGGCAGGGACATCTTTCACTGCACCAGGTTGCTCCATTCCCCATCCCACCTCGCCTTGAAGGTTTCCAGGGATGAGGCATCCACCACTGACTTTTGAAGTGTCAGACATGCTTTATATCTGAGCACTGAAAATGGAAAACAAAGTAGTTGTTCCCAGTAGAATTAAAACCTTCCACATTTGGGCAACATATACAAACATTATTTTCTAAAGCACATTTAACTGGGTCAGTCTTTTCTGCCTGATACTTTTATACTAGTTGGTTTCACACCTTCTCTATTTAACAAAGGGACATTCATGCATAATAGAAAATTATTATAGTGTTCACTCTTTTTCCTTAACAATCTTTTATAAAGCATGAGGTTTATGGCAAAGTTGACAAAGAGCCTTGGTTTTATGTCACTTTCTCACCTTTCATGGGCCTTTTCTCACCTGCTGTTAGCTTATCCATCTTCCTCTTAAGCCAGCTCTTATATAGATATTAAGGAAACCATCCCTGGCCACGAATCCCATCTCTCAGTCTTTTATCTTCCATAAAGACAAATAGAGGTACAGTAATATCTTTAAATTCATTTCTGGTTGGCTTGGTTATTGTGGTTATCCATTTGAGGAATACTTGGAGTGTTTGGATTGGAAAGAGGTAAATATCACGATCCTTGTTTTAAAGTAATAAATACAGTATATAAATTTATACAGTGGAAACAAGGTGCAGAAGAAAGACAGAGGGGCTCATACCCATGGGCAAATTTTGGCCTGCTTTAGCTCTGTTTTGCTTCAGCTCTTCGTCCCTTCTCAGGCCACAGATTACTGTAGTTAGTGTGAATAGGAGGGTAAAAGTTCTACTAGTGTAATTGTCTGACTGAGATCAAAAGAGAATTTCTTTCACATTTTCTGCTGATAATTCTGGCTTCCTGCATTTTTTTTCTGCCTACAGTTTTATGAGCATCTTTGGCTTGAGCTCCAAAAACTATGCTGAGAACATAAATGTATGTTCTCCAAAACAAGCAGAAGAACAATGTCTATGAAGTCTTTGTTAGAAAGAAAGCTCTCTCTGTGCTTTACCAGCAAGTTGTTTGGTGCAGTAAAAGCTGAACAATAGATCTAATTAGCTGATGAAAATTATCTGCAAGTGTACTGTGTTGTTGTGCAAAAGGAGCCAGTCATTGGTTTGGACTGGTTTTCCCTGCTGGGATTTGAACCTGTTTGAGATACATTTAGGACAGAGCTTCCTACTGAGTTTTCTCCTGAAGAAGGCTAATTTGAAGCCTCCCTGCAAACTGTAGCAATGTGCACTAACTAGAGAAAATCAGTTTGTTCCCCTCAAAATACTCCGTCTCATAATAAAATGTAAGCTTTACTTCCAACACCTTTCCCCATCATTTTATTGAAATACTTTAAAGTTGTAAAATATTGTTTTGACCAGCCAAATGTGATTAATGTTTCTTGATAGTGATCCAAGACTAAAACCCTATGAGACCTCATGTGACCTATATGAAGAATGCTAGAAAAACCACATCCTAGAACCCCCCAGTACACCCAAAAATTATTATCAGATAAAATTAAATACAATAAAATATTCAAATATCCAAAAAGATGGTTTTTATACCTATTCATTGTCCAAAGTCAAAATGGTTATGCTTCCTCTGCATATGAGGCCTCTAAGCTCCTTTAACCCACATCAGTACATTTAATATTTTCTGCTTTTTGTTTATGGACTGTTTGTTTTTAGAAAAAGTTGAGGGTATGCCAGTATTTAGATAATTATTCTAGGCAATAAATTCCTTAGAATTTAAAGGCTCTATCTCCATTAAATTCTGATGCCCAGGCATACTTTCTCCAGGGTTATACTTATCCCTAATTTATTTTTAGCATGTGAGTTACTAAAAATTTCAAATTATCCCCTCAGGAAAAATATGAAAAATATTTGCAGAGCTAGATATATCCCATATAATCACCCAAAAAAATAAAAATAATGTAAGGATGACATGAAGGTAGCCCAGTTATCTTTGACCTAGATATTTGTGTGTTTGCAATACTCATCACAACATTATTAGTTTCATAAATTGTATACCAGAGCTCTGAAGGATTGATTCTTATCTTCAGAAATACTGGTTAGACCAGATTCTCTTGTGCTACCAGTGTTTCAAAATGCAATGTGGGCTAATAGCATCTAACTGTTTGTTTGTTTGTTTTTAAATTAATAAGGCTTGCCAATGTTAGAATTAACTTTACTTTGGTTCTGATCCTCAAAATCCTTCTAATCAGGCATTGCTTTTCTGAGAGAGTGATTTAATATTAAAAAAATATTTTTTAAAGATAGACATATTATTTCACTTATTATTGTTGCAAGATCAAATTTTATTATGAAATTAGGAATATTATTAGGAAAAATAGTCCCCTCTACTGAACTTATTTACGTTCTTATTCCAACACAATATTATTGCTAAGCTAACACCATTGCTAATCAATGGTGGTTTTTAAATGGAAGTTTTCTTCCATATCTTCCAGCTAGAAGTGAATATCTTAGGTCAAAATGGTCACTGTCAAACTGGAAAGCAGTTTTAAGTAGATCAAAGAAGGTCTTGTCCTAGGTTTAACTCTTTAATAATTCAATTGCAATTTAGATGCCTGGAGCAATGACTCAGATAACATTTTTAGATCAATATAGGAAGCACAGTTACTTTGGAAAGCAGAATTGCAATTCAGAGCAATTTTCCAAAATTTCAATAATGGTACAGACACTACAGGTACAGAAGATAAAAAAGGAAAAACAAAACAAAAAACCCAGGAATATTGCTGATTAAGCAATAGGAGTAGTGAAAATGTTCCACTGTAGTAGCAAAAGTTCAGAGTAAATATGACTTAAAAATATCAACTGCTTGCATGAAAGGTAGTGCTGGTTTTGGGGAATACTGGCAACTTGAACCTGTGTGGGATTCTACCCTTCTCATTGGCTGATGAGACTTCAGCTTTGATACTACAGGCAGTTTAGTTCGGCACCACTGAAGAGTTAGAGGATGAGATGTTTCAAAGTGGATCATAGGAGAAATAATAAAAGATTCAGACAACTTAGGTTAGAAATCTGAAGGATCTGCCTGTATTTTTCTAGAAAGAAGACCAAAGCTGAACAAGATAAGAGTCTTTCACTGTGTTTAAGATTTTTTTAAATAGGACAAATATTACCCACTAGTCACATCCAGTGGAGGCACAGGATGGATTATCTCAATCTGTGGCCTGAGATATTTAGTAGATATGAACTTTATGACTACAATAGCACAGGAGTCTTAGAATTGATATATTTTTGTGAAACTGTGTTACATCTGAATAGTGGAAATAACATAACAAAAAATAACAAAATACCATAGCCTACATGACAGATTTCCTTTCCAAGCCAAGAATATCCTGAGCATTATGAGTAATAGCATTATGTTATCTAAAAATTGAATTCTAAAATTACTATATTAATAATTAATATTCATGGCTCTTCTTTCACAGTATCATGCACATCTTTGCTTTTAATTTGTATCGATACAGCATTTGCCAGTCTGCTGAGTAAACAAACCACTCAGATATATAGGGCCCTTTCTATAACATGAGTGACTGCAGTGATGCAGTCTTCATTTAAAAGATAGGCAGTTGAGACAGAGTTAATAAATCCATAATCAAGTAGCCTAAATGTCCCTTGTCTTGCTTCTTCTATCCCTTAGCTGAAAAAACATTTACTCCCCATTTTACTCCCCTCTCTCCATTTCTCTTCAGAAACCTGGAAGTCTCTTGTCTTCCTTGACTGGCACAAAAACATAGTCTGCCTACCTAAGGTATGCAGGATTGGAAATTACGTGTTAGATATTAGCTATTGGGGATGAAAACTCCCACCTGATCTGTTCACTGTGTACTCCTGTTACCATCTGCAGGCAGAAGTATTCCAAGGGAACAGCAGTCAATCCATTGATTTTATGATTTTACTTTACAATATGATTAATCCACCTCATTTGTCAAATGACTACAATAAGTTTCTAGATAACTGAGAGTGCTTTCAGTCCCATGGTCACTCAAAAAACCTATCTTCTGAGTCTTCTGTGTTCTTATTTCCTGTTTTTTTCCCCTCAAAACAGTGAATTTCCTAATCATGTACTAGTTTCATTTTATCAATTCTGCACAGCAAAAGTTATGATTCAGTTAAAGTTAGGTATATAAATTGTTTTCTAGGTGCTCAAACTTGATTAAAGAAAAATAATAAAAATCTATTAATTTAAAATAACTTTCATTTAATTCACTGAAACATCATTGTAAAAAAGTCTTTCCACTATTTTCTGCTCTCTCCAGCATGCTTTTAAGATGAATGGCTGCTGACAGATGGGCATCATAGTGCCCACAACTTCTTTCTTACAGGACAAGTTTGGCTCTGGTGACACCAATTCAGACTTTCAGAAGCTATCCTGCCAACAGTTCTCAAATCTCACTTGAAGAGAGTGAGTTTTTCTTTTGTGCTTGTCTTCTCCATTCAATTTCTCCAAATACTTCCCAATTTTCTTACCAAGAAGGAGCCGAACACTGGTAAATTCAAAAGAGTGATTTACATGCTGCAGTGTTCAGCCCAGGGAGCTGAATCCATAATGGCTTGGTAGGTGTTTGCAGTCCCTGCATTTAGAATGAAGATAGGAGAGAGGAATTCACTGATAGCCAGTTTGGTCAGTGCTGCACTTCCTGAGTCAACTCTTTAGAAACTCCAAATACAGGGGTGGGTCTATCACAAGTTCTGGCTTTGACATCTCTGTGAAATTTTGATGCAGAGCCGGAAATTTCTCCCTTGGTGTGAGACTGCAGAGGAAGGCTGCCTTTTGGCTCTCCTTCAGAACTTCTTGCATTTTGTACATCATGAATTCGGGTCTCAGTTCAATTTCTGTTCACATTCTCCATCTGTCCATATCTTCCCTCTAATCTCCTTGCTAAACCCTACTTCTGCTTCCCAGCTGGTCTTTCTCTGACACTCTCTCTCTCTCATCCAATCTAAGAGATTCCTATCAAAATACAGCTTTGATTATCTCACCTTACTCACTTTGCAAGCTGTTTGCTGATTCCAAATCCAGCTCAAGCATCAGTTGTGCTGGTGCTCTTACACTGCCTGGCCAGACTTTTCCCTGGGGCATTGTGGCCAAGCAGACTAAATGGGCCAGCCATTAACTAAGAGTGAAGGCAGGGTATGAAATTTAGTAACTAGTAGGGAGGAAGGTCTGAAGGAGGGTTATATGCTGAGGATTTCTTTAGTGTGTGGGGGGGATGAGAGGTTTAGCTGGTTTGATATCTCTAAAACTGATAACACCTTTTTTTAGACTGTCAGCAGTTGCCAGAGGTGAAAAGATAGTCAGGAAGGGTGGTGGATGGAGTGAATCAGAATTAGTGTAACCCACCTCAAATTTAGGTTTAGTGTAGGGAAGATTAATTTAGAACTGAGCATTTATTTTCAACTGCTATTTAAGATTACTAAAACACACTGACATAAGACTCAGGAAGTCATAAGATAGTTTGGAAGTAATATTTACTTCATTACTTTCTGGAATACATTTTCTGTAACCTCTTTCATAGTTGTGTTTTTTCTGTATATATATGATGTAAGAGGGCAAAGGTGAAATAAAATTGTGCTCCTTGTCTGAGCTGATGTTAGAAGCAATAACTATCTTTTTCGGGTCAATCACTTACATCATATTGATGCTACTTTTGTGATTCCAAAGTTATAACCAACAAAAGAAATATCATGGCCTTCTAGAAAGAATGGAATAGAATCAGTGAATTTCTCCTTTGCCCATTTGATGAGGCACACTGTAGTATAGAGAATTTTATAGTAATGCCTCCAGATACTTTAGACAGTAAAAGTGATTCTTGTAATAATGGTAGTATAGGCTGCTTTGGGTTCTTATGTTCTTATAGCCTGTTTGAGCATGGCTTGTCTGAGGAATGATAAACCAGGCAGAGGAACACATTTTGATTCTTTTCTTCCTGTTTCTTCATCATTTGGCCCAAAATCTCACCAAAGAAAACAAGAAGTTTTGGCAACGAAGCAGCATTTTTACCATATGTATACACACATGTGGCTAGCACAGGTTCTTCCCGTGGGAACATTTTGCTATATTTCATAAACAAGATAAAGTTTGGATGTTTTGCAAACAGTTTCTCCGGATTGAGTCAGTTCGGGCTTGGCCAATTGTGCCTAGGGGGAGGTCTCAGGCTGACCAATCTGGGGCACTTCTGTAGACTCTATATATATGGAATTCAAAACAATAAAGTTCCTTTTCTCCTCTCTTTCCTTGTCTGAGAACTTGGGTCAGTCCTCAGCTAGCCGCTCAACAGCGACACACACACACACACATGCATACATATACATATGTAAAATAGCAAATGGCTTTTCTGGAGGGTATTTTGCACACAACTAGTAGTATTTTTTTGTCTCAGGGACTGTAAAGTTATGGAACATAAAAGCTTATATTTAATAAAAATAAATGCTGCAGTCCCTACTCTTTCAGTCCTTCCACAGCATCTTGGCTCTATATCCATGAAGAGGCTGGTGCCTATATTATGTTTTGAAAACATTGCCTAGCTGAACTCCTCAGTCATCACAGATCACCAAAATTCAGGTTGGAAAGGTGCTGTGGAGGTCATGCAGTTCCATCTCGACCTAGAAGCTGGGCTAATTTCTAAGTTAGATCAGATGTCTAGAGGACTTGCCAAGCTGAATTTTGAAAATCTCTAAGGATGGAGATTTTGCTGTCTCTCTGTGCATTCTGTTCTGAGAATTCACTGTTCTCATGTCAGAGTGCTTCACTTGCCTTGTGCAACTTGTGCCTTTTGCCCTTCATTGTGCATCCCTTAGAAGAGTCTGACTGTCTTTTCAGTGCTGCTTCCTTTGAGAGTTGAAGACAAAAATTAGGTGTTTTTTCCAAGCTCAGTTCCCTTAACCTCTCTTCTTTGAGCAGACAATCTCCCCCTCAAGCCCTGAACAACTTACTAGGCCTACACTGGGCTCTCTAAAGGACATTTTTAGCTTTTTGTGTGGATATAAAACAGGGTGGGAAGAGTATGGGAAACACTCCCATCTGAGTCCTGCTCTGCTGGTTAGCATTGGTGTTCTCATTAATTTGAGTGCAAACACACTGGAACTGCTGTGCTGCTTCACTTCAGAAGCAAATTACTTTTCCTCAAGCACTTTCTTCTCAGCTTTGTGAAGAAATACACAGTACAGTTCAGGAAACACTAGTCTATGGCCCCCATTAAGCTCTCAAGACCTGTAATTAGGTTAGAGTTATTTGGGAAATTGCTAGGTTTGGGTTGGGTTTTTTTTGTTTTTTGGTTTTTGGTTTTTTTGCTGTTGTTTTGTTTTGTTATATTTTGGGGTTTTCTGCTAGAATCTCTTCCATTTTTTCTAGATATTTTTTAACACATAAGTTTTAAGAAATGGTCCTTTTGTAATAAAAACTACTATTTGCTTGTGTGCATGTATTGCATAAATGATACGCAAATTCTGAGGTACTGGTATCTCAATGTATGTCATCATTATAGAGAGTAAGTCTTTTATGAATATATTCTAGATTTTTAACTCATAGATTAGAAAATGTCTCTTTCACTTATGTTATGGGTAAATAGACTTGAAAGTAAAGTTCCCCAAAATCCAGTCATAGTATTCTGTTAAACATCTCTCTGAAAGAGTTCTTTTAAAAATATTATATAAAAGTATTTCTATGTTTTACACAAATATAATAAGAAGCTACAACTGAAGGACAAGTGATGGAGCACTGCTGAAACACTTGTAAGCTACATCAGCATCCCAAATTCCAGTTAGCACTCATTAATGCATTTTTATTTTGGAATTTCTTAGAACGTGACTTTTACAATCTTAGTGTTGTAAAATTTTGCTCTATTTGGGAAGATTTAAAAACAAAATTACCACATTGCTGCTGAGCACTTTGTGATCTATTATGATGAATCTACTATCACGTTCAGATCTATTTCCACTGACTTTTGAAACCACAGAGGCTTGTGCTTGTGTTGTCAAATCACTAATCTGATAATATAAAATTCTCTGAAGTTAATGATACACTCTGTTAAGTCAGTCAGCTGTGGATCATGACTTGAGGAAATTAGATTTTTTTTTCTTTGAATTGATTATTCCACTATTTCAAATATGAGCAGGCTTTTTTGCAATTTCTTTAAAACAAAATTTCTCAGTTCTGACTAGTATAAAAATGGAACCCCTACATCGACAGAATGTGGGGAAACGGAATACTGTCTATCTATCTCATTTAAAAGATAAAACCAAAAACCAATCAAAACAATACTGCACCAGAAACAAAACCAGACAATCATGGGTTGTTTCTTCCTCTACAAAAATATTCTAAAAATATTTTTAAAAAAAGAATAAAAATTAAAAAAATGTTTTTATTAATGGAGAAGGATTTTCAACTGTCTGACTTTTTCTGGAAGTATTGACAATTCAGTCAATAAAGTAAATGGTGGAATGGGGGAAAGTGACAGACGGTGATAATCAGCTCCATTTGCTTCAAAGCTCAGAAGGAGTTCAATATATAGAAAAGCTCTAAATGTGTGCATTGAACTGGAGATATCATTAGAATAGATGAGACTCTGGATGTCTCATTTTTGCATCAAAGTTGTGATTCTGTTTTTATCAGTCTCTAGTAATTTTGATGTGTATCTTAACTATGTTGATATGTTATATTACACAGACATTAGAATTATTAATAAATTAAGAAATAAGGTGAAGCAAGAAAGGTGTCCTGCTCACAAAGAGAAGAAATTGAAATAAAGTATGTTTTAACTTCATTGTCCTAAACATCTAGTAATTATGTAATGGGGAGAAACATGTAAATGCTTTCAAATATTGCTGTATATTTCTGATCCTTATTTCTGAAAGTCTTTGTCACCAGTTGCAAGTTTTCTGCTGAATGTATAGGATTATTAATCATTTAGTATTAAACTTCAAAGCATTTCTAAAGAAGTATGTTAGAAATACATTTCCAGCAGTTCAGAATATTCAATGTTTAAACATAGTTTGGAAATTGAAATTTAGTGGCCAACTGAGAATGAGCACATTGAAATCTGTGCTTTATAGTTTCTCCTGAACTGGACACACAGAAAGAATGAATAGACTTAGACCAAGTTGAAGGTTTTCAAGTGTTTTGGTTTATTCACACGCAGTTCAACAATTGGAAATTAGTTTCATGAGGATAGAATCTGCAACACAATTTCAGATCAAAATCCATCTAATTCAGCCTTTCCTCCATGACGTTGGCTAAGTATTATATTTTCAGTAAAAAAATGTGATGCTCGACTGATACAAAGTGATTTAATATTTTCCAGAAAGAGAGCAGAGCAGATAAAGAAAAATGTTTTATCATGAATTCTGTATTTAGTGTTTATGTGTAAAATGATGTTCAAACACCACAGTAAGGAATTGCACACTAACACACAGAACTCACAGATAATGTATTCTGAGGAAATGCCATCGGTGACTCTCTATTGGAGATAATCTTCATCTCTATTCAGCAGCCTGGTTCCTGGCTGCTATAAGTACAGCAAGCTACTAGAATGATTGCTGTGCCTTTAGAAGAGAGATCTAAAAATTAAATTATTTCATACTTCCTGATGAAATACAAGCAGCTGGTGCTCTAAGTACTATGAGTTCTGTAATGTTTATAGAAAGGCTCTTTTGTTTATAGTCTTATCAAAGATCTGTGAACATAAATACTGTCATCTGAAAATGAAGTAAAACCATTTAGGTACCTGACTTGATGACTTAGAAATTGTATAACAGCAATGTTCGTCATGGAAGATGACTTGATGTTCAGTATCCTAGTCTGTCCAAAGCTCTAAAATCAGTGCATGATTGATGCTAAACAATAACTTTTTGTCAGTCTTAGCTCAGAGGCAAATAAATACATGGCTAACAAAGCTGAGACCCTTCAAACATTAACTTTTTTGCAGGATCAAAATACTTCTGCTAAGAGATGCTACTTTGCTTAAATAATATACAATATTTATATTTTAAATAATAAGAAATTAAAACCAAAATTATTCCAAATTTGCAAATTATGAAATAGAAATAATTGTATTAAGTTTCTCATTTAGATCTAGGTAGTACTAAGGCTAACATTTTTAGGATTCCCAGGAAATCAGATATGACTTGAAATAAGACAAACTGAAACAAAATCTCTACACCCATTGATTTTATATTGGTGAACTAATGACCAAAACAATTTTTCTACATCAGACACTATCTAACACCCAGATAGTTAGTGTTTCAAGTAGGCATTCTTCATCTCTATAGTCCTATTAAACATACCATTATGGCCTGTTAAAAAAAGTTTGTGCTTTTTGTCTTCCCATCCTTTGACTTGCTGTTTTCAAAAAGTCAAGACCTCTTTCCACAGTGGTTCTTACCTTGGGGAGAAAGGAGTGCATTCCTTCCTGAATTTTACAAACCTAGCTAAAGTTCTCAGTGGCAGCATTCTGCAATGAAAGTTTAGAAGAACCATTTTCGTGCTAAACCATGTTTTCTTGTTTTCCAACTAAATATTTACTAATAAATGTTCTTGTCTTGTTTATCCTAATATTCTACAACACTCACTTGTTCTTGCTTTGTGTAATACTGTTTTCTTAAACTTTTGTTGTGTTGGAGACCTGTGTCTCCAAAAACATTTTCTTCTGACATCCTCACCAGCTAAAAACCATTAATCACTTCTGCCTTTTTCAGTCTTGGGAGCACATCTCTGACAAATCACACTTCACCAAACAGTTTTGCTTTCAACCCATAAATACTGTCATTTCTTATCTGTAAGGGGATGTATCATCACACCCTGCCTTAGGCTGCTATAGGATACTGTGAACATCAGATTATTTGAGCAATCATTTGACTTTTTGTTAGCATCTCTGGACCCAAAAAATACTGAATGACATGACTTCACTGATACTTTGTGAAGAAAAGATGTCGCTAATATATTCAGTAGCCATTAGTTTTGGATGTTTTGGACTAATTTTTCAGCTCTTCCTCTTCCACTGGTCTAGACTGTGCACTTGGATAATTACATACATTTCAGGGTTTCATTTATTTTCTTTTCTTTGTAAACTCAGTGTTTGCCAGAAATGTTAAAACAGTGACTAAAACACAAAAACAACAGAGAACCAATCCCAATGCGTGATCACCTTGTGAACATCTTTTGCTGATTATTTCCCCTGTTTCTATAATAAGACTCACTGTTGCACGTTTAGCATCATTGGTATAGTCCATATGCATATAATCAAGTAGAGCTACTTTTTACCTGGATTTTTTTGAGCTATGGCAGCAGAGGACAAAGAATGGTTTAGAACAAGAATAATAGGATATCTGAAAATGAGGGGGAAGAAAAGAGCCTTTTTCCTTTTTTTTATATGCTGTGTATATATATCCTAGATTTCAGGCCAACCATAAGAATTTTCATTTTTATTTAGTGTCTTTGAAACCTTGCTGTTGCTTTAAATTCCGTTTCTCCTCTTTTTTTTTTTTTTTTTTTTTTTTTTTTTTTGCATATATAGGTTTAGAAACTGCAAATGGCACATCTTTCACATTAACTTCTGATTTTTGTGCTGCCTCCTCTTTATTTTTGGCTTCATTAGTGTTTAAAAGTAATCTTTGCCTACTTTCTATCTTCCTGTCCTGCTTGTCACAATAAGCATAAATGTGAAGAGGAAGGTCATGATTCTAAAATAGTATAATTGCTATTAAAATAGTAGGAAGAAAATTCATTAAAGGTTACTGCTTTTTTCTTCCCCAGCCCTACACACTTGGATTAAATATCACATTGCATATAAGGTTGTCATTTGATGCAATTTATCCAGGAGTGGGATACTTCCTCCTCTGAAAATAAATGTAGGTTTCAGTGTTAGTAATATAAATAATATTTAATAATTAGTAAGATAATAAAACATAAATATTATCTCAATGCATACTTTAAAAAGAAGATATAGAGAATATTCTAAAAATCAGGACTTTCAGTTTTATTCAGTAGAGCTAATCAAGACCTCGCTGAGTGCCTTGTCTGGATTTCTTTGGTGAAGAGATGGAGTTGATGTCCAATCTGGTTTTAAATGCAAATGATGGAGCATTTGCCACTTCTCTTTCCCAACTCCATGGATTAGATCTGGTTCAGTATCCACAGAGAGTAGAATACATGTAAAAGTAAACAAAAAATGCAAACAAACAAAAGTAAACTGAAAGAAATTGTTTCACATCTTTTAAAATAGCTTTATTGGGCAGTTGGGGGGGGGGGGGGGAAAGACAGGTAATCTGTTTCTCTTTGTTATCTGTTTAAACAGGTAACTTAGTAAAAGTTGGGGGTTTTTACCATGAGAAGATGCTCTGTTTTGTAAATGCATAGCAAATTTCTGTGGGTGTTAATTCAAGTGTTAATGCTTTCTTTAAAAAGTTAGCTTTTTGAAGATTAGGGGTCAGTTTTGAGGAGAGGCTAATTTGGTTTAGTTTCATTTGTGTCACTTGGAAATGGATTTGTATCAAACTGGAAATGCCATTTTTATATGGAATATGGAGTTTTGTGTGGTCTGGCTAGTATATGTTCTCACTGTAGAGAAAGTGTAATGGAAAATCCGGACATACTGTGAGTAGTTTTCACACCTCATAAGTTTAGCCATCTGTGGCAGATGATCTACTCTGTGTGTTTGTTGTCAGGTTCAGCTACATTTCTCTAAAAGGTGTGAGGATTACTCCTGCCCTGGGAGCAACTGAGTGTATTTTAGGTGGAGTTTTTATGCTTCAGAAAATGAGGGCTGGAGGGAATGAGGAAAAAAGTTTCAGGCAGAAGGAAGTTTAAGGGAGACACTGAGAAACTGCAGAGAAGAGAGAGAAATATACTTGCAGCCTGAACTGAAGGAGAAATCAACTTGCCCAGCTGAGGCAGAGGGGGTTATGGAGAGCTGAAGCAAGACTTGAAAGCTGGTGAGTTGTTGGAATGAAGTGAAGCCTGGAAGATGAGTAGCAGCAACCAAAAAGTTTCACAAACTCCCTTTTATTTTTCTATTCTATTCTAGCAGTGTGTAATGCTGGGACCATGGTATGCAGCACCAGAGCACAGTAAGAAATATGCTTTCCTACAACAGAATGTGTTTCATTGCTAATTTTAAGGCACTTTTGGAAAGAGTGGGAGAAATTCAATGCAGACCATTCTGCAGGTGCACAGCAGCACGGATGAAGCTAGGGCTGAGAAGAAAAGACAAAAAGAAGGCTTAACTGTGATGAATATAGAAAGGTCTGAATTAGGCAGGAGGGCACTTGGTGAGTTTGTCTTATCTATGCCTTACAGCAGCAGCTACATGGCCATTGTTCCCCAGCATGAATCACATTTTAGAGAAAGTGGATAATCAGGGCTCTGCTCACTCTGCCACCTTTAATCTTAGACCAGGGAAGTAAAGCATCGTGAGTACAGAATAAAGTAAATATTGCCTGAACGATCAAACTGAGCCAAACCCAGAGCCCTTGATTGCTGAGGAGAGGTGTAATTTCTGAGGAATTGAAGAGGTGGTGAGACTCCAAAAAGAAAAGGATTAAAACTCTGCTTCAAGCAGATAATGCATGAGGAGCCAAAAGCAGGAATTGAAACTGCTCTGGTTGTGGTGAGTGGGACTGCCCTCCTGTCTTGAGACATTTCCAGGTGACATCTGTGTTCCATGTGGCTGTTTCCACAGCTGGCAAGAGGAAACAGGTGTGATTATGGAGTGAGCTGAAGAAAAACTGCACTTTCTTTTGGTCTGGAGGACTGGCTCAGATTAACTCTGCACATGATGCCTGTGCTTGGCCAGATGAATCCTCACTCTTGAGAACAAGCAAGGGCTGAGGCACAGCATGTGGTGTCTCGTCAGCTACCATCCTTTGGAGGAAGTCTGTAGTGAAGGAGAGGCAGAAGAAGCCAAGATTTTCTGACACCATTTTTGTTTGGTTGGTTTTTTTTCCCTGTGAAACAAGACTGATATTTCCTTTCTGTCAGAGATAAAGGGAGGTTTGATGTTGATTGTTTCAGGATTTTTTAATTTCTTTTTAATTGTAGCTGAAAGTTTGCAAAGTAGCCTGATATCTGTTGAAAACAGATGGTGTTAATTCAGCATATGCATATCATACTGATAAGTGTAAACTGTTCTGAATTTTTGTCACGAGCATTTTCTGGCCAGGATTCTCAGTTATATTGCAAAGGAAAAAAAAGTATATTCTCATTTACTGGAAAAATATTCTTTATAGTCCAGTAAATTTTTTCATAGATGAGATGTGAGTTTCAAATAAAATGCATTATTCTGACTGAGGGGTATGGCACTTAATGATTTGTGTGTTATATGGTGAGAAACAGTGTGTTATTCATTACTATTAATGAATGAGCCCATGCTAAAGCTATTTCATTACATGCAGAAAGATTTATTCTGTGGATTTTTTTACTTGAAGATAAAGTTGACTGATGTCTTTCTCTACTGCCACAAGTAGCTTTGTGATCAACAAATCCCAAAGCTAACAGTTAATATTTTGGTATGATATCCTTTAATATAGCTTGTTTCAATTACCAATGGCAAAATCCAATTACCTCTGTATTGAAACATATTACTAAGGTACAGTCCTCTATTATTAGTTAGTTAAATCCAAAAATGGGTTGTATTGGACACAGGGCTCATCATGTGCAAACAATATCTCTATCGTAATCTATCACAGGCATCAAATTGTCAATTGACATCATAGAACTTTTGATAACTTTTGGTAACTTTTGATAACTGATAAGGCAGAGAAATTCTGAGTATTTACAGTTCTGTATTTATGTAAACTACCTTTTAAACTGTCAGTGAAACAGAGGGGAGAAAAAGAAGTGATGACTGATTAAGAAACACTAATTCAGTTGTAGTGTAGTATACAATGTTATAGTATAGTACATGGTCACCATGAATCTACAGGCTTTGTCTTAATCTTGTTAAACACCTACCTCAGAGGAATTCTACTTTTGCCATTAGTATTTCTCCATATAATGACCTTTTCTCTTGTTCAAGATATTGCTATACAATACATAGACTCCTATATACCTTATCCTGTGTTTGGTCATTTATATCATAATCTTTTGGGTTGTCAAAGTACAATATGCTTAAAAAATCTCTTTAGAAACTTTCATGAGTCATGAGGAGGATGGTGTATAGAAAACTCCATTCATTTTGTTCCTTTTTATTTTCAACAAAAATTGGATATATTCTTAAAAGTAATTAGCAAAATGAAGAAAGATTTTAATTCCTAGACAAAGGAATTTGTTTTATATTCTTTATCAGGCTCTGGCCCTGGACTAGATCTGTAGTACTTCAGCTCTCAGAGTATTAACTGGGGTTGATACTGAAAACTCAGTATTGCAACAATGGTAGAATAGTTTTGGGGTTTTTTTTTCTGTGAAGTCCCTTGATAGTATTTAGTATACTGATATATGAATAAAATACTTGAGAATATTTAACATATCTTAGTACAAAACATATAAAGACAAGCATTTAGGAAACATCAGCCGGTACTCCCTACATAGCAGCTGTATATTTCCTGCAATATTTTCAAGCCTTTTTTTGCAAAGTATGAAATCTGTGTTTGTCATTCAGAAAAGAAATTCTGACCATGTTTCTCTATTTTGAGGACAAGCTTTCCCCCCTCTCCTCTCCTTTCCCCCTTTCCCTTCATTTTCCTTATTTTTCCTTCTTTTTCAGAGATTGAATAGTGGGGAAAATATTGAGCTTATTTGGTAAAGAGATCTCAATGCAGAAGCAATACTCAACTCTGACAATTTGACTCTTTCTGTTGGCTTGACAGATGCCCATTGTCTGAATCAATCTGTCAGAGATTTTTTCCCCATTGCAAAGAAGCTGAGATACCTGTAATTCTCCATGCATTTAATGTAATTGAGCAGTGAATCTCTCACACAAACTTCTATCCCAGTACACCTTGCAGAGATAAGTAATATGGTTGCAAAGATAAATAGCAAAGGATAGCAGAGGGGGAAATAAGAATAAAAAAGAAAATGAGTTTTGAAGGTAACATTGCTGAGAGTTAGCCAGAAATGTTTCCCTTTTGCTGAAGGCTTAAGCTATGAAAGCAAAACAATTACAAAAAGTGGTGAATTGTACTAAGGTAATTAGGTAAAGGGACTGTCTTCAATGAGCAGAAAAAGCAAACAGTATAGATATAGTCTGTAGATGTAAGGTAAGGGAATTCAAATGTAAGCTGGGAATAATGTGTATGTTGTCTAAAATATTTTGAATGCACATACATAGAATGTTGTTCCAGTTACATTATCTAAATAAAAGTTTCAAAGCACTAGATTTCATTTTTTTTCTCCCAAACTGATTCTTCAGTTATGACTTTCTACTGATTTCAACTGCTATTTCTAACTTTTAGAAATTGAGAAGTAAATTGCCCCATTACCCTTTATAGACAAATTTTTCAGTCTTGTTCCAAATTAATCAGAAATCAGTTAGTCTGTGTAAAACTGTCTTCTGTGCAAACAACTGGGAACAACTATGTCTGCTCTCATAAAGTAGATGAAATGTAGATTTAGATCCCTTTGAAAATTAGAGTGTAAGGGCCACATCTGTCTGTAGTTTGCATATCAAATTTCCTTTGAATTTCTCCCTTCTCCCCTCAAGATCAAAAGAAGCATATGGGCTTTTATGTGTTTAACTGGGGAAAGAAGTTGATATCTCATGTCACGTCAGCTGTTAGGAAGCTGTGCTGTGCTGTGCTGTCCCCCTTGCATTTGAAGTGAAAATGGCAATTTCAAATAATTTCACAGAGAAAATGAAAGGAGTAAGGGGATGGAAAGTACAAAAATGCTCATCTGAGGAATGAGTGACTCTGGCTGATATGAAGGAAAGCAAAAAAACTGAAAAAAATCTTATTGTTTTGGAATAGACTATTTCTAAAAATTTTATATTGGTGTTAACAGAAAATAAATTTATCTTTAGAAGCCTCCAAAGGAGTGGGGAAAAAAAACCCTAAGACAGAAAATCAGACTGACTGGCATCTCAGTGCTCCTGTGTAGTGATTTAGAAACTAGTTTTCTGCCTGACTGCTCAGTCCCCAGAGCAACATACTAACAGAAAAGAAAAAGACAAGAGTTACATTAAAGGAAAGCTCTAGTATATTACTCACAAAGCAGGGTATTTCACTCCCAGACCCAAAGCCAAATTCACCTCATCAAATTAATCTTCCACTACCCTTGCTAGCAATGGCACACAAGCCAAGGCAGTACTAGTTGTATGCTAAGGTTTTACAATTGGTTAGAATTTGTTCAGCGCATGTATTTCTCCATTCTCAGCACTGCTGATGAGACCAGCTTTTATTAAATAGATATTCCTATATATTTTCCTTACCACACACAACTCAGCTGCTTCCCTTAACCTGATGGCTTCACTGGGGGATTCCCACACTCTCTGGTTCCTCATGCCATAGAAATGCCCCTATATCAGCCTTAGCCAGTGGAGAGAAGCTTCTCAATATTCTTGCTCTAATGTTTGTTAACCAGAGGTTAGCAAAGACACTCCCCTCTCGTCAGTGCTACCACATAATAGATATTAAGTCCAGAAGGGTCCATAAAAACTTACACAAGAAACTTTCTTTGCACAGAACAAGTCACAAAACATATCTCAGTACCTCCGTCTGCATCGTATAAGAAGATGTAGTTAGGGATTGCATACTTAAAAATGAAGTAATCTAATAATAATAATGTATTTCATTAATATCTTAGGTGTTAGGTCTCATTCGCAAGCAATTTTAAAGATACCATTAAATTACCAAGAGGCCCTTAATGAATGACAACATATTTTCATGGATTCTTTGCAGTAAATTAAACCTTTAAAATAATGAATTGCCAAGATTTCTGACTCTTCCTTTTCATACATTTCTAAAAATGTTATAATAGCATTGTTCAGCATGTACAGCTTTGCATGCTGTACAGCTGTACAGCTTGATGCATATGCTCTGATACTGAGTAACACATTCCAGCCCTTTATAAGTAGAATGGCTGTGTTACAATTGCAATTTTAACTGTGCTTTTGGGGCTTTGGAGGGGTTGCATTTGTGAAGGTTTTTGTTTCAGGAAAAATGTGAGAGCTGGAAAGTGAACTACAGCACAGGCTTCACCTTAACAACCTGCATTGGTCTCAACCTAAAGTGACTTCTTTTCTGAATGGGAGAGTAGTTTCTGTCCCTCCACTACCTGACACCTTATCAGATGAAAAGAGTTTATTTACAGTAATTTCATCTAATGTCAGCATTCATCTCTCAGCCTAATGCTAGTCATAAGTTTTCTAAGCAAGTTTATTGACTGCATGGTCCTTCTTTGAAGACAAAAAATATTATTTGCATTGTTTTTCTGGTAGCAGGAAAATAAGGATACAGCCAAATTCCCACTGACATTTCAAGTCTGTTGCAAATCAGCATCAAATGTTTCAAGAAACCTAGCCCTGCAGAGGGTGAGTTTTTGTTCTTCTAGAGTATAGAACAGGATTTTCACCATGCTGTTGAGTCTTCTGGGGATTATGTCAATGGGATAGCCTCATCTGTAATCCCCTTTACCTTTGCTTTTCACAGCACCACAGGCTGTAGTAGTCAGACATCACCTTATCTGTTACACAGAGAGTCTGGTGATGGCAAACTAATAAGATTCTGTCATCACAATTGTAATTGATTTCTGCAAATGCATATATGTATTCATATTGTATACATTATTTTCAGGATTTTTCCATACTTATACAAAAAATATATAGGTCCAGGTCTGTTTTATCAGCTCTAAAGAGGCCAGAAGGGGAAGTTGAAGTTTGTTTGTGTTGTGATCACAGAAAATGTTAAAAGGGGAATGAATAATGAAGGTTATTTTTTACTAGTAAAATTCAAAAGGTGCAAGAACACAGGAGTTGTATGCTCAAGTGTGAAAGCTGAGTTCTCTGAGCAAATGAAGCTAATATTCAAGCATGGCTACTGGAATGGAGAGCAGCATATCATGTTCACAAATTCATTTGAGAAGAGGACAAGAAGGATTGTGTAACTAGAATCAGACACTGTGTTTAGGGGTGGAAATTCATCACAGGTGCCCTGAGCCTTTCAGTCCCCCAAAGTAAACTATCTCTTTAAAACAGATAAAAAGCAACAAAACATATTAGTATTTCCTAGTACTTGACAGATTCTTGTAGTGGGTCAAAGTCTTGCTTGGCTTTGTCAACAATGACATCAAATTGGAAAAGAAAAATAGGTAGAAAAAAGTATTTTTAGAAAGATTTGCAAGAAACAGGATGGTCATTACAAAGGAGTTATCCAGATGACCTCTACAAATGCAAACTCAGATGATAACTCACATCAACACTAATGTGTATTGGCAAGGCACAAAAGGAAGGTTTTGCTAAGTCTGTTTGCATGCAACCTTCAGCTCAGTGTTTTGACTTCCTTACTGTGATATTATCTTGCCACTGAACTGCAAGACTGAGAAGACTTTCTCCTATGTTTATTTCAAATCTTTGTTAGGCTTAAGGAGTGGTGGTGGAAGGGGAAGATTGTTTGTTCCTCAGTTCTTTAATTTGTAGTATTGGGGGGAACATCTCTGTAGTTTTATTTCAAGCACAAGCTTTGGACTCATTTTAACAAGGCCAGCCTTTCCTCAGAAGCAGATCTGATTGCCATAAAGTCCATCCTGAAGGGATATCCCAGAAAAGTGTAAAATTATACAAGGGTCAGAAATAAAGTAATAACATTTATATGAATGTCACAGTAAAACAAAAACCAGAATAATTTACTTCTAGTTTTTGAAAGTTACAGTCAACATTTAGAGTGATCATTCGCTAAACAAAAAAATATTTTTTAAAATTAATGAGGATGCTAATAGATAGCTAGAAGAAAACTGATTAGAATTAGATGGAAAACATTATAAAATATATTAGACAGCTTCATTGATTATTCAGTCAGAGAGCTTGCTACTGTCACCTGTCTGATATCTAACTCAACCTTTAACCAGTGATTGGAATGTCTAAGAACGTCTGCATGTATTTGATAGGTTTATGTGGCTCCAGAGTGGTCTCATGAAGGTTTCTGCCACATGTCTCCTTTGGGTACTTCAAATATAAAATGAGTCTAACATTATAAATGTGAGACAAGGACAGGGATAGGACTAGACAACACAATTACTCCTTTCCATTCCCTTTTTTTTTTTTTTTTTTTGATAAAGCGATAATAATTTTGCAAAGATGAGCCCTAGCTTGTCTTTTTTTTTCCATGCTTTATAAGAAATTCATAGGAAATGCAAAAACTGATAGCAGCCACTCAAAAGTTGTATGTCAAAATACTGCAGTTGAACTTACCTTCAATCTACTAAGACAGTTTCCAGGGAACATGCTAACTTAAGTGATGAAAGAAATATCCAGGAAGAATATACAGGCACACATTATATCACAGTACTAAAATATTTTTTCCTTGTCCCAGTATAAATATCAAGTAAAGTAATTAAGACTTGCCTTTTGTGAGAATAGTAACTGAGAACTAGAGGTTAAAAATTCTTTTTTTAAAAGCAAGTGGTACATCTTCATGTAATGTCTATTAGCCCAAGTTTCTTCATCTATAGAGAGATCTAAAAACAAAATATGGGGGTTTTTTTATAAAATGCATAGTAATCTGACATTGGAATTTATGCATCAGCAACTTAACTATCATCTGAAAATATTAATTCCATAAAGTATTGTAGACCTGTCAATGACTGTGTTATTAATAGCACTTCCCAATACCAGTGACCATCTGTGGTTCCTTCACCATCTGTGATTCCTATTTCAGTTCAGGAGGGGGAAATAACAGTGGTATTGCACTGATTTTACAATATAAACCATTAGCCAGCTAGACCTACTGTAGATGATTAATTTGTCTTTGCTTCTAAGTACACACTGAGCAAGAGAAAATTAGCTCCTTTGATTTGTTGGCACAACATGGGTTTGTGAAATGGCCACGGGAAGCTGAAAAGATTAAATTGCTTTTTTTGAAATCTGAAACATGAAAAAGTTGATGAAATTTAGATGAAGAGAATAAAAGAGCTTAAATGGCACTTGAAAAGTTAGTGAATGTTTCCTTAAAGATCCATGGCAAACAATGTGTTGGTTATTAGAATTTGTTAAAGCTAGGTAACTGAGGAGCAGCAAAAGGGGATTGTCAACACTTCTTAAAAACCTGTACAGTATGTTGATGCCATGTTAAAATAAACTGAGAAAATGCAGTTTTATAAAATCCTAATTAAAATGAATCTTGTTGGTTTCTTATCTGAATGAAGTAGCATTTATTTCAAAAATAATTCTGTTTTTAATTAAAAACAGCTAATGCTTGCAAAAATGCTGTCCTTGCCTGCAGAGACAGGACAGTCAAGATGATCAATATTGGTTTTATTCTTCCCTTATTTAACTGGGCTAAAATGTTTCCATATACTGGTAATAACATGTCTGCATTCTATAATGCTGAGTTGATTTTTCTTTTGTTTCAGCATATGTGTGTCGATCAATCCCTTTTCCTTTGCTAAGGCAAGATTTGTAAGAAGCTGTTAGGGAGATAGGATACAATTTCAATATCGTTCAGGTCCTGCTTCCTAATCTGGGTACATTGTGTGGGAGCTTAAACTTCAAAACTAAAACAAACAAACAAAAAAACCCCAACAAAAACAAACAAACAAAAAACAAAACAAAAAAACATTAGTACTTTAGGGTGCAAATTAAATTTCATCTAATGAGTTGCATTGCCTACTTTCCTAGTTGATGAAGAGAGATTGGCACCTCAAAAAAAAGACTTACCAGCCTAAGGTAGATAGTTCTCCTACATCAGGATGAATCACTCTCCTACCATTAACTGTGAGGAAGTCTGGACATCTGGACAGAATTAAATTGCTATAATTTTATACTGCTTTACCTTTTTAAAGTTTTAAACTGTAGCTTCCTAACTGGATAAAATGTCATTTGTAAAAGTCTTCAGTGAACTGAAGAAAGCTCATAGCAGTTTGGTAAGGCACAAGAGAATCCCCTGAAAATACATCTATTTAGCATCAGATATGAAGCAAAAATTACAAAATCATGCAAGAACTACCTGTTTTGCCACTAGAAAGTTCTGTTTTGTTGTCTGGATTTCAATACAACTTATAGCTTATGGGTATGCACTCAGTGTCTAGCTCAGAGTCATCTATTTGACAGTACAGATTATACAGTAAATTAGATATGAATGTGTATGTAAGTAAATTTATAATTATACAGATTTTTTTATGAAATTAAATGTTATATAAAAGGGAGGTGTAAATGTATATATGTTCCACTCCCACAGGCATATACATTGAACATGTTTCTGTATAAGCATGCAGAAATTAAAAAAGAAAAAAGAAAAAAGAAAAAACTTTTAAATTACAGTAGATTCAATTTTAAGAATATAAAGTAGATGTTTTAATCCTAGGCTAAACAAAGTCCTGGTGAGTGTCGCCCTTATTTTGCATTAGACTGCTCATCTTTAGCAGACTGACAGCCTTTTTCCTTGACATTTTCTGCTGCTTATTCACAGATACAAAATTTCCTTTCTTTTAGGAGAAGTATGTGGTTAAGATATAAAGCCATACCCTGAAAAAAATTAAACAGCTTGTGATTAATTTTCCCTGCATAATAGTGATTCAGTTTTGTTTCTTCTATTGCAGTCAAAAGGTTCTTCAATCATGACTCCATCCAGTACTCAAAAGAAGGTGAAGAGGACTCTGCCCAATCCACCTCCAGAGGAAGCAACAGTGGGAACTCAGTCCCCATACTCTTCTGTGGGATCAGTTTCACGGAGAAGGATTTGTAGGACCACCACTATGGCCAGAGCCAAAATTCTTCAGGATATAGACAGGGAATTGGATCTGGTCGAACGTGAATCAGCCAAGCTTAGGAAGAAGCAAGCAGAGCTAGATGAGGAGGAAAAAGAAATAGATGCCAAGTTGAGATACTTGGAAATGGGCATTAATAGGAGGAAAGAAGCCCTACTAAAAGAAAGAGAAAAGAGAGAACGTGCCTATCTCCAAGGAGTAGCAGAAGAACGTGATTATATGTCAGACAGTGAAGTTAACAATACCAGGTCAACCAGAATAGAAACTCAGCATGGCTTGGAAAGACCACGTACTGCACCCCAGACAGAATTTAACCAGTTTATGCCACCACAAACCCAGCCAGAAACACAGTTTGCCCCTGCTACAAGCCCATATGCTCAATATCAGTATTCATCTCCTGCCCTGCCAACTCAAGCACCAACTCAGTTCACACAGCAGTCCCATTACCAACAGCAGCAGCCTTTGTATCACCAGCAGGTTTCACCCTACCAGACCCAGACAGCATTCCAAACAGGAGCTACTATGTCCTATACCCCTCAGGCTCAACCTTCACCATCTCAACAGCCATCATACCAGCTCCCATCACAGATGATGGTGATACAGCCAAAGCCAAGACAGACCACATTATATTTGGAGCCTAAGATAACAACAAACTATGATGTAATTCGCAATCAGCCTCTCATGATAGCACCAGTTTCAACTGACAATAGTTATGCAGTTTCCCAGCTGGGCAGTAAATACTCTACCTTGGACTTAAGGATAGGATTAGATGAGAGAAACAGCATAGCAAGCAGCCCTATATCAAGCATATCTGCAGATTCGTTCTATGCAGATATAGACCACCACCATACACCCCGAAATTATGTGCTGATCGATGATATAGGAGAGCTTACTAAAGGAACAGGAGCACTTGGTTCCAGTTTTAGCCTTCATGAGAAAGATCTGACCAAAACAGATCGACTGCTTCGCACAACTGAGGCCAGGAGAGCACAAGAAGTGTCAGACTTCCTGGCACCATTGCAGACTTCCTCTAGGTTACATTCCTATGTTAAAGCTGATGAAGACCCAATGGAGGACCCTTATGAGCTCAAACTTCTGAAACACCAGATAAAGCAAGAGTTCCGTAGAGGTGCAGAAAGTCTCGATCATCTGGCTGGCCTGTCACAGTATTACCATGGAGAGGGCAGCTACAGGCATTTTCCAAAATCTGAGAAATACAGCATAGGTAGGCTTACTCTTGAGAAACAGGCTGCTAAGCAGCTGCCAGCAGCCCTCCTTTACCAGAAGCAGTCAAAACACAAGAAAGCCTTGATAGACCCCAAACTCACAAAGTTTTCACCTATCCAAGAAAGCAGAGACCTTGAGCCTGACTATTCAAGCTATATGACTTCTAGCACTTCAACACTTGGGGGAATTACTACTAGGGCAAGGCTTCTTCAGGATGATATCACTTATGGCCTTAGAAAAAACATCAGTGACCAACAGAAGTACATGGGGCCACCACTGACGTCATCCATTGGAGCAGGCCTTGGGACTGCGCTAGGTCCAACCATGAGATCTGCACTACAAGATGAAGCAGACAAGTCTTATAGCAGTGGGAGTAGATCTAGACCCTCATCTAGACCCTCCTCAGTGTATGGGCTCGATTTGTCTTTGAAAAGGGATTCTTCTAGTTCTTCTTTAAGACTGAAAGCTCAAGAAGCTGAACCTTTAGATGTTTCCTTTAGCCATGCAGCACCTTCTGGAAGAACTAAACCCACCAGTCTACCTATTAGCCAAAGCAGGGGAAGGATCCCAATAGTAGCGCAGAACTCAGAGGAGGAGAGCCCACTAAGTCCTGTTGGACAGCCAATGGGAATGGCAAGAGCAGCAGCTGGACCCTTGCCACCAATATCTGCAGATACCAGGGACCAGTTTGGATCGAGCCATTCATTACCTGAGGTCCAGCAGCATATGAGGGAGGAGTCACGGACTCGAGGCTATGATCGAGATATAGCCTTCATCATGGATGACTTCCAGCATGCCATGTCAGACAGTGAAGGTAAATTAGGCCTCAGACTGGTATCTTACTATCACAACGCAAATCCTCATTTCTATGCATGCGTCTGATTTTTGTTACACTTCAAAGACTTGTTCTTTTTCTGTTCCTTGGTGCATCTTCTGTGTATCTACATTTTTGGGGGTTGATTTGTTTTGTCTTATTTGATATTTTTTATTTTACCCTAACAATTTCTGGATGGTGTTAAGCTGCTATAGCATGCTACTATATTGTTGTTGATTTGCTTTCCTTTTGGTTTGCTTGTGCATTTTCCTTTTCACTTGTTTATGTCTACTTTTCCAATGGTACTGTGTGGAACATTCCATGTACAATACAGACTCTGCCATCAGTCCTTATGTGCAGCTCTCTCCAGTGACTGTGAATCATTGAACTTATTTGCAATAGTTTTTGTTGGGATTTGGAAAAAATCTCCCAAATCTCTAAAAAACTCCAGTAATTTTATGTGCATGAAATTTCATGATAGAACTCAAAAAATGATAATTCCATCTCCCGATGCACCAATTTAGATCTGTGTTTATATAGAAATAGTCTGTCCATTAAATACATATTATATGTTAGAACCATATAGAGCTTAACGTGATAGCAAAATAACATCCTACATATGGTTTGTTGAAAGCATCCTGTCATGTGGACTTCTGTGCATTCGGAATTGTGATTATGTAAGATAATTTGTCATTTGGATGGTGCAAGACAATCTCATCCTTCAATAAACTTACATAAGTATTTTACTTCTGTTAATGGGTTATGCAGAGTAGCTGGTTTTATATGCACCCCATACACGTCTGCCAAATAAGCACAAGAGTTTATCTCACTTAAGTTCATGAAAGGAACCTTTCTGATGTATTATAAATAGTGCAATTAAAAATGCTGCTTCTGAATAAGTACAGCGGAATGTTAAAGCTGATGTTGAGTACTTAATAATTGCAAATTATGTATCAGTTTTGTTTGAGTCAGTTCAGGCTTAATAAATTCTAAATTGTTTAAAAATCATAAAGAAATTTTGAAAGCAAATGAAATGAATATGTTCGAAATTGTATGCGCTCCCTTAACTTTTTCTTATGTGTATTTACTGCACAATAAAAGAGACTTTGCATGCGCTCTATTGTCTAAATGGCAATGATTGTCTCAAAAGACACATTTGCATGATTATGAAGTAGTATGGTTTATTTTTCACATTTCTACTAACCTCCGTTCATTATCACAATTTTGGTTTTTTACACATGCTGAATCTTTCATAAGCATTAGAAAAATTGATCTATTTGCCTTTCTTATAGTAAAGACTTTGTTCTGTAAGTTTCTCTTCATACTTCTTGGATATTTATAACCCGCTCGTGAACTCTGTATTTCAGGAGAGACTCAGGGTCATCAGCTTTTTTGATGTTTATCAGAGGTTTAACTGTTTTTGTTGTCCTTAGATTCTTAGCACACAAAGTCCTATAATTAAATTTGAAAGCAGTTGAGAGGAACTCCCCAAGTTGAAACTCATATCATTCTTCCTAAATAAGCAGATGTTATCTTGTCTCCCCTCAGCTTGTGACTTTTACAGGTCATTCTAGAGTGACATTGTGAAAGGTACAGGAGTTTTCCTCCTGAAAACAAAAGAGAACCAACCTGGACCAAAAAAATCCAATTAGATGCTATTCTAGCTCATATGAACAGGTCATAGGGAACTACATTTCTGCCCTACAGTGCATTATGTTTCTCATTTTTTTGTGAAAAACACATACGTGTAGCACTTCAAGTTGAACACGTTTCAGTTTTAAATTAGTCTGATTATTTAGACCCTTTCAGAAGTATTCTAATTCAATTCACATATTCTGGATTAGATTGATATGTCACTCAGGGCTTCCCCTTTCAGCAATCTTTTTCAAATTTTTGTCAAACTTTTGTCTTCACAAATAGATTATTTCTTGGGAAACCATAACACTTTATGACATTGTTTTCAAATACTCTGTCTAATAGCAAGTAATCTATATTGAAAAAAAAATATATAATTTGGATGTGAGATAAAAAGTGTTCCAAAAAAGCAATTACATTTCTGTAGAAAGTTATGGCCTTCTTTTTTTCTGAACTGCACTCCTCTCTGTAGTGCTCTGATGCCCTGACAGTGGACAGCTATTCTGGCATGTTTCATCCAAACTTTTAACACAATTTGCTTTGCAGCTTCTCTTTATTTTTATTTTAAAGCAACTGCTGCATGGTCTTGATGAGATTTCATGAAAAGAAATCAGTCTTAAGCACTGTCTTAGGAAAGCTCTTCTTGTGCTACGGCTTGATTTATCATCTTAAGAGACTTTTAAAAATTTAGTTCAGTTAAAATACTAAATTTAAATTGTTTTTCTTTGGTTCAAACTCAGAGACATGCTTGAGTTTCTGTTCATTTTTCATAAGTAACATCCCATAAAAAATACTTGAAGAGAATGCAAGTAGGACTTTGAGTCCAAACCTTCTGTTTTTCACTAAGTACGTACTGTAACAAATCTTAAAACTACACTTCAGTGCATAAGTAATTCTTACACTGGGATTCCAAACTTCAAACAGGTTAAAAAAATAGCTTTAGTGTCAAAAAAGCACAGCATCCAGAGTTGCCCATTGAAAACAAACAGCTTTTTGAGCTCTTTAAACACATGGAATTTTCTCAGAGTTCCCAGTACCATGAAAACTCTGATCCAGCAAATAGACCTCTATCAGCCCCACTGCTGCCACTTTCCACACACTGTTAAGTATGCTGAAGATACTAATTTTCAAGAAAGCTGAAGCTATACAATTTTAGGAATATAAATAGTCCTTGCTGGTCAGAATATATAAAATGTACCTTTTCTCACCTAAAATACTTTTTTTCTTTTATATGCTAGTTTGGCAATTCTTCAACAGAGTTTAGAAGTTTAAAATCGAGATATCAAGACATCAACACAGCTGATTCCTTGTAATTTTTCATCTGTGGGATTTAGACTGCTACTTCACTGCTACTTCTCTGATCAAGTTTCTTGGACCCCACAGCCTGGTGTTCAGCCTCACCTGGTTAATCTATTTGGGTGGAAACATCTGGCTGCATTCTGTTAGTCTTAGAATAAAAGGATGTCTTCTCTAAGACTGTCAGTGGTTCATCTTGGTTGTTCTCAGGTTTCCAGCTGTGACAAATCCCAGCTGTGCAAGCCAAAGCCAGCGGTGTGTGTATGTACATGTGAGTGTGGGGTGTGTGTCTATATACAGTTATAACTTCTTAAATTTCAATAAAATATACATATTCATTGTTTGATAGAAAAAGAAGGTAGGCTGGTCTGAACTGCAGTATGGAATTCTACATTTTCAAGAGAAGCAATCCAGGAAAAGTTATTTCAACTGAGGAAGGAGGAAAAAATAAATAAATTCTTTCATCTGCACAGCTGATAACAGACTGTGATAACCAGCATTAGCATCTGGGTTCAGGAACATGCATTAGTTTTTTCATGCAAGCTTCAGAAAGTTCTGTCAAGATGAGTTATGAATGAGACTGCTTTGTGCAGGCACTGGTCAACTGGCATAAATGTGTAAAACATGAAGGATTTGCATGCTAGATGATAAGGGTTTATTGAGAGCAGTTAATCAATGACTAATCAGGAGCTGGATAAGTACCAACCTCTCATAATATTTCTGGTAATTCATATATGCTTATCTAAATAATATTAACCCATTTCATGTTAGATTAAGTTTGTGCACAGTTATGAAGAAAGAGGCTGCATAATATCTGAACCAAGATTAAGAATTTTCTAAAGACTTAATATAATATAGAATGTAGGTTTTATCACATAAAAAGTATTATTTTCAAAAAATCATGCATACCTCTTTTTGGAAAATCTTAAGAAAATAGTAATGAAAAAAAACAACTTCCTTTTTTTCCCCATTCACATTTTTTTCAAATTATTTCTTAAACAAAATGGATTGCATTTACTTTCACAACTACATAGGAAAGATTGCACACTACCATTTTTCCTTTTAAATTATTTTCTGTATCATGTGCATTCACTCTTGTTACTATAGCAAAAACTGACCTTATTTAAGGTTTGCGATTCCTGGTGGTTTTGCTGAAACAAATATTGTCATCCTTTGACTTCCAAATTTATCTTGCATAATAAAGCATAAAATTAAAACTTGCCTTACATTCTACATTGCATTAACTGCACAAAGCTTTGGTTTACACTTGGCAACATGTTTGGCAGCATAGAAGAAAATAGGACATAATTCTGATCCCAATGGAGTGACACCTAAGTCAGTTGACCCAATGGTCAGTCAGTGTAAATATATGTATTTGCAAAACTGATTTCAGTTAAATGGTGCTATTTAATACCCAAAAGATGCTTAACACAACATGTTTTACACAGATTTAAAACTGTTGCAAGCAGAACATTAGTCTTGTAAAATCTTTGCAGAAAGAAAATTGACAATCCATACACAAAGGTTCATACTGCAAAATCGGGGGATGGAATTCAAAATGAGAACACCTGCAAGGTTTCTGCTTAGAATTTCAGTTACACAGATTGAATTCCTATCTTCTTTGATTTGGGTTGATATAAATTTCATGCAGAGGTCATAATTTTCTTCTGTGTAGTTCTAGATTATTTCTAAAATATTTTGAACAATATTTAGTTCAGAAATTTGGGAATTAGTGGAGTTTATGTTTTGAGGGTTGGTTATTTTGGGTTTTGATTTGGATTTTCGTAGTTGGTTTGGGTTTTTTCCTTAGTCTGCTGTAAAGTAACTAATTTGACTAATATTTTTTCAACAAACGTTTTAGAGATATGTGAAATCCGCAGCATTTTTCTTAGCTGCCAGACGAAAGAAGTGTCTCCTTGGTAGATTTCTTCTGTATTTAATATCCATGGTTTTGACATAAACAGAATCTTCTCCCTTTGCTGTCTCACAGCTAAATAATGCTCAAGTTCAATGTCTCAAGTCTCACCCCTAACTTTGCTTTAACTGCATGGCCAATTAGTAACCACTCTGCATGTTTGCTATGCACAATGCACATTCTTGCCCTTTGCCCAGCACTGGATCAGAGCATTTGACCTCTCCTTGGTTTTCAAAGCCTATCATCTCCGTCGGGAAGAAACAGATTGGTTTGACAAGCCCAGAGAGCCTCGTTTGGAGAATGGACACATCCTTGACAGAAGGCTGCCAGAGAAGTTGCCACACTCTCGACCACTAAGTCAGCACCAAGATCAAGTAAGCTGTCAAGTAAGATGTGGCTTTAGCTTTATAAATGATTGATTTTAATCATACTGTCCAATGATTCCTGTAGGGTCTGCAGGATTACTCAAATTCCAGCTACATTCATTTGAAGTGCTGTTGAACCTGTATTCATCATCCACATTTGATGATGAAGTTAGATTACCTTTCCTGTACAAGTCAGTATTAATTTTGCAGGTTTTCTTTTGATTTTTGAAATATAACTGGAAATATTTATATCTTAAGTATTCCTACTGGGGGAAAAATAGAATAAAAGAAAATAATTAGTATGATTTTCCCATACCAGCTTATTCCATCCATATTCAAGTCCCTTCTTTTAGTAGTTTAAGGAAAAGAATTCTTTATCCTGTTTTTCCACTTTTTCCACTTTTAGTTGGTGAGTATAATCCCAGGAGTCTGTGACAAATTATTGAATAAATCAGCAAGTCTTTATCAATCTAATAACTAGAGTATTTTGTCTATTAGAGAGAGAAAGAAAAATATTCTAGTCTGCTTTTCAAGCTTGCTAACTTTGAAATTTAGTTCCCCTTAGTGAACCATCCCATTTCCACTTTTTGTTAACAAAGTTTATTTATTTCAAATCTCTAAGGTCTTCAATTGCTTGTTTCAGTTGCCATTTTTACTGATTGATTTAGATTATATCCTGATACATTCTTGTGTATTTATTTAGGTTACATTTTTACATGAGATCAAATGAGTGCAATGAATGCATTTCCTCAAGACAAGAGGAAATAGCCTCAGGTTGCACCAGTGGATATTTAGAACAGATATTAGGAAAAATGTCTTCATGGAAAAAGGGTGGTCAAGCGAAAGGTGCCCAGGGAAATGGTGGAATCACCATCCCTGGAAGTGTTCAAAAATCCATGGATATGGCACTTGAGGACACGGTTTGTGGTGAACATGGTGGTGGTGCTGGGCTGACAGTTGGACTTGATCATCCTAGAGGTCTTTTCCAACCTTAATGATTCTGAGATTCTTCATGGCCCCTTAATGATAATTAGTAGTTTATATTGCTCATATTGATTCCTCAGATAACATACGAAACAGGAATATCCCACTGTCATGCAATCTTCATAACTCTTATGCTGCTGAGCATTTTCACTGACATTTGACAATCAAATGTAGGTTTTATGAAGCAAGGGTGTGTATTTTATGAAGGAAGTGTTAAAATATCTTACAATACAAGCTGCCATTTATTTTTTCCCTTCTTTCCTATCCCTAGCATATATTGAGATTTACACACCCTCGGTTGTACTGGGCCTACCCATCTCTTGTTGAGAAAAAAAGGGCTTTACAAGATATAATTCTTGCAGGAATTTATTCAAATAGATCTATGATTCTATGAATCAATTTAACTGCAAGGTGAAGGATGTTTTCGAGTCTTCACAATTCTTAATATCACTGGCAATAGTTATAAAAGCTGTCTCTCTGAGCATTTTAATCCTCATGAGAAACATATATTATTCTAATCATACATAATTGTGTTTTACTACTGCAGCATTCTGAGGTAAAATTGCAAATTTTTTATGAAGATCAGGTTTGTCCAAAAGGATTATTGCTAACCCTGAGCTCTGTGATAAAGAGATAGTTAGTAAGATGTATTTAACTTCTACAGCTCCAGAGCTTTTGTCCTGGGAAACAGTTCCAAGGCAAGGTTTCAGTCACAAAGCTGATCTTTGCTTTTTTCTCTGATAAAAGTAGCATTATACTAGGTTTGGTTGAAAAACTTTACTCAAAATTTTTCAGGGGAAGGTTAAAGGGCCTAAAAGTTCTTGTTTTCCTGGATATTTCCAGGAAGAAAATATGTATTTATTTTTTTTCTCCCTTGAGCTGTTGTGATATCCCCATGTTTATACAGAAATAGAGATACTCCATTAAAACCTTGCCAAAGGCATTTTTAAAAGTTTTGTAAAATCTGGGATGTAAATTTGAAAGTGAACATGTTCCAAATAATTCTGTCTGAAGTCATGTAAAGCCTCCGCAGAAGAAAAGAAGTGATGTGTGAGGAGAAGCTTTACAAAAGCTCCTTCTTCATCTGCTTCCATCCAGGTTAGCTGCTGTCAGTCATACATCAGTACGAAATAGTAGCAGTGACTCTGCAGAAGGGAGAAATGCCACTTCTCACCAACTCCACATCATGTACCTTATGGAAATGTTACTCAGAACCTGTGTATATGAAATGTCTTCTGTGAATGTTTGTTTGGGATAACTTAAAAAAAATATATTTTCAGACACATCCAGAAATACAGTTGCTTTATGACAAGATAAAAAGAGTCAGAGATATTTTGTAAAAGTTTCATTAGCTCCATGCTGAATCGTGAAACACTTAGCAATAGAAACAAGCAAATCAGTATTAACATCTCTACTTTTTGCATTAACATTATTTTAATATTTCCTTATGAAGGAAAATAAACCATATCAGGTCAATGAGAGTGATGAGGCAAATAATCACTCTCTAAAGGCTTTTTCAGGCCTGTGTGTAACAAAAAAGTTACAGAATTCATTGTGCCCTGATGTCTGTCTCCTGCATCCACAACTCAGTCCTGCACAGGGACCTGTAGTGTCCAAGTAAAATGTACTCTGGAGACAAAAATGGCAAGTCACTCTCCATCCTGAACCATCTGAACATATCCACCTTCACCCGGAGCTTCCTTTGCTGCTGATGGTTTCCTGAAATCAGTTAGGAGGGAAGTTTCCAAGTTGGCATAGTAATTAAGCCATTGCAACTCCTTTAATATCCCGTACAGAGCTCAAACCAGCCACATAAAGAAGAATTTGCATCAATAGCACTAATCTTCTTGTAATGCATCAATCAGTGTTTCCAAATACACTTACTGGCTCTAAATTTGCAATTTTTATGATCTTCTTGGTTAGAAAATTGGAATATTTTAATGACCATTATGTATTCCAGAAGATTTTGTTTTACATGTGTGAAATATCAATTTCCTTACTAGATGAAATCAGAACAGCTTGATTACACATCACAGAGCCTGTACAACTGAAGATAATAAACAAAACACAATACTAAGCATTTGAAGCAAGAATGCAGTGGAGTGACAACCCTGAACCTCCAGGTTTCCATGGATTTTTTATAACCTAGCAGATTAAGCTCACAGACTGTATTATAAATGTTAAAATACATTTGTTTCTATAGCAACTTCTGTGGTGCTCTGTAGTATTCTGAAATCACATTAAATTGCAGTTCAGTTGAATATCTTAGTAGCTGTTTCCCAATGTATTGATTCTGAACTCCCCTGGGGAGGGTAAAACCTAATCAATACATAATCGATTGTAGATTTCCCACTGATCCCTGTTGACGTTTGCTTAGTCACTGCCAGTTCACCAGCAACTACTTTAAACCTCCAGATATCAAGGGTATTTTCCTTATTATTTTCTGTGAAATTATTTGTATATCCTGAACAACACTGGCTGTTACAGTTTGGGAAAGAACAGGAGGAGGATGAAGAGGTGCCAGGGCAGTAGAACTTCATGACAAGGGCATGGACAATTGAAGTATATTAATAGGCAATAAGTAATTTTTCAGTGAGGGGTTTTGAATACTTCCTGTCATCATAGATGGGCCTTTTTCAGTCTCAAATGGATAATAAAATCCCAAATTAATCATGATACCACTATATTGTCATCAGTTCACTTAGGCAACCGTTTTCTAATCACAAAAAGAAGGCGAGAGTTCTAGACATTAAACCTTTTGGATGCAATCTCCTATTTCTAAACACCCTAAAAATTATATGCTTTTCATTCAGGGGTTCACTACCATTCTCTTGACATTTCAGTCAAGCCTTTTTAGGGGCACTTGGATATTTATAAATCATGAAAAAAATGGGTCATCAGGTGAGCGTTGATGCTAAAATGAGAAAATACCATTTGTGACAGAGATACAGAAGGCTACCTGAAAATTTTTGCTCCACAGTTTTGAAGTCCATCTACTTAGTTTTGATACATTTCCAACTAGCAAGGAGATTTAATTTTAAATTTTAGTAAACTTTTCTCTGTTAAAAATTTGGTGGGGGGTGATGCATTTCAGAACTGAGATTCTCTGGAAATATGATGAGAAATGGGACATTTCTTACTTTTTATTAATTTTTAAAAAGATTTAATCCAATGAATGATTGTTAACCACCCCCTCACTGTAATTCATGAAGGAATTTAGCTGGCAGTGTCTCATTTCTTAGTCACTCAGAAATTTTGCTCTCTCTGCATGCCAGAATGACTTCTAGAGCAAAGCTCAGTGTTGAACTTACCTAATTGCAGAAGAAAATGCAACTCACTTTGCAATTTATTAATGAGCAGGAACATTGCATTTTTAAAGTTTTTTAATCATTGCATCTTTTGCAAATTGTCTCCATCACTGAGGGTCTATCAGCAGAGAGAACCTTCTACCTTGAGGATTTCTAGAGACCTTGATATTTGTTCTCTGCACATAGGGGTTGTAGAGGTTCAAATGGGCAGAATTATCACAGATGGAGAGATTCTTGGTTCTGGCTTGCACAGGCCTTGTGTGCTCATGCAGGCAACTGTGGTGTTCAGAAATTAGGATGGATACTGCCTAACCCACCACCTTGAGCATCCACCATCTGATTCCTGGATACCTACCTCAGGTAAAGTTTCCCTTGAAAATGGTATTTCCCAGAGGACAACAGCCAAGTGTAGCTGCTGAGATTCACCTTATCAGGCCCTGTCTAACACTGGTAGAAGGGGAAACGTAGCACCATTTAAAACCAGGAATTACCATTACTTTGATGATCCAATCCAAAGACCAGTTAATATGTTATAGGTGTGGCTATGGCCTGGAATATTAAAATACACATCATGAATTTTATTTCTTAAACTTAAATACAGTGCTAGACAAATTTATTCTTCTTGATTATCCTCTTTTCCTTATAATATTTCTTTTTATGTGGCTTCCATAGTGTTTCTTTATCACACAAAACACAAAGGGAAAATGAAGTTCATATGTCAACTGATCATCTGTAACAATCTTAGAAAACCTTAGCACATTTATTTGCCATTCATTTCATTTTTGGAGGGCCTTTGAGCTAACTGATAGCATGAAACACATGACCAGAGCTCACATTTCCTGAGGAAGAGGATGATATGCCAGTGCTGAACTACGAGTTGAGTGCACTGAATGCTCCCAAAGAGGTGAGGAAGGATCTTCATGGCAGGGATGGATGTCAGAAATCTCTGGGGTTTGCAGCAGATAAGTGGGATCAACTCACTTTTGCCCTGTGACCCCAGCCTGTCTTGGGGACCTACATGTTCTCCCTTCCTGCAGCCTTGCAGGGGAAGGATGGCTCCTCTGCACCAGTTCGTATTTACACTGAAACTGCTGTGCCTTCAGTGGGGTCCCTCTGGATCTTCACTGGGGAAACTGGGGGAAGAGTCTAGAAGGCACTCCAGGCATGTATTCCGGTGAACAGAAACCAACTTTAGTGGAAGTTATAGCATGTGTACTATTGAAAACACAAAATAATTTGTGTACTGCAGGTTTTCAACATCCTAGTAAATTTTCAGATAAATTTCAAAATATTTTTACTACAGGTTTTCAAATATTCAAGTAAATTTCAGATAAATATCTGCAATAATGGGTAAACCCATACATCAAGAACAATGTAACTGTTCTTTGTATAATCTATTTACAGCTACCATTTTTTTTTCCTATTAATTCTATCACTTTCAGAAATTTACTGGTCTGACAGGAAAAGCCTAATGACATCTTCTATTTAAGTACTGATTCCCACCAACAATAAAAGAATAGTATATTACCCTTGATGCTAATAAACTTCAAAGCTTTTATTTACTACATATATGAATCACAAAGATTTATTCTTCTCATAAAATTCTGGAAGTGAAAGTAATGAGGAAGTAATAGACTAAAGAAGGAGACAGTCTATATTTTCTGATGTATTTGTCAGCAGTCATGTACAATATGGCATTGAATATTCTTGAGTCATTACTAATTAAAAAAATTAAAGAAGATAGAACAAGTAAAATAATATGAATTGTAGTTTAAGAGCTGCAATGTTAAATTGAATTGCTCCCACCAAAATAGATCCCAGCTAAGGATCTATTCAAATGTGTTCATACACTTCTTGTAAACTGCAATATTTCATATTTTTTTATTTAATTCATAGATAAATTCTATGCATTCTTTCAGATTTTTTGCAATTTTATGTAAGCTGCATGTGACAAATGCATCACTTTTGCTGTTGTGTAAAACTTACTGAATTTCTGACAATGTCATTAAAAACATAACACTCTCCCTATCCATTAATAAGTGTGGAAGTCCCATCAAACTTTTTACACTTCTGGTAGTATTAGACAATGTCCTGGCAAAATCCTATGATAAATTCAAATGTCTGCCTGGTCTCATGTTCTGATTCATTCTGGAGTACTTGTCCACTACCAAATGCATGATCTCCTTCATGTCTGACACTAATTGCAGTCAATATTACTCTCACTGTGTTATGGGAGGATTTGAGTCTTCCAGATGCAACATCATTCACTGGATAAGAAACTGAATTATAACAGATGTATAGACTCTTCTTCTCACTGTGGGATCCAGCTAAGCAAGTCCCTTGACTTCTTTGTTTCCCTTCCCATCATTTATGTGTGCTATCCACCAACTTCATAAACTCTCCAGGGCAGAAACTAGGTTTGAAGTGCTTGGCTCAGGAGGAGCTTAATCCCTTTAAATGCTACTTAAATATAAATAATAGCAATAAACTCTTGGCAGCAGGCTGCTGATACACTCAGGCTGCTGCCTTGCCATGCTGGATAATATTGTCCCCTTGGCTCCTTGAGGCTGCTCCCTGAGGCCCCAGCTTGGAGCAGGGACAGTCACCCTCCCTCCTCTCAGTCTGCGTGCAGAGCCCAGGCTTGGAGCTGATGTGTCAGAGGCAGAGAAGTGATGCATTCAGCTTTGCTCCCAAAAGACCAAAACTGCAGCCAAAGGAGGGATGTGATGGCTGTGAGGTGAGTGTTGCAACCAACACTCAGCAGAGGCATTTTGGCACGGGCTCAGGGTGGTCATCCCTGGCAGGTGGGTCAGTCCCTTCAGCTTGGCCCCTCCTAAGCCCATTTCAACAGGAAAACTGTCTCTTTAGAGTCTGCTGTAGGGAGTGCATTGCTTTCAGCTTTGACATGATCTAGGATCAGCCCAGGTAAATGTTGCTCATTTACGTACATAATGTAGTCCTACCAGTTTTAGTTTGGGTCTTTCAAATGTCTTTTGGAATTTGAAGACAAGATGTCTTCATTGTACCATGTGGTTTTGCTGAAACTAAAGCAAATTATGGACGGTAGCACATTAAACTAACATTTTGTTTAGGTTTCTAAGAATAGAATTTTATAAAAAGTACAGGAATTATCTTTAATTTCATTCTTCTCTTAAATACTGCTTGAATAAATGTTAAAAGAAGCTGCAGAAGAGAGTGACCACCTTCTAGTCATTAGGAAAAATAAGAACTAAAGCCATATTCAAAATTAATCTGGAGTTATGGAAACAAATACTCATTACCCTGCAGAAGGAATTTGCAGTCTGACAAATGTCTTGAAACTTGTGGGAGTTTCTGAATTGTGAAGTTGTGATATTCCCCTGGATGAAATGAGTTTGTTTGCTTGTTTCTGTTTCAACTGTGTGAAATTATTGATACAATTGCTGTTGGTTTATCTTTTTATGACATGCATGTTTGTGTTTCTCAGATAAATGGGAAGCCCCTGCAGTACATTTTCCCTCATACAAGGCTCAAACTACTGAGAGACCCAAAGGATCACACAGTTTCAGGTAAAAAACCCTCTACCAGACATGATAATTAATTCGATTAACATGAATTATACAAAATAATTCCAGTATTAAAAATAGTCCCTGGGTCTATGCAGCAGGAAATTAAGTGGTCATTTTAAATCTTGCTCATTTGCTATAACAGAAAGTAGCAGTGCATAAAAAAGGTCACGACATCTGTTCAAGACATATAAGCTATACAGACATTAAAAACGGGGAAATCTGTTGTGTTATCCATATGAACAGTCTGTTTTGCTGTTGCTTATTATGTAACGCTACATTCTCTGCATGAGTTCTTATAAAATAAGCTTGTGTAGGTGTTCAACATGTACAGAACTGAGAATTTTATTCTTTCTGTTCTGGAACTCTATCCCCCCCCATAGAGGGGGGTTAGCAGAACAATCAGATCCCATTTTTCTGTGATATCTTCACACGGAGACATTTATCAGAGGACTTCAGATTTATTTTCTTTTTTCCCTAACATTGACACAAATGCTTGTGTAAGCCAGAGTCTGCTTGCCAGGGAGATGAAAGAGGCACAGGTGACATTCATTCACCTCCCGGGCTGAGAGCTGGAATGCAGTGTGGTATTTTCATGTATCAAACTGTAAAAGTCTGCCAGTTACAAGACCTGGCACAGGTAAGGTCTGTCTGTCTGAGCTTTCGGAATTGCACTTTTTCTCACATCTAATACTGATATGGAACTCAAAGTTATTTTAATACACTGTTTTTGTTCTTTTAAGGGTAGGTGCTTTAAGCGGTTTTGTCGTGAAGACATCAGACTTTTAACTTGCTTAAAAAATTCTAATAGTGTGTGTCAGACTCTGTTTCTGCACAGAAGTAATTACCGACTGCCAACCCTGGTGTTCCCTTGAGCATTAAGTAGAAAGTGGCATGAACTTACTTGAATTGCTAAATATTGTTTTCACAGAGTTTCTGGCAGTAAAGTCTTGATAATCTCCATCCTCAGTATCCACCTCATCTTTAGGGTGTTAAATGAATGCTCTGTATGTATTATGAGGTATTTTCTTGTTAGTCAGCGTAACACCCACTGATGATTTCAGGCTGCAGAAAGACCCCTCCACCCACACAGCACAGTCTGAAAGGAGCTGCTGGCTCTGCTGTGTGTCAGCCTGTGCTGCTCCAGGCCCTCCCAGTCCGCAGGAACTCCTTGGCATCCTTGTAGGGATCTTTGCCCTGCGGGCTGATGAGTAATGCTGTGATCCAAGCTGCTCTCTTACTCAAAAATAAGTGGAATTACAACCACACAACCGTAAAGCTCATGATTTAGTGTTGCTGAAGCCTGCTCTCCTATGTAAAGTTACTAAGCCTCATTCAGGGGGGAAATGCCTATCCCAAATTTTCACTAACTCTCATGCTGGCAACCACAGCAGCACACTGTGCACCAGGGCAAATGCCTTGTGAGCAGTGATGGGCAAAACCAAGGGATAGATATTCACATCCCATTTACTAATTCCCTGCACAGATGAGGTCACATAGGAGCAAAAATTTACTCAGGGTCCTGCTAAGGTCATATAGCCCACACTAGGATTGCTTACTGCTATAGCTATGTAATATTGTGCTTAAATTCTGGTTGGAGAAAGCAAGCTTGGCTCTGTCTACAGGCTGTTGTCATACTTTTGTGTTTCAGTCCAGATACATGCTTGGAGACCTGCAGAGACATATTTCTGTATTATGTACACATAGATTTCCCTACACATGTTTAAAGGCTTAAATGCAAATTGTACAGAAAAGAGCCAAAGGTAGAATAGGGAGGCCCTGAAACAGAAGAATTAGTTGTAGTTTTCATTCCTTATACATCTTTGAAGTACCATAACTCCTTCACTTTATAATTCCCTTCTTTCCTTCTCTCAAATGTCTGAACGGCATAAGTACACTAAAACTCTCTCAAAATGTGCAGTGCTTTACATTTAGCCTTCAGCTTTCCAAATGACCTCTCCCAGAGAAAAATACATGGTTTTAGAAAGAACTAATTTTGATTAAACATTATCTGCAAACTAATAGTAAGCATCTATGTTTATTAACCAGACAACCACTAATAACCAGAGGAAGACATAAAACTCTATTATGCAGCAGAAGTTGCTTTAAATATTGGTAAATTAAACAATATATACTTTTATACCATCACAACTATTTCACTACAAGAGTTTTGTATATTCATCTAGACAGCTTGGTTGCTTCACTAGCTTGTTTCTTTCTCTTTCTTTGTTTTTATTTCTTCCCTTTGTCTCTTTCTGCTCTCCCTTTCTCCCTGCCCTTCTTTCTTATAAAAAGTACCAAAATGAGGTGTTGATTCATTTTGTCTGCCTTTATACTTGTTGCATAAACACAGGAAGAGTGTATGTTAAAAACCACAACTGTCAGTAAAGCTCATGTGGGGAGTCAGCTCTTTCCAAGTGAACAGACAGTCCCAGTTGCAGCCACCCTTTCAGTTGCACCTTCAGGTGAACTTTTGTGTCACTGATTCTGACAAGCCAGCTGGCCTGTGGTCCTGGGTGACCACAAGAGCAAATGCACCCTCCACTGTCTCCAATTTCCTCACAGTATGTAAAAAAACATCCTCTGTCTTGGCTATGCACAAAAGCCTCTCCTATGTGATCATTTCTGCACATGAAAGAGCAGTTTCTACTGATGTTTTAAATGATCTACGTGCAGTTTGGTTAGCTCTGCAGCAGGAGCTGCCTGAGACTGACAGGTTCTCCTCTCAGGGAATTCATGAACACATCTTCAGTGTACAATTTGTGTATCTTAACTGGAGTGTGCACAGCAGGAGTTACATAGGGAAATGTCCCAAACTGTACACAATTCCCACTTGGAGAATTCCTATTACTGTTGACCAGCTGCTTTGCTGGGAAGCTGGCCAGTGCTTTAGCCCATTAGCTCATGTCACCGGAGTTCTTGGGCCAGCCTGAGCATTAATGATTTGGTGTGCTGGGTCAGCCCAGATAACCAACTCTACCATAGCAACTCTAACTGTAGGACAAGCTTAAATTTCATCCTAATATCACCATTATAATTTGAATTCCACAGGTCTCATCATAATCTTACCACAGTAAAAATTACTGCCTATTATGAATCCAAAAATTGTCACATTCTGAATATCAATTATGAATAGTCCCAAATAGTTTAAAAATCATGCTTTTCCACCACATTATATGTGCACATGCATTTGTTTTATTTGCTTTCTTGATTAATGAGAACTGACTCTAAAGTACAGATGCCTTTGTTGCCTCTTACATAACCTGGCATAATTTTGCACACAGAAGCATATAATGTGAATTTTGGCATGTGAATGAGGTGTTTAAGGATTGAGGAGCCGAGCCAAAACTGTGATGGCAAAAGAATAGTAGTGCTGAATGAGAAATAGATGTATACTTGCTCACTGGCCTCTCCCTTGAATGTTCTTGTTTTTTTATTATACACCATAATCAGGAGCACACAGATCTACTTTTCAAGATGTGCAATGTCTCCTCCTCAGACAATGCTGAGACGTGTGAAGGAATTTGCAAGAATTTTCTCTGCAAAGGCTGATTAATAGTTGCAATTAAAAAAAAAAAAAGAAAAAAAAAAAAAGAATTGGCATGATGGTTATTCTGAGGTTCCAAAGCAGTGACAGCATTGATCAGGAAGCTGTTGATGCACACTCATGGGGAAAATCCAACAAGGCAGACACATCTCACTGTGTCTATAGGTACAATGAGTGCACTCAGTCAAAGGTAATTTTTACTCCTTTACCTCACATAGGATGAGTCATAAGCAATTCTTCCTTTCTGAAAGGAGAGGTGTTCTGTGTTTCCAGGAAGAAAAATGTATCTTTGAGCAGCCAGAATGTCTGTGTTGGGGAACAGCCTCTTCAATTCTGGGGGGAAAAAAAAAAAAGGGAAAAAAAAAAAAAGAGAAATTATTCAGAAAAATCTGCAAACTTTGTAGTGGAGTAAAGAAGGGAATTAGAAGGTGGGCAGAAGACTGCAGCCCTAATCTGCACTTCAGCAGTGATGTCAGTGAAACTGCAAGGAGAGTGACAGGGTAGCTGTAATGCTGTACACGTCAGACATGCCTCATATTCTCCATAAGGATTGCTAATTTCTGCAAACAACACTACACTTCTGCATTATGCCAGCTCATGCAGTGCTTATTCTGATAGAGGGGAAGAGAATTATATCATATATAAAAGAATATAATATAAATATTATAGCTAGCATATACACGTATATATCTCATGTGTTAAATAGTAATATATCATATTATATTTATATCAATTATGTAGCTGTGTCTTAAATACCAAGGCTGATATGGATGGGTGAGTTCAAAACTAGTGTTTTAACCAATGAAGTTCAGCTGTGAGTCAGTGGCCTCTATGGAGCCATTGGTGTCTATCAGTAAACACAAATAAAACTCAGTGCCTACAAGGGATTTCATAGATTTAAAGCTACAGCCTACCATAGATGACACCCTAGATTTTGATGTGACAGATCATCCAAAAAGAAGAGACCTTTATCTTGTTTTCAAGTAGATGTGATAAATGCTTCAAGATGCTAATTCATAAAACACTTTATGATCCTTCAGGACGATAACAAGTGTGCAAATCAGCATGAAGCAGACTTGCAGCTGATATAAATCAGTGCTGTGCTATTAAAACAACGGCAATATATCTGAATTTCACCAGCTTGTGATTTGACTTCGTATCTATTTTATGCCTTAATTGCCAATGGGCAAGAAAGGCAATAGCTGAGTAGTTTTAATCATGTTTCTAGGAAACAACTTCATTTAAGCTAATTTTGTTAGAAGCACCAAAACAATTCTCCTGAGGACAATCTTGAAAAAGTTTTACCTATCTAGACAACCAACCTCGGATATGGATCATCATGTTATGTATTCCAGAGAATTGCATAAGAATAACAATGCAAATGAACACTTAGGCTGGATTTTATTATACACATTACATTTCCTGCTGCTTTCCAAGTTCCTGGGTAACTTGTTTTCATTTGCTCTGTTATGTTTTCTTTCTCCCTGTTCTCCAGACTTTAGGGATTGCTGTGTCACAACTACAGTGTCTAAATAAATAGCTTGCATTTCATTGTGGTATTTTTAACTCTGATCTCTCCAAGAGAAGTCATTGATGTTTTTTTCCGTGTTTGAGCCTTCTGTTCCATGCAGACAATGGAACAGAGTGTAAAATTGTTCCAGCAGATAAGGGCTTACTAGCACCCTAGCATATGTCTGGTCTAGATAAGGCTGGAGGAGGAATGAGGAGATAATGTCTAGTAAATGAACACAGGAGGAAGGTATGTTCTGCCTCCTTTCACAGCCAAATAGTGTTGAATGGCTTCACATTGTTTGATTTGATGGATATGTTCTCGTTGCTATAACATGGTACCTTGGCACATTACAAAATCTTTCTTGCCTAATGTCTCATTTTCATGCTTTCTCCCCATGCGTTTTCACCATTGGACCTTGCCCAAAAAAAGATCATCCTTGTGCTCCCTTGCCATAATTCACCATTCTGGTTTTGTAGTGGTTTGGGGAATTTTTTTATATTAACAGAAGTGGTGAAAACCATATTTGGACTTGTGGTTCTTTCCACTCTCGGTGGTATGTCTGTGAATTGGATCTGAAACAAAACAGTTAATCTCTATTTTGAGATTTAAGCATATCTCCCATTTCAAACTACTCAGAGATAGGTGTTGTAGCCCTGCATTTTGCAGTTTAAGCCCGTTTCAATTTTTCCCATTTTAGTTCTGTATAGATTCAACTGCAAAGCACACAATACCCAAAGGTATTTAAATGACCATGGCTTTACAGGAATAGTGAGTTTCAGCTACCAACTTGAAGGGTATACTTTAAGGTTCTTAGAAATGAAATCAGTAGCATTTTTTAAAATATCTTTCTTGAAAGTTCAGTCATCTAAAAGTCTATTAAAAATTCATATAGCTCTATTTCTAATTGTGACCAAAGTCAGATTGCTGCTGACACTCATACTTACAGTTCCCTATGCCAATTCACACAAACGCATGTGTGATTACTGAAAATCTGTTGTACATTCTAATTGCTTCTTTACTTTCCCTGCTCATATAATTAGACAGACAAATGGTTTCATACTTTCAAAAATTAGCCCAGAGGAAATATTTGCTTGAGTTAACACATGAACAATGTTTGCACAGAGCTTCCGGATCACATGCCAGCATTCTCCTGCATGTGTTGAAGTTGTTGCTACTGCATAGGTCCTATATGATAATTAAACATAATCAGTCCTTGCATTTGCTACTGGAGTGTTATTTACTTTCATAAGAGAAAACATTCCTCGAAAATTAATTTTCACTTTTGTGTAAAATCAGGACCACCAGCACCAGCAAAAAGCCTGCTGAGCCTTGACTTGTTCACTTTTTCTCTGCTCTTTTTTTTCTATCTTTCCTTTAACCTTTAACTTAAGGTTGAGGTTATCACAATTTGTTTGGAAAGGCAAGTCTAGTAATTGTTTAGATGCTGAAATGGTTCCAGGAAATCTAGGCTGTTTATACTTTAATGGCAATAATGGAGCTGCTCAGCAAAGCGGTGAAAAGACTGTAAGATTTCATGATCTTCCCTGTGACCTGAGAGCAACAGCAACAGATTGGCAACAGTCTGATCTTCATTATCTCCATAAGGGACAAAAAAAGACTAAATTGCAATTGCAGAGATCAGGTTCTGGTCAGCATATTCCAGCAAAATAAATTACAGGCTTTCTGCTGTGTTGCTACTGTGACACAATGAAGTATACAAGGAGATAGGATTTCATAGTGTCTGAGACACATCGAGACCCAGAAGTTCAGAATAAATAAATCTAAAGAGACAGAAATACCTCATGGTGGAAATCAGGAAATTAGAGTGATGAATTTTGAAAACACATTTGCAGTGATGCTTGCCAGGTCTGTAGTGACAGAATTTATTAATGTCAGGTTGTTGGTTACGGATCATATATAATTTTTATCTGTGTGTACATATACATATATATAATGAATATGCATCACTGAAACAGTTTGTGATGTCTGGAAGGATATGAAACGTCCTTTTGAAAGTCACAGGGTTGGTTAATTGCCAAAAATCAAAAAAGGCCATTCAATATTTTTCCTCCAAGTAGGGATTTCTCACAAAAATAACTCTGTAGTTATTAAGCACTTGAAATTGTTGCTAGCATAGAATTGAATGGAATGGAATGGAATGGAATGGAATAGAATAGAATAGAATAGAATAGAATAGAATAGAATAGGATATGATACTGTGCAGTACAAAATACAGTATTCCAGTTGTAAGTGACCTACAAAAATCACATAGTCCAGCTACTGAACAATTCAGGGTGGAACAAAATTAAAGGTATGCACTTATGGGCATTGTTCAAAAGCCTCTTAAACCCTGACTGATGTGGAGCATTGACTCCTCTTGAGGAAGGCTGTTCCAGTCTTTGGCCACCTTCTCAGTCTAAACCTCCCTTGGCACAATTTTGAACTATTCCCAGAAGTTCTGTTACTGAATACCAGGGAGAAGAACTCATCACTTCCCTCTCCACTTCCCCTCCTCACGAAGCTGTAGAGAGCAATAAGGTTGCCTCTCACAGCCTTTTCTCCAAACCTGACAAACCCAAATTCCTCAGATGCTCCTCACAGGACATTCCTTCCAGCACTTTCACCAGCTTTGTTGTCCTACTTCAGACACCTCCAAGGAGCTTGACAATCCTTCTGAAATTGTGGGCCCCAGACCTGTACATGGTACTCAAGGTGAGGCTGAGCACAGTGAGACAATCACCTTTTTTACTGGCTGGTGATGCTGTGTTTGATGCCACCCAGGACAGGGTTTGTCCCCTTGGCTGACACTGCTGACTCACGATGACCTCCAGATCCCTCTCTGATTTACAGCCATTGCTCTCCCCACTTATACCTGTGCCCAGTGTCACAGATACAGGATTCAGCATTTCCACCTGTTAAATTTCATCCCATTAATCATAGCCCAACACTCCAATCTATCCAGATTCCTCTGAAAGGCCTCTTGTTCATCAACAGCACCTCCCAGTTTTTTGTCATGAGCAAATTTGCCAGTGGTGCATTCACCTCCTGTATCCAGATTTTTGACCCATATTGAACAGCCCTGGCCCTAGAATTGATCCCTGAGGAGCACTGCTGGTGTCCAGCCCCCCGCCAGATGTCATTCCATTCACTACAAACCTTTCAGCTCTGCCCTTCAGCTGGATCTTCACCAAGAACGACATGAACCCACTCATCCCACAGCTGGACAGCTCATCCATAAACATGCTGTGAGAGCCAGCATCAAATCCAGAAAAACTACATCCAGCACCTTCCCATCATCCTGGGCAGGTGACCTAATGCTTCAAAGTCTGATTTTTCATGAGTTCAGCTGTACAAATCAGTGGCTCACAAGCTAACTGTAGTGATTTAATAACTTTTTTTTTTGTTTATCAACACATAAAACCAATTTAGTTGTCAAAGTTTATGTCAAATCAACCTTGTCAAATTTAGCATTATATGTTTTGGGGGTTGGGTTATGGGGGAGTGGAGTTGGGTTTTTTAGTTTTTTAGGTTTCTTTTTTTAGCTTAGCATGCTCCATCTTAAAGCTTTAGTTAAGATTAGATGGGAGAGTATGATCACAGCCTGGGGAGGTCAGTAAAAACAGTTTTAATTAATTACCAGTCTTCTCGCTTTGAAGCATCCTAAAAAGGATTGGATCTTAAATGTGTAGAATTCCCTTTGAAGAGATGTTTTCCTGAAGATATTTTCCATGGAAATCAATACTCATAATTCAGAAAGGTGCCCTCTCTTATGCAAATCACAGTGATTTGCTTTCTGATGGTTAACTGGTTCTGTGTCTTCTAAAGAAGAAAACTGTAGTTTATTATTCTGAAATTCTATATTTGAATGATAAATGTCTGGTTATATCAAAATAGCCTGAGAGATGGAAAATTAAGACTTAAAAATAAAAAAAAAAAAAAAACAAACAAGGGGAAAAGAGATCTGAGAAAGCATATGATGAATATTTTTAAACTGTCTCCATTCAAGGTTATAAATTGGGCAATATCATTTCAAACAGAAGTAGTAAGCTCAATATTTTCAATAGATAAAGTTAGAATTTTATAGATATAAATAGAATCTATTCAATAGATAGGTTAGAATTCCCATATTCACATGAGAAAATACAGCAAGAGCCAAGCATTATTTCATTGTCAGCCAGAACAGAGCACTTAGAACTCACTGGGCAAAAAGTAGCTCATTCATTCTGACTACCAGGAAGGAAGATCTTGTAATTACCTTTAATTTAAATTGAAATTGTAATTGTAATTTAAATATTTTTCTTGTAGTGTTTTTGCAACCAACACACACATACACACCCCCCCTGACTTCTGTGATTGTCCCTTAACAAGCATAATTTTACTTAATACGTAAGGTCAGTCATACATTTGACTCTAAAACCTGCAAATATAAAACTACAAGCCCTTTCAAAGTGTCTAGGAATAAAAATCTTTATATATTGGCATGGAAAATATTTTCTTTTATTAGCAGTAAAATGGACAAAACCCTGCAAAAACTAAACAAATGTCAGCCAAGACTTTCAGTTCCCTACCACAGGTATCCATGAAAATGCCTCTGAAATCAAGTGTACATGCATTTATATGACAAATTACTTCTCTGCCATTTTGTCACAAATAAGCTATCAGAGGTAGAGATAGTACTGTGTATCATGAGAAAATCCTGACTCCGAGGAGTTCCTCCCCTCTGTGATGACAACCAGCGAGTCCTACAGATAAATTGAAAATTCCATGTGTTGTCTGTATGAGTTAAGAGTGAGATACTGTGTCCTTGTTTGTGTGTGTTGCATACTAATAGTTGTTTATTGGATTTGCTGAACTTAATAGTTCCCAGTTGTGGGCTTCGGATCTCTAGCATATTAATGACCCTTTCCATACTGCTTGATCACAAGTTCTCTGTGCAGAGCAGCCAACATGAACTTCTAAGTCCTTAGAATGGACTTACATTTAAATACTTTTATAAGTGTATGCATTCACTTCATGCAATGAGGTACTTATTTTTTAAAAAATGTATTTTCTAATTTTTTTTAAAGGACATTTAGACTCATCGTTAGAATAGGGGTTTTGCTTTCCCTGCCAAGTTAGGAAAAATAAACTTTGCCAATGCAAAATTTCAGATGAGCACTGAAATAAGGTAATTGACTCAAAATATTAACGCTGATTGTTCCAATTAAACTGAAAAATCACTCTGCTTAAAAAATTGTTTGAAAAATGTTTCATTATGAGGAAAGCTGAGGCAAAAACTATTTTTGTTCAGAAACACAATGTGGCAATCTTGCTTCTGACACAAACTCAGGACTGACTTAAGAAACACTAATAGCATTATGAGGAAAAACCTTAATCTAAAAAGATAAAGTTTTGCAAAGAGACAGTGTGGTGACCTTCCTACAGCTGATAAGTCTAATTGCCCTGTTGGTTTGGCTTATGAAATTAATAAATTGAAAAGTAATTAGCCATTACAATAAAGGTGGGAATATCAGCCTTTATATTCCCAGATCAAACTGTGAATCATTTCATATGGAATTTTCTTCAAAGAAAAAATTTGTTTCACTAGTATATGAAGTTGATTTTTTTTAAAGCAAGAGAACATTAAAAATTGGCAATGCATAAGATTAGCTTTATGTGACTGTATATACTAAGCTTTTGTTTTCATTCTCATTATTTTGTACATAAGGAAGATTGTTGATCTGCTTCTCTCCAGCTAAAATAATGAGCCTTGAAAATGTTTTTATCTCTGTAAATTCTTTCGAAGGGAGAAAACATGTGATTTAATGATTCTTTACAGACTTATTGTATGCTTTTCCCATTGTTAATTTGCACATCCTTTGATGCAAAAGATGTCAACTAAAAATGAAAAATTTAAGAAAATAATAGCATCTGCCAAGTATAGATTCATGTAAATGTACATGCTTTGCTGCTCAAAAGAGCAAGCTCAAGTATCTCTGTCAATGTCTCCATAATGATGTGATTCTAAAAGCTCAGCTATTATAATTTCTCAGTTAAATTGTGTGCATGTTGTAGGCATATGATAAAGCTATCCTTTGAATCCACACTTCACGTGGATTTCTAACAAATTAATTAAATTTATTAATAGTGCAAATAGATTGTCAGAAGAGGATAGGATTAGTTTCAAAGTAAATTTTAGTGACTCAGTTGTTTATGTTATGTCAGTCATACAGTTGCTGCTCAAGATCTTCCCAAAGTTAAGTCTTTAGGAGAGCAGAAGATGTGACTAGTCAACCCTGATCTTCCAAGCACAGCCAGAAGTTATTGGGGACATCTTCAGCAACCTCTGATGACTTGTTCTCTTCCTTTCTTTCCAGTGAATTATTCATTGCTTCATCTCTGTTTAAAGTTTTCTCTTTCTTTTGATCACAGGCAATGGACTGGGAATCCGAGTTGTAGGTGGGAAAGAAATTCCAGGAAGCAGTGGGGAAATTGGAGCTTACATTGCCAAGATCTTGCCTGGGGGCAATGCAGAGCAGACGGGGAAGCTAATAGAAGGTAAGATAAATGCATTATTAAAAAATGGAGATGGAGGAGTGCTGGGAGTTTGTTAGAATTATTTATAACACACATTTTCTCTTTCACAAAGGATGCAATCTTGTACAAGGACTGAGGGCTAAACATCAATGACTCTTAAAGCAGAAAAGGACTGATAGAAAGTAGTTTTATGACTTCTATAGCCAAAGAGAGTTGCCATGATGAACATTATTGTGGCATATCTTCAGTAATTTGTGCCAACATGCTGCCTGCATTGGGGGTGAGGTAGTTGGTTAGAGTCCAGCTGTATGTCATGGTCACACATCATCAGATTATATCATGGACATGCTATTTTGAAGGTCTTTAACCTGTCTGGATGATCTAAGTATCTATGTTTGAGATTACTTACATTTCTTAATTGCACATGAAAACAGTGTCTCTCAGTTATATACACTAACTTTTTTTTTTTAGTTCCCTAAAGTCATACTCAACATTAGTTTTCCAGTTTAGGGTAACCATCCACCCTGCCCCAACAGGCAACAAAGAGGTATCCAGTTATTTCATCCAACTTAGACCTCTGTTTCAAGAATTGAAAGTGTCTTCCTCATTTAATTGGCTTTAAGAAAACTGTATAAAACTTCATATCATCCTGTAGGTAACTGAAGTTAAGTAATGGATTTAACTTCTTTATCAATACATTTTCTAAGGTTATTGCAAATGTGATCATTCCGTCAAATAATTTATTTATACCTGTGATGACATGAATGCCAGCTTCTTTTTATTACTTTCTGTTTTTATAGATATCTTCTACTTCCCATTTTCATATCTGTATGCACCTGGAATATCAGTCTATCCATGGACAAAAATAGAATACATTTATTTCTAATTCATTCAACTATTTTTTTTTTCTTAAATAAAACCATGTATACAGGGAAAAATAACAAAAGAAAAAAAGTAGGAAGAATAGTTCTCCCAGGAAGAATTCAATTCACAGAGGTTTTCTGAATGCTAAATATGCAAAAAAAAAAAATCATTTTTAAATCAAAAGCACTTTGCAGACAGAAAAACTGAGTAAATTGATTAAAGAATATATTTACAAGGAATAGTTTAATTATGCTGTGGGTCTTACAAAACAGTGTCACCTGCATTCACCCCATTTTTTTTACACCCTTGGTGTTTTCTTTGACAGTTTTTTAATGATATACAAAAAAAAAAGGCACTCAAACCCCAATGTCAATGAAATGACATGTATAAACAGATATATATTTCTTTTTTGACTTATAAAGTTGATTCTGACATTCATATTTAATAGGTAGGATCTCACTCACCAAATGATAGAATAGTGTTATTTTTTGTGCATGAATGATGAAAGAATTGACCTTAATTTTGGGTGTTTTGAAGCAAGTATATTGTTTTGGCTCCCTCCATACAAATAAATAAGTCCTTCATAACTGAGCTAGATCATGCATGCATTGTTTCAGTACCAAGCAAGTAAAGAGGAAAATGTGGTTATTCAACATTTCCCCAAGACTGGACATTTCAAGAAAGAGAATGAACAGCTTGGAGTTATCTGTGGTCTTTTGGTTTATTTTGTCAGGAATTTTTCTGGAAATTGAAGTTTAAAAAAGTTCTTTACTCACCATATAGGTTCATTTCAGCAGTGATCAAGAGCATCTTGGATTTGCAATATCTACAGGAGAAATCTGATGTAGAAATTTACTTTTTAATCTGTTCACATAATATATTTTGAAGGTTTATTCATATTTTATCAAAAGATGAATATGACAGTAAAATATTTATTCCTTTGTTTCATTCTCCTGTCATATGTTCAGTCACATTCCTGATCCAACCTTTATAAAAGTATCCTAGGCTTGGATATATTGTCATAAATCAGCTCCATCAAAATCATTATATTTCATCTGTAGAATTTGTCCACAGAATGTCTCAGCATATGTTTTAGTATTGATGTGTTAAATGTTCTGTCAGAGAGAAAAAATGCTTCCTGCAGAATGCACTTTGACAGGGACATAGACAAACATTTCCTCTCACTGTCATTTACCTTTAGATCTTGCCTTTATATCTAGTTTAGTTTTTATGTATTTTACATGGCTATCAGAGATCAACAAAGAATATTTTGCCACTTCACTGTGAGTTGTGGTTGGCTTAGTGGAAATATGGCTGGTGCCCATTTAACCTCTCTCCTTCAGGAGTGCTAAAATCCACTGAGGTCTTCAATCATCCCTGTATTGATCTGTGTAAATCCAGCCAGACTGCTAATCTTACCCACATGGCTGATATTAGCTCTGAAAATAGAGGCTGGCCTTCTTTTCTTTTTCAAGTTATTTGCTGTCTTTCACACAAGAGAGAAAACATAAAGAAAACTTTGTGTGTCATTATCTGTAAATGCAATTACCTTTTTTTTTGGTGTGCAGTAATCATGAGTCACTTTTCTTGATGAAATGCTGTGTGACTACAAGGTAGAGTGTATACCTAGTCATCAAATAAATATATAATAATGTCATTACAAGTTAATATCTTGACTCATTAGCCTTTCTAAGAACATGAATCACTGTGAAAAATCCCATCAACTTAATTCCTCTAATTCTAAAAACACTGGGTCAGGTCTGGAAATCCTACCAATAGCGTAAGAAACAAGGATGGATTTACTGTGGTTATGAAGGAAGACAAACTCCTACCTGCTCTCTGTATGACTGCATATAAAGAAATGACACACAGATAGCATTCCTATCCTTAGGGAATAACATAAAATTTTAGCCTATTTAAAAAGCTTTGGAGGAGCCTTAGTGCTGAGAATTTTATTTATAGTTCTGACTGGCAAATACCAGTCTTCTCAGTTCTCTCACCTTGAATTGCTTTCAAATGTCAAAAATATCTCTGATTCATCACTCATTGGCGTAACAAAAACTGGAGGTGGAAGACTCATTCCACCGAGCTCATCAAGTGCAAGGACTGTGTCAATTTGATAGATGTGTCTGTGCTCCCCCTCATGTTGACAGACACAGTTATATTCCACTTGGTAAATCCACTGAGTGAGTAGCATTTCAGCCAGCATTTTTCAGAAACAGAAGAACCTAGAGTAAAGAGCAGAAATAAGATGTTTACGTGTGTTACCTACTTTTACAAATTTGCTGGATGCCCTCAGCATTCCAGTTTTTGTTTTGGACCATTTCAATAGGCTGAGTGGAGAGCCTGGGAACTGATTAACAACAGGTTTCTTTGTTCTGAGTTTCAATCAGCCAGACCAGCTGTATTGAAAAGGTTAGGTTGTCTGATGTTCACTGAGATGAAGATATTTCCCCAACTTCTTAGTCTCCTAGAAATTCTGGGAAACTAGCATAGTCTAAAAGCTAATGGTGAACTTCATTTGTGGTGATCTTACTGCCTTTGCTTGTACTCCACTCATCAGCAATACTGACACTGGTCAGACTTCTGTTAACCTGTTCTGAGATCTTCTGTGTACATGTCTATTTTTAATATGTATGCATCATTTAAATGATATCTTCCCAAGCATAAAAACAGGAAAATCACATATAGTGTAGACAGAAACTCTTGTTATGAAAAATACTGAAATAGCACTCACAGTTTCTCTTTTACAGAAAATATGACAATGTAACATTTCTAGCATAATTTGGAGGGATACCACCTAACTTATGAGTCACAGATCTTCAGTGTAGAATTTTAGAACATAAAGAGTCCACGCTAGCAAAGACACATGCTATTGCATTCAATTCAGTTGAATTTTGTGTTTTATAATTTAATAAAAATATCTGTGGTTCAGTGATATTTTAAACTTCTGCATCCTGAATCTGGTTCGATAATATTATAAGACAAACTACCTGAGTTACATACAGACACTGAAAGAAAATGACACACTGTTAAAGCTGTTAAGTAGGTCAGAGAGGAGAACATGCACTGCTGTTGGGGAGTTCTATCTTAGTTAAAGGTGGTCTCCCCTCAGTCCAATCCTTAAGCACTTGTTTTGATCTAGATTAATAACTACTCTTCTCAGGATGCAGGACATACTGTTCCTGAAAACTCCATGAGGGTCCTCTAAGAGCCACCTGCAGCCTCCAAGAGTAAGTAAAACCACATACAATGTTCCCAGCATCAAAGTCTAAAGATTGACAGAAATTTCTCAAATGCACTCAGTATCTTTTAGACTTTGATTCACCTGCTAAGAAACAGATGGTCAGTTTTTCCAACTTGTTTGGTTGCCTTTCATTGTGCTGAAATCCCCAGAGCACATGATCTGTTCCCCTCAGGAGAGTATTTTGAATGAGTGGGCTTTTGAGAGTGCCAGAACTCTCATCTTTAGAAAATTGTGATCTCAGAATTTTAAGATGCCTTCCGGAAATAAAATTGAAGTCTCCCCATTCATCTTAACCCTATTTATTCATGTTTATTTTCCCATCATCTATAAAGCCTTACATAGTCTTATAAGTTCAATTGTCACAATTTTCTTCTGTAACAAGGCTTTTGGTGCACAGCTGACTCTCTGTAATGCCCTAATACAGAGCCAAATAACACTGGAATCATTCCTCAGATTGAAACTTAGAGCCTTTGAGAGCCTTAGAGGCTGTCATGGGATGGCACAGCTCATGACCTCTTGGATCCATGGACCAGAGCCACAGTGTCAATGAGAATATTTTCTCACAAATCTGGAGCCAGTAGGGAAAGCATGTTCACTGCTTGCCACCAAGCAGTTTCCCACACCAGGACTGACACAGGAGATGCACAGGGTGTGCTAAACGGAGTGCTGCTACTGGCAAAAGAGGGCCACATCTAGACCAGTAAGAAGTGATTTCTAACCAAAGGAAAATATAATAGGGGAAAGGAGAAAAGAGCTATTTGGATAACCTCCATGGTCCTCAGAGAGCAGCCCAGCTCCCCACTTTCAGTTCACAGGAGAAGGAGGCAGACCCAGGAAGCCCTGTCAAAATCCTGCCTTAGCCAGAATGCTCTACAGCTCTCACCCATGGTCTGGACTTTGGCTTCTGGAAAATCAACCACAAAATACCAATCAGTTGACCATCCAGAAATGTGACTGAAATAGGAGAGACTAAGCAATATGAGAGCCCTCAGTAGCAATTTTGAGTCTAGAGAAAGGTACAATTTAAAGCTGAAAGACAGCATGTTTATAGCATATAAGCAATCCCTCATGCACAAAGAGGTCTGCATTAAATGGAGAAAAAGAGTATTTATGCTATCTACAGTGCTTCTTCTGAGGAGACTGTAAATAAGGCTAATGGACAAATCAGAGAGGAGATGGCCAATGTGAGGAGATTATTAACTGTAGTTTGGTTGTCTAGTGTAAGTAAGATGAATCTGGCAATCAGCAATATTGGGTAGAGGCTGTTGGAATATTGTTTAATCTGTAAAGTACTTCCTGGGTTCTGTGCAATGACACCTTTGAATACAGGCAGCTTTCTCACTCCTCCAGATAAAGGTGCCAACTAGGTAGCTTCCAGAATCTGTTTCACTTCAGCCATGCCCTGGGGATGTTCCCTTCATGTGTTTTCAGATCATAAGTTTTCAATCATAGCTTTTTAAGTTTTTAAGTCCCTGTCACCTGAAAGCATGTTATTTATTGGCATTGGAAACACACGATGTCTGTCAAGTCAGCTCAGAAGGACAGCAGGATGCAACTGGATTACTGACCCATCCACGTAAGGATTATAAAGAAAGTGTTAACAGTTTTTCTACAAGTTGTTGGATACATTTTTGGGCGACTTTGAATATCACCAAGTGCTGAAAAACAAGGCCAGCCCATTTCAGAAGGTCTTTTGCAAAGGCAGTACAGGTGTAATGGCTGTCCGTCTTATCAAAGCCATCTCTTGTCACATTGCAGACGTGCTTTGCATGTCACTTGGGAAACGCAGTGTGACTGGAATGGTCATGGGCACTTAAGCAGTTGGAAAACCAGAACAGAAGCAGTAAGTCATTACCCTTGTTCCTACTCTTGTCACACTTGCCTCTTATTCCTGAGTTATAGATGGGCTCAAGTGTAACACTGGGTGATCTTTTATCGGTCACTGGCTGGTCGTTTATCGGTGGGAAGTGCAATAGGCACCAGGTTGTCCTGAGATTTAAAATACTGTAGTGAGCACTGCTTGCTGTTTAGACAGCTAAAATTGGAAACATTGATCAGGACATCACAGTGAAAAGAGATTTTCCAGTCCCCATGAAGCAAAGAGAGTGAAGAGCCAGCATCCCTTCTCGAGTCCTTCTGATAATTATACTTCTGGCAGAAAGTAGATAGCATGATGAAGCTGGAAAATGATGAAAAGAAATTTAAAGGAAGACAAAAAGGGAATGAAAAAGTCTCAAAAAACTGTGAATCAAGTCTTAAATGAACAGTAATAATCTTCCCATCCTGCACTTCCATTCTGCAGTTTGGCTGTTTAATTTATTACTGCATTGGAAAAAACAAAGAATTAACTTTACCCTGTACTCTGAGTATTAGTCTTAGTGATTTAGTGTGCTGTCCATTCTTATTCTATTGAGTCAGAAAAGGAGAGCTTGCTCTCAACATATGCCCTGGGCTACAGGCTCAGGTTTCTCTGTCCCAGCAAAAACTGACATTTTCAAAGACAATGTACACAAAATAACAGGTAGTGCCATTGTTTGGTTAAAAGCTTTGCCCTAAAGCTCTTGAGAAAGGGCTTAATCTAAACAAACCCCTAAATACCTATCAGCTGTAAATCTTCATTTGAATAGTTGTGCTCCTCTAATCCATGTATTTTGTTCTGCCTTGTGCTTCTTTTAAAAAGGTAAAAATAAAAGGTATAGGATTATTCTTGTTAAGTGTGGCAATGGACATTCAATACATAAAAAAATGCCTTTAAAATATTCTTAAGTTAATTTTTAGAGGAAATTAAGTTAGTAGAAAGGACACCCTACACCCTAGTGTATCACTTTACATGTTGGAATTAGGCTTATATGTGTTAGAATGAAGAAGGAAAGGCAGAAATCTTTCTGACACTGGTTTAGCTATTTCATATGCTGTCCCACTGACAGTGGCCTCAGCTCCATTCTTGATATGGCAGGAGTTGAGCTGTACTGAGAGTTTAGTTTGGCCTTTTGCTAAGATATGAGAAAGAAATAAGAATTATCAGAAGGGATGAGAGTTGTTTCATCACCTGCGTGGCACTTATAGAAAGAAGTGGAGGAAGAAATACTCGCAGTATAAAAAAACTGACTTGGAAATTTATTGAGAGCTGGTTCCTGTAACACTGCACAACTTTATTTACTAAATCTCTTTTGTGGCAGTAGAAACACACTTAGAAAATAACACTTTTCACTGCTTCTCAATATAGAACATTTAGTTTATGGAGTTTTAGTTTAATCTTATGGTGTCAGAATGATACAACTACAGTTTTACAAGAGTATTTGATTAGAAAACTTCTTGTATACCTAAAATATCAGTTTCAAAGAGATAAACCAGGTAATATGCCCAGAATGTAATTGCTGTATATTCAATTTTGCTGCAATAAAAATCAGCACTTAAAATAGGTGTTAGCGAGTAATTTGCATCTAGGAAGTAGTTGAGCAGCTGTAAAGACTGAGCTTTTAGGATCTTTTTTATTTAATCTAAAGCAGAAGAGAAAACATAAGGTGCACTTATAAATTTTGTAAAGCTATGGGAAAGAAGCATTAACTTGAAACATACCATGACCAGTAAAAATATGACCTCTTGAATAACACCAGCTACAAATTTTTTCACTCCTGCATTTAGTCTTGTTATATGCCATGTAAACAAGTATCATTTATACCTTCTTTATGATCAAGAACTCTGAAAATAGCTTGAACTAATAATTATTGAGAAAAGTCAATTTTGCTGGAAAAAGCATGTCACAAATTTCACCAGGAACTTGTATTCTTAATAAGAATAAATAATTTTCCCAAAACATCTCTGTGGGGAGGGTTTTTTTAAAAGTCTTAAATACTTAAGTCTGATTTACGGAAACAAGAAAAATAACCTGGATGCTTCAATCAGGTGGAAGAGGCAAATGCAGTCACTAGATGTTCCAGTTAATGAAGTGAATAACCATCACAAAGGTCATGAGAAAAACATCCATCAGATGGTTTATAACACAAATTGTGGAACATCACTGGCAAATGTCATTGGTGTCATAAGTAGCTTTCAATAACATTCCACTAAGATCACATTAGAAAGTACTGCTCACTATTGTAAAGTATTCATGTGGAGCTATGCAATTAGTAATTTTCAGATGCGCTGCTCTTGGCAGCAGTTATTTTTCAGGACTTTGATGAACAGTCCCTGTTAGAAAGCATATCCAGGTACTTCTTGGAAAGAACCCTCCATGCTTCCAGGGAATGTGCCTGCAGCCCAGTTTCTCTGAGTGCAGCAGGCACAGCAGCAGGCAGCATTGTCATCAGGCTGCCCACAAAGCCTTCTTGGCTCCTGCTGGCCCCATGCAGCTTTCTGCTGCCCTCTGGAATCACACACATCACAGGTCCTTTGTGGTTCTTCCTCTGACATTGACAGACATCACTCATCCATGTGGTCCCAGTTTTCCCATCTTACTCTTGAATACTTTTCTTCTGCTGCATTCTGACACTGTGGGTACTTTTAAGGCTCATTTGTCTTCATAGAAGAGTTTAATTCCTTCTTTCACTATTTTTAATATACTGTATTAAAGTCAAATGCATGTTTATTCAACAGAAGATGCAGGTGGGTTTCCTGTTTCCATATTCCCAATACACACTGGCAGAAGTGACAAGAGATCTGTGACTTTTCTTATTTGGCCAGTGCTGGAGAGAAGATGGGTTTAGCCACTGCTTCCAAGATGTTCAGGGATAAAGCTACATCTTTAGTCAAACAAAGTCAGTCTGTCTGGGATTGTAAGAGACAGACAAGAAAATACTTTCTCCAGATCATGTTATACCTAATAATGCATGTAAATACATAGTAAACAGCACAAGCAGAGAAACACTCAGACACCCTGCCTTTCCCCTTTGCAGAGCAGCTGCTTGCTGTGGATGCTGAGAGGGAGTTGAATTTCAACTTGGAGCATCAAAAATAGGTGCCTGCATTGCTCTGGTGCTCATTGTCTGTTTTCAAGGTCCGGCATCTCTATGGCAGATTTACAAAAAATACAAACAAATGTAAACCTTCAGTGCCTAAACTGAGGTAAATTTGTCTTACCAATGGAAGTCATCAAATGCACCATTCTGTCTCCATTCACTGTGTATGGAGTTTAAGTATTTCTTTTAGGTGAACTGGCTGACTAACAACCTAAAATTTAGATGCTACAGGCTTGTGCTAGGCATGCTGGACCAGATCTCATAAAACAAAATCAGGACATTGCTGTCTAGTGTTTTTAAGGAAAAATAACTATTTGGGCTCACATACGTGGGTATTGTAGAAAAAATCTTACTATGCTGTGAAAATGCCTTTTGCATAGCCGCTGTGTTGTTTGATAATGATTTCCCAGTGAACTGGGAAGCTAAAACTACTCCAATTCCATTTCCTATTGTGCAGATTACTGTGGGCTGAAACTTGCAGACTAACAGTTTGATGTGATTGTAGTGAAAAAAAATCCAGTGAAATCAAAGTGAGGGTCATCTTGGAGCACAAGTTAAATAAAGCTATGCCCTTATGGACAATTTTCCCTGCCCTTGTGTTTCAAAAAGTGTATTAAAACATTTTGTGTTTACATGTAGAAATTTTAAGCTTCAATCCCATTCCAATCTGAATCTCCAGGAATATTAGGCTAGCCTGGCCACTTCATGGAATGCCATATTGATGTAAAACATAGCAAAGATTCAGGGTGAATTGTCCCCACTCAGGGTTTGTTGTGCTGAAAGTCAGGACTACAGACAGCACAGTTTCTGCCTGTGAAATTAGGTACTGCAGCAAGCAGAATTTCTTTAGTCACTTGTTATTTCAAAGTGTATTCTAGATAGATGTATGTAAATTCTTTCAAGACCATAAGAAACATTATGAACAATGGTTAACAATTAGTAAATTGTTAGAAAAGCTCAACTAATAGAAGTGTGTTTTCTCACAGTAGAACATTATCTGTCTTTTGGATGGCTTGGACACAAATCTGAAATGGTCACAAAGCTTCACTTTAGTGGATTTAAAAGTGATATGGGTACATAGGTAAAGCCTTCTTTTCTAAAATTATCAGGTAACACATGAAGAGCAATAGACTAAACAAAATATTTCCTAAATTACTTAAATCAACCAATCTCTTGAGGTACTTATGTAAAAAATATAGTTATGTAATCAAGTTTTCCAAATTTCCCAAGGTTTTCTAAACAACCTCTGAAGCATCTGATATCAACTGCTTTCAGAGGAGAGGCTGAACTGGGTTGTACTTTGCTCTGACCTAATCTGATCTGACACTATGATTTTCTTACTCAATGGAAAGCTTAAAGGAACTCAAAGAATAAAAAAATAATTTTCTGCAATTGATTTTGCAGTATAGTACATTACAAAATAGAAATATTATGTAATTTAATACAGAAAATGCTTTAGATGTCAGCTTAAAGAAAGAAAACCACTATGAGCACTTTCAAAAAACTGCATAAAGGTTTTATTTCAAATTTCTTGGTGCATGGTCGATTCCAAAACCCTAATTAGATCATCCATAAGGTATGACTGAGAAAATCTTGTATGGGAATATTGAGGCCTCTTTGAGAAAAGATGAATAGGTAACCGTATAATTTGGCAGTAAAAAGAGAAAAATATTGATTAAAAATGATTACTCTTTATCCAGGTTTATAATTCTGATGTTTGAGGCTTACCATATAAAATTAGGTAAATATGACTTCACATTTCTGTATGAAAAGTCTGAAAAAAACTACATTAAGTGTACTTGTACTGTAAAAATTCATCTTAAAATTCATCTGAAATTGAAGATATTGAATTGCAAATTATCTAATTTATTAATTACTAAAGCTTGAAAACATTTCCTCAAGCAGAAATTGCATCTTAAATCCTTAGTTTTTCTCCACATTCCAACAAAACAAAAACCTTTTGGAAAAAAAAAAAACATTGAAGAATCAAAGTGTATCTTTGGAATTCCTTTAAACTTCGGTAAAAGTAACTGAAAACAGACGTCTTTGAACTGTTTCTAATTTAAAAAAATAATAATTTGTTACCTGAAATATTGTTTGAAAATTAGGAAGGTGCGTTGTGATTTTTTTCCTGTACAGATCCTACAATGTTTGAGCCAAAACTAATTGAAATCTGTTTTATTTCTCCTTGATTGTAATGGAGTCCCTCAGATCCAAACCAGACACAAAACAGTTTGATATCTCTCAAAATATAACAGGAAGCAGAATTCTATTAAGATCTTTAGGGTTTATGGTCCATTTGAAAACTTATGAAATTACCATTGATGTACATTAATATGTTCTAGGCAACTTTTCAAACTGTTTTTTTTAAGTACTTAAATATCATCACTTCTGAAAAAAACAGAATTAGTCATGATTTGGGTGGTTGTGGGGAATCCAATTGATTAGAAAATGGAAGGATTTACAGAGAATTGCATTCAACTCAGCAAGATGGCAATAATCTTATAGTTTAGCCTTTTCCCTGGATATCAGAGATCAGACTTCCTGAATGATACGTGGTGGAGTGAGTATTTTTATGTCAGCATGTGCTGACATTGTCTTTCACAGCATCAAACTGGAATATAAAATGTAAAGCACTTGAAGGCAAAGAGATTTCAGAGAGCCAGCCTTGGTGTCTGGCAGACATGAGCAGGTAGCAGCTACATTCTCCAGGGTCTGAGCTCTGCTTGAGTCTCTGAAAGGACAGAGCATATGTGAAGTGGTTCACACTGCATTGGAAACATGTAGAATATTTCCAAGCCATCATATATATGGTATAGATGATCCTGACTGATTTTATGTGAAAATGCAATGGTTCAGTACCTGCCAAGGGAACAAGAAACCTCAATTCTGGCCCTTTCTCAATGAAATTGATGTTGCTCAGATCCTTGTGCTTCTAAGGAGAGCTGTGTTTGAAGTTATGCTGCTCACTACTGAATTTCATTGGAAACGAGCAGTTGGGGCCATTTTGGTTTTATTTGGATATTGCTTTTTGAATTTCAGCTGGTCCATCTTCCAAATGATAAAGACTAAGTTATTATTTAGTGTGGTAGTTCAGGTACTTTCTGGGAAAACTGTACTTTTCTGTCTTAATAGAATGCAGAAGTACAAGACAGTTACTTTTTCTTGATCTCATGTTCATTTTTCCCTGGCATTAGCGCACATTTTCCTGTAATTCCCCAAATCACCTAGTTATGAAACAGAAGCTTTCTTAATAATTATTTCCAGTGAAAATGTAAAATAGACCAGTCATCATAACACTGTGATCTTCATTCCAACTAATTTTTCTTTATTTGGTGTATTACATTGACTTAAACAACAGGAATTGTTCATTAGTGCATTGCTATGTCACAAACTTTTTATGTTTAGTAAGAACCTTATTCTTATGTTTATAAAATGTTAATTTTTTCTCTCTTTGGATGTGGACACTGTCAGTTCAAAATAAAATGTGCAGTAGGACTCTATACTTTCATTTAGACCTTAAATTGGATTTTAACAATTTAAGTAATAGTAAGACCTCACATGAAAAAAGTGGGGGAAAAGTGTCTGTCTTCTAATTCTTTGGAAATGCAGAAAAAAATAATTTACAGTTTTGGTGAAGTTTGTACAAAGATAGAGAATAATGAGTCTACAGTTTTATGTTTACTTCTGAATGCCAAGAAGAATTCCACTGAAGATTCACTTACCTATGTAATGTTGTGCATGTACCTATAAATTTTGACTGTAAGGGACCTTTCCCTGGGGACTCATTGCTGCAAAACCAAAAGGGCATGCTAATAACCAAGAAGTATTAAATCTTAAAAAGTCCATAAGGCCTTAAAGATTATACAGGAGATTTGATGAGGAAGATCAATGATCCAATAGTAGTGCTTGTACTAGAGTGGTTCCTTAGACTTTGGAAGAGTAAAGGGTTTTCTGTTGGTTTGGTATATTTTTATTTCCTTTTCACAAATTTATTCCTAAGAGGCCAGTAAGGGACAGAGTAGTGACCCAGAGATGTACATCTACAAAAAGAAACTCAGACACACATGAAAGAGATCTGGAATCTTTTTACTTGCTCATGTGCTACCTTTCTGCTCCCTTCCCGTTCCAAACCAGCTCGTGTCAGGAGGAAGCATGTTTGGAGCAGCCTTTAATGATTCCCAGCCAAGCAGGGTTAGTTTTGATACTGCCCACAAACTGTCCCATGAGGGTTCAACTTTCAGAGGCAGTTCCTCTCTCTGAGCACTTCTCATCAGACCCAGAAGACTTCTCACAACTTCTCTATTGCACAGCAGCACCCGAGTCACCTTATCCCAGGCTGTGACCATGTACTCTGGTCATGAGCAGTCAGACTGCACTACAAAGGCACAGTAAATATGGCACAGACCTGTGTTGGAGGGTAAGGCTGCACATTATGGCAGGCACAAGGTGAAAAAGAGCAGGCAGGAGGTAAAAAGGGCATTCAGATGATCTGCTTACTACCAGAACAGAGGAAAGCAGTGTGGTGAAAAACAAACTCCTATGTTCGTAATTTATATTCATGATATATGTTCAATACTAGAATCTATTTTATTGGGAAAGATGAGTTCCATCTACCTGCCCAAGTGCAATACCAGGGCCATTTACAGGTGCTGACCACTCACCCCAATGAGTGGTAGGTTTCATTATTTCTTAGTTACTAGATCATGTGCTGAACAGCACCCCATGAAATTAACCTTTAAGATGACAGTAAAAGGAAATGAGTCATTCCAGGCAATGCTCATCATGGTGTGAGCTCTATGCTTGCTAAATGTGTTCTGTCATTGTGTGGGTGAAGTGGAATCAATCCATATAATTCATACATTTGCTGCTCATCCAGACAGCTTCAGAACTGCTAAGTAGAATAAGCATTGACTTATGTCTAACTAAAGCAAAGTTATGTATTACATTAACTGATTAGACTTTTCAGATGGGTCTGAATTAACTGACTAGGAAGAACTGAGAGTTCCTGAGATGTGTGAGAAAGAAAGGATAAAAGGACTCAAAATTCTAGGCAAATACTTTGATGAGTGGTGCCAATGGGGAAGTTGAAACAGTTTTAGTCTTAGACAGTACTAAAGAAAGAAAAGATAAATCTTTCATCATCTTATTCACAGACCAATGTAGTATTCTTAGAAGTACCAGCCTATCTCAGTGATACTAATACCTCTGCAATTCACACAGTAGAAGCTGAGTGATTAGTTGCAAAGCAGGGGCTTTCTTTTGATTGAATAGCTGTAGAGAACATGAGACAATGAAAACACTTCCTACTATTTTGGAAGGAGTTAAGATCCAAAGAAGGAACTGAAAATACCTTCAAGTATGACAATGATCCTTGCTGAGTATGATGCAGGCAGACTGGTGGATGATAAAAGCAGCTCTACAGCAGAAGAGCATGAAGCACTCACTTCTCTATCTGCATGAACACCCTTCAGTGGTGCACATGGATGGGCTGCAAAGCCACCTCAGAGGTTCTGTCTCCGAATGGAGAATAGCTGGGAGAGCACCTGACAGCTACGGCAGATAAAAGCTTCTCTGTTGCCTACGGTTTCCATAGATATGGAAAAATTTGGTGCCACCTAATGGTCAACCCCCAGCTCCTGAATTCTGAATGTGTTTTACAGGAGTGCTTTTGCAAGGCATCTAGAAAGGGATCCACCTGTGTTTGTTAATGCTTCACAAGGAGAATTTCTGTTCAGTATCCTTAATCACATATCTTTGGATTTAATATGCATTGTTTAAAGGTGAAGACTTAATAAGCCCCATGGGTAAAAAAAAGATTTCTGTATTTGCTGGCTTTAAATTTACAAACTGGTGTCATTTGACAACTTCCTCAATTGCAGCAATATAGCAACACATAAAATTAAGTTATTGCACCTAAGTGTTCTGATCTGTTTATGGGTGAAATTTAACTAGCTATTTTGTCAAAGTCACATAAATTATTCTAGACCATCCTTAAGCAAGTTTACTGTTACAGCTGCATGGGCATAGCTATCTCTCTCAGTAGAAATCATGATTATGTCAACAAAATCTTTAGCCCAAGGGATTTATATCAACATGTGAACACTTGAAAAATATATTAGCAAAGAGGAGCTGGACTACATCACCATCAGTACGATGACTGTCATAATAAGCAATACTGCAAATAATTTTTATTCCTGCAAGAGCTGTTAGTGATAACCTGATTACATGTCATGTACATCAGGAAGCAAAACAGGTAAGAAAACAAAAGAGTATCTCTATTTGATCCAATGAACCATCAGATACCATAAATTAAACATATCTATCTGTGATATCTGTATAGATGTATCCATGTATGTGTATCTATTTTTGTATATGTTGCAAGATGCAATATCTCATCTTCCTTGTTTCAGCCTGAGCTCTCAATAGCATCATCCCTAGCTGGAAAGTGAGCATTAGTATTAGAATTGCAATTTGAACATCATGCTCAGTTCTCAGCTGTCACTGAATTCAGTGGTACAAGTAAAATCATGATCAGTTTGATGAATTTCAGTTTGTAAAAGTACATGTTTTGAAGAGATGCATCTCTAAATGAAACCAATTTTCCATCTGCAGTTTACATTTATAGATTTTCAGGATGCTTTATGGGTTCAGTTATTTTTATTTGCCTGTGAAGAGAGATAGAGTAGGATTAGGAGTGTTCCTGTAGGCTTCCAAGCAATGGGCAAAGAAGGAAAAAAATTGGAAATTGTATTTCTATTGCCTCCGTTCACTGGAATAAAGTGGGGGAAAGTGATTGGAATTTTTATTATTTTCTTTAAAATTTATTGTGTTTCAAAGTCAGGTTGGATGGGGCTTTGAGCAACTTGGCCTAGTGGAAGGTGTCCCTGCCTCTGGCAGGGGGGTTGGAACTAGGTGATTTTTAAGGTCCCTTCCAACCCAAACCATTCTATGATACTATGATTCAATGATCCAGTACAGTATTTATTAACATCTATTAGAAACATCAAATTAGAGGAATCTGTTTTGTTACTTTTAGACAAAATAATTATTAGTTTTGGAGAAGATAAAGAAACACCTTTGGAATTGTGATGAGTTCATAGGCAATTTAGCAATTCCATGGATACTTTTCACCAAAGGAGAATTGCTCAAAGACTTTCACCTCTAAAGAATATGATATAATTTGTGATTCACTCTTTTATTGTATTAAGTGTGGTTTAGAGATTCACAGTTTCAGTTGGCATTTTTTACTGCTCACATATATTTTTGTCTTATTTTTACCCATTTTTACATAGATGATTCATAACATTTCACATGTGCAGTTGCTTGACTTTGAGGGGAGGATCCTTTTACTTATATTTTCTGCAGAATAAAAAAAATATATAATTTTTATTCTGTTAAATACAGTAGCTATTTTTCCTCTTTTTGCCTGGGAAAGAATATTTTAGTGGTTTGAGGTAAAAGAAGCAGACATGATTGTTTTACTCTCTTACATTGTTTGACACTAATAATTTTCATATTTGACACCTGGGAAAAAGACTCAGACATGTTCAATAGCTTTGGTGAAATGAAAGAAGTCTTAAAAAATAAAGCAGAGAAGTGATCAAACTCCTTTGTCCCTGTTAACCCATAATATACAGTCGAGCTTGAGTCTGCAGATGAAATGTCAGTTTAACATTTATATTTGGCAGTTTAAAAATTAATGCTTGATATCTCACTTGGGCATATTTTTGAAGGAGAATAAGCCATTGCAATGACCAGTGAAGTTAACGTGGGGATGCTGTGCTGAGAATTGGTAACAGTTTGGTGTTTAAAGGTGGTTTTGATGTGCAATAAAACCATGCAAGTTTGAAGAAATAGGGGCAGAGTTTGTCTTAGGGCTAGAGTGTAGTTGCTAAGTGGAGACTATGAAAGCATCAAAGCAGACAGGCTGCTGTTGTTGCAGGACAAGAGGTTGCCTGCATGGGCAGCAGTTTCTGGCTGCTGTGCTGCGGCAGGAGCTGTGGGTCTGGACCTGCACCTCACCACTGTCACAGAGTGCTCTGGCTGGGGACACATCCTTACAGCACCTTCCCTGCTCTTGCCTGCCACGGCTCCATCCAGCCCAACTCTCCATCGTTTGACCCATTTCAAAACCATAAACTACATCTTGTAGGCTGTCTAATTCCTCATGAGTGTTGATGTACTCTATTACTTCAGCAGAAAAGCTCCTGTGTGCCTTCAGGAGGTTTGAAAGTGAGCCCTGAGCTTCCAGCCCTGTCCATTTGCTGGTCATCAGCTGCCAGCAGGGCCTTGCAGAGCATTCTTGTGGCTGTTGTCATGCTTGGGGTAACAGCAATTTCTCCCATGAGGAGAACTGCTTTCCCTGGAGGGGCATGAATTGTATTTCTATAACAATAGCTATCGGTAAAGGAATGTGGTATCATAAATTTGTTTTCCTTGTCTTCCTGATGCTTACACAGTGAATTCAGTACGTTAATTGTGATCCTAAGAAACACATAAATACACAGGGACTGGCTGGTAAGAGATCATTTGTTTTAGTGTAGATAATGAGAAGAAATAACAACTGCTGCTAATCAGTATGCGTGTGAGTATTCATGGAAGTTGATTAGGTATGTAGCTGCCAGATAATCACCATCAGATCTTGCATATACAGAATACCTTCAGTAATTGTGCATTCAAATTTCTTTTAAAGAGCCCTACAGAGAATGAAAAAACTATGGACGTAATCCTGCATCATTTATTTGCAATGCTATTTTGTCACGCATGAATTCTACATTTCATACAATGGACCTATTTGTAAGAATAATGCTACTTCTTTGATCAAGTACTGCAGATCAAATTTTTATACAGAAATGTTAATTTAAAAAAATCAGCTGACAATAAAAAGCATGTTGCAGATGTGTAAACATCAGCAGAATTACATTTAAAGGCAGCGAGAAGAGTATTAATTATTTTAAATTATTTAATTTGAAATTAAATTTAAATATTTTATATTATTATTTCTAGGACAATTTTAGTTGCATATCATTGACCTTTCTCACTGAGATGTATGACAGTCATTGCAGGGGCTCACTTTCCTTTCTCTGATTTATGTTCTCTAAGTGTGGTTTTACCCTGGTAGGCAGCTGTACTTTTAAATATAACCATTAACAGGTTTTCATCCCTAGATTGACTAGATCTCTCTGATTCTACTCGTGAAACCTACTCACAAATCCACATTTAAGCACATCAGATTTTTTTTTGATTTTTAGTTCCTAACTCAGATTGTGCCAAGACTGAGTAGTGCTGGAGCTGCCAGGAAAGGCTACTTGGGGATTTCCAATCTTGGCTGAGCCAAGCAGCCTTAGCATCACGAAGGACCTTTTTTTGCCCTGAACCCAGCACTGAAATTGGATTATCATTAATGTCACTAATCAGATGTTCCTAAAAATGGGGTTTGTGCCTATTATCACTAAACTTGGAAGAACAAATAATTATTGAAAACTGAAATCCTGCAGTTTTTCAGCTTTCTGTTAAAGTGACAGTCAGTTCTAACAGGTCATTTATTGGTGTCTCTTTTTTTTCTAGCACATATGGAACTGTACTTCCTAAAGTTGAATAATCCTAGCATTTATCACTAAGTTCCTTTATGAATGAGTTATAGGGATACAAAAGTTGGAGAATTAATACCCAACCCTTAGTACTTCACAAGTACTATTTCCTGCAACTCTGTTGTTAGTGAAGTTTCTGATGCACTTAGCTTTACTAACAGCACTTGCTACTTGGACATCTCAAAGTTAATATATAGTAGCATTATCTTTCCACTGTGCCTTTTTAACACATAAAGAAACTGAGGCACAAAGACAGTAATTGGTGTGCTTGTGCTGCTCACCTGGCTGGTTGTAGCAGAAGCAGAACTAACAACTCAGTCCCTGATGGTGACCCATTAATCCTCTTCACCTGAGGTTCACTATCTTTCAATTCCTTCTTCTCATTGATAAGCTACAGCTGCCAGTTCACTGAATTGAGAAAAAAAAGTCCCTTTTAGTTTCTAGGACAGATTTATCACTTTAGATGACAAAGGAGGGAATCAATAAACATATTTTTAGGTGTCTGAAAAGTAAATATCTTACCCCATCTTGTATTATGGGCTCTTTTTGCAGCCATAAGTGAAAGAAGGATACCCGAGGGATGTGATTCATCTTGTTCCAAATCGGTGTCAGTGGGGATGAGCCATGCTAAGAGGAACCTGCCTCACTTCATTCATTAACTACTCAAAATTCCTAGACAACCACTGCGGCAAGACACTCACCTTTTTACACTCAAAAATTGGCACATTGACTCTAAGCCCAAAAGAAGGTAAAACCAAAGCAGCAGTGAGCACATGTGCATGATGGCTCCTCCCTGCAGATATGCATACTGCTTTCCATGGTCTTTTCTTGTTCTAAATCTGATTAAAATTACATGAAGAAAAAAATAAAGATGATTTTATACGTTTTTACTTGTGGTTCAGATTATCATCTGTTGAAACCAGCCAATCATCCAACATTTTTTTTCTACATAGTTTCTACAGCTATGGATACATATGTGTCAGGAATTTGTACAAACACCCAGTTAGTTTCTACAAGAGAAGCATAAAAAATGTTCATTGAAATGAAGTCATTCCAATGACTGAAAAATTTAGCTCAACTTGAATTAGAACACAAACAAGTTGATTCTGAGATAATATCATGGATTTGCCTTACCTTATGGTAGGAAGAGTGTAATTTCCAAAATACCTTTTCTTAAAAGGAGAATTATATGCATTATATGAAAAATGGATACATACAGGAGATGAGAACTACATAGCACTGGCCAGAATTTTTCATTCTCTTTCCTTAGTTTTCAGGTTACATGACACTCACAAATGAGATAATAGCGAATAAATTCTACTTTATATTTGAATAATCACATAGTGTCAAAACTGTAAAATTACTCTCAGGACAGAGAGAATGATTATCGACAGAGTGACTCCTATTAGAACATATCAAGTAAGGATCTCACCCTATTCTATGTGACAGACTGGCATTTTAAGGTCTTCAGCCATTCCAATTAAGGCTTGACTTTTTGCTTAAATACTGGTGTTTGCTCATTGTGAGTCACAAAAACTTTGTGTTCTTGTTTCTATATGACCTTAAGTAGCACTGTCGTGCCTTGCATAACCATGGCTTTTGCTCATGCCTAGCATGCTTTCAGTATTTAAATTATCGTAATAATTCCATTCTTTTCTGAATTGGCCTCTATAATTCCTTGGTGGTGACATTGCTGGAGACCAGCCAGGACTTCATCAAGAAAGGGGATCTCACATAGACCCCCAGATCTGTGTGAGGAGGGTCTCTTCAGGAAGCCCCAAAAGGCTCAGAATGTTGGGGGTCCTCATTCATGAGCAACTTTTCTTTGGCATTTGTTCTTTCTCTGATGAACTTTCCAAATACAGCCATTCTCTCCCAAGCACCAGGATGTGTATATTCAACAGGTATGTCCAGAGAGCAAGGGATGACAAATACTTCTCACCCTCTGGATTTGTAAGTTGACAACTGTGTGATGGTCTAAGAGAGATGCCTTTAGCACCCTTCCAGAAGCTGATAGTTATCTTTTCTTTCTCTACCTCATACCCCTGTGAGTCACTGGAAAATGTTGCTGTGTTACTCCCTGCCCTTTTTTTTCTCATCTCAATGTCTTAGTCCTGTTCTTTACCTTCCTGACAGTCTTTTTTATAGTTTCAGGCTGCACTTTGTTTTATTCAGTGCTTTACTAAAGTATGGTTCTGCCCTGTTTTTCTCAAGCTGCTTTTCCTTACCTGAGCAAAGCATCTTGAGAAGCCACATTTTAATGAGTGTACCATGAATCTCTTTTCTTCCTGCACAATTCTTCTGGGAGTCCTGCATACATAAATTCCCACTCATATTGCATTCACAGAATCACATATAAGAATATCCTGAGTTGGAGGGAGCCCAGAAAGATCATCGACTCTGAAGCCTGCCCTTGCACAGGGCAATCCAAAGAATCACACTATGTGCCTGAGAGCTGTGTCCAAGTGCTCCTGGCAATCTTGGTGCTCTGACCACTTCCTTGAGGAGCTGTTCCTTTTCCTAATATCCAACCTAACCTCCCCTGACAGAGCTTCATGCCATTCCCTGGACTCCTATCACTGATCACCAGAGAGATCAGCACCTGCCCCCTCCACTCCCCTTGTGAGGAAGCTGTAGACCATGATTAGAGCTCTCCTCAATCATCTCTTCTGTAGGCAGAACAAACCAAGTGATCTCAGACTCCCAAGACCATTGAAAAATTTTTGACAGAGGTCTCATGATGACAATAGAACAGTGTTTTATGTAGACTTTGTATGACATGTTTGCAGTCATAATTTATATTCTTAGGCAGAATAGAAACTATTAAAGAGAGAGTGATTCTTCAGACATATACCCTAACTTCTACAAAAACTGTTTGCTTGCATCTCATGACATGCTGTTCTTGCCCCTGCAAAAGAAAATTTCAAATATCACTTCATTCACAGATGTAACTGGGAGAAGTCAGACTAACAGAACTGCACTTGTGTAAAGAAAACTAAATTATTCCTTAAAAAGGAAAATTGAAATAAAACCTCATGAAATTCTGAATACACAAATACAAATATAGAATGCAGGTAGGGATATACTAGTCTAAATTCATATCTGGCATTAAACTCACATGAAAATAATGGGTTTTAGCTATTTACCATTCATGAAGGAGTCAGCAAACAGGAATACTTGTAGCCTTGCTGTTCAATGATCTTTAGGTGAATCTTAAGGTGACTTGGAATTAACAGACATTTTAATTCGACCACGTATTATTAAATGATTTTAAAAAATCTGCATTCATAGTAAACTGCTTTTAAAAGTAGATTTTTGGTTTTGTGACCACAGCCTACTGAAATGTTTAAGACTTTCAGCTCAATTTGAGCATTTTACATGCTCTAATTTGTAATTGTAATATCTTATATTGTAATCTCTTTGTAATCTCTTATATGATATTACTGAAAACAAATACACTCTGCTCTATAGCTTCAGTGAACACTATGTTGCAAAAACCACTTGTTTTTCTAAAACACTGAATAATTACAATGCACCATGACATTTTGCTTAGCATGGTATAACTGATCATGTGTCTGCAACTCTAATGTAAACTAATCTTTGAGGACATAGCAACGGTGAAAGCACCATGAACATTATTTATATTATACTTCTTTTCATAAAGAGTAACTCTAAGCTTCCTTTAACTTGCTGAGAACTTCAGTTAGGTCACACACATATAAGCAGATCAAAACTTGCTGCTCTAGCACAGTTCAGACCGAAGGGTGATCTATGGAATCGTGTGCCAATACATGTATAAATCTGAAGGCAGTGGTGGGCTGCTAGAAAATGCCAAGTACAACTCAAATACAAGGTTGATTTGCTCTGGCTGTACTTTTATAGATGCCATTTTATGGTAATATAGCAGCCATGAGGCATAGGAGGGTCCATTATATCATTTCCATTCAATGAACAACATATCCATTTTTAAGAATCATGAGCGTTGTATATTCAATAAATATTGTAATAAATGGAAAATATTCAGCCTGAGTATGAATGAAGAATGGGAGATGAAGTTAAGGTGTCTACAAAAAATAACGAGTTTTGGTGTGATTCATGTCCAGCAGTTCGGGGAAATACATTAACACATTGACTTTCATCAACCTATTTTGAACCATCAAAAAGATTTGGAAATAAAAGAAAAATAACTGGAGAGCATAGACCATAAAGTAATTTAGTGTGGAATGTCAGTCTGCAAGTTTATATTGTTTCTCCTTGTTCTGAGAGCACATTTAATTTTATAGCACTTTCTGGGATTTCAAAATAATGTTTCTGAATTTAAATTCTTGTATGATATAGAAAGATACTAATCACATTTTACTTAATGAAGTTGCTAGTCTATAGAGCCCAATTTCATTTTTCTCTGTGAGCATTAGATCAGTGAAAAATGCAATTCAAACTGACATGTTTATAATGCATAAGAATAAACGACAAAAACTAAGATGAAGCAGAGAATGAACCCCAGCAATCTGTGGGTATAACTATGGTGTGACCAAAAGCAGAGGCTCTATTAAAAGATTGTAATACTTAGGTAATTTTAAATTGCAGTAGGAGAGCAGTTGTGAGACCCTAAAAAAACCCAGAAAAATAATAGGTTTAATACACAAGTATAATTGGAAATAATTACAAACTCTTAGTGACACAGCAAACAGCAGTTTTTCCACTTCTTAAGTGCATTGAGTGTACTGAACAAGGGGGGCTGCAGTATGATAGTGTATTCAGAGTGACTGAGATTAACTCTGTGATAGTGGACATTATGTTACAAAGGGGAATAAAATTCAAGAGATGTTCAGTGGTTCAGTTTAATATTTCTGTATTTGAATCAACTATGTCGAGACTCATCTTTAGAGAAATCAAATCCTTGGATGATTTTCAGGTTCTTTTCAATTTCAACTTTAATCATGCAGCTAGCTCAAGTCTGAAAAATGAGTCTGAAGAGGAGAGAAAATATTAGAAATAATGTAAGATGGGTGAAAATTGAAATAAATATTGTGCCTTCCAGTTGACAGAAACTCTAATACAAATACCTATTTCATCTGCTTTTTTTTTTTTTTTAACAATAGGAATGTTACATATACAACCACATTCAGTTACACAGCACAGCTTTATCCCCGAGGTGATGGAGTGAAGGATATATTTATTGAGATTGTGGGAGCTGGTATTGCTAAAAATAAGTTGTTGCTCACCATCAATGCAGGATGTAGAAATCCCCAAAAAATAGTAATAAAAGAAAGTTGCTAGAAGAAATTATGTATTCAATTTTTAGGGTAATTACTAGTACTTCATGAGTCAGCAGAGTTGCCATGGAGCAATGCAAGTTTTCTCATCTTCCAGTTTTTTGGTTTTTTTTTTTCCTACAAAACTGGTGATTTGAAGCATACAAACTTTTGAAATATAACTATAATTTCCTGACTACTAAAGACCAACGACAGAATGTGATTTCTTTTAGGAAAAAGAAATTTTATCACAAGTCTTTTGTGACTTCTCATTACTTTTTTCTCCTTTTGTTAATTAGACTTGCATTCATCCTAAAGGTTTTCTTTGTAACATTACATTTTTTTTAACAGAATGTGCATAGCAGTCATATATTGAGAAAAGAGAAATCAGCCTCTTGCACACTTTTTTTTTTTTTAATCTTAGACCCCAGGGCTATCAGTCTGATCAGTTAAGTTGTATTTAAAGTGCTTGATTTAAAACATTCACGGTACCACAAGGCACACAATAAAAAGAAAATAGCCCTATACTGACAGCTTAAATGGATCTCTGTGTGAGCCAAGGCTGTTGAAAGTCCATTTCCTTTCAATTTGTTGTTTTGTTGCTTTGTGTGTGGCCTTTCTGACCAAGTGAGGGAGCACAGTGCTGTTGCACATGCTGTTGAAAGTCTCACCACTGGAAAGTAGACTTGCTTTCCAAACCCTGGCACTGCAGTGGTGCTCAGCTAAACTCTTCCTGCTAGTCTTATAAATTAAAGTGAGTTGTTGTTGATAGCCTTACTGCTCCCATAGTAAATTTTATTTTGTCAATTAAGCTTTTTTTTTTTTTCCTTTACCAAAAGGATGTTAATTGCTTCCTCAAATATCTAAATCTTTCAACTTTTGTTCTGGTTCCTTGCCAAGACATGGAAGTGGTGGTTTTGCTTGTCTTAATCATGAGGTTCATCAGTCATACAAAACATCCTGTGCCATGATAGCATTATGGGGGCACACATTGACAAGAAAACAAAAATAACTTCAGTTCCTTCCTTTCTAGAAGCCTAAATACCAAGCCCATGCTGTTATATTTGTATGACTGAAAATCAGGGGGAAATGAATTTGCTCATAATTACTGTTGCTTTATTCCAGAGGAACTGAGTTTAAAATCAGATCTGCTTTAACAAGCAAAAGCAAGACCATGTTTTTGAATCATGGCTGGTAAATGAAAGGAGCTAAATTTTAGGAAAAGTCAGATCTATTCTGACATTAAGCAGCTGACTTTACTGCCTTCTGAGCATCACTTTTTAGTCATTCTGCACAGTTTGTTTTTCTGTAAACTTCTACAAACAAAATGATAAATTCTGCCTGACAACAGTTATGAGCAATTTTGATATTTCAACTTCTAATTTGTGGAATCCTATGGAAAATGTTGTAATATAAATTTGCATATTTACATCTCATATTCTTTCATTGTCAATTAATTTAATCTGATGTATTCCATGAAAATATTTCATTTTATTTTATTTTGCAGCATGCTTTTCTATGTGTTTATCTCCACATTTCTCTTCATTATTTTTCCCATTTGTTTTATGCAACAGCACAGGATTTTGAAATTAAAATATGACCCAGATGAAGACTTGGTTTTATCTGTGTAAGTGGTAGCAAGCCAAGGGTTTTTGGTTTTCCTTGCTGTGTGAGTGATGTGGTTTTCAGATGTTTTGTAATGCATTGCTTTTAGTGGACTATTAAGAATTTAGTATCTTGTCCCATTGAGCAATTTTTTCCTACTAGAGCCAGATGCCTGGATTTTGACATTTGTGCATTGGTGAGAAGTTAATCTGTTTGGAGTCACCCTTATGACTAATTACTTCAAAATATGAACCCAGTTCTCAGAACCTCAGTTATAAGTCCCAGATATGAATCTAGAGTTTGCTTTGTGTAAGCATTTCATCCTAACCAAAAGATTTCTCCTCTTATCAGAATATACCTCACATGATTTATAGAGGGATTGACTCTGCAAACACTGAGCATAAAACTTCCTTACACAGATACATTGCTCCATACTGAGTGTCCTGACTCAGTCATGGGACACTTGGAAGACACAGCAGATTAGATCAGTATTCAGTATTTTTCAGCCTCATTATCATAATTCTGTTCATATCTTCCACAACAAAGTATGTTCATCTGTTTCGTCAATTTTTCATGAGAAAAGATATGGGAGAAAAATTTAAACCTGAATATTATCAGGCTAGTGTTTGAAATGTGGAGGCACATTTTTTTCATTAAAACCAGTTAGTCCAACAGCCTTCACTTTTTTGTATTTTTGTAAGTTACAAAGCAAAGAAAATGTATTTGAATTATCTAATCACATTCACAAATTAATTCCATTTTGAGGCTCAGCTTCTTAACAGCAATTTGTCACTGTAGGAAACAGTTATCTTCCAAGACCATGGCTGGCCAGGAAATGTCTGATATATAGAATGTTTTGGATTCTTGCCATGCTGGTAGGTGTGCATGTTTTTGATACTGGAAAAATTTTTCAATATCATGCAACCCGGACTGTGGAGAATGCATGTATACTTTGAATCACAGAGAATTAATCTCCTGTCTTATTTCAGCAGGTAAGTTAGAGCTGAAGGGAAAATAGCATTCAACTATTTGTGTGGAGTGGAAGGGCTTTGCTAATGTGTTGTGCCATTTAAACAACATTCACTGAATGTCACATCAAATTTTCTTATCCAAGCAAGGCAAAACAGTTCTAACTGATGCCTTTGTCAAAATCTGAGCCCTTGACCTCTTGCTGTTTTGCCTTCTTAGGAATGCAGGTGCTGGAATGGAATGGCATCCCCTTGACTGGGAGAACTTATGAAGAGGTCCAGAGCATTATTATGCAGCAGAGTGGGGGAAGCAGAAATATGTGTAAGACTGTGAGTTTTTCCCCATCTTTCTGTTTCCATTTCTTTTTGGCTTTTCATGGCTTTTTATTTTTATTTTTTTATTTTAATTTACAGTTGTTAAGGTGGAACCTTTGTTAGCACAAAGCCTCAATGTAATAAGCAAGAGTTCACTGTGACTGTGGGAGATATGATTGTTCTGTTTTTGTCTTAAAGTTGTAAGGAAAGATAAACTGAATCAGATGCTAGTAATTATGCTTTTATAAACAATGATAACTCCATTGCCAGGCCACAATCTCCTCTCATTGACAAACATACAGTTCACTGAATTTACTGGTAGAAAAAGAAGGTAATTTAGTAATAACTTGACTTTTAGTGAAATCTGTATCCTTTAGATGAAAGTCATTTAAGCATCATGAGAAATGCATACACTTGCATTAAATCCATTGAAGATTTCACCTTAAAAGAAGCTTTTCTCCTCAGCTCTTTAACAGCATTGCAAATATATATCAGCTAAGAAGGGACCACGCTTGGGAGCTGCTTTCTGTCATGAACCACTATTCATTTACCTACTTAATACAATAATGAGGGTATGAGGAAAGAGTTTCTTTTGTCTCAGGCTTCTCTTTGCTTTCTTTAGGGACCTGAACATGCTCTCGGACTCTGAGAATCCCCAGCACCTGGAGCTGCATGAGCCAGTAAGGGCAGGTGAGAGACAAGATGTTGCTGTGTTATTGAAGGACTGCATGGCAACTGAAAATTGGATGTGATATAAACTAGGATCTTAGCATTATAAGCTCAGGTGTTGCATCCCAAATATTGCCATGGGTAGAAAGGACACCACGCTTTATATTGAAAGGCAAGACCAGAGGATCGAGTGCACCCTCAGTGACTTTGCAGACAGCACCAAGTTGGGCAGAAGTGTTGATCTGCTGGAGGGGAGGAAGGCTCTGCAGAGGAACCTGGACAGGCTGGATTGATGGGCCAAGGCCAATTGCATGAGATTCATCAAGGCAAAATGTCAGGTCCTGCACCTGGGTCTTAACAACCCCAGGCAGCCCTGCAGGCTGGAGGCAGAGTGGCTGGAAAGCTGCACAGACGAAAAGGATCTGTGGGTGCTGGATATTGCAAACTTTATATGGGACTGTTGTTGTCCTTTTCCCTTCTGTTGCCCCTAAAGTTTTCTTTGCTCAGCTCCTGGCTTTGCACCTGTATTGGTCACTGGCCACAGAGCTGCTGGTGTCCCCAGGGCTTTGGCTGCCATCCTGTGTCCAAACCTTGCAGCACTCTGCTGTCACAGCAGGCCTCTGCTCCTATAAACTGCGTTATTAGCAAGTCTCTGACATATAAACTGCATTATTAATCTGCAGTCATAAATACCTCAGTCTGCACAGTGCAATTACAGTTGTGCCTTTCTGTATAAAATTATTTAGAATAGGCACTATACCATACAGCTATAAAAGGTGAAGTGTAACTCAGACAAATGTAGGTTGTAGCCATGTGGTCTTTAGATAATTGCTGTTGCAGCCAGAGAGGCTAAAGCAAAGCTCCCAGCAAACTGCAGCAAATCCAAATAACACACAAGTCCTAAGGCCTATGTTCACAGAATTATAGAATTGTCAGTGCTGGAAAAGACCTGAATGAAAAGACCTGTTTGCTCAATATATGGTTTGCGGCCTGTTATAAGTGAGGAAAAAACAGTATTTGCTAGGACAGAGGGATGCAATAGCAAGTAGTCAGTTTTGTTATGTGAGTTCTAAGATGGCAGTGATTTGGGGGGGATTTCCTGCAGTTCAATCAATACCACAACTGCAGGCTTCAGTCACTGTATCAGTCATATCTAAAATAACTTTGAATCAATATCCACAGTCTTACTAGTAATGCAGCCTCTCAGCAGATTCAGTGCAGATTAAAAGGCTGTTTCACTCACAATTTCATGGGTCCACTCTGACTTCTGTGGCTTTGTGGCTGCTTTTTTATCAATCAGTACCTAAACTTCCTGGAATGAATCCTCCATTTTCTGATAATGTAAAATTTCCTAGCTATTAATATACTTATATCAAGCTACCTTCAGTTGAAAATGGATGTTATTGGTAATAATTGAAAGCAAAGGCTACGTCTGACAGAGCTTTGAAGCAGATCTCCCCAGAATTTTTTAATTTGTAAGCAGATCAAAACTGCCAAAGGCATTCAAAGACACTGAAATCAGTTTTGGAAAGGACAGAAGCTAGAATAAACAACCTCTTTTATTAATGAAGAAAACTCAAAATGAGAAAGAACAGAAATAAAAGGAAATTGTTCCATTTTTGCAGGCATGCTTCCTCCTAGTCTGGCAATCTTCTAGTTGTTTCTGAGTTGGAACAACTCCATAGAGTTCCTCTGGCTGTCAAGTCTTTCTTTCCATTACCTCTGAGGTCTGGCAGACTGTTTGTGCTTTAGAAAGGAACAATCTCCATTTTCTCTGAGAGAAAAATGATTTAAAGCCAAGCAGGCTGGATAAGGCTAAAGTCTTTCTTTAAAACTCTCATACTTCTGAGAACCTAGGCATCAAGCTGTGCATTGCATCCTTTTAACTCTATGCAGTCTAGCATATATGAAACTTACTTGACTTCATTTCTGTGTAAATAGAAATTGTTATTTCCAAAGGGTAAATTCTTCCCACTCATGCCTGGACAGCAGGGAGGGCAATCAGACACCTACCACAGATGCCTCACATAGGTGTGAGTAATCAGGAAAGATGAATTACAGCTTTTAGCTTTCATTTATCTACATTTTTTTCTTCTTTGATTGATTTGTGGTGCTAAATTTTTGAGGTTTTTTCCTCTTTACTTTTGTATAAATTATCTCAGGAGCAGTTCTATTCAATATCCAGTTGATCTTGATTAAAAAAAAATAATTAAACTTTTTTACAAGAAAGTTCAGATCCTTGGTGAAACCGGACCAGTTTCAAAGACTGAATGATAGCACAGGCCAGTCATTAAAACTGGCATTTGCTCCAGTTTGATTCAACAAGATCAGCAAAGCCTAATACCTTCTCAGAAAGCTTTTGAGGTAAGTAGCAGTAGTTCACAGAAAGATTGGAACTTGGGATGTTGATATTGTGAAAGAGATGTAAATTTTTATAGGATGCCTTTTGCATCTTCAAAGTGTACTAGCAGATGACATGAAAACTTGTAAAGATTGTTGTGCTGTCCCTGTACCATGGCAAGGTGGGGTTGGATGTGCTGGCAATTATCAATATAAGGCTCTCTTGCTTTAATCCAGTAGATAAAGCGAAGTCCCCAGGGGTTGATCCCAAGCAGCTGGCTGCAGAGCTCCAAAAGGTTTCTCTACAGCAGTCGCCTCTGGTTGCTTCTTCAGGAGTGGAAAAGGGATCTCATGTCCACTCTGGAACCACTTCTGCCACCTCCAGTGCTGTTCCGAGCCCTGGTCAGCCTGGGTCTCCCTCAGTGAGCAAAAAGCGGCACAGCAGCAAGGTAAGAAACTTCCAAGTTATGGGGCAAGAACATTTTGATGACAGGAAGAGACTGCCTGCTTACCTTCTTTAGTGTAGCAAGAAATCACAGCACATCTTGGCAAACTCATTTCCTGCATAACGATGAATATTACTGTTAAGATATTGAATTTGGACACAAGGAAATATTATGTGATTTATCCAAGGTTGTAAGAGATTGGTTTCCCTCTGAAAATACTTTTTTGAACTTAATATTATTGGTTTTAAACAAAATAACTGCCCTTTCCAGCCTTTGTTGCTCTTGCTTCTTAAGTGCATCCTACGTGGTGGTGGGGTACTAGTTCCACTAAAGAAGCTGATAGTACTAAGACCATAATTTCCCTCTCTGTACTAAACTACTGCTTGAATAATCACAGCAATAGTAGGCAAGTCTCTGAAAGCCAGGAAAAGACTGAAAACAAAATTTACCATTAAAATGTGTTTTGTCACTCGCTAATTCCTGTGAACTTGCTAAGCATAATTTCTCATTTTCTTTGCCACATCCTGTCTATTCCTCTGTTGAAGTTCTTTCTCCTTGTGCATCCAGACATGAAAAGTGGGAATTTAGTAGCATTTTCTCACAGTTGAAACTGAAATCTGATCATAAAGTCTTCTGTCACATTTTTGCATTTTGTGTCAAAAAAGTCAAGACTTGAAGTGAAAATCAGTGTTGTGAAGACTGCATTTGCTTAAGCAATTTGCAAGAGTGCTGACTGCTATCCTGAATATCCAGCTTCTCTCACACTTACAATGCTTCACATTGCAAGCAAAGTGTTTTCTAAATATTTATTACTCTTTATTCCTTCTTGGGACTGTCAGGTTCCCAGTGCATTATAGTTATGTTCATATTTTTGTGTTGTTGGAACTATGCCTGTGATTTGAACAGGTGAGTTAGGCACTGTACAAACCAGAACCAGCAAATGGTGACTGCTCATCTGAGAAGCTCTTCAATATGCTGGCACAACTTCCATGTGAGAGGAAACACAAAAAATCTCTTTCATCCAGCAATTTAGTACAAACTGGAAAGATATTTATTGATCAGTTTGGTTTGGGTAGTCATTCTGTCTTGCCACAATGCTCTAAGACTTTTTACAAACTAATTCAGGTTGGTGATAAACAAGTTAAATCCACATGCCAATATTTACTGGGCCTAACTTCAGGGATCTGGTAGAATTGCTTAATCCTTCAGTCAATAGTTAGATTCACTACAGCATACTCTGGATATTGTATATACTTACATATGAACTAGTTTGCCATGTGCATGATTCTTACCACTGAGAATAATATGCTTTCTGAAGTACAACTCACGAGACTGGGTGAAACCTGCAATCTCAGTGCACACACTGCAAGCAGAGAGCAGGGCACATCACTATCCATGTTCTGTGACCCTTCCATTTGGCTTGATGATCACTCTCCTGAATTCACAGTGTATGGAGATCCATAAATCCTTGCTGTGCAGTGTATCCTGGAGAGGTGCCCCTCTCTGTCCACATGAGGAGACTGGGCTCCCAGCTCAGGCACTGGAGCAGGTCACCTAAAGTTAGATGCATAAATTTAATTTCCTGCTTCACAGAGGATTTAGGACTCTTCTATGAAAATTCAGCTGGAGGCTTACAAAGATGAAACAAAAAATTATTAGAAGTAATGTTTTTATGTAGGAGATGCAAAAGTCAGAACTAGTCAGGTAAATATTTAAAACATTCTTTGCTTATTTCTGAAAATCATGTTGAGAGACATTGCTTTCATAACAAGAATAGCTCTTGTTGACTTGTATAGTTTCTGTTCATTGACTGCAGGCCAAGTTTATAATGGTGTTGAGCTCTGTAAGAAGAGAAAGCTCATCCTTTCTGGAACTGCTCTTTGCCTTGGGCTGACAGCATTTCTAGGCAGGCTGCAGCCCTGCCAAAGTATCATGACAGACTAAATATCCAAACTGCCTAGATCTTGTTTTTGCAACTGTTTTTGTTTTTAGCAAGTTTTTTTTTTAAGCTTTTTGTAAAGCATATACACTCTGGAAATGTTGTAGTAGTCTCTGTTGTATTCTGCAGTGCCAATTGCGTCATATTTAATGTTACTACAAAAAGTGATAGTGCATGCCATCAAAGCCTGGCATTAACAAGTTTCACCTCATGGTCATGACAACATGCTTGAGCAGGTGTGATGGCATTAAAAGCACCATCTCTTACACAGGGTGTGTGAGTTTGTGCAGGGAGTATCAAGAGAAATTAGATTGAAATTAGCTTAGCCATCACAGGAGAGATTTAACCTTTGGAAGCCTTGAGCTGACTATATCTTGGGCAGACCTGTTTCTTTTGCAGTGTAAATGCATGATCATTCTATGGTGCAGATTACATCCAGGATATAAATGACCCATAGAAACATTTAATATGAAGAACAGATTGCTTTTTTTCTAAATCCTCAGATCCTTTAGCTCCTAGAGAAGTCAACTGTGAAATACTTTTCCCTCTTTACAAATTAATCCTCACGGCAGCCATGATAAAGGAAGATACTTATTTGCAACTCAGTTTGTCAATCCAGAACCAGCTCCAAAGTTGGCCCAGCTCTGAGCTGGAGGTTAGACCAGATGGCCTTGAAAGGTCTCTTTCAGCCTAAATTATTCATGTTTCTTGAAAATATATGAGTAATCCTTCATTATCAATTTTAGATCTGCTGACAGGAGAGAAAGCAAAATATTTAATATATTGAATTACAGCCTTGTAAATGAATACAGGGATTCAACAACAATATAGAAACATATAAGTGTGCATTTATTTTTATAGACTCCATTTTACAAACTCCACCTTAACCACCTTGGGAAGTCTCAATACAAATTCATCATGGCCATTCCCTTCTCTATGAACTCCTTCTACATTATCCATACTAATATGTTCCATATTATGTGACATTCGGAGTGAACAAACTCATTATTCTTGCTATTCCAACTTGTAAAAAATGAGGACATTTAGATTATCTGGCAGTGATTTTGTAGCCCCAGCACAGCTAGATACATGTTATTTTTGGTGTAGTCAGTATTGTCAGCGCTACAAAAGCCTGAGGTCAGAATTATTAAGTATAATAAAATCCATTTGTAGAGGTAAAGTATGAGAAATATAAGCCATTTATGCCCTACTTTGAAAGATTGCATGATGCTCAAGTAGCTCCCTGTCTTTGGCAAAAGAAGTGAAATTCACTCTCTGAATAGTCTGTCAAGGACCTAACAAGTTTTAGAAGTATTTTGCTATCAATCTAAAATTTCATTTCAGATTCAGAGCATTTTATAGTCACATTGATGACTTATTTTAGGTGTTGGATGGATTAAACTTCTTTAAAAGCTTTGTAAGGTACCAAGAAAAGCTGACCTAAAAATTATTCGTGAGAATTATTTTTCAGATGCTAATGCATTCACAGAAAAATCAAGATTGGTTTGGTTTGGGTTTGTTTGGTTTTTTTTTTCTGGAAAAGCTCTCGCTGATCATGAACCATGTCTGGAAAACAAAGTAAAGCAGTAAAGCAAATAAGAATAAGCCAACACAAGACAGTGAACATAGCCATATAACAGGCAGATTTGGGCTAGTTTTCTCCTGTGTTTTCATTATGATAGTGTTTAGCTGGGATGTTTCTGGTTAGTTCTGGTGTGTAGATCTGACTGATTGAGAGGATGTTTCTTCAACACAAACCTGGAAAGGGTGGTGCATCACCTTAACTTCATGCTGTGGTGCAGGAGGTGTGAGCCTTTCATTGGCCTAATTTAAAACTGATGATGTCCAACATCCTAAGAAAGCCCCTGAGGGTTTCCTTGGAGTGTAGGGCAGCACAGAAGAAGCAGATGGATTTTAGTCTTCTCAGAAAGTGATAGAAATACAAATTACATGGACTAATGTCAGGCAGCTGCTCACATCTGGAGGAGTAGGAAAAGATGGCTTCCAGACCAGTCTCCAGAGATCAGGAAGTTTGTCCTTGTTTGCATCCTTTGTTTTCTGCTGCATCAACCAATGAAGCAGATGTGGAAAGAATGCAAAAATATTAAAATCCTACTACTGAACCAGAGTTTTCTTGTTTGACTGATAGTTTGCAGAATAGACGTAGGTCCAGTGTGGCTCAAGGGCACCAGTGTTTATGAGAACAGCATTTTTCTATGAGTTCAGCATTCTAAGCAAATAATGATATTATTTTCTACCAACAAACAGGAGGAAAGAAAAAGGGCAGAGAGGAAAATCAAGGATTTTATTGCTTTTTGTAAAAAAAACTAGAAAAGTTCAATGATAAAGAAGAGAGACAAAAGTGAGGACAAATTTTAAATTTTATGTCACAGAAAGTGTGTGGAGAAATTTGAAGTGCTGCAGCTGAATTGATTATCAAAAACCACAGAATAAAGAAAAAGACATTATATGAGATGGCTTGAAATGGTGAAATCCACTTATACACATCACTTAGGTTTAGTACCATTAGTTCAACTCTTTCTACCCTCTTTCACCTAAACTCAGTTTAAATTATAGCAACTTTTGCCTCTCTCTGCCATTCTCATATTGACAGAAATATATAGCTGGGTTTTACTTGACATGGTCTTTTCTTTCTCTAGGCAACATTCATGTTCGTTAGACAGGATTAATGCTGTGTGGTTTTTTCTCCCCATGCCTCCATGAGTGACCAGTCTGCTCAGACTGTAAAGATTTGGTGCTCAAACTGTTTGATTCTGTACCTGCATGAAGGCTGATCAAAAGTGCTGTTGAAATACCACAACTATTCATTTTGACCATAGCGACTGGAGACACTTTTTAAAAATTTGTGGAAATACAGCAGTATAAATCACACCTGTTAAAAAAGTTAACTTTGAAAATCTATGTATTTTTAATCTGGCAGCCCACGGAAACTACAAAATCTGCTTCCCATCCGATCACTGGAGAAATTCAGGTAAATGTGTAGTTTTTGCTGTGTAAATTGTTGTTGATCCTCAGTGTGTTTTCCTGTGGAACAAATTTACAGAAAACTGTCTTCATCAACTGATTTCTTATTCACCACTAACCCCTTAAAATGTCATTAATGAATGTCAGTGCTTGATTTTTGTATCCAGCTTTAATGCTGTCTTGTGAAATACAGTCAGAAGAATGAAAAATGCTGCTGCTCCCAAAGGGACCAAAAGCATAGTAAAATTCATTCTAATTATTCAACTTTGGCCACTTATTGTGGTTTTCTTTAGAAATTCCCAGTCTGTTTACATTGACGCAAGAACCGCTGTGGGTTTCTTGTAGTGCAGTATATTTACTAACGTGCCATGCCAAGTTTATGGTTATCCCTTATGTAAATTGACTTTAGCCTTTTAAAACACTGGACAGAATAGCAGAAGAACTGAAGCTTAAATTCCTATAGATTTCTGTTTGTTTGGGGTTTTTTCCCTCTTGATTAACCTCTCTCTTCTATATTGGGACAAAGAGTCTTTCCATAGTATTATAACATGCTGGTCAGACTTGGCCTCCAGGTAGATAGGATGTGTGTAATTATCACTCAATGAATATCTGGCTATTGTTCAGGATAATATCAAGGGTTCAAATTTCCTTTGCTTTTTCCTGACCGGAATAGATCAATATAGGCATTTCCCTTTTTCTTTTTCAAAGTCCAACATGATCAGTTAGCATTTCTAGTCAGAAGAGCGGAGACAGAAACTTCTAAAATGTGTTTATTTCCAGAAAACATAGAGGTCTAAAACTCATTTTATTCTAAGCATTTAGGAGTTATTGAATCATGTGGAAAGTAAAAGTAACAAATATTCCTACTGTGTTTTAATGCATTCACTAGCTTCAAATCAACTATGACAAACACCTTGGCAACCTTATCATCCACATCCTTCAGGCAAGAAACCTTGCTCCCAGAGACAACAATGGCTATTCGGACCCCTTTGTTAAAGTTTATCTTCTTCCAGGGAGAGGGTAAGTGTAGGACGAATTTTAACCTGAGCTTTCTTTTAGTTTAGGTTTGCTACTTGTGTTTAATAAGCAGAACTAAGAGTTATTGCTATAGAAAATCCAGGTGCAACACCAGCAAAATCGTGGATTTTTAATACAGAGTCAGATCCTATTCACAGGAGAACGTATACTTTGCTAATGATTTTAGGAACTTTATGATCATTCCTATGGATTTACTTTTTCTTTCTCATGTTGCCTTTAAAAAAATTATAATACATGTAAAAGTATTTAAAATAACAACAGACTCAATGGAAATGTACCAAGTAGATGTAATACTTTCTGTAATATAGAAAGCTGCATGTTAAGTTTAGCATGGAATGGTGTCTTCAGCTCAAGACAATCTGAATTTAGGATAGATTTGCAAACAAGCAGAATTAAAGTACCTGAGATAAGGTTGCAGCATAGTACAAAAGGCAAGAAATACTGCTCAGAAAAAAATCTCTCCAGATGAGTTTTATGGCTTCTTTTTAAGAGATAAGATATGGTTTTAGAAATACCACTAATTTTGTATCTAGTGACCATACAAGTCACTAATCACTTTATTAGAGATCATTGATTGTTTTTTACTCTGTAATTACTAATTGCTCATTAGTACTTCCTTTAAGAGCTGTGTTTCTGTATCAGCAATATTATAACTATTTTTTTGCCCTAATGTTACAGAATGGAACATGTATATGGAGAATGCATAGGAATATAAGGTTATAATAATCCTGCTAACTTTGGTGACTCAACAGATGCATCTAAGATTAAGCTGATGGATCAGACTATAGATTGCAAAGGCAAATTCCTGCAAACTTCCCTGCTTGTGCAACCATATTCTTTCTAAAAGACTCTTAGTCTAGAACAATACAAATAAAAATCTGTGTTTCAGTTCTACTCAAACTAACAGGAAAGTGGATGCTCATGTCACAGCTCACCATTTGGCAGATGGGCAAGCACCACTAAATGCACAAGTGGTACAAATAAAGCCACACGTTTTCTTTTGTGGGTTGCTAATTCCAGCTGTACAGCATTCAATATTGTTCGGTAGCACTGGGCCCAAAACTATTACTGAATATAATGGGAACAGGCACTAAAGATTGAGAGGAATTTTAATGCACCTACGGCTGTTGTAAAATGCTTGTCAAATCAATCTTAGAGGAAATTTTGCAGGTGCATGTACTGATATAGAAATAAGACTTTGGACTAAAGGCATGTTCATCATATAAAGGGTCTAAGCCAGATCCAAATATCAGTTTAAACTTGTTGCCAACTATGAAGCATTGGATTTTAGTTTTGTTTGGGTTGATTATGTTAAAATAAGCCACTGTTACAGTTTTGCATGTCACTTGGCTTTTAGGAAATATTGAAAGGGAAGAGCTTCTTTAAAGTCCCAAACCTGTTTCTGAAAGTAAAAGGTTGGGCTGCTACTGAATAACCTTTACTTGCAGTTCAGTCTGTGCTAGACTTCTTATTCTTCCTAATGCCTCTATTTCCTTTAATCCTGATAGTAGAAACTACCTATTATTCATGTTTTCTTTCGTCTCTGTTCTCATTTTCTCTTACATTGCTTCCTCTGTGTTCCTAACTCTGTAAATTCTGGATATGCAGACAAGTCATGGTTGTCCAAAATGCCAGGTAGAGTGTGCTATCTTCCAATTTTATTCTTTCATTTTTTGTATGCATGAATGAGACAGTGCACCTGTGCATTGAACTCCAGATTTCTCTTGAGTTCTGATGGCATGAAATGGTGGTGTGGTTTTTCCTTTAATTTTCTAATGAGGTCATTTCCAGGAGTTGGAAACAAGTAGTTAATGCTCCTTGGTGCAGTACTATTCTAAGGCCAAACCCTGATGACAAGCCAAATTTCTTTAGAAGTCTGGAAGAACTTAGTTCAGAGTTATTTAAAACTTCATTCTCACTCACAGAAAGTTGCAAAATAATTACTTGTGAACTTGTATCAAGATTTTTGAATGGTGTTACTGCCAAGAGAAACAGGCTCTGTTTGGTAATGAAATGGAATATTTTTTTCTCTATTTACCTTGCACAGTGTATAGACATTAAAGCCTGGTAAAATTCTAGATAATTGCCTGGATGGGCAATTAAATCTTCTTGACCACATAAGTAAAGGGGGGGGAGTTTTTTTTTTTTTTTTTTAAAAAAAAAGTTTTAAAGGGAAAATGGTACCCCACCCCCCCCCCCCCCAATCCAACCCAACGAGGGGTTTTAAAACCAATTTTTTTTTTTTTTAAAAAAAATTTCCCCGGGAAGACTGTGTAGCCACACATAAGTAGTTACTTGTAGTAAACAAATTTAAAATTTCATTATTGAAATTATGAGTGCTTTGTTTGTCCTGGGAACATAAGGCAAAGCTCAATTCTCAAGATATGCTAATATCAGCCCAGGCTAAGAACATAAGAAATATTCCAGCCCCAGTTTTAAATTTGTTTAAAAGTACCCTGACTAAACAAGTGAACAGATTAATTTCTATAAACAGATTTATTATATATTTGTTTCTTCATTACTAAAATTATTTAATGAAGGTGTTAAAATTGCACATTTTGTATGTTTATTCTATTATACTTTTTAATACAGTTATTCTATTAAGCTTTTTTCATTGTACTTAATACATTGTATTATGTATTAACAAGTTATAATTATGGAATCAGAGAGAAAATATAAAGAAAAGAGATCTGCAGTTTGCATCTTTTCACAGAGCATACTCTGTGAATTTTAAATGCACATTATTTCATATTAAGTGACATACCAGAGACTGGTTTAATGAATGCATTTTATTAAAGTATCTTCATCTGTTAATCTGTTAATTGCTGGGGGGAAGGTGTATCAGTGGTATAAATTTAATGTGTTTGCCAGATCCTTTGCTTCAGAGGCCTAGATACCTTCATCTGCCATCCAGCTTAGCCTGGTTCTTCACCTCCCTAGAAGTGGTCAGCTTCTCCTGCTTCCCTCTGCAAGAGATACAGACCATAAATTACATGGATGTGGGCTCAGGCCACCCTTACAGTTTAGATCCAAATATTCCATGGACTTCACTGGAAATATTTCAGAGCTACCATGTTAACAACACTTTTACCTTTTGTCACTGACAGCTCTGAAACTCCTCACTGCATGAATCACCTTCTCACACACTTCAAAAAAGAATCAGAAATGGAAAAGGTGATGAAGTACTACTACTGTGAAAGGAGATCTGAGAAAGGAAAGGGAATGTTGGTGTTATTTCTTGGCTGAGTGCACAGATTCTTCGCTACTTTCTTCAAAAAATAAAAGTATATCATTCCCTAAAACCAGTGGATCACAGGATATTTAAACAGGTTGCTCTAGGCAGGGGATGCTTTTCTCATACCAGAGAGTGGGAAAAGAAAGCTACTGAGGTGTTTAAAAAATTTAACTGCATTACTTAATAGTATTTGCCATCAAAATCTCATTTCAAAAAGGATTCCAATTTTATATTTCAGCTTTTCTTCCAAGGTACACAAAGAAATAGCTTTGTGTGAGTTTCTTTTTCATGTGCTCTTGGTCCCCCTAGATTTCAAATCATCCTTGCCATTCTGTGCTATGGCTGATAGAACTCACAGAACTCTGGAGAGCTGCTGCTCTCTTCTCACAAGCAGAGGTGAACAGGTACTTTGTTTCATAGGTACAAAAACCCTTTGCATTTTCAATGAACTGGAACAGAGCTGATAGCAAGATTTCCAAGAAAATAAGTGGAAAGACATAGAATATGACTCGAGCAAAAAATGAGAGAAAAAGAAGCTGCAAATCCCTTTCACTTACAGATATCAGGCTGGCAGGCATTTTGGATACAGCCATCTCATTTTGGAGAATAAAGCCACTCCACAATCCAGATTAATTAGATTCTGCACAGCAGAATCAAGTTTTAAATGAAACTGCTGGTGCTGGGGGGGGGGGGGGGGGGGAGGGAGAAGAAAAAAAAGAGAGAGAGAGAGAGGAGAAAATTTTTTTTTTTTTTTTTATATATATATAAAAAAAAAAAGCCCCCAAGGGGCCCACCCCCCCCCCCCCCCCAAATCCCACCCCAACCCAACCCAACCCAAGAAAAGTTTTAAAAAAACCCAAACTTTTTTTTTTTTTTAAAAAAAAAAAAATTTCCCCCGGGAAGGACCTGTGCTAGCCACAGTGCTGAAGTCCCAACGTAAATGTGCAAGTAAAACACATGTATCTTTCATATAACCATAAATCAGAACTGTTCCTATTTGGTACCAGGTATGATGCATCATTAGTGACCAGCTGATTAAATGAGTTCCTGGGTGTCCTTCTCAATTAATCTCATATGAAAGGAATTAGTTCATTAGTTCTGAGACCATGCCACAGTGTGAACCAAAACAGTGAAATCAGAAGTGAGAATAGTGCACTAACCAAAAGTTATTGCAGGGTAACCATAAAAGAGTCTAATATGGCATATACAAGAAATTTTGTGCCATTTTGTCTCAGAACTGGATAACAGTCCTGGGAACATTTTGTTTAGTAATAGATGTAGCAGGTATATACTTGCAGACTGACAAAAAGAGTTTCTTTGCCTTAAACCTTATGGGGTTTTCAAAGTATTAAAAGATTCTCATGTTCTCCTACAGAGCTTTTTTGAGTTGTCCACTAAAATTTATGTTAAATTAAAATTGGAATGAAAGCAAATCGAACATCAAAGCTCACAGAGTTAAATGAATCCATATTCTATTAAAGATTATTGTCTTTCTTTCTCCATACACAGGAAATGCAAAGTACAACAGAATGCATTAGTGAATATTTTTAAAAACAGATTATGCAGCCAAACCTTTGTTCTTGGCTATTTACCAAAAAAAAAATATTGTGATCCTGATGCACTTTTATGTTTCTTTCCAGTACAGTTAGAGAGATAGGCAGAGAATAGAATCAATAAGAAATTAGTGTTTCAATCATTAACAGGATATTAGTTACCTTATGGCATTCATTAAATGTGTTTGTGAGATAGGATTCCTGTAATTAGAGATTGCAACCTATAAATATAATGACTTTGTGCTACTTTAAAGTGCTAATGGGATGGTCTTGGAAAATAAATCAGTGCATTACCACCTCAATTTAGAATCAGAGACCAATACTTACAATAAGAGGAAAAAGTCTATGTGCATGTGCTGACTGATGCTTTATCTTGAAATGGTTTTAGGCAGAGCAAGCCTGCTGAAGAGTCAGAAGATGTTTTAAAAGACTGTCTCAGAAAGGCATACTAAAGAAAACATCCCAAAGGCTGTCATTGTCCTCTCATAACCCTGAATTGTTGCAGAAATGGAAGATACAGCTCCTTTATTTTTCTGGTTTTTGGTTTGTGGGTGGTTTTGGGGTTTTGGTTTTTGTTGTTGTTTTTTTGGTGGGTTTTTTTTTTTTTTTTGCATTAGAGCTGAAAGAAGCAAAAGATCACTAATGTTTTCTTCTTTTGTTCCAATTCAGTGCTGAGTACAAGCGGAGAACTAAGTACATACAGAAAAGCTTGAATCCTGAATGGAATCAGACAGTCATTTATAAAAATATCTCCACGGAGCAGGTGCGTGACTGGCGGTGCTCTTCAGTGCTATTTACTGCTTTATTATTTGCATGGTCAGAAGTGCTCACTTGAAGGGAGCACTGCTACTGGCGATTCTGTGAGCCCCTGTAAACTCTTGCCAGATTAGGAGAAATTGGGAGTTCTTTCCTTGCCTCTGATAGAGTTTACAATGGCAGTACTCTTTTCTTGCCCTTCAACTCACAAAAATGATATTTTGTGGGGATTACACTCATAAGCATGTCATAAGTACAGATGTGACAATTTAAAAAATGATGATGGAATAAATTAATGAGGGAATAAATTAAGACATAAGTTTCTGAAGTAGGTGCAGAAATGATTGTCACTCTTTGTTCCAAAAGCCATGCAAGCTCACACAAAGCACCATTTCTACTATTTTTTAATTCAAAAATATTTATAAAATGTAGAGATACATTTTAAGATTTATCAGCAATTATATCAATATCTTGAGATATGAAACACATGAAAAAGAATTAGAAGATATTCTATTCCCTTGCCATAGAAAGATTTAACTCACTTATGGGAAGGATGTCTGCGGAGTCTTCTCTGTTTCTTGGTGGCTTCCTAACTCCAACTGTCCTTCTGAAGCAGAATGAAGCAATTGAGTCCTCTACTCCTCCATCTCCCCTTGTAAAGGACTTTTTACCAACTTGAAAAAGATGTAATGGGCAAAATAATGATCAGTTAATTTTTTTTAAATTATGAAATATGTTTCATAGAGTACTGGATTTGTGTGCAGTCCTGAATCTTTTTGCCTTTCTACTGTTTTGTTCTTGATACTTTCAACTTCACTTTACGATGTCATTTAATCTTTCAATACTTTTTTAAAAGCCCAGAATAACCAGGCTCTTTAGTGAATAGATTTCCAAATGCTTTTAATATACTTCTCCGTCACAACCCCCAGACCTCAGCATAATCTTCCCAGTTTAAAATTTCATTATTCCTTCTCCTTGTTCATTTAGAGGAATGTAGATTAAGACACTTATTTTTGCATGGACCAAAGCATCCCTTCCCACAGAGGGATGTGTATGGTTGCTCATGCAATCTACACATGTGGACTTAAGAGGGAGTAGCTCAGATTTACTTCAGAGGTGTCCTGTTGTACTTAGTGGTTTGATGGGGTTTTCTCACTGCTTCATGCAGGCTTTTATAAATGGTAGCTCATTGAAAATGAAAGTGTCAGGAAAAAAAGTTATGTTTGCCTAGCTGCAATATAAACCCTGAATCTTCTTGGTTTGGTGAAAGGGTTTGGTGAGTCTTAACAATAGTTCTAAACTGAGTTTTCCATCTCGGAAAGGATCTTCAGTTTTCTAAATTTGCTTGGGGGTTCTGCTGTGACATTTCACAGAGCTGTCATTGGGAGTGTTTGTTGCATTGAAAATGGATAATGATGTTAATCTAGGATTACTTGGACAGTGATTTTAATGACAAAGAAAATCTCATTATATCTTTGATGTCAGTTTTTTGACCATTATTTTATGAAATTTGCCTGTACTTTGCATTTTGAATTCTTTGCACTTTTGCTTTCTATTTGCAAATCTCCTCCTTTTCCCTTCCTCCAAGATTTTTATGCAGTGTTTATGGTTTTAAGTGTGTAAACTTAATTTAAGCACCACATATCTTCTATATTTTGGCATCTTGTCTCACAGAATTGTGTGCAGAGAGTACCTTTTCCTTCCATACTTTGCTATGGCTTTTATCTACTGCTAAGATACTGGTGTCAGTGATTTTTCTCCCATAAAATTCCATGCCCTGACTTGGAGAATATACAATGAAGCACATTTCTAAGTCACAAATCATTCCATGCTGATGATAAATACCCTCTACAGTCTGAAGAACTCTCACCATGTAAGAGACCATCATTTGTACTCATAATCCTCACAAACGTATATTTCAAAATAGTTAGGAATATAAATAGAATTACAAGGCAATAATTGTGTTAGACTGAGAATGAGCATTCTGTTTACCAAACAAGCAAAAGTGCATTACACACTAACTTACACAGAGTTAGCAGTCACATTCAAACATGAATTCATGAATTTTTATAAATAATACTTCTTCAAAGAAACATTTCCTTTCCCTCCATGCTTTTTTCTCTCCATCAAAGTATGCATTGCTTGCTGATAGCAAATAAGTATTATTAAATATTTCCTAATATAGTTCTTTTAACGTCACTGTCTAGACGTTAGCTGGTTGTACAATTTTTCATATTCTTTTTCTCTTTCATAAACTAGCTGAAATTAAAGTGAAAATAATTATGGCAAATAGATCGCTCATTGAAATGAAACAGACTTTTTCAAGGTTGGAATGATTAGTTTCATCACATTTATAGCAGATTTTACTTTGACAGTTGGAGAAAAAAATAAAAGAAACTGTGAATATTTAGTAATTTAAGGTTTTTGTTAAGTAATAAAGTGGAAATAATTACAATTTGAGAGGAAGGCCAGCTACACACATTACAAATGTTGCACAGTAATTGCTAACTCAAGTCCAATACCTACTCAGAGCATGAAAGAAAGCATTAGAGCAATTTAACAAGAGGATGATAAAAGATGTAAGTTCTATTGATGGGCAGGCAACATGCATTATACATTGTATAATGTATAATGTATGACCACACTGTAAGGTCTGGCTTTTTTTGCCTCAATTTCTTACTTACCAGAAAGCAAATAAAAGCATTTCCTTATATGAAATAATTCCATAAAGCAAATAGTTTTGCTGTAACTTATGTCTGTAATTTGAAGGCAATATATTTAGAAAGAGTAATATTTTCAAAATCCTTGACTGATGTGGAAGCCTATGTCTTATTTCCAAAAGTAAGACAATCTTTCCTGTGAATCAGTAAGGTGTTAGTATTTAAATCTTACTTAATATCTGGGACAAAAGAAAGTAAGTTTCTAAGTGACCTATAAAAAGTGGTTTTTGTCCTCCCATGCAGCAAAGGACAACAATATAGTGAAGAGAATAAAAAAATGTTAAATATGAACGTAAACAAAAATAACTGTAATAGATTACTTAATACACCACATTCATTTCTACTCATCAAACATCCTGACTGAGATTGCAATATTTTATATTATTTCTGAAGTAATTATAGTCATATATTTTCACCATTGAGGAAAAACAAGCTCCATTAAAAATATTTCTTTCCTAATTCAAATCCTTGGGTGAAATGTTCAAGGAATATGTGTAAAATGTTTAAGTAGTGCATATTTAGCTACACAAGCAGACACTATCCCTAACAACATGCAGACATTTAAAACAAGAAACAAGCAGTTCTGTACCTGTGGTGTTGATTATGTCTTCCTTAAGGGACAATATTTTTTACATTGTCTATTTCTGCATATTCCTTTATCTTCTTTAAAATATGTCTGTCCACAGAAGCCTAAAGCTAACTGGAGTTCACATGTGGTAACATGTTTCTAGGTAGATTTTTATTTACTGTATTTATTGTTACTTTTTTTCCACAAGGCTACAGCTGAAATTAGTTACTATTTGGTAACACTTTCTTCATAATATACTTGGAACTCAGATGAAGTTCTCGATATGCAGAAACCACATTCCTTCTTTTCATGACACTCTCGTTTTCCTGTTGGTACATTGCCCACTTGCAGAAAGCCATGGTCAGATGGATAGTGGGTTCCTGCGACCCATTTCAGTATTACTGTTATATTGATGAGCAGCTGAACTTCAGGATTCACAACCTAAAACTGATTGATCTGAGGCAGAACCCTACTTTACTGTGATGGTAGAATGGCTGCTTTCAAAATCAGCAGACATTGAGTGTTCTTTGTCACCACAGTGGTACATAAATATATCTTCAGAAAAGCAAATTTTCCTTTGCTTTGAAATTAATTTCATGCACTCTGTCTAATAAAGCTCTTTCCATGGTTTTTCATTGTCATATTATTTTATAAAAGATTTATTAACCTAAAAGGCTTAAAATAGATTTTGCAAAGAAATATAGAGTACTGTAAGTTTCCATCACAGTTTTATTATCACATTAATGCAAAGAAGCTAGCAAAGTAGGGTTGCAGATACTTGAAAATCTTTCCTATTTTTCCCTTCCTACCAAAAGTTCTTCAAACCCTAGGAGGCTTTTTTCCCATTTCCTTGACTCACTCTTGTCTCTGTCCTTGCACAGTCACCAAAAAGAAATCTCCTCTCAAAATAGCAACAACTGTGACAATACAATTCTGAAAAGTATTTGTATTATCCCTTTTTTAAATGGTAAAAATACATATACTTAGTAGAGCACCTAGCAGAAAATTGTATCATCCAGGAAGCCAAAAGCATCACAGACCAGTGAGTGCTTAGCTCATCTTTTCAGGTTATTTTTCATGTTGCAGTTTCAATATTGTCTCGGAACAGCAAAGAAAAGGAATTTTATTGAGTCAAGGAAATCAGCTTTAGAAATATTTGTCAGCAATGTTCAAAAAGAATCTTTTTGTTCAAATTTTTCTTTCATTTTTGCAGGATATTTTTAAAAGAATGTTCAAGAATACTGCCTAATTACATAAGAATAAAATAGAGAAACACCAAAGAATTGCTCTCTAATATTTTTTTAAAAATCTTTGCTTTCAAGTCATGCTGTTGCCTGCTTAAAGAGTACATTGTTGATGCTAAAGATAGTTCAATTCCCCTTTGTGTGGGTTTCCCAGGATATGCTGATTTAAATTTTCTTTTCATAGACATTGGCTTTGTATAGTTGCACATTTTTCTAAAGTTGGCTGGGAGCAGATGATATTCTGAATACATAATAATGGGATGGAATTATCATTTAAAGGCAATTTCATGTTATTAGGAGCTGTCTGAGTCTGTGTTGCACTAAACCAAGGGGCAAATGAGGAAAATTGATGAGACCATGGTGCTAATAACACCAACATCCTGGGTTTGGCTCCATACAGACCATTCACTTAGGAGTTGCACTTGGTGATCCTTGTGGATCACTCCCAATTCAGAATATTCTGTGGTTCTGTAAACAGCCAGCAGGGTTTTCATTGCAAGTATGTGTAATATGTACAATAATTGGTATAGCTTATCACTCTGAGCAGTGACTTGATCCTTTGCTGTCCCTCTGTGCTCAGCTGCCAACTAATAGTCAGAGCAGTGAGTAACATGTCACTCCTGCTAGGATGACAACCTCAACTGTCACATAAGAATTCTTCTGACTTCTTTTATTCAAGTATGTGAAGAGTCTTTTTTCCCTCAGTAATGCTGAGTTAGATTCTTCAATTCTAACTTCTCAGCCTGATTTTGCAGACATCCCACAACCTGCAGGGCTTTGTCTTTCTCTCTTTCAAGCCACATGAATTTATTATTGCCTTTTCAGCCACCTTATAGCCTTTTGCCCCAGCACACAATATCAGTAACCAATTCTGCCCCTACATGACCCCAGAGATGCCTGGAAAAACACTCAGATCAGTCTTTACAGTAAGGTCAACTGCTTTGGTCAACCATTTCTTGGTCTTGTACTCTCTTGTCATATAAAAAGACTTACTTGTTTCTTACTGTGGCCTATAGAAGAGTGCTTGACACAGTTATCCTGCCTAACAAGATCTGCAGATAATGGGTTTTGACAGCTGTCATTAACACCCACCAGTACAACTTGTCCTGCATGCCTGGATCACTTGCAGACTCACTGACTACACTGAATTCTGCAGGCATTAAGGCCTGGTTTTCACAGATGAGATTATGTAAATAGGGTGTTTGATATAATACATTTGAAATTCACACTCAAATGCACTTCAGGCAAATGCCTGAGTTCAGACAACTCTGCTCTGATGATGGGTACAGCTGCAGGAACACAAAAATGGGGCTTTGGAAATCAGTCTGACTTGTAGTGGACATACATTCTACCCAAAGCAACTTGTGGAAATCCCTAAAATAGGGCCAAGCACATACTCATCTGTCTTGATAACAAATAATAGCCCCAAATTATTTTTCTCGGAACAAGGTTGAGGAGATGGTGAAAACTGCCCACCTGTCACTATGAAAAAGGACTCGTGGAGAAAATAATCTATGGAAACTTCTATAAAGGCTTGATCTGAAGTTTGTGAGGTTAATTATCCTTTTACTTGAATTGCAGCTGAAAAAGAAAACACTGGAAGTGACTGTCTGGGATTATGATAGATTCTCCTCAAATGATTTCCTCGGTGAAGTGAGTATCTTGTTTCCTCCTCTCTACTAGTAATAACTGCAGGCTGTTATTTGGAGACTGTTCTCTTCCAAGGTATGGTACACGTGTTAAGTAAAACCTTTTTTTACATCCCAGTTGTACTGTTGTCTTAATAATAAGTGGTCATGATTTGTTTCATTTAGACATGAAAGATATATCCCTTTTATCTTGATTAACTGGAGGCAAGTTAAATTAGGACCCAACAAAAAGTTAATTCACTGAAAATTAATACTTTTTTTGAGCATGAGGTAGTAACAACCTTCACAGTGACTCCAGGGGGAATTCTTGTTATGACTGAAAGCTGTCTGCCTTGATTTTAGCATAACATAGGAAGGCTGAGGAGGTATTAGTCTTTGTAAATGATTAAAGCATTAAATTTTGCCATCAAGCTATATTTTAACACATGCACAAGTATCTTCAAGTATGAGTAATTTAGTCTTGCTGATCAGTCTCATTTTTAACATTCTGAAATAGTAATATCATTACCAAAGTATGACTGAAGGCAAAATCTAATCTTGTAATTAATAATAAATGAGATGAGTGCTCATGGGAAGAAGGCTTTCTCTTTAAAAAACAAATAAACAAACATATACACATATAATACCGAATTACCAGCAATAGCTGTGACATAAAAAATAATTGAAGATGTAACTACAAATAAAGATTATAATTAGAAACAGAAGCACAGGAAAACTGATCACTCATAGAGAGTAACTGAGAGTATCTGGGCTAATTCTGCATTTGAATTCTGCAAAAAAGCCATGCAGTTCAGCTCCAGTTACCCTTTGTGCAGCTACCAAACTGAGCAATCAGTGTCACTCTTTGAACAATTACTAAAGTAAATGTATAGGAAGCTTCTACATGATTACTTATTTCCTGCATACTTTGTCCATATTCTTGTTGAGTTCAGCATGGTTGTCCAAGTGCAGGGCTTTACTGAGTATTTACATCTTTTTTTTTTATGATGTTTAGAAAAGGGATGCTCCAGCAACTGCTTCTACACGAAGATTTAAACCTTTCCCCTGCAATTTTTTTCAGCCTCTAGATCTACTTTTTATTAATTGTGAAAGCAGTTATTCAGGGAAAAAAAGAGACAGAAAAGACTATCCAGGGTATCTCAGCACCAGGATGTCCAGAGGAATTCTGCACTGTAAGAACAGACATGGGATATCCAAATTGTGCCCCAAAGACTTGCTTGAACAGAGCCAGCAGCACTTGTGTGCCGCAGAAGAAAAGTGACACATCGATGGTGCACATCCATGGAAAGTGAAACCTCTCCTCCTACAAATCAGAGCCCCCAGCCTGCACTCCCAACTGGGAACAATCCTCAACCACACTGTCTTCCAGGTCATTCTCAAAGCTATGACCAAAAACCACAACAGGGAGCAAGCTAAATAGTTATTCTGTTCAGATTAATTATAGGTCTAACCAGAAAGACCAAGCCAGGGCATAGACAACCTATGAAAATGAAAGAAAAAAAGGAAAGAAAAAGGGCTTTTAACCTGGAAACCATCAGTTGTTAGGAGACTTCCCCATCCTTAAACTTGAAGAGACTTTCTTTAACTCAGGATCTTGTAATAAAGTGTGAAAAACATTGTTCCCTGAGGTAATTGCACTTTTTATTTTTCTAGCAGTTTTAAAACTTCCCTAGGAAGGTGGCTTAGGACAGATTTAAGCTACAATGGCTTTTTTTTTAGCCAAGTTATTTGTTTCATTTCCACATTGCCATTGCAACTCCTTTTTTCCCCCAGTAAAGTTTAGAGACCTAAATGATCTGTTGAATTCTATTATTTTAGTGAAATAAAAATGAATAAAGAACTCTTTGCCACCTTAAAAACTCTGATACAAGGCAGAAAATTACACTCCTTGATTCTCCTATTAGAATGTGTCAGAGGCAGAATGGCTGGATGTCTTTTTAGTGTAGCTGTCAAGCTTGTGCTCACAAGCTTCCCTCTAACTTCATCTTCATGTGGAGCTATGCCATAGTCTCAGGACTCAGCTCATGGTCCTTACTGAGGTCCTGGTGAGAAGATATATTAGTTCAGACACATCAGTATGATACCAAATCTGGGTTTGGGGTCACAGTGTGCCCAGAGGGTCCTGAATCTGTCAGCACATAGCCTTATACCCTTCACTCTTACAGTTGATTGCAACTTCTGATAACACCACTCTAGTCTCTTCTGCTGTACACAATCATTAATAGGTCAGATATAGGCCATATGTTATACTTTGATTTATTTGTAGGTGTTGATCGAGTTATCCAGCATCTCTCAGCTTGACAACACTCCTCGGTGGTATCCTCTAAAAGAACAGAGTGAAAACATTGATCATGGGAAATCTCATTCTGGACAGAGTAGCCAGCAATCTCCAAAACCATCTGTCATCAAGAGCAGAAGTCATGGAATCTTCCCGGACCCCTCCAAGGGTAGGAATGACTTGGTGCACCTGATATGAAATATTTTCCCAGATGATGGGAAAACCTTTGCTATGTGTAAGTTCTAATAGACAAATAAAGATACTACTATGATTTTTGTATACATTTTTATTAAAAATGCATTTATCTCTGGGATTAATTCATTGGAGACAAGGCTTTAATTGTCTCAATCTTGCCAGCCAACTTACTGAGTAATTGTGTCCTTAAAACAGCAGCCTACAAACTCTATGTGCTTTGCACATATTCTAAAGATTCTGTGCCTTTTTCATTTTCTTGGTAACCTTGGCAAATTCAATTCATATTTAGCATTCTGTTTTTCATGTTCCTTAAATATTCTATGGAATTTTATCTTCTGAAAATGCCACATTAATACTTTATAGAAGAACAATTATGCTGCAATAATGCATATGCATTTCCAGTCAATGATAATGGACTGTAGCATATCTCAGTTGTATTGGAAATCAGTAGAGCTGATATAGTAGAAACATACTAGTGTTTACAAAAGCAGAATTGATCTCAGTGTCTGCTGCTCTAAGAAATTTATCTCTAATTTTTTTTTTATACTAAGTAGTCAGTGGACAGGTGCTCTCTCAAAACACATCTTATGAAAGCAAAAGACATTCCATTTACAATCCAGATGAGTCTCAGAGGGACAAGACTCTTCTCCATCTCCTCTCTATTTCTCTGTGTAACATTTTGCCAGGGATTGTTGTGTATATAAGATATCTGTCTGAATTAGAGGTAAGTATAGAAGCTATTGTAAGTTAGCTTGTGATGTTCATGATGGCATTATTCAGGATAAAATGCATTGCAGTTGCTCAGTGTTTGGTACTGGTGTAGGTGATGCTGGCTAGCCTCAACATACTGGAGAACAGAAAGTGGAAAACCCTATGCCATCATTCCACCAGTTTGGACCAACACAGGAGGTCTAATTCACAGGTGATGAAAAACCAATGTTAAATAAATTATTCCCTGGGACAGGGAATGGTGGGGAAGCAATGGTGCTTCATATTAATTTCCTAATCATTATATATCTTGATACTTTAAATGCAATGGCACATCTTAATCTTTATTCCTTGTTCTGGAATTCAGCTAGAAAGACCAGTTGAGAGAAAGAAAATGAAATTGTTTGTTTTTAATAAATGCAAGAGTTGTGCTTCTTCATTTTCCTGGTAGACATGCAGGTGCCCACCATTGAGAAATCCCACAGCAGTCCAGGGAGCTCCAAATCTTCTTCTGAAGGACATCTCCGCTCTCACGGTCCATCTCGCAGCCAAAGCAAAACCAGCGTCACTCAAACTCACCTTGAAGACGCTGGGGCAGCCATCGCCGCTGCTGAAGCAGCTGTGCAGCAGCTTCGCCTTCAACCAAGTAAAAGACGCAAATAAATTCCTCAGCATGGCAGCTTAATGTTCATCTGTTGCCTTTTTCCCTGCTGTCCTTCCCTTTTTGGCTATTTTTTTTCTGTTCTTGGCACACTGTGCTCACTCTGTTCAATGTCCTTCTTTGTGTGCCTGTGTGTGAATACATATAATTACAATATACTCTTGTATTTAGAAGTCTTTTATTTATTTATTTATTTATTTTGATTTATAAAGACTGCAGTGAAACTGGCTGTTTCTCCATCAGTCCCTTCACTCATGGTCCATGATGTTCCATGGTTGTGCATGACTCACAGAGAAGTCCATTGTGTTTTGATGTCTCTAAATACCTACCAATGAAATAATGAAACCTGCAGGGATGCAACTGCCAACTCTTCAAATTGCACACGAGACTGAGACCACATTAATAACAGGGTGTATCTATAAGTAGTAGTCATGAAGGACAGTAGTATATACACACAAAAGAAGATTTTTAATTACATGGCTGAGATTTCTATTTTTGAAACATGACTGTAAATATCTATTTTTTTTTTTGAAAGGAAATATAAGGCAACCTTCTTTATAACTCAGATAAGATTGTGTTAGTGATGAGCAGAACAGAATACAATAAAAACATTAAACACAATAAATGCAAAACCAATAAATACACAAAGGCAGTAACAACATCAGATTTCCACAACGTTGTCAAGTTAGCAAACTCAAAGGGATTTGAGAGCTAAGTCAGGTGTCACAGTTCAATTTTTCAGTAATATTTTGCCATGGATTGATTAAGGGTCAAGATAGATTTCATCTGAAAACTTAAAATAAGTTAATAAATTAAAACTATTCCATTCAAAAGGATTACTCTCCAGAGTATACTTCAGACCAGTATCTGATTGCTAGTTGAGGGTTCAGTTGATGGCAAATTAAATCTTTCTGACTGTGGAGTCATTGTGTTTGTCTTTAGGATTTGTTGATATGCCATAAACCCACCATGGTATAATGCAAAACTGGGGGAATATTATTTCCCTTGTCTTCACTACCATTAATAAAGAAACAGCCAGTTTTAATACTCTTTAATGCTGTGCATGTGGTGTCTCTTTAGTGTTTGAAAACACTACTTACTTAAATACAGAAAAAATACCACTCTGTTTGCATGAATAACATTTAAGCTGGTTCCATCTGAGGATACATACTCTGGGTTTCCATTTCACCCACACTGCCACAGCAGCACATAAAAGCGGTCAGTCTAATCATGCCAGGAAGCAGCACAGACACAGCATAGCAGGAGTCCTCCCCATTCAAAGAACTCAGTCTGACAATCTGCCTCCACCAGCCAATGACAACAAAGACCAAAGCCAACTAGCCCTCAGGAAAGTGATGTCTGATGGACCAGTCAAGCCTGAAGGAGGTGAGCAGAAAGACATGGTTAAGAAACCAACTACATCCCAAATCCTTCTTGCCATGTCAACTAATTCATTGCGATATTTAATTATTTATTTTACCCCTCCATTAAGTGCTGTAAATGTTAACATCAAGAACTCTGCTTGATTTGTTCACCTATCAGCGCATAAATCCATAATGAAAAACTGTGCTAAGAAGCATTATGAAACAACAAATGTGTGCACTTCCATTCCACTGGAGTACTTAGACTTCTGTTGAAAAATAGTATAGCTTTGCTCATGTTGTTGCCTAATAAAAAGCATGCATCCAAGCTGGTCTGCTTAAGCATGATTGGACATTTCTTGTACTGTGACAAAAACCTAACTGCACATTTTTGTTTCTGAAAATGTAATTGGGACAATAGCAATTCCTGTTTCCTCTTCCAACATAGTTATCATGTCAACAGTCATTAGCATAGATAACTTTTCAAACCACCAGTGGAAAGGAAAGGAGTTTTGATCCATGTATAGCTCAATCTCTTGATAATTTTCCTATCAGCATCTTTAAAAATTATTTTCTACTTGTAGGCACCTGTAATACCACATATCACCAATTTATTCCCTCATCACAAATAAAGAGCCAGAATCTCAATCAGTTCAAATTGCCACTGTTCTTTTAATTTCTGGAGCATCTTGTTTATTTCCGTGGAATCTGAGGGATAATCCAAATAAATGTACTGACTGAACTCCCAGATGTTCTCTTGTGCTGTAATCCCTTCCTAAGCTCTCAAGATTCATTTAAGGTTTTGCTGTCAACACCATTGCACACATTGGACAATACAGGCTGGCTGAGAGGGTGGCAGGAGAGAAAGAGGGAATGATACTTCAGACAATATACCCTAAAGGCAACAAGTCATTCAGAGAAATAGTGTGATGATAAAACAAATAATTAGCAGGGCAAAAGTAACAAATTTGAAACATTGTATTTAGAAATGACAAGTTTTTTCTTAGGAGAGCCTTCAGAATGCTTCCATAAATCCATATATTTACAGACATGTGCACTCACGCACAGACACAGACTGTCTTACCCTACAGCTCAATTCCAGATACTCAGTTTGGGCAGAACTGGAGAATGCCATGGTACAAGCTCAGAGATCATGTCTGAAAGCTGTGTGCTACTCCTGGGGTGTAGACCATTCAAATCTAAATAGCTTTTATGACCTTTTGAGTTATCATGTCTGTAGAGTTTTATCACCGAGACTTGTAGCCCTGAGGTGATGCCTTTTCACATAGACATGTAATGCAAAACATTTTGCTTGTGATATAAGGTTGAATTGAGGTTCACATACACTTTTGTTATAAGAAAATAGTGAGTCCGTCGGCTTCAAGTACCTGTGCCACCAAACTGTTACTCTATCTTCTTCACTTTTAAAATTGTGAAAAGGATATGCATTGGTATGTACTTGGCTCAGCAATATTGGAAGCATCATAGACAGTTATGGGAATAAGAGTCCACATCATAATATTAAGAGTCCACATTAATACGTAAAAAACGTTAGAATTACTATTAAGAGATGTGGTAATTTTGTGGTATTACTTCTGACAAATAAACACAATGCATGGTCACCTACACAATATTAACATGTTTGGTTTCAGACCTGTGACAGACTTTGGCTTCTCCTTACTTTACCAAAACTAGTTTGTCCAAATTTATTCATTTGAGGTGGGCCAGTAGGTACCATATTGAGGTTAATGACTCTCATGACTTTCAGCAGGAATAAAAAGCAAGATGATTTCACTGCAGTTTTGTGGAGTATGAAAGTAAAATGAGATTATTTTATAACCTTGAATGGAAAAAGCACCAAAGATACTCAAAACAGCTTCAAACTTATGGGCTTCTTTGTGGAATGAAGATATGATAAAGGAAGGAGAGGTTTCCCCTGCATTTCAAAAATTCTAAAAACTGAGAACTATTGTGAGCAATGAATATTAGGGCATCATCCTCTTCCAAGTCCATTCCTAAAGGGATATGCATGTTTGTGGTACCCACCTCCATTACAGCCTCCTTTATTGGTACCTGGAAAAGAACCCATTAGGAACTGGTTTTAGTGACTGGAACAGCTATCTTGGCAAGTTAGGAATTTTTTGTCACTATGTCCCAAAGTCCTTTACTAAGGAAACCATTACAGATAATCCACAATATTATTATTATCTTTTTACCACAGCTATTTCTCTGTGCTTTTATTAAGGAACAACACCTTTTAGAGAAGCATTTGGGTTTTTTCAACCCAAACACACAATGGTGATAGAAATTATTCTACGCTGTCGAGTCCTATGCCTAAAATAATCCTTAGAAAGAGTCTGCTCCTTTAATCTAGTTTCTCTTGAATTGAATTGGCTCTTGAAAAAACAACAAACCAAACAAGATGAGGACCCCCAGTCATTCTCAGAAGGTCTTAGAGAAATCCTTCTTTACTTCTGATTCCTGGGACCTTTTATATTGGCTGTATTTTGTCAGTTATTAATTGTGAGTCAGTTGACAAGTAACAAGGAAATCATAAACAAAACCAGCACCTATAGTAAAAATAGTGTATTTTGTGAGTGCAAGGGTCTTTCATCAGGATTTAATGAACTGAACTCTTTCTGTATTCCTTTTAAAAATTAAAAATGTATTTTAATCACTCTGATTTAAAATTAAGGTGAAGATGCAACAAAAAAAGTTAGTTTTTTGTTCAGAACATTTGTAAAATCCAACATTCAGCTACAGCAGTTAATTAAAAATAAACCCTGAAGTATAATTTTCTCATTGCCCATAAGAGATAAGAGTGTGATCTTCAGAGAAACCAATTGCATGCTACACATTCCCATCACATCCCTCAGAGAGGAATAATAACCTTTCAGAGCCAATTCTTTGAAGCCAGAAGTTGCAAGGGATCCAAGTCAGAGGAAGAGAGCAGTGCCTAGGCTTGAGTTAATTTGATTTAGGCTTTGTGCAATATATGAATCATTGCCAATTACACATTCACATAAAATTAAGCACATTCCTTTCAACATAAATCTGTGTGTTAGAGTTTATCCACCAGATGAGTCAGTTTTAGACACAATGTAAATCAGTTCACCGCCTTTTTAGTCAATAATTTATCCCACAGAAGGATCTTCTCACTATATGGGACTTTCCTGGTAGGTCACTTATGTTTTAAATATAATAAATTATTTTAGAGTTCTTCAGATACTTGAACAGTTAGAGATGTTCTGATGATTATCACCAGTTCTCTGGATATATGCATATAAAAGAGTACATGTATTTGCAATATAATTATTTACTGATTTTATACAAAAAGTCTTTTCAAACCTAGCTTATAGTTTTAAAGGAATGAACCGCATGCTGTAGTTTTAATACCTTCCAATAAAGATAATAAGAAAGAAGGAACAGAAGAAAACTTCATCATCTGTGTAAAGTAGAAAGGTGCACACCTCTGCCTTGCTAGAATAGAAACTGTAGTTTTCAGAGAAATAAGTTCAGAGTACAAAAATAAAAGACAGTGTTCATCATATAGTCAGCATTTATCTACATAATTGCTCATTTTTTAAATTACACCATTTCATAGGGACCTGTGGTCTCTACATGGACGTAGCTTAATGGGTAAAATTTGATAGGCTTGTCCTTATTTGCAGAGAAAAAATGCCAGTTTTTTCCCCAAAAGAACAATGATTGTATGATGAAAAATCAATTTGTTTATTACCTTGGAATATTCAATAGTCAACAAAAACAACATTATTTTATGACCAAATAAGAGAATTTCTAGCAATTTATTTTGATTCTTCCTAGGATCTTTGAAGAACAGTAAATTAATATTTAAATAGTAAATAGCTCAGTGCGTGAATTTAAGCCTCAACATAATGGTAACCCTATGCATTTTTTATTCTTTCAAACAGACACTCATAAAAGAGAAGTTACAAGTCAATATGCTATTGCTTGTATATCATTTGTTGATGGATGCCATATGCAACTCCTCTTTTATTTGGTTCACATTAGCCCAACTAAACAAACAAGCAACTTGCCAAGAGAAAAACACTGCTGTACTCCTGACCTGAATTAGTTAGCAAGAGTTAAAGATCTAGACAAATTGCTATGTGTTTCACTTAAAGATCCAAACACACCTGTTAATTTAAGGTAATGCCAACATAATAATTCTACAGCAATTTCTGTCTATTTTTCAATAATAGGTTTTTTTCAAGCTCAAACCTCTAGCAATTTAAAATCACAACCATTTCTTAAAACCTCCTCTAACACATGTACCTGGTACTATTTATTTCTGTTCCTGAAAAGCAGGGGTGGGTGGGGGTGATGGGGAAGGGTGAGGAGGAGGGGAGAAAATGCAGCACCACATCATTCAATAGAAAACATTTCTTCTTTACATTATGCATTTTACATCATGACACAACAGTTTTTCTGGGATATCCTAAGAGGAAACTGTGTTCCAAACAGTTGTACATCAAGTGATTTTACTGATAAGGGGAGAGCTACTCTCAGAGCTGATACTGTGAGCTAGAAGACCTACAGTAGCAAAACTGTACATCAGCCCTTTCAGAATTGTGCCCAAGCTTATAACTACCTTGAACCAACAACTTGGACAAAAGTTCACTCAAGTGTCAGCATAACAGGTTAAAGCTACACAGAAATGTGAGGTGATGTATGCCTCAAGACAATGCTGTCACTGTAGAACCCATTATACAGGTGTGAGCCAGCATTGTATGATTTCTAGCCACTTAGCTGCAAGAAACTATAATTGGCATGAATTTTCCTTATCACTAAATTCTATTTACTGGCTTTAGCAACAATGGAGTGAAAGGAAATTGATTTCTAGGTTTTATAAATCTTCTGAATTGGATATGACTGTGGTTTCAAATACCTGCTTATTTGGGATTCCTTTTTGTCTATATTCATTTTCACACATTTAATAGGCAATGCTTTAATTTCCTACGTTACTTTAGGATATTTCCTTCACACTTAAATAATTTACAGCCCAAAGCTGTTTAATGACTCATGTCACTAGTTTCTTAATTTCCAAGTTAAATGGGCTTTCATATTGCTACAAATAACTCATTTCCAAGTATCATTATCAAAACAAGAACAGTTTGTTCCCACTCTCTGCAGATAGCAGTAATCTGAGGCTGTCTTTTCAGCCTTGTTTCAGTCTAATAGCTGGCCCATTTTGCTGTGGCTATGCCAGCTATTTACTTTACCACCATTTTAAGCTGACATGTAATTTCAGGAAATTGCTCAGATTCTTCATTTGATAACTTATTTCAAAAGCCTTATTTCAAAATTCTGCAGGGTAGACTAACCCCACAGAGTGCATGGAAAGTTATTTCATCAGAATTGCTTTGCTGGGTAAATAAATTACTTCAGCACAATTTAAGAAGTGTGCTGTTCTGCTGTTACGCAGCTCAAACGGCAAATTTCTCTGTAAAGGATTGTGTTGAAATTTCACAAAATATCTCTGCACGGAGTGTGGTCAAATTCATGTCTGTTATACAACTGTGGCTGAAATGGGTGAGACCACGGCTTAAAGTCCTGCTCAGTATGAGGGAGCATTAGGAAAATAAACTATCTGAGCTGACCTGAGGTTTATGCGTTTGATCACCACTTGTTTCTGTTGCCATTTCACAAGAGGTGAAACAAGCAGTTCCAACAATAGTTTTACCCTGCAGAGCCTTATGGAGCAACCCTTGCTTTTAGTGCTAGCAAACACTTCATAAAAACAGCAAAACTGGCATCCCGGGCGGTTGGAGCTTGGAGCAATTGAAATGCAAGGTGACTGAGAGTGAAGGGCAGCCGAGCTTCTGCCAAAAGACATTGTGCCATCTGTTGGTTATCAGGAAGTTACCCACAGCAGATCGGTGCTTTCACCTTCTCCCATGGGCTTGTATCTCTTTGAGAAGAGTCAGCATGATGTTTTCAGCCTTTTTTGTCACCCAGAGTTTCTCACAAGGATGACAATTATAAAGAAGAACTTTTTTCAAGTAATTAGAGGCTAATTCTGGAACTTTAATCCTGAATGCATACTTGAAGCCATTTTTCCCACCTTCTGTTTGGTTCACAAACAGAACCATCTTTCCCAATGCATTTTGAAAGGGTATTTCTGCTTCTAGACAGAAACTGGAAAAGGGGGACATCTACAATTTATTCACCAGGAGAAAGTTCTGGCTGAGTCTATTCTTTTCTCTGTATGAAATTGCATAGTCCACTTTTTCAAATTTAAGTATTAAACAGAAAGTCCATTCACTATAGAAGAATGGCTGGAGTGGCTGAGGGTGCTGAATTGTTTCCATTTTACTGCTGACTGATTTAGCAGTTCCTGGTTATAGGTCTTGTGTAAATGATCTATCTTTTTTATATTAGGTTTTTAAAAAGCATATTCCCTGTTGTCTGTTGAAAACAGGCATTTCTGAAAGAGTAAGTGAAATTATGTACCTTCCATTCTTTCCTCTCTTATTGATTTTAATACAATATTTTCTTCAGACTAAGGCATTATTTACAAGTTTTCCCTGGCTTTAAATTTTTTTTTTCTAACTGGATCCATAGCCAAAGTATAAGCAAAAGCATGTTTTTGCCGTATGAACAATATTTTTTTAAAGAGAAATAAAAAGTGGAGCTAAAAGGTGGGGTCAGTGCTAACCTCCATTTTCTAGAATCAGCAATTCTTTTCCAAGAAGGCATAAGGCAATACATGCTCAAACATCATTCTGTTGAAATTTTTTCTTCTTCCTGTAAGCAATACAGAATACAAAAGGTATCTATCTAGCCATTATAATTTTTTCTTGGAAAACTCTGTTCCTACACCAGATATAACTGAAATAATTATTGTAAGCAATTGGGAACTTTTTCAACTCATTTATATATTATTCACTAGAACGGCTGAACTGAAAATTTTGCTCATGCCAGAGCCTGTAAAACAGGCAGTTTAACAGAATCACTCAGAGGCAGCATTAACACCCCATTTCAAACTACTAAATGTGACATATGTACCCATTAACACCCTTTCCAAGTAGGGAGCATTTCAGCTCATCGAGGGAACTACTAGCTAAAATAGGATTAGCAGATGAAAACGAAATCAAACTACAACAATAGCTTTGTATAATAGGAAAATCTGTGCACTATTGCAGAGAAAGCAGCTCATATTAGAATTTTAAACTTTAATTTCCTATTTCTATTCTTCATAGTTCAATGGCTGCACATCCCCGACACCATTGATATTGCAGTCCTTAAAATGTGTCAAGCACCTGATAAATTGTGTAAAGAGTTTACAGGGCAAGGGCCTGAGGGGGTGAAGGGCTACATCCTCTCAGAGAGAGGGCAAATGAAGGTGGGTAATGACCTTCAGTAAAGCTTTGTCTTTTCCATGTGCTGAGACCTGAAGAGCCTTTTCTCTAAAAATGTAAGATTTTAAGGTTCAAATGTAATTGACAGCAAGACCTTTCCTATGAGACATATTTAAAAATTTTTCTAAGCTTTCTAAGAGTTTCTTGAAGTTGCTGATTGGGTTGTTGTGGGCTTGGTTTTCTTTTCTGTGGGGCTTTTTCATTTGTTTTGTTGGTTGGTTTGGTTTTTTTTTTTTTTGTTTGGGTTTTTTTGGGTTTTTTGTTTGTTTGGTTGGTTGGTTGGTTGGTTCTGTTTGGTTTTAGATTTGGTTTTGGTTTTGTTGGTTGGTTGGTTGGCTGGTTTTCTGTTTGTTGTTTGGTTTTTTTGGGTTTTTTTGGGGGGGCAGGGGGGAGTGGTTGCATTAAAGTCCAGAAAATAATTTGAGTAAACAAACAGCAAGGAAGCAATGAAACACAGCTCTTCCATTCTCTGGATACTTACTGTTCAAATGATGGAAATTGCCTTTACCTGAGTTCCTATTCAGACAAACACTGTAGATTTCTGTAAAGCAAGACTACACCTTGTAGCTTCAGGCACCTGTGTGATACCAGATGAGAATATCTAAACTTTGGACCCAAGCGAATCCATACAAAGCTATTCGAATTCTACAGACCAAAGCACCTCCTGCCAGAACTTTGATGTCAAAATCTGAGGACTAAAGCATTTTCTAGCATAGGCAGCTATAAGCAGAAGCTCTGTAACTCATGATTAAGCTGCCCTAATATCATAATCGAAAGTAAAATTAAAACTAAATATAACGTAATAGTTGCTTGTCCTTTATGTGGATATGAACCCAACTGACCAAGCAAGGTGGAAATTGTTCTGACACTTTCAGACTTCACAGAACTTATGTAGACTGGTAAGACTAGAGGAGCAACATAGTGAAATCTGACTTTCTTGTTAAAGTTTCTAAGACACGTTTGGATGTATTCAAAGAGAAAGAGCAAGACTGCAAGTGAGTGTACAGACTAATTGCTTGAACATAAAAGCATGGAAGAAGTTTTATCTTTCGCCATACAAAATGAATATAATCAGTTATGCTAACTCTCTGGGAAAATTTTGCCTGGCAGCAGGCATTGCCACATAATCAGAATTTCAAAGTTTCCCATATAACCAGCAGAAATTTAAGAGGTCTAGATATATCTGTAAAAATACAGACATGTAGAAAATGTGGGTGTCTCACAAGTTATGAGATGATCTCTGCATCCAGATTCTGAGTTTGTCACGAAACCAGCTGTTAAATCTATTTGTGGATTTCATTTCTTGTCACAAACTGACACTGTAGTTCATTACTTTCATAGAGCAGACAGAAAAAAAGAATAACATTAAACTTTAGAATTTTCAAAATCCAATAATGAATCTAAACTTGGATCCATTATAACCATTGACCAAGTGATCTTATGGAAAAAAACATCAATATGGAAAATGATGTGAATTAGTGAAAACAGTAGAAAATCTAAAAATACAGGATACTGAATGTGTCATCAGGATACAGCTGTTTCAAAAGAAACAGCTTTGGGTTGATTATAAATAGATGAAGCAAAACTTCTAATCCATTTCAAAAGTCTTAATTCAAGCTTTTCTGAATTGAACAAAATTCTAGATTCTTACTGGTTTTAGAAATCCACCAGTAAAGATACAAGAAATCTCTTCAGGCAGTAGCTTTTACAGCAAAGGCAATAAAAACAAAAGCCCAGATATGAGACATCCTTTCAGGCCACATATGTTAGGGTGAGATATATGCCACACTAAGCAAATTCATGCCTAAGGGAAGGACTGAAGATGCTTTGCTGTGCTGGCAGAACACTGCTCTGGCTTCCCTGGGTTGTTTTGCAGGTGTATTGATCACCCATTTGTTCTCACCTGTGAGTCATTTGTCATGCCATGGCAAAAAAAAAAACCCAACAAAAAAACCCCACACATCGGGAGACATACAAGTCATGCAAACATGATGAGAACTCAGGTTGTGAATTAGTTTGGGGCAGGCATAAGAGAACAACAATTCAGGCTGTTGAATACAGGGCAACTGGCAATAATGCCCTATTATGGAGAGTTTGATTGACCTCTGAAATCTTACTGGCCCAGCATTTCCCAGCAGCATTTTGCTGACAGGAATTCACTCACCAGCTCAAAGTGATAAAGCAACCACTGGACACAGCCACCTCAGCTGGTTGTCTCTGGAAAAACATGATTGTCTTTCTTTCCAGGTGAGATACTGAGAATATCTGCTGTTAACTCCGTGATTTTAAATTTTAGTCCTTCGTATTAATATCCAAGAAGGTAGCCTATGATCAATGTACAAAATCATGAAAAAGAGCTAACGAATAATTCTATCTGAAAACAATGTAGACCAACAGATTCCACTTCTGCCTTTAGGCAATAGTGAAACAAAGGGGATTAATAGAGTTTAAAAGATAAAAAAAGTTATATGACAGCTTGGTTTACCAGTGAAGAATCACTGCAGAGAGTAAGAGTTCTGTCTTAAAGTTTGCCCAAGGACTGATGATGTAAGAATTGCTTCATTCATTTCTTCTAGTTCAAATTACTCACCTGTTTTTGCATTATGTTTGAGGAGTTACACTCAGCTTCCTGGTCCCTACATCTGGCAACATGCAGCAGTCTTCACCAAAAATATTATTCAGTTAGTTAGGCATAAATAATATTGATTGCCAGTTTAAAGCAAGACACTGTTGGGGCTCTGGCTCTTATAAAACTTCCAGTTAAATACTTGACTAATTTCTTTTTAAGGAAGAATCTCTTTTAACTGCTTACACAGGAGTTTCACAGCTCAAGAGAATAACATAAAATCTCAGTAAGTCTTCATAGAAAAGTAACTTTGCAAAAAGGTATATTCTGTCTTCAGTATATATGCTCAGTAGGTTGAAATAGATGAAACATGACAACAGCAGATGTATTAGAGCACATTTTACAAAAAAAATCCCCAAATCTGTATTAATATTCCCAGACAATTGTGTTATTCAGTATGAGAATAGCTACTCTATTGTTCCTGTATTAATTACTATGTGTAATGTCACTGTGTCCTTTCTTGTTTATATTTCTCAACTTGCTAAATGCCAAATACTGGATGATTTGCTCATGTAGTGCAGTAATGTCCAAAACACAAAATAAGGCAATCTGAAGTAAAACTAACATACGCTACACCAACACCAAATGGTCTTAAATTAGATTAAGGCATCTCCCATCAAATTATGCTGATTAAAATTCTATGCATGTAGTAAGAGAGATCCAGATGGGTAGAAGCAGTTGAGAAATAAAATGCATAGCTGTGTTATGTCTGCAGAGGGGTGGGTTTCTCTTCTCTGTGGCTATAGATTGTGTGCTTACATATCTTTGTGTGCAGACTCCTTTCCTCAAAATCACCAAATGCAAAGAACATTTCACAAGGAATGTGAGGAAGGCCCGCTGGGGCTTTCATTTTTACAAGATTATCATATGAAATGTTTCAGATGAATAACTGGTTTTCTGTCACTTTAATCAGAAAAGCAGTATTAAGCATTCTATCCCATTCTTTTTTTCCCTTCAGGCTGTTGATTTGAACTATTAACATGACTGGAGAAAAAATATGGTGGGGTATTATTTGGTTTAGAACACCTTGTTCTACTTGAAAACAAACATCACCTGCAAAAGATGATAAAAGCAGTATTTGAATGCAGAATATTAAAGTGAAAGTGTTTGCAGCACGTGATTTTGATAAATTCAATTTTTTCTTAATGTCAATGGTACTGATGTCTAACAAGTTTTTAGTAACCCCCTGTTCCTGCCCTGTACAGCAAGGTCTACCAATCACCGACCTGCAGAAAGCTCTGTCTCCACTGGCTCCTCAGCCAGTAGTTTTGGCAGTGGATACAGCATGGATAGCGAAGGCAGCAGCAGTGCCACAGCAGAGAATAACCTATTTCCCATCCCAAGAATGTAAGGCTTTTCCTTTAATATACAGTATCCTCCATGCACAATTTATGGCACTTTGGCTTGCCAGTCATCTTACGTAGTTTCCTCTGCAGACTTGAGTTATGCAGTAGAATAGCAGCTAACTGGGGAGAATTCCCCAGAGCTCATACTTTTATTCTGCTTTGTTGAGAATTGAATTGTTAATAACCAACCTCATGAACTTCTTCCTGTCACATAGGAGAGGTACCAGTCTCAGCCTTTGATGAAAGTGTGTAGAGATGGGCTTTGCTTATGTTTTAAAAGTACAACTTTTGTAGCTTGAGAAAGCTTAGTTTAAGTTTTCAGATTTTTGTCCTTCTATAAAGAGGTATTACTAGTGCAGGTGGAATTCATACTCTGGATATAGCTCAATTTTTCCCAAGTTTTTAGGGGTTTCAACAGAATTTCTCAGTCTTGACTGGAAAGAGATTTTTGGTCCAGAGTCCCTGTAGGAATTATCAAGCTACTATCAGTGTAATGATCCTATAAAATGACTTCATTTTAAAAATCTTTTACCCAATTAAGTACTCCACAGAGAGAAGTTTTACCAGGATTTTTTCACCTCCTCTGTCAGTATGCACCATCATTTAGCAACTTCTTTTATATTCCCTAATGGGACAAAGTAACTCCTGATCAACTTAATGATTCTGACCTGAAAAAAATTACAGATTGACTGTTCTGAAAATATTAGTTGGTGGTCATTGTTCATTCATAGTCTACAATGAATGTCTGCAATTATCTGTTCAATATTTTTCTCCGGAACACAAGTTTTTTCTTTTCCCTAGAAGATGTGAACTATTAGTCACAAAAGATATAAGCTTCCTAGAAAAACTTGAATGAAGTAAAAATTCTCTAGAACTGTGATATTTCTGAGTATTTATCATTTTCAAAAATAATTCCAATGGTATTTTTCTACAGTGTGTTAGTAACTAAAGGGAAAATAGAGATAAATCTAAGATTTCAATCTCATCTTCAGAATCTAGGGTGATTATGTGAGCTCATGTTGTAGGATGCCAATTGTTTGATCTTCATTGAACTTTTTACTCATGTTGCTCTAGGCTAAAAAGACTTGTACTTCTCAGTGGAAAAAAAAAAAATTATCTTTAATAGTCTTTGACAACCTCAAAAGAAAAATCTTGGGCTGTCATTCATTCCCAGTGGGAAAAGAAAAGGTGCATAAAATCTTTGTGCACAGAAACACAAGATTGTGCTCTCAACAGAAATTTTCAGTTTACATATACCAAATTTGAGTCCAAACAATATCATTTACTGGGTATTGACTAGCAATGTGACAGTACCTACAGTTACTGGCTATTTGGCTGACAGACTAACTGGTCTCATGCCTGAAATCAGCCCCACTCCTACTGAAAAGCAGGAGGAAGTCTTCACAGCTGCAGATTTTCTCTTATAACAATTTGTGCTCATGAATTATACTTAATTCAATAAAATGTATCCAGGTCTCTTATTTTTTCCTAAGGCTAAACTATTTTTTTTTATTGTGACATTTTAAAGTAAATTATTTATATGCTGGTATTAGACAGAGTCTTTAAAATTACACAGGAAATTTATACAGGCAAGACCTGGTTTATTTTTCATGTTAGTTTCCAGGGCTTTACATAGCAATTTAATGAAAATGAATGATAAAGTAACTGTTTACTATCAGATCATTCCTAGAGAGAATGTTTAAAATAGATAAATAGTTTAAAAATAATTTAAAATAGTTTAAAAATAGTTTTCCATTTTAGTCTGTATAAATATTTATCTGAATATATGTATGATTGAAATTCTACTCAACATTTGCATTCACACTGGCTTGATAATCACTGTGGAGACTCTGACCTTGAACTCTAATTCAGCATATCCATAAGACCACAGCTCACAATTTGGATATGAAGTATTAAGTAGGCTAAATATTTTTAAGTATCTTGGCATATAAAAACCTTTTTGGTTATAAGCTCCCTGCTTAGACTATGTTTCTGGTCTACCAATAGAAAATGTTAGCTATGCTGAATTTTAAACTATTTATTTTAGTCCAAGTGCTTTAACAATAGGAACAATTGAAGCAAGTCTTGATGCAAAATAAAATAATTAAATAATGACACCATGGGAATTGTTTGACGAGGTAACTAATTAGAATACTTGCCAATATTAAGTAATATAACTCTCAAGGGAAATTAAAAATTATATACAGTTTCATACATCTGAATAGATCTTGTAAAGTGTTTCTGTTTTGGGTTTTTTAAAATACTCTTATTATTCAATTGTAATATTCCTGAAAGCTACTCATGTTCTTATCTCTGATAAAGACCAGATTCTCTATGCCTTTTTGTGTAACCCTTTATAGAAGTACAATGTCTGTAAAATGAAATTCATTTTGAATGCATGTGGAATGAAAATTCATTTTGAATGCATTTGAATGAAGGTGGAAAGCAACTGAATGATGTATAAGTAATATAACCCTTGGGACAAATATTTCTTGTACCATATTTGTAATCATTTATGAAGCATTACCTGCAGAAGAAAAAAAGAATAGTTTTCAGTTAAAAGTGAATATAAAATCACTTTAAAAACTGTGATTTTTATACTAATTTTTTAGTTCATGGTGAATTTAGACAACTTCAGACATGAAACAGGCTCAGAGGTAGCAAAGAACAGTGCTGATCCTTTAACCCTCAAGGAATCACATGCAACTAAAGATAATGCCTTACAGTCCCTATCATAGCACTCAGAGTCTTAAGGGAAAAAGAAAATTAGAACCACAAATGTTTGACAGTAGCAGACGTGTTTGAGAGTGATTGTAATCATGCCTTTGAGCCTGCAACAAGTATGTTTAAAGATAGCTTATATTTTACTTAATTTCATTGCCTAAAAATAGACATCAAGATTGTAATGCAGATTCTTTCTACATGCAGTGCAGGAAAATAGGGAACTCCAGAGTATGATTTATTCAACTCACTTAAATTTAAGATTAATGTTACATCTTCAGACATATCTAAACCGTAAAGCAAAGCAATCATTAAAAGAAGATAACAACCACAAGTATGCCTTACCTTCGAAATAATGGTATTGTAGACCAAATATCAATTGTTGTGACTGCTTATTATATATTTTACTGTTGAGTACCACAAGATAAAGTGAGGAGAGGAGATATGCAGCCCCAGACTGATGTGGGGCAGGTAGCACTCAGCACCTGATAGACCCATTCTGTAAGAATATACAGGCTTAGCAAAATGTGATTGCAGCTGCCATCAGAAGAGAAAAAAAAATCTTAAAAGAGCCAAGCCTTGTTGCTTTAAGTATATAATTGTCTTAGCTCTCATCTCTATATGCTTTTACTGACAACAACCACCATATCTTTCAACAGAGGGAAGATGAGCCAGAATGGACAAGACCCAGTAAAGCAGCCGGGATTGGGAGTAACAGACTCAGAAGGTAAAAAGAAATACAAACAGCACTACAGTGGTACTCCATGACTGTAGGAATTACATACCTATTTCTTTGACTTCTTGTGCTATGAAAAATTAGTCTATGCTCTCTTTGTGTTGTAGATTAAAGTCCTGACCTTCCTTTTCTCTGGGGGCCCTTCACACAGGGCACCAATGTAATGAGGCTTCAGGTTAAATGAGAATGGTGTCTTACCTGTTTACTTAAAGTAATTAAATAGTTAGATTACCATGAATAATATATAATAATATCTGTCTTCTGATGTTCATCGCTTTTCAAATAAAAAATACAAAGTATGGAGCTGACTCAGTACTCACTGGACTTGAAGAAAATATCTAATGCCTGTCAGGCTCTATTTTTATAACATTTCAGAATATTTACTTCATAAAGCAATTATTAATATTAACATTTACATAAAAAATTAATATTAAATAAAAATATTTGCTGAGCAGGCTTGACTGCTGCACTTAATGCAGATGCACTACAATGAAACCTTTATTGGATTGGGAAATACTGAGCAATTTTTTTTGTATTAATGTGGGGCTAACAAAGAAGAAGACATTGTGATATTGGGACTGGAAAGTGCCTGACAGAATGACTTTCAAAATTTCATAGGGAATGTGATTATCTTTTTCATGTGTAATAATGGACAACTGCATGAAAGTGAAGAGTGTTTTGTACTGAAGGACATGTTATGAAAATTACATTTTCCTTTACTTATAAGGTATATTCTTTCAAGTGTATGTTTATGTTGACCTCAAATATAAAACTTAATTATCATGACCTTCATTTTATTATTAAAATAAGACCTTTATAATTTACATGCATTTCAATGCAACTTTGAGATATTAATTGATTCATAAATTGAAATTTAAACATATAATTGATAAATTGATCTTAAGTTTAATAATTTTAAAAAATCAACATTTTTCAGGTTTCTAGAATCTCTATACATGGGAAAATAATTGCTGTTTCCATATTTGAGGTAAAAGCAGTCTAATGTTCCATAGAGTTGAAGAAATCAAATTAGAATTTACAGGTAGAGCTGTAAAGATCTCTTTTTCAAAGTAAGAATCCTTACCTATGCATTGTACTAAATATTTCCCTTTATAGTACTTATCTTACAAAAATCCAAATTAATCTGCTTATCAAACTTCAAATTCTCAATAGTGTGTTTAAGCACTTGAAAAATAATTTGTTTCTTAAAAGAGAACTGGGGAGATGAAAATGGGAAACCAGGAATTTTGCATTTTTACTTTGTCATGATGAGTTTTTCATTTTTACTTTGTCATTGGATCTTAAATTTCAGAGCCTACAAATACAAAATCTTTTCATTTCTTATTTGTATCATTAATTAACCCCAAAACCCAAACAAAAAAAACCCAAAACCAAACAATATCCAAAACAGGTTTTGAAACATTCTGAAAGACATATGTATAACTTTTGGTCACTGAAATTACCTTTCCAAAGTTGTGTTTCTTGTCTTCAAAATTTGCACATAACTCAAGAGCTGCAATTCCCTAATTTTTACTTATGATGCAATTCACCTCCCCTACCTTGGGAACTCTAAGTGAACTCCTAGTCTGATAAAAAGAGTGGTTTTTACTGAGTGTTCTTTGCCATTGAGAGAAGCTGGTGCAGCCAGCCTGAATTTTAGTGTCTGATTTCTAGCTGACTTAGAGGGGAAAGGTCAGTCTCAAAGGATAAATTAATTTAAAAGCTGGGAAACTATGTAAGAGCATTTCAGTTTCAGCATGTAAATATAATTACCTTTTGGAGAAGTAGTTCAGAATTTAGAGGAAATCAAGATTAACTGAGAATTACAGTATTATAGATTTATTGTGGTGTTCTTTTTATAGATGAATGAAAGGGAATGAAAATCTTAAAATCATACCTTTTCTGTAGTTCACTTACCTGTGTTGTGGACCAGCTGAGCTCTGCAATTAAGTGGAAGCAAATATTCATTCCTATTTTTCATTAACTGTAGAGAGTTCCCACAGCTGACATTTGTATTCTTATTTGCAAACAATGATTTATTGTCACATTTAAAACCTTCTAATACCGGTACTATTTTTTACATTTTCAAACATTCTTAGTTCATAACTTCTGTAAAAAGTAGCTTGTGGGTTAGTCTCCTTAAAAGGGTGCAGAATAAATTTAGTTGCTAAAACCTGCAGATCTGCTGCTACATTAAATTTTTGAGTCATCCGAGTCACTCACACAGGCCTGACAAATATGGTAGGGAATTTATAGGATCTTTAAGACCAGGAGCTGCAGGCAAAGCAAGGTAGGACCCTCAGATGTCAATGAGAACTGATTTCTAGGCAGCTGAATCAGAACTGCAGCAGCAGGGTTTGGGTTCAGCTCACGGGGATATGACAGCAAAATGTAGGCATTTACATGAGTGGAATTACAAGGAAAAAATCCTGTGAATATCTTTTTGTAATAATAGTTTTCCCACTTGTGTTAATATTTTGTTAGGAATAGTTTTTGTGCTATTAACCTGTATTAGTATAGTTATAAGTAAATACTGGAAAACAGTACTATTTACCCTGCTGACACAACCAAATGGTCAATATAAACAGCTGTGATTATGGCTATGATAACCTTTGTTTCTATGAATATATCATCTTGTCATATTCTGTATTTTTGTACTACTTAATAATATAAAAAAAATCAGAGTTTTGTTCTTGGACACTGTATTAGTTATTTTTATTATATGCCTTGTTGCATGCTATCTTACTCTGGGCATTCTGCCCTGGGCAGATGAAATACTTCATCTTCTTAAGCTTCAGTAAATCTTATTATATATATTGTGATCTTCACTGAGTTATGCAAGCCAGCTTCTGTATTTGTTTCAGAAAGTGCAATACACCTTGTTTAAAAATTTCTTATGACATGGTATGGAGTATTACAGACATTACAAAAAAAAAAAAAAACAATTGCATCCATGTAAGGATTGAAACTAACAATTAAAAGAACATGATTAATATCTTGATTCAGTTGTAGATCATGATTGGTCTATCTGTCCTATGAAGAGGTTCCAGATGGTGTTTTCCACCCACCATTTATCCATTTAAAAAGTATAAGGAGAAAATTATTTTCATACATTTTAAAAGTGTGAATTTGCTAGGTAATCCCAAGATGCCATTATTTCTAGTAGAAGAGAGATGCTTAGATATAAATAGCATTGTCATTGAAATTTCAGATCATCTCCTTTTGAAGATTCTATATGCATGCAAAATATCATTCCTCAATCATTATAAGCCTTGAGGTTCATCTCAAGCAAAGACTCTTTTAGGAGTATTTCAGGGTTCTCCTGAGTGAATGAGTACTCACAGTGCCTCTGTTATTGGTTTTACTGTGAGGATTTTCAGCCAGAAAATTGTAATCTTTGTATAGGAACAGTATAGTACCTCACCCACATCTTCCAAGAGAGTGGGTTTTTTTCCTTTTTTTTTTTCTCTTTTTTTTTCTTTTCTTTTTTTTTTTTTTAATGCCCTCCAGTCCACATCCTGCATACCAAAAACTTCTCTTTGTAGTTCTGCCACGGCTCAGAGGCTCGCTTTATGACCTTTCCTGTGGTCATTTGAGCCTCACCCTCTGAGTGTAATAAAACAAAATTCTATAAGTAAGAAACTGTCTCTCTCCGCAGATGACTGAACCTGAGCAGTAATTTTCAGAATGTTCTAGTAAAGCCCCGGTATGTATATTTCCATAGGCCAACAGAAGGTACAGATGTTTACTATTTCAAAACCTAAAGATGCACACAAAGTTACTGAACTTCTACAAGATGGTACAACAGAGATAGGCACTCCTTCAGTATAACTTTTAGTGAATTCTTGCAGGATTTGTCGTTTTCTTTTTGCGTGCTCATGATTTTCCTGAGTTGCAGATTAAAGAGAAAAAACCAAAAAACAAACACAACAACAACAGCAACAAAAAGCCCCAAACATGCTCTGTGATCATATTTTAACAGGCAAATTATACAGTCCTGTTGCTGTTATTTCATCTATTCAGAAGAGATTAAGGTAAAAAACATGCTTTTTTTCTTAATTTTTCTGCTTTGTGGTTCATCAACCCAAACTATAAACTAAGAAATTCAGTTTTAACAGCTTAATTTCTCATCTCTTTATTTCAATAATTAAGGAAGTCAAATCTTTATTTACCAGAAAAATAGCTAAAATACTACAGAAACCTTAAAAAATGCTCGGGAGTCATTCTACTAACATTTTGGGGGAAAGCTAAATGGCCTCTGTAGTAAGTGACTGGGAATCGTTTGACTTGGAAATGTTCCTTTATAGCTTTCTGGATAGTCCTGGTGAAATTTTCATCCATCCTGTCTACATAGAATAGACCCTGGAGCAAATTGTCTTGCAAACCGTATCACACTGTCTCTTGAAGAGAAGCACCCAGGAGTAATAAGTAGATTAGCTCTCTTGAGTAAAATAAGGCATGAAACAAACTGACAGAATAGGCACAGCTAAGCAATGCCACATTCCTCAAAGTAATTAAAAATTAGAAAAAATAATTAATTCCCCTTTTACTTGCTCTTTAACTAGCCTAGAGTAACACTGTTTAAAACACATGACTCACTGTAGTATGACCAAGAACAAATTAAAGGCTTGCTGCATCTCACACCTTAAAAAATTAGTGTTTTGATTTCTTTTAAATCCAAAGGTTGAAATATCAGAAGTATAATATTAGTCCTTATGAAGATGTTCAGTGAAAAATGTCCTAATATTAGACCTTCAACTAGAAAGCTATAAGAGGAGAAAAAAGGTGAATAAAATTATTAGCAGATAATTATGATACAGTTACTGAGATTTGCAAAGGTTTTGCATATGCACAAATCTATACTTTGAGGTCTGGGTTGTCCAGGCTGAAAAGAGGAGGTTTACTGCAGATGAGAAACTTTTTTGCGTTAGAATAATCAGAGAGACAGAACACCTCTCCTATGGAGACAGGCTGAGAGAACTAGGGTTGTCCAGCGTGGAGAAAAGGAGACTCTGGGGACACCTTGCTGTGGCCTTGCAGCAGATATAGAGGACTTATAAACTTTTTACCAAGGCCTAAAGTGACAATGGTTTTAAATTTGGTGTAGGTTTAGATTGAATATAAGAAACAATGGTTTACAGTGAGGGTGGTGAGGCACTGGAACAGCTTTCTCAGAGGGGTGATGGATGCCCTGACCCTGAGAGTGTTCAAGGACAGGTTGGATGGGGCTTTGAGCAAGCTGTCCCTGTCATGGGGTGGGGTTGGAAGTAGATAATCTTTAAAGATCCCTTCCAACCCAAACCATTCCACGACCCTTTGATGTAAAAGAGTAGAAAATAATTATTGAAGGGTTCAACACACAAACTGCAAACATGCCTGCTCAGTGTGAGTGGTGCTCAGCAAACTGCTGCCCATTCAGGTGTTTGACTGTTATACAAGTAAAAATATTTCCCTCCTTCAGCAGTGATTTCTTCTGTATCTTTGATTAGGAGTGTAAGGTACCCACGTTTAACCTGCTTCACCCAGTGTTTTGTTTTGAGTAGATAAGTTAGTAACTGTGTGCCAGGAAAGTTCCACTTTCTTTTTAATTTCTTACCTTTGGATTGTTTCAACTACTGAAGCAGTATCAGAATGTCACATGTGTAGTATTGGGTAGCAAGAATCTGAGAACTGTTATTTCCAAAGAAAATGGCATTATCATTACAAAGCAAACAACTGCTTATTTCTATATTTATGTCAGAAAGTGACTCAATAGACAGAGGAAGTATGAATTCACATGTTTAAGGTTACCAGCAAGAATAGGCTTCAATTTACCTACAAATCATAAACAAGCACATAGTTATTTTTCTTAAATTTAGTTAAGCTGAACTGAATTGAATTTTTTTTTTCTGTAACATGATTCCTGACTCATAGCAGTATAATTAACAGTATATAGATCAGCAATAAAAGACCAAGTCAGAAGCAATCGCTTTCACCTTAGCGGAGAACTTTTGAATAGTTCCATGTTTCTTCACCAAGGCTTGACCCAATTCTTTTAAAGGCCTTTTTAAACTGGTATCTCAAAACCACAGGAAGCATCATCTATTTAGTTCTTGCACACAGATCAAATACTATCTTTGACATTTGCTGCCTTCCCAATAACTCAAATAAATCATGAGTATTGCACATTTAATCCTAACGTATACTAAAATGTAAAAGAATCTGGAAAAAGTCTGGACTTTTAAGTATTTTTCTTGAATCAACAGAGTCTTGTACTGACCAAGTATGAGACTGTTGACTTGATTGCAATGAATATTGATCCATGGATTTAAAGAGAAATCCAGACAATCTGAAATGTTACCAAAACTGATTTTAGCAGTGGTTGAATTGCATTTTTTGGTTTTGAGTTCATATCATGTACATAGCAAAAGTAATTGCTGCACACTCTCATTGTCTTTCCTCAAGAGCAATATAAACCTGTTAATCTCTTTTAAAACCCATTTTTAGTGGCTGTAATATCTGCTTTTATAGTCCTATTGCCATTCTGATTTACATGTAGAAGAGGTCTTTTTGTGAAATAAAATATTACTGATTAAAATGTGATCCTTTCCCAGGAAGATATCTAATTGAAAGAAGAAGAATTGCCAAACTTCTCTACTATCTCTATAAATAAAAAGGCTAAAATTCAACCTGACTTTGTTTAAACTGTCTTTAATATAAAATCACAACCTTGTTTTCTGCCATTACCTTCTACCAAGGGTCTGCCATCGACTACTCTTGATAACATAATTTTAATCAATGCCAGCAAAAATCAAAGCAGAAAATACCAACAAGGGTAATTTCTCACATGAGCAGCTTTTACATTACAGAGGGGAAAAAAGGACATAAGGGAATAGAAAACAAGTGCTGAAAGCACTTGCAGATAGCCTGTAATATTTTGATTTTAAGAATTGAAAAGATCAGATATACTTTTTTATCACGAGGGATACTTAAGCAATGAACCAGGCTGATGCACTGACAGTAGTCCTTATCCTCTCTCTTGTTTTTTAAAAAGGACTCTATATTTTAAACGTGCTCCCTTAAGCTAGGAATAGCCTTACTATTAATGCCTAAACCCCACACTTTAAAAAGTGAGTCAAGATAAATGACAGCAGCCTTCTAAACTAAGTATTATCAGCTTCCTCTCTAAACTCTGAGAAGCATTTTTTCTATCCCCAGTTGGCCCCACATTCTAATTTCCCACCTGGCTCTCCAGTAACAATTGGAGCAATTAGTTCTGCTTTCCTGGAGTATTCGCCGGTGTAATCCAGATGGTTTTCCTAAAAAGAAGAGAAGGAATTTAAATCAGAGGAAAGATAGCAGCCAAGATAAAATATAGAGGAAAAAAAGGACAAGTTAATATTCTGTATGCTTGTATCCACATCACAAACAACATTGATTTACGTAGTTACAAATCAGGCTATTCCTGAATTGTCACTATAAAGTGTCATCAAAAGAGAAGTAAACAATCCAGGGAGACTGTGATTAACTGATGGCTGGCCTACAGCTTGTGCAGTTCTGAGTTGTGTATGAACTGTGACAAAAGGCTATTAGCCCCTGAATTATGTGTCAAGATAACTCTGAAAAAAATTGATTTCTTTTGAGTTTTCTTTTAAAAAAAATCTGCTTTTCCCATGGGATCTGTTGAAATGAAAAGAAATAAATACTAAGGAGACAAACAAAATAAGGAAAAAAGCTGAAAAGCACATGTATTTCATCTAAAAAAAAAAAAAAAGTTTTGTTTGAAAGTATCACTTTGAAGTGATACTTCAATAATCACCTGGAAAGATAATTAGGTAATTTGTTTGCCTAATGATCTTAATCACTTTTATTGGCCTAACTCTTAAATGCATTTCCATGAAAGCTTCTTGGAACTTTCAGGAAGTTTTTTCTGATGACTTCTTGGAGATGCAATAAACTCAGAGTTTGGGCTGGGAATCAGCATGCGAGTAATTCCACCAAAAATCTGGTAAAGCTACATAGTTTCACACAGAAAAATATTGGTAGAATTCTGCAACCTATGTCTTTTTAAAAGATGTGGTTATGAAGGAAATCTGACTTAATACCAACTGACACATTTAGTATAAATACCAGTTAATAATGAAGACTATCAACCCTGGAAATCAAACAGAGGGATCTCCCCACCAAAATGGACTGAAGGTGAAGATGCTGGAATGTGATTAACTGAACCTGAGACTTGTCTGGTGTAAGTCTGAAGAAGAGCTGCTTCACCTAGTGAGTAATTTAAAACCACCTTGAAATAGAGTCATTTTTCATGATGAATGCTCATTTTGGATCAGTCAAAGTCAGGTTGAAGCATTAATATGATAGAAGGTGCATTGATAAATCCTCAATGGTTTTCCCTCTGTCATGAAAATGAAACTAGGACTTACCAAGTAGGGCTTCTAAAGGTCAGCTTCCTGGATAATCCAGGTGATCGCCATTTGGCAGTGTGGTTAGGACCTGGAATTGTGTGCACACTCCAAGAAAAAAAGTAAGTAAAACAGAACTGTTTTAAAGTAAATAATGTTCAGTACTCAAATACATACAGGCTATTCTGCAGCAAGAATAACATTAAGGGGGCTTCAAGAGGTCATCCCAATGATTCAAGCACAATATTTTCCCTAAAAGGCTTTTGTTAACTTGCACCAAAAAATTCTTAGTGGTGATAGAGACTTTAAAGCTTTATTACTCTGTCTAGTGATTGATTATTAGTTCTTAATATTAATATGTTTTACCTATGTTCTATCCCAGTTGCTTACTGAAATTAATACTCAAGGACTGAAATAAGAATCCAAATCCAAAATCTTCCCTTTAAAAATATAGCCTATTTTATCAAGAACGTCCTATAAATAGATTATTCTAAGCTTGCCTAAAAATGATAACACAGCCATTCCTACAAAAGAGTTTTGTATTAGATCTCCACTTTTGCTGTATTTATTGGAAATTCTAAAAAAATAACCCAAACCCCAAGATTGTCATAACTTGTTTCTGTACTAAACACTCCCTTGTAGCTCTTTAATGTCTTAGGTTTCTGATTTTTTTTTTTTTTTTAATGTATAACTTGCTTAGAAATTAAATTGTTATGCTGGGGATTCAGAAAAGATGGTGAATTTTATTTACCATCACATGTTCTTCTATATAGCCCTTTTTCTGGACTGCTATCCAAACTGTTACCTTGGAATGCTGTTTAAACACAGACAAATCTAGAGCATTTCCAGGTGTGATCACATGGCAAGCTAAAATTAAGCTTCAGCTGATCTTTATTTTAGCATGTGAGAGTCCTCAAAATTATTGGACTGTAAATTGTGTTCCAACACAGAAGTTTTTAAAAATCAGTGTACTAAGATGAATATAAATCTTTCCTATGATGACAATGCCTGGATGTGTCCAAGTCTCATGGCAGAGTCAGCTTTCATATATATAACTAGAACCTTGTGCTGTGTCCCCACTTTATTTTCAGATTAATATGCTTTCCATAGTGCTCCATGTTCTTTGTTGCATCCTATGATAGTAGTTTTACAGGCTTTCAGCTCAACTGAAATGCGTTATTCACTGCAGCAATACGTGAATAATGTTTTTTTCTGTTAAGGGAAATACAGTGTGTTTATTTCTCATGAAGAATTCCTAAGCGTTTGTATAGGCATTTGCAATTACTTTAGGCTATTTCATTGATGGTCTTCCCTTCTGTGCATTAGTTATTCTGACATTACCAGGCTATGACTGGGAGGGAATGAAATGGACAGAAGACTAGGCAAATCTAGTGGCTCAAAGTAATGTACTGTGTGTGTAGAAGGTAATGCAGTTTAGTTATCCATATCTGCAAAGGGATTCAGGGTCTTCAACATAGGTGTATTCTGCTGTTTTAAATACTCTGGTTTTTTGCCTCAGTCTGATTCCTGTTCCAGAAAGTTAGGATCCCACAGCTTCCTGATCACATCTGCCATTTCAGATCAGATACTTCAATTTCTCTAACAAATCTTAATTGACCCCAGATCCACATGTAAATATGAATAAACTTGATTCCAAGGCTGTATTCAGGTTTTCCTTCACTGTCAGCTACCTGAAGTGTCAGTCCTCCACTATCTGTTAAGAGCCAAAAGATTATAATGAAAATTCAAAGATTATTTTAGCTTCCTTATCTAATGTTTAGGTGGATTATAAAAACTGTGATTAGTGATACCAAATGGTCCTGGGTTTGCATGTGTGTTATTACCATCCATTGCAGAAGTTTTTATTGTCTGAAACACCCTTTGGTATGCTTTCTTTCTGTCATACCTTCTTTTTTAATTTCATGCCTCCTTTTTTAATTTTTCTTCAGAGTTGGTGTGTTTTTTTGGGTTTTGGGTTTTTTTTTTTGTCTGCCATCTTGGCTTTGCACTCTGACTGATTGTGTTGTGATAACAGCTCAGCATGACTGAATTTACACACCTTGGAAAATGCACAAATTGGAGATTAGCTGGGTCAAACATCTGATACATATACCTGCTTTTGTGTTTCACACTGCTGTAGTACCTAGAAGTCCACATTCTTTTCAAAAGCCTGGTAACATACTGCCTTTGATAATTAGTCAGTTTGGGTGATTTACTAGTCCCATATGTAACTTGCATCAATGCCTGCTGAGTATGCTATGGATTCTTGCTGTTTCCTCACGCTGATCCTCCAATATCTATAGCATTATTCACCAGCCTCCTGATTGCTGTGGCCGTGCCTGGCTGATCAATTAGCTTTTTAGAAACACATTTATATTCATGGAACACTCTGTTATATTCTTGAAGGAACTAGATTCTCACTGATCTGAACGCAATTATTTACCTTTTCTATAAACTACACCAATCTGACTAGTCTGATTGTCTGAAGAGCTCCTTCTTTCTTAGCAAGTAAAGGAGAGAAAAGGGAGCCTTTCCATCTGGTCTCTGGATATTTGAGAGACTAGCAAAAAAGACACCTTATCTCATTGTATTTATGTTGGTTTTAAGACTATTTTGTGCTTTGTTTATATTTTAAAGCTGTATGCAAAATCTGACTTTACAGAGACATTTTCCGCATTATTTTATGTCTGAAAAAGTGACGCCTACACAATATCTACACTGAGTACCTTCCTTTTGACTCAGTGCATCTTTTCCAAACACATCCACAAAGCAAAGTTATCTAAATTCCTGTAAAATTGTAATACAGATTGTTATTATTCAGAAACTATCAGTGTAACAATAAGCTTTGAAAGCCCATGATAAATTTGTACATGAAAGCTGTTATTTCCAAAGGAAGGAATCTGAGCAGTGTTAGAAAAAGAATAAAAGAAAATTAACGTGAGAGTTTTATTTCCTATTGGTGAACATTTTGGGCACAAAAAGAGCTTTCACAGCAAAAGGGAAACAGAATTTGGGAAGCAGAGCTTAGGAGATGCTCTTCACCTCTCCTAGGAACCACACTTTCCCTAGGTGTTGTTCCACTGATTAAAAGATCTCTCATTCTTGGGATAAAACCCACTAACTAATGTGTCATTCTACACTGCTCTTTTTTTCCCAGTCTCTTGAAATTGTCTTGTTGAATCTACCTTCTTGTATGCAAGTACACATCTATCAAGGAGGAAAGGTAAAGAGGCCATAACCACTCCAGAAACGTTTTGTCATTATTTTGGGTATGTGCCTTCTTACATGTAAGGGAAAAAACACTCTGAAATCACAGCTACATACAACTATAATATGACAAATCAGTTCTTTCTTTTTTGGCAGCATTTACTGCCCTAAGGTTAGTTGTTCTGAATCAAATTCCAAAATTAAATATTGCAGTTTTCTTGTTGAACAAAGCTGAGTAATTTGTTTCAAATACAATTTTCTGCCACTGGCTAAAGATTCTAAATTGAAGACAGCTTGAAAAATGGATATGATAGGAAGTGATGCAAATCCTGAGAGAAAGGACACACACATAAACAACAAACACATCCTTTTTTCCATGCCCTTCTCTGGGATGAACTGAATATTTGGATACATATTTAAAGCATTGACCAAAAGTAATAATTATTCCAATTTCTGTTTTAATTTTGAGCAGGAAGTTCTTTCTTAGGGATACTATGTCTGTTATGATCATAGCTTAAAGTAAAAAAAATAAATCAGACCTTTCTGGATACACTTTGTGAATTTTTCTACATGATTATTTTTATGTTAATAACCCAAATTACACAATAGCAGATTTTTTTCATAAAATAGGTCCAAAAATTATCGGAATAGATTTCCTAAAGAAATTACAAGTCTTCATGAAGTTTTAAATGTTTAATTAAAACAATCCAAATAAAAACTACAAAGGGATGCATGAAATTGACATCTTCCTTAGTTTCCTAATGAATCATTTGAGTGAATAACCTGATCTTTATAATGCAGTTTCCCATGAGAAAATGAGATTTCCAATACATTGTCAACTGAATGAAGTGCTTGGAGCCTTGTGTTAATACTTGTTTTATAGTATCAAGTTACCTTTGATGGTTGGCAGAGGAATTTCAAGGTTTCTGCATCACTTTGGCATTGGTGCAAGTGCAAAAGATAATGCTTCTATCTGGAAACCTTAGATAATGCTCACTGTGCATTCTGTCCTTCCATCTGTTCTGATGGCTTTTAAATATCTTCAGTGAGGGAAACTCCACACTCTCTCTGGGTAATCTGTTCCAGTGCTTGGTCACCCACACAACAAAGAAGTTCTTCCTCATATTCAGATGGAACTTGCTGTGCACAAGTTTCTGCCCTTTGCTCTTGTCCAGTTGCTCAGCACTGCTGAGCAGAGCCTGGTCCATCCTCTTGTCACTGTTCCTTCAGAGAGTGATAGACATTGGCGAGGTCTCATCTCAGTCATTGGAGAGGTCTCCTCTCCTCTCTTCTCAAAGCTGGATAGGCCCAACTCTCTCAACATTTCATCATCAGAGGAAATCATTTTCATAGCCCTCTAGTGGACCTGCTCCAGGAGCTCCATGTCTCCCTTGTGCTGAGGAGCCCAGAACTGGACACAGCACAGCAAATGTGGCCTCACTAGGGCTGAGTAGCTGGGCAGGATCATCTTCCTCAGCCTGCTGGCAATGCTCTTCCTAATGCAGCCCAGGATACTAACGGCTTTCTTGGCATCTACCCCTTCATCCAAGTCACTGATGAATATGTTGAACAAGATTGGACCCAACATCAAAACCCCTGTAGGATACCACTAGTTGCATGTCTTCATCCACACTCTGTGCCACTGATCAACCCCCCCAGCTCTGCTGTTCATCCAGTTCTCCATCCATCTCACTGTCCACTTCTCCATCTTTCACTTACTGACTTTGTCTAGGAGGATATCATGGCAGCATCAAAAGCCTTACTGAAGTCCAGCTAAACAATATCCACTGCTCTCTCCTCAGCTGTCCAGACAGGTTTTGGAATTCCAGTGGCACTTATGACAGGAGAGACTGCCTTCAGTGAGTTAAAGAGAGTTTTGGCATTGGAATTCAGAATTCCCCATTTGAGTTCTGCAATAAATTTTTAAATAAATTAATATATTTCATTGCATTGAACAGGAAACATTGCTTCATTACTGTATAAATTATAGAATATTTATACATGGTCATGACACCCATAGATGACATACACAGCCAAATAGATGCAGTGGGCTGGATAAATAATGTTTAACAGTTTAGGTCAGGACGTACTCCATGAAAATCACTGAAATTTCAACAACCTAATATTAACATGAGAGAAGAGGGATCACAAAATGAGAAACTGTCAAATACTGTGGTGTACTGTCCTGTGCACCACAGGAGTGGTGTTGGAGAGTAAAGAAAAATTACATTTGAAGCATTTAGATGACTGAGCAATTGAAGTTCTGCAAATGATTCCTGAATGTGGGAAACCTGCCCTCTGAGCAAACCTGAGCTAAGACTTGACATCTTTTGCTCTATTATTTAGAGTAGCAACATTTTTGTCCTACTCTATGAGGGATCTTTAACTCCCCAGGTAATCACTGCACTGATTCCCTGTATTTACTTTAAATAAGCAGAACTATATTTCAGGAAGTTATGTAAGTAAATGTAGAGAATCCTTTGCAACACAAACTTGTTGGAATTCAGATCACCTGTCTTGTCTTCAGAGAAAGATTCAAACTATGTAATTTTTTTTTTGCTCCTCTAGTTGGTTTCTTTACTGTTGCTAGTAGTGTTTTTTTGCATCTTTTTTTTCTATTTTTAATTGCAGTTGAATTGTGAAAGGAAAGGTAGGAACTATGAACAATTTCAAGTAGAAAACTTGTACAATACTACATGCTAGGATCAAAGTGGTGTCATCAATTTGAAATTAACTTACATAACTCTAACTTCATAAACTTCAATTTGAGCCCAAGTATTTAGAGTTGATTGGATCAACAAGCAAATACTTTGTGCTGAGACAAGGTAGATTCCTACAACTAAGTTTACTTCAGTGATGTATATGCTTACATTTGGACAAAAGAACAGGCATACAAATGTGTTTGGATCTAATTATCAAGAGATGCTTTTGCCCAAATTAATGTGCAAAAGAGACCATATGCCAAAGTTAATAGTGCAAATTTTATTTAAGAGTAGATGTGTTGTAGGGAGGGCAGGGAGAGAAGAGAGAGATTAAGTAGAAATATATTCACCACCACGTGTTTTTGGGGTACTCCATTGTTCAAAATACCTCTTTTGTTTCATTAGCTTTTATAATCTGGAGAAAGGACATCACTGTTTATGACTTCAATAGATAGCAAAAGAAGATAAGACCTGTTTTGCAAAGTGGCTCTGACATAAAAAGGCAACAAATCCTCTTAATATTCAGTTTTACAATTGACTTTCACAAGTTCTACTAGTTTAATGGTCTACTTTATTAAATACATTTACAATAATTTTATGATTAGTGATTTCACTGGAAATTTCTTTTGAATTGTAAATAGAAGATAAGGAGAATTATGATCTGATCTTTTATATTTGGCAAACAGGAACTTCTTAAGTAGTTTGGGCATTTCTTTGAGTAGTAGAAGTTTTATTTCAGTCTCATACTCATTCTGTTTCTATATTAATTATCTAATTAAAAATTTAGAGTTTTGTCTACTATATGACAAAATCTAATTCAATATCTTTTTTCAGCAGGGACCTCCAAAAGAGATAATGCAATGAGAAATTTTATCATGGGAGTTATGGGAGGATCAGCCATTTAAATAAAAATTTTATAATCAGTGGACTGAAATAACCCTTCTAAAGGTACAATTCATCTGACCCATTTTAGAGATCTGTTTGCAAATAAGACAAACTACATTCTAGAAGAGCAATCCCTCAGATAAAGACACTGAGGCACAGGGAGATGAAAACTAGCAGCAGGGTCTATCTCAACAGATGTTAGGTGATGTTACAGTGTTAGTCACTGTAAAATATTAGTCTAGATGTATGAAGAAGTAACTTATAAGCACATTAAACTTTATTTGACAAAAATGCTAATTTGATTTGGTCTGCAGTTCTAAAACGGCTGCTGTGCTCAACACTAAGTGCAATTACCATTTGGAGTGTTAAGTTCCATAATTATCTTGAACTAACAAGAAGCACAAGATGGTGTCAATTTGGTTTTTTGGTTTTATTTATTAGAAAAGGCCCTAATTAGGACATGAAGAATAGAATAGGGGAGAAATTTTGGGTTAACAGTTTAGTCAGATGTAATATAATCATTTTAAAATCATAGATAATGGTTATAGAGAACAAGGTTTATTTAATCAAAGATGAACACTGAAGGAGGTGAAAAATCTTCCAATTCTGTGTATCTGTAGATCACAAGTACTAAATAAATTTTAATTACATTTATATAATTTAATGTTTTCAGTTCGCCAAATTCAGTGTTTCTAACCAGTCTGATGGTGGATTTTTTTTTGGGGGGGGGGGGGATTTGGGGTTTTTTGTTTGTTTGGGGTTTTTTAATTGTTTGTTTGATTGGTTGGGTATGTTTGTGTTGGTTGGTTGATTGTTTTTTTTACCAAAAGGAATTTTGCCAGGATTAGTGATCATTTTAGCAAGAAAATAGGTTTCTCTTTTGGTTCCTCTTGAGGAAAACCCCACACTCCTCCTCTCTTTTCTCCACCTTTCAAATCTCACTGGAAAAAGAAAAAAAAAACCCCAAAAAACTGAACAACCCTGTAGAGAATTTTTTCCATAGATTCATTGATTGACACAAAACTTATTAGAAAGAAGAGAAGCAGGAACACTCCTGGTTCACTGCATCTAGAATTCTGTCGATCTACAGTTACTGATTGTCTCTTAACTGGTTTTTTCTCTCAGAAGAGTTGATCCTTGTATTCGCTGAAGGAATTTCACCCTCAAAAGGCATTATCAGATAGCAGTTTCCCTTGTTGACCTGTGACAAGCCTGGCCAGATGATCTGGGAAAGATCAGAGAGACCAGATATGTTTGTTCCTCTCTGAATCTTGTACCTCTGTGGAGATAGTGGCTCTATCCCTGCTTACTTCACTGTTGTTCACCAAGAAAAGAGTCATGGCAGACAGAGTTAAAATCTGTTATAATTTTGAGGGAAAAATCACATCAGGAAACACAAGTAGATCATATTAAAACACAACACGTGGAATTAGTAACTTCCACCATTTTCTAGACAGTGTCTCTAATATTTGTCATCACTGACAGTTCAATCTATCTCAGATTTGAACTGCAGTCTCATATAATTTTAGAATTAGGCCTTAAGACAGGCATGGAAATAACATCAACAGTTCAGGAAAGTTCACTCTCTAATACTTCAGTGATTTCTTCAGGGCTCAAAACTCATAAGTATTTAGACCTTAATTCACTGTTGCTTAATGGAAGGAAGACAAGGATCCTTCACCAGGTGGGAAGGTGGAAGATAACTCTGGGAGCTCTTAGAGGAATAAAGATGAAACTGCGGAGAAGAAGGGACAAAGGTGATGTGGAAACTAGTCAGAGAGCATAAAATAATTCTAATATTCCACACCGTGGGCCTGCTTGGAAGTACAGACTTTGAAAGTTTGGGGAATGGGCAGCCCACATGTAAATTTGGCATATGTCTGTCAAAACAAGAGTGAGGAAAAGCATAAAGTTCATTCTTTAGATTTGCCTAGCAAAGAGTAACAAGGGATTGGTGTATCCTTGAGCTCTGAAGTGCTCCCAGGCTGTTATACTCCTTCTTTAATTTCAGCCTAACAGTAGGGCCAAAGAGACAGAAGCAAACCTGCTCACTTCTTAGAACTGCCAAGCTGTGTTTAGATAAATTCCACCTTCAGCTGAGTCCAACCACTTCATGAGCATTCATTCCCCGTGTTAAGAAACCTTTGGGATTCATAACCAACCTTCCATTTATATAAAGCAAGCCCAGTCATACACCATCAGACAGAAAGATATATCCAGTGCATCTGAGCTCTCCAGCTCCCTCCAGCAAAACTAAGCAATGAAGAGCTGGGCTTGCAATTCATGCTACAGCAGTACTGATTTCTATCTCCTGCAGCAAAACTCTGGAGTGAGCTGGTCTTGCTTTCATGCAGAAGTGCTAACTTGTTGCTAGCACCACAGCTATATTTAAAGCTCTTTTCCTGAGGCAGCTTTTCTTTATTGTTGACAGTAAAATGGATGTGCTATGAAAAGAGATTTTTGTTTTCAAAGATTTGGGGAGCAATGCAAGGACCACAAAACAGATTCAATATTCTTTAGACTTCTTTAAAATGAGCAAAACTAAAAATATGTGATTGATGCCCAAAGCATTTTTAAAAATACTGGAAGTACTGGCATTGAAGACAATGTTTTTTCCCACAAAACAATAGATTTTTTTTCATGCTCTCATAGCAAAATGTGCGGTGTCCACTCTGTTCTGCTCAACAGAACCTGGTTAAAGCACTACTCATATCAGAATTTTTTCTGAGAAAGTCACTTTTATTATGAAAGCAACACTACTTCTTTGAACAATATTAATTTAGAAAATGTCATTGTAACCATTGTTACTTGCATACTGGGCTGCAAAACTAAGTGTGCAGGGAGAAGGACACAGGAAGGGATTATTCACTTTATTCCCATCCACTGGGTGCTTGTGAATATGAAAAAGATGAAGCCAGACTCTTCTCCATCTCAGCAGCCAAAAATAGGAAATAGATAACATTCACAAGCTGAAGTAAAGGAAATTCCAACTGAATAAAAGGGAAAATAAAATAAAAATAAATATAAAATAAAAAAAATAAAATAAAAAGCAAATCAACCCAACAAAAACACAAACAAAATGGTTTTTGTTTTCAAAACTACAAACAAGCTCTGTTCAGGCTCATCTAATGTGGAAGTTAACCCTGAGAGTGAGAGGGTGGACTGGAGAGTTCCAGCAGTCCTTTGCTCAGTGAATCATCCTATCAGTTTACAATTGCTTCATAAAGCACACCTTAAACCAGAATTATTGCTGTAAAATGCCATTTTTCCTTTCCCTCAACCTCATCTCCCCCTCCATGGTGACATAAGGCGTGTGTTGATTCTAGTGGGGTGACTAACCCAAAATCAATAGTGGGGTGGGGCAGGGAGGGGGTGAGATTGCAGTGAGTAGGATCCTTTCTGCCTACGAGCTCACCAGACAGCTGCACAAACATCCATGGATACAGGAGATAAAGTCAGGGACACTGTGTGGGAAGCAATAAGCAGGAGCATGGAGAGAGCTCTTTCAGCTCCAGTGCCTGTTCATGCCCTTTTAAGAGTCAGTGATTAGTTACAGGTAACAACATTTTTCAGCTAGACTGTTGCTGAAGATGGTATAATTTTCTTTAAGGGAACATCTCATCACGAAGAGTTTAAAGCAGCAAACTGCTTCAACTGTTTATTAAACACTCCATAGTATTTTTCATAACCACTGAACTGGTTGAATTCCTCCCAGGTAATTAGGTTCTATTGCTTAAAGTTCCCTGCTGCAACTGCCTACAATTAATGTATTCTTTTCTTTCCCTAATGACCACAAGACCTTGAATATCTGACTACAGGCTTTGTAAATAAGGGGTTATTAAAAAAAAAAAAAAAAAAACAACAAAAAACCAAAACCAAAACCAAGCACTTTGTTAAATAACAGGAAAAAAACCCGACCAGGGTTGGGGGTTTTTTTTGCACATTCTTTGCCTGAGCAAAGGGTGATAGTTTTATGGTAAATCACTGAGGAAAACTCAGCAAATATTTTTTTGTCAATGCGAGTTGCACCAGTTTTGTCTTTTGACAGCAGAGGAGTTAATTCTGCCTTTACCAGTGCCTGTTTTCAAAGCATAACAAACAGCTTTCAAAATCAGAAAGTACACTGCTCAGCGGGGTAGCAGACTTGCCTTATGTTTCTTGAAGCACTCTTGATAAAAAATGCTCCTTTGCTGCAGCTTATATGTCAAATGGAAAAAGAATGGAAATTCAGCATGAAGCCTGAGAACTCCTTATTTTGGTTTCTCTTTATGTTTCTCTGAGATAGTTTAGAAAAGTAATGAAGATTACCATTATACACTTAATTGCAATTACTGTCTTTAACTGTGTTCCCTGACCCTTCTGATTAGAACTTTTTATAATTACTTACATTTTTTTGTCCAAATAATGATCATAAACATATAATACAGATCACTCAAAAAAATAGATGCACAAAAAGTGCTGTATTCTATCCTAGACAGCTCAGAATTTAAAAAGAAAAAAGGATACATGATGATTTTCTGTGCTGCCTTGGGTAATGCTAGCTTTTTATGCTTGTTAAGCCTCAGTTCCTTCTTAACTGAAAATAATGGTACTATCCTTTCTAAATTTTAGGGGTTTGCTAACTATCATCACTAGCATTATTATTATTATTATTATTATTATTATTATTATTATGGAAACAAACCAAAATTTTACAAAGAACAAATAGTGCAAGCTGCTGAAAGTATTTATCACAAAAGGTCTGAGATAGAAATTTTGATTATTTTGATGGAAATTGTAACTATTAACTGACAGCATGATGGACACCTCAGGCTAAATTCTATTTACTGTAGAAGGCTTCCTTGGTCAGAGTCATTCACTTAAAAGTCTGCATTTTTTCCTGCAGCCAAACTATTTTGGGGAAGAGGAATAAAAATGTGCAGAGAAATCAAATTGGTGTTCACCTAAGTTATGATACATACATATGCTCAAATTTCAGATGTGAAGACAGTAAAATGTATAGATTTGACTGATAAAGATACCAATAGAGAGACCTTGTGACTCCCAACACTGACTGGGACATGAATTTAACAGCACTCAGAGACCTGAGGTTCAGCAGTGGATCCAAGTGTTTTGCTTGTGAAACCTCATGCAAGGGGACACTTGTGGTACCTGTAGTCAGGAGGGGGTAAAATTGCACTGAAACAACATCAAAAATAAAATATGGTCTTCAGCTTCTTCGGCCATGAAACCCTGTATTTCACAATGATAATCACTACACAGAAATAATGAGCACAAGCATAAGTCCATTAATATTCATATGAGTATGATTATGTTGTATTTTGCAATTCAGATAGACAACCTGATCCTTCTTTCAGGGAAGAAAACTCAGGTCAATTTTACATTATGAATTCAGATATTGTACTTTGAATTTAAGAAAGCTGGCTCATAGATTTTGGGAAAACACTCCCTTCCAGCAGTAGACCATATTCTGAATTGATCTTTAATGATTTTGTTAATGTTCATGAGCTAATCTATATCTCTACCTCAATACTTGCATATTTAAATATTTCTGCTTTAATTTTTATACTTATGTACTCAGTGATTTATTAGTTTCATTGGGAACTCAGTAAAAAGCTCTTCAAGTCACTAAATAATGTCAAATGCTAATGAGAACTACTGACACTAGTCTTCAAATCCTATTTTTTTTTCTCAGTCCTCAAGCATTTAATATTTTGTATGTCCTTTCATCAGTTGAAATTATTTCTAATATCTTCTACAGCTGTTAATATTTTTTCTGACCTAGATTTAAGAGACATATTCTGTGAGAAAATATACATCGCAGACTGCTTTTCCTGACAGATGCAGAAACAATTCGTTGTGCATAAGGCTGCTCACAAATAACATTTAAGTTGCCACCTGACACTAGTTCTTCTGCAAAAAGAGAAAGAGGAAAAAGGAGTTTGATATGGTACTTTACTGTTCTTCACAAGTTTCTCTCCAGTGATACTGAGTGTCTCAGTGCCATGGTAACTAACCTTGGCCTGGCACCAGCTTGGAAAGTCATTCTTCATGAGCACCACCCTAAGGGACAGTGTATTTTCTTGGTTTTGAGCCAATTCCAAGCAGAGATTCAATAGTCATACCATGTCTCTTTAGGGTTTCTAAAAAGGCAAAGCTGTAGTTTTAAAATATTCTTTATATCATCAAGACTCCTTTCATGGTGACTGCTCAGGGGAAGGTATCCTTCTTCAGTTCATGTAAATGTGAATTGAAGGTTTAATAAATCTGTTGATCAGGTTTTTATTCAATCTTCTCTCTTACAGTATGAAAATCTTTCTGAATTAGTTCAAAATCCAGGAGAATATATGTTCTGTTTTCCAAAAATCTGTCTTCATTTTTAGTTAAAATAAAAAAAAGACCACCTTCTTACTTTCTGTTCTAAATTGATTGAAATTGCAAGAAACTCCTGTGCAATTCCTTCAGGTATTGGAATTATGTTAGTGGATGATGATCACAAATGCAATGCTACACTTTATTACAAATTTATGAGTATACAACAGTAAGAGCTTGAAGTTTTTTTCCATTTCTCAGGTATTTTACATTTCAAAACCCACCCGACAAGTTTTAAATCATATTATGCAAAGAATCTATGTTGCACTTTCAGTTTGTGAGGTCTTGCAAAACCCTACTTTCAATTCCCGTATGCACAGCATTAATTTTTAGATGTAAATTATGAGCAAGACTTCAACAGTCATCTTCAAAAGAGCAATACTAAATCTCAGAGATTCTTGAAAAAATCATAAGTGTTGGCTTCAGTGCATAAAGTCTATGAAGCATTAACTCTCCAAACAAGATACTAAAGTTTTTCAGTTGCCAGAAAGTAAACCTACAGGAGATGTCAGAGCATTAGCTCACTATGAGATACTCCTCTGTATTCATTATTAAAAAGATTAATCTAATTATATAAGTTCTATTGCATGCATAGTGCCCAGGAGGAGAAATGGATTTTCAATTAGTTGCAAAATAGCTGGGTTTCTTTTTATCTACAGATGGATGGTATATGCTTCAGTGACTTCAGAAAATGTAGAGGGAGTTTCTTAGCCAGACAGATTTAAACACCAACGTGTGTATTCTTAGTCACCTTTTCTGGTGCATACCATTTTGAGAAAACTTTTATCAGAAAAGTTTTCCAGTTATGGGTAGAATTGATGTCAAATCTAAGTGAAGGGTAAGAAATTGTAGCCTCAAAAGCCTTTACCTGGGACACTCTCGGACTCCAAAACAGGGAATAGAGTACCTCTTTCCTGTGTTGCACCAGGGAGAGGTCCTGGCATCCGAGAGGAGTCAGACTGACTTTTTCTTCTCTTAAAAGTCTTGAATAAATATTTTAGGTGATCATTGTGAAAATTTTCAGTGCTGCATTTTAAATCATTTTCCCCTTGCATCTCTGCCACCAGTCTATCATATCCTCCCATTACTGAATATTAGGCCCTTCTGTTTTACTAAAATCCATCATTTCCAGCTCTCCTTACTTTGTGAGAGGACTTCTACCAACTCTTCCATTCCCCATGAAAGTTCAGAATCTCAGAAACATTTTTGAATTTTCACCCCTACAGAGGATTGCAACCTCTTCTATAGCATCATTTTCCCTACCTGGAACATGGACTTGTAAATTTGACCTTTGCCATTGTTTTTTATATTTTATATCATTCCATCTACTTAACTGGTTTCTTACCAGTTCATGACCACTGCAAATAGGAACACATTTTCCCCTTCTCTTTTCTTTCCAACATTTCAGACTTCATCACATACCTTGGAGTAGATTTACATGAGTGCTGTATTTTCCCTTTATTTTTTCTTCTGCTCTAGGTTTTTATATAATATTTTTTATTCAGACATATCTCTGTGGCGTTTAGCCATACACATCAGTTCAACAGTGCAATGAAATACCAACTTTAGGATATGTCTGTTATAGCAGCTTGAGGGAATCAGCATTACATGAAATAAAGAATAATGGCACTGCTGAGTGCTGGATGAGAGGGAAAATGTAAAGTATGCATTCCAATGAAAAGAAGGTACATTAGTCTGTAAAGATTTCTGGTGGAAGGTTAGAAACTTTTAAAAAACAAACAAACAAAAAAAAAACCACAAAAAACAAACCAAAACAAACCCCCAAAAAAACACGTTTAACAGAAGACTCCGGGTAGGATCTTAAAGGTACATTGATATTTCTCCAGACTGGTAACCTTAGGAACCATGTCCATGTTACTGTAAGATGTTTTCGGGCATCAGTCCTCCACAGACTGTAGAACTCTGAACTGTGCATAATACTATGGAATACTCTGCAGAACATTTCTGTTCATCCCTCCTGAGCAAAATGTGGATTAACAAGTTTTTTAGTTTTGACTGAGCTGATTCCATATTTATCCTGATTGATGGAAAGAATCATCCTCCATTGCTCTGTTGGAGAGATTATGCAGGTAGTAGAATCCCAGTAGTGATTACAAGTATCCATTTTTATGCTAAAATTTGCCTAGGTTCTCTACAGCCAGCCCCAAAATACTCTGATGGTCCTGGAAGACCGATTTGCTTTTCTTTCATACATTAGTCACAATGAGCTTTGTTAGAATTATCGCACCACTCACTGTCACACAGAATAGGCAATTTCTCATACTCTTATACTTAGTAGTCCTATTAGCAACAACAATTTCAGCGATCATCCTTATTTAATGAGAGAGAAATAACATCTCAACAGTGGGCTGCTACCACTGCACCAGGTAACATAAGTAGGCAAAAGAAAATCTATTAATATAAGAGCATACCTGTCTTCCACATGAACAGTCAGTGCAGAAGCTTTGCTCTGGTACCCAAGCTGTGCAGCACACACGGCTGTGCTCTCCAGTGTGTAGCTCCAGGGAGGTATGAGCAAGACTTTAAGCATATTTCACTGGAAGTGTCTCAGCGCTGCAGTATAAATCTGAGGGGGAATCTGGAAATCATGATGTGAGGAGTGAATAGGCACGTTCTTACCAAAAATTTCCATCTCCAGCTATCGTGATAGTGTGCCTACTAGGTTTATAGCACACAAGAGTGCTAGCACATTGTGTTAGCTTGGGTATGTGTATGGATGTATTTGTGTATACAAATGCCATCTTCCACCTCCTTCTCAAAGAAAGCCTTATAGAGTTACATATGCCACCATGTGTTAAGTAATTTTTTTTTTGTGGGCTATAAATGACTTGGCCAAGCTGTGAAATGAAACAGCTTGTTCCACTGCACTAACAGTGCAGGCTCAGTGCTTATTGTCTGTGCAGTAAATGTTCGATGAGTCACTCTCCAAACGAAGCCACATCATATGTGGTTCTTACACTGAGTCCTATTCACTGTGTGTACATCCTTGTGATAGGACAGCCTTGTGATAGGACAGCTTTATGACGAATGGAAAATATCAAAATGTACCAGCATTTGCACTTTTAAGTCAGAAACAGTGGTGTTTTTTTCAGTTCAATTACCACTTTTTAAAACTTTAGCTTGTATTCAATGTATAGGTAACATCTACTCCCAAAGTTAGAATTTTATCCTTGAACTGGTTTTCTATTTATCTTTCTAATGATATAAATTCTCATAAGACCTGCATCTAATTTTATCCATCTACCTTTGAAGGTTTTTTTTTTTCTTTCACTAGACCATATGTCCAAAACACTACAAGGAATGAAAAATCACTACTTAAACAGCCTTCTGCCAAAGCAAATAGGGAAGATCCTAGGTGTTTCTGTTATGCAGTGTTCTTAGGTTTACATTTAAATGCAGTATGACTGGTTTTGCTTCTGCCTGACCCACAAGTTCAGCAGTCTTTATATAAATAAACTTTTTCATGTCACTCTGCTCACTTTTGAACGCTCAGCAGGTTTCCTAACAGAAAACTACTTTTCAGAATTGCAACCTGCAAGTACTTTGGTTGCATTGCTTTCATTTTCATCTGCTGTTTTTAGGGAATATATTTTTCTTACAACATTCTCTAAGCACTCTGTGTGTTTTAGTCTAGATTGGTGAATTCTTGTTTACATCCCAAGTACAAAATATTCCATTCAAATTATTTGTCTCTTTGGATTCTCAAAATAAGTACAGTAAATGCAAAACCTACTTGGCAATCTAGTTTTCCCCCTTCTGATATTGTGCTACAGAAGACTTCTGAATTATTTATAATTATTTTATCCTCTTTTTTATAACTTTAAGGTCATTTTGTATTATATTTTGCTACCATCCATGGGAGTAATTTTCCTGCCCTTAAAGTGCTTATATTATTTCCATTATACTTTCATTATATTGTAACATAAGCCAAATGGACTTTAATCCCTTTCCTAGGATTTCTATTGTTCCAAGCCAGAATGTCTAATTTCTCAAAATAAAGCAGACATGTAGAATAAATAAATCTGTTGTAATATTCACATCTTCATATGTATATTCAGAGTGAGAAGGTGTAAAATTCTTCATTATTTTGACACAGAAAGAGAAGGTTGGCTCAGAAGGGATTTTGTAATTTCAGAATATATTGTCAAACTCTAAAAAACTTGCATATCAAAACTAAAAAAAAGATAAAAAATGTCTTTATCGTGAGAGAGGGAAAGGAGCTTAAAATCTGTCATATTTTAAATGAGAACCTAAGTAAATCTAGTAAAATCCTCCCTGGTTTTGTATAGGTGAGACACATTTTCTGTTCCCATACTAACATGGTAAAAGAGTGCAGACTCAGTTGTCCTACTTTAACAAAATATTTATGCTGTGTTACACAAAGATTATTTTAGCATTGGGCAAATACTGAACTCTGGTTATGTCAAATTCAGACTTTTACAGGCAGTTTGCAATTTTTCTTCCTTTAGCAACACCTTTTCTTCTTGGTAAAGCTGCAGTAGAATAAGCTTAAATAATCAAGGTTCAGGTTGCTCTCTATGTATGACATTAGTTTTTTTCTTCTCCCTGTATGAACTTCTGTTTATACAAAAAGCCAGGGCAAAGTGTGTCTTTCATCATCAAAATTTCAGATGTGCTGTGGCAAGCCATCTTTTATGCAGCTGAATCTGCAGCGTCTGATATGTCTCATTATGTAAGATGCTAAAATTGTGAAGACTATGAATATATATTTAGACTTGGGCAGTGATTTATGGTGAGGATGAAATGGAACAAAGGTGGTTGAAAAGAGCTTTGCCTTCTGTGACTGTATAGTTCCCCTTTCAGATCCAAGCTGCACCTACCTTTGAAGTTCAATTAAAATCACAAGAATAATTTCCACTGTAGTTTACTCTCACTAAATTTATGGAAAATTATGGAGTTGTAAATTTTAATTTTGATACTTCTTGCCTAGTTTCATTATTAAAAAAATCTGTTTTCTAAATGAAAACCATTAACTTGCCTCTCATCTATCACTGAAAAAAAGGCAGGCATCTTCAAAAACATTCTTCCATTCAAAACAGAAAAGGTCAAATAGGTGATTCTTATTGCCTGCACTGTTTAGGGAGTTTGTATTAGACATAAACACTTCTTTATGATTACCCCTGTCACTAGTTTTTCAATTCTAAATCAAAGCTAAAGTTTGGGGAAATCTGGTATTTGAAGGAATTGCAGAGAGGATGTTGATAGAACATACAGTTTAGAACATAAGAATTTGCTTCCACAGAAGTGGAAGATATAAATAAAAGATAATCTAGTAGGAGGTACTAAGAGTTAATTGTGTAAATATTTTGACCTCCCTCACCTCATTTTCATGCTATCTCTACCAACCACCAGTCAAATGCACACAGGTATTCTGTGTTCATATTCATCATTGAAAGCAACCTGTGGAGTAATCTCTGATTACTTAAATTTGATATTTACAGGTCTCCTGAATTTCTCTCCATTTATTCCAAATATCTCTATGGTACAGGGACAAGTCTTGCTAGAATACTGGAATATTGGAAAAAGAAATCTTTCTGGAGATGCCTGTGATCCCCTACACCATCCTCTAAATCACTGGCTGGGGCAACTTTTGATACTAGTGAAACTTTTTGCTCAGATTCACCTCCTCTAACATTATTCCTTCATTATACTCTTCCCACTGCCTCATGAACGTTTTCTCACAACATTTTAGAAAGTCACACAACCAAAATAAAGCTGGTTGAAACAGGATTGGTACAAGTACATGTCTTTATTTTTCATATTTGAGCATATTGTGAAGTATCAGTGTTATTTTCCCACATGCCATATTATTTCAGATCAAGAGTTTTTACATATGGTATCAATGTACAGTCAGAACTGAGTTTTGGGTTGGTTTATTTTTTGGGGTGTTTTTTTTGTTTTTCTTTTAAAAAGATAAATAAACCCTCTGAAAGGGAAGCACACACAGGATGATCAATAAATGGAACAGAGTTTCTATTTTTTTTCTGGGAAATACTCCACACCTCAAAATCTTAACAGGCAAAAGACTTTCTCTGTTTTCAAATATATTTTGTACAATAGTTTTTTTCAGCTTAAAATAAGGATTTGGGGCATACAGACTAAATTTCTGCAGTGGTATACTGAAATTTCTCTCGGCAGTGAGCCTGCTAGGTCTGAGAATCCCACCATAAAGCTGTCAGCTTGTTCATATGCCTGAGCCTCAAAGCCAGCCACCCTCATTGCTCACAAAATTGTAAATTGTGCTTGCTGCAAGCAAAGTTCCTGAGTTCTGCTCCTCTCCCCCATTCCATGATTGCGTGAGCATCGCATCTGAGGAGACTGGGAGATAGTAATGAATGACCCTCTTTGCTCATGTCATAATTTATAGCCTGTTCACAGCAGCCCACAATTCAGGGTAAGGAGAGGGAAAGAACAAACAGAGCAGCTCCTTTGGTTCCTGTCTGCTCCCACCATGGTGCATCCCTGTGTCCCAGAGGGAGCCATTTATCAGGAGTGGAGCTCAGTTTGCCATCTCAGAGGACAGTGGCTGCCTGCACAGTGTTCCTACCTGTGTCAGGTGAGGGACAGAATAAATTATAATAAAACCTGAGCCCTTCTTTTATAACACCACCTGGCCTTTCCACAGGAAGATTAGAGAAGTCTTTGAATGCATAATAGGGACCCTTAACAGCTGGAGTTCCTCTTCAGTGCAGAGGTAAATAAATACAACCTTTCTCTGAGCTTCAGTTTGTCCCATGAGCAGTTGATCGCACTGTGCCGAGCAAACTGAGTATCCAGTTACAAGACAAGCAACAGATTTCAGAACATGCCTATATTCAACCTCATATTTATTGAGCTAGACCCATGGTAATAATCCCAACATCTATTTAAAGCACTGTGAGACAGGAGGAAGTAGTAGTTAAAACTGTATTAGATGTCTGATTTCTGAATGTAGGAAAAAAAATCAATATAAAACCAGCCTACAAGAGAAAACAGCAGCAGTTTTCATGAGAAAGAAATATGCGTGCAAAAGGTAAAAGACCAAAAGAAGGTGATTATAAAAAAAAAAAAAATTGAAAGAACAGAAAAGTTTGGAGCCTGTAAATGTTGGGAAGCATTGTTTATAAAGGTTATTCATCATTATTTTGGAGCAGTTTGCTGGTAGCTCATGCCCCAGCAGGAAGATGAAAGGCATCGTGAATACAAACAGCTGGTACTGCAAGTAACTTGTGTGATGGTTAAAAAAAACCAGAAAAACAAAACAAAAGAAAATGAGAGAGAAAGATTTGCTTTAAAAAAAGATTGGAAGGTTTTGGCTGGTATTTTAACTTCTTGATATAAATACTTTTAAAATTATACTGAATAATTTTACTTTACCTTCAGTTGATGTTGTTTTGCTGTACTACTGAAATATATATACTATATATAAATATATATATATACTGCCTACTATTTGCAGTAATACTGAATTATTTATTGCAATAAGATCATGTTATCTTGTTTTTCTGAAGCATAGCTGCCTGCTGGAGGATGAACTTCTGGTTCTTAAAATAGCATTAAAAGAATCCAGCAGAAACATATTTCTTTCTACAACAGCACTGTGTTAGGCAGAAGATTATGTCTGCACAAGCTTCATGGGTTACTGTGGAGGTGTTCTTGACAGTGACAAGGTCCTCATCAGCCTTCCTAAGCCTTTGTGTTTTCTCCTGGGATCACACACCAAAGTCCTGTCTATGTTTACATGGTCAAAGTCTCTCTCTTCACAGAAAACCCAATCCCAGTTATTAAATCCAAACAACTCTAAGTAGATGTTATTAACTCCATCTCTGAGAGATGAAATCTAAGATCACAGAAAGCTACTAAAGAACATGGATGTTGTGAGATAACCCATGTTTTTGTGTTCTCTTTAATCGTGTCTCTTATTTTAAAGCTGTAATTTTTTCCTTTATTTGAATCAAGTTATCAAGATTAGTTAGATTGTATGACATGCTACTATATGTTCTAACTCTCTAAATATTCCAAACGTACCCTAATATAGCTGAATATAAGATTTTGGTTTTTTTAATACAGCTATATAGGAGTATTTGAGTTGCTTGATTCTGAAATATATTAAATCTCATTACTCCATGTTAGAGATAACTATCCAAGTCTAAGTCGTTAGATACCTATCAGACAAAGAGTAGTAAAGTAAATGAAAAAAAAAACCTTTATTCTTTTAATAAACACTGTACAGAGCCCTCAGAGGTTCTTTTGATATTCGTTTTGATCACTAGAGATTAATTTAATCTCTCAGTGTATCAAAAAAGATAAAGACCTAAGGAAATTATGCATCTCTTCAGTAGGCCAATATCACTGGAAGCTGTTTAGAAGGACTTTCCTCTGATTTAAAATCTTTCACCATAAAATACCTGACTTCTGAAGCTCCAGAAGAGCATTTCCCACCTATTTTGTGGACAATGATTTCATCTGTAAATTTCGTTTGGAAAGAAAAATGCTGGGAAATACTTGTTCATATTTTTTCTCCTTGTATTTCAATTCCACTGCTGTGTCAGCCCCAGTCACTCTTCTGGAACAGAAGGAGCCCATATCACTTTATACACAATCATGAAGCAAAATGTCAGTTTATGTATTTTCCTGATTCTGTTTTCTGGCCATCTGGCGTCCATTCAGGAAATTACTCAAGTATGATGTTTATCAAGTAGCAGCATTTAGGCATCTCATATTTAAATTTCCAAATTTAACCTACTCATACATTATCCATCTATGTGAAAAGACACAGTTAACCTCAGAAAGCAATTCAACTTATTCTAAGATAAAAGTGCAAATTGTTTCAGAGCTTTACATTTAGATAATTGAACTGGCTGAAATTCTTCCCATTCTCCATTGAGATTTACTTGCTCATTTAATGCATTGCTGAATTAGCCTTGATAACATGGAATGGTGGGAGGCAACTACTTACTTCTGTCTTGGGTAATTCTGTTTGACAGCAGGCATTTGATTAAAATATGGAATGGGAGCACAATCCATACTTATCAATCTCTGGAACTGACAACAACAGTACAGATGACACATCCTCTGATTTACAGCAGCAGTCAATTAAAACTAATAGCAAAACTAATTAACCTTTCACAATGCAGTGTGTGACAGTTCTACAAGAACAACAGCTTTGGTGTTGCCATGACCATAGCAAATTCAAACTCCTTGACTTCTCAAATACCTTGAAGCAATTTAGTTAATAACCACCACCTTTTAATTGTTAATGAATTATTAATAAATATGGTCCCCTCAAAAGAGGTGTGCAGTCATTAAAAAAACCCCTGGATGTATTTAATCGTATGTATATTTATAAATATATTTAAGAATTGGTTGCCTGCAGTTGGTGTGTTGCAAAAATGAAAAAAATGATGCTGTGTGTGACTGTGGTCCTCTTGTGGTACACCAGTAAGTGTGCATTTGATGTATATGAAGCAGGTAAAATATCACACTACTTCAGCTTAAATATCTTATCCTTATCAATTTTTACTCTAGCATATGGTTGTAGAAGGTCTTTTTTCCACTCCTTATTTCCTAAGCTAAATTAGACAGTAATTTTTTTGTGCTTTACTATATGGTTCCTTGCCACTGTGATAATCCTGTTTTGCACCTCTTTCATCTGAAAATGATTTTTATTGAGGTAAATGGTATTACTCAAGTTAAAAATTATTTTTCACTTTCTTGGAAAACCATATTAGTACTTTCTTAAAAAGATATGCAATATTGTTTTTTCAGAACTGCATTGTATCATTTATCATTATCTAGTGTACCAAGATACCTGCAACCAGTTCCATTCTCACGACATTTATGATTGATGTTTTCTGAACTTATATAAGAATGCAAAATGTTGTGATTGGGTTCTGCATTTTATTTCTACCAATGCAACCCTTGGGGTTATCCAATTCCATGACACCCTGAGGAAATTTATTTCTGTCACAGTAAGGAACATTCATGCCCATCTCAGCTCACTCTGAACACTGACCAGCTCTTAGATGGTTCACTATTAAACATTCCCTTCTTCACTCCATCTCTCACTTTCATTTAAAGAATCAACTCCACAAAACAAAGCACATCTGCTCTATTCTTGCACATTCATCAAAGGAAAGATGTAATGAACATATATGAGAAAGAGGGGAAAGCTAAGCAATAGAATAGGGATCTCTTCTGAGTCTGAAACATGCTGGTGGGTTCTGAAGTGGTGATTTATTTTAGTGCAATGTTTCATAACGCTGGTGTTAAGGCTCATTCACTCATGCTGTGGGAGAAATGAAAATTAGTATGGAAGCACAAGAAAGGTATCATGCTTCACGTGTTTGCAGCTGTAGATCATTGTTTTCCCCACGAGGCTTAAATAGTGAAGTACGATTGTTTGTCCTAAAGAGCATGTGGGGATATAGAATAGCCCATGGAAAATTTCCACATGCTGAGAAATGGTGTTGGAATATTCAAACATAATTTACTGGAAGCATTTATCCTTTTTTTCTGGCTTGCAGCATCAGAAGTGCCATCCAAACCACCTCATCTTAAGTCTAATGCACACATAAGTGAAAAAGGAGGTACTAAAGCAATCAAGAGGAGGTCCTAACAACTAATCAAATAGAGCTTAAAGGAGGGAGAGGGAATAAAGAAAATAAGCCAAGTACATTTTTCCAGAAAACACTCTGATTAGCTAAAGATTGCCTGAAATTAGTATTAGGTTTACCCTACAACTGTCCATGCTGGGCTTTTTTCATGATCAAGGACTGGAGTCAGTGCAAGAACCAATACTTATGGCAAATTCAGATTTAAACAACACCTTTCCGATGTGTCATATCTTCATCCGTGGTTTGAGAACTCTATCTACAGAGAAAAGGAGGCATTAAAATTTCGTCTTGTATCTCTATCAAGTCATTGAAAATCCACAGTTTAACCAAGATAGGCCCAATGGGAGCTCAACATGTTCCAGAAAAAAGGCATTATAACAGATTAATGAATAACAACAGAGACATTGTTGGCCATTCCCTCTCTGATCCCAGCCATCACTGATCTTTTCTGCTGCCATCACAAGATAAAGGATTCATTGTCTTTGCACAACCCTATGGGAGAGAGAAGGATGCTATTATTTCATAATCAAACCTATTGGACTTGTTTTGTCATGAATAAATATTTTGAAAGAATCTTTTACCTTATAACAGATCCTCTCCCACCTTACAAACAGTAGGTGAAATGCTAACCCAGCTGAAGCTGAATTACAAATTTATTATGGACTGTAACTAAGTTAAATTCCAGCTCCAGTTTGTGGGGAGAACTGGAGGCCCAGGTTGTAACTGTGGTTATTCATTATTACATTTTTATTGATCCCCAAAACTATTTTAAGTAGAAAAAACAGAAAAATAAAAAAGCAATAGAACTGACATCTGTGAAACAGCAGCTGTCACTTTTAGAGGGGGTTATTCAAATTTGGTTATACATTTGTGATACAAGAAGTAATCTCTTCATGCCAATTGGCAGCTCAATTCTCTCTAATCGAGAAACTTCTCCAGATATAATTGTTTACTTTCTGCAGAATTGCTTTGCACCTTAAACATCTTGGCACAGGCTTCTAGAATTTCCAGTAATGTGCTAAAGCTCCAGCCTGATGGCACCAGAAACTAGGTAATAAAGAATCCCATGGGTTTTATGGTTTGTTTTCTTTTGAACTAATGTCTAAAGAGAAGAGGAAGGTGAAATAATATTCTCAGTAGCAGGACAATAGATACAGAAGCACAACCCCCGCTATGACATGATGTTAGTATAGAGAGAATTGAGCTGAGGACAGGGGCTCTGCTGCCACCACCGTACACATTTAGAAGATGTAGCCCTGCTCCACTCTGCCTGGCTTCTGTAAAGCCTTGTGGGAGGACAGGCAGAGGAAAGGCAAAATATCTTTTTCTGTATTTCTTTCTGTGCTTTCTCTCCATCTCTGAACTGATTTAGAGAAAAATCGAAAAAATGTAGAAATAATGGGCCTGTATTTCTGCCCACATAAGTAGGGAAATTACCTTTATTTTTCAAGGTCACTGTAAGCACTTCCCTTTAAACTGTGTGAATGATATCGCTCCATGTATGTAGGAAGGTGAAATGAAATGCGGACTTCACCAGCCTTACTTCATTGCCTTTGAATATCTTTTAACACTCTATTGAATGTTCTCTTTCTTCTTTTCTTACTTTTTTTTTTTTTTTTAATGAGATAAGTTCAGAATCTTGTAGTAAATATTTCTGAAAAGGTGAATTGCAGCGACCGTTACGTGACTTGTAATTGCTCCTAGAGAAATTTCTATTCTTGGGAAAAAAGCTCCACTGAGGCAAATACATTCTGAAGCATATAATCTTGTTATACAAGAGTACTGCATGTACCTACCACTTGTTCTTCCAAGCTATATGTTATCCCTACACTCCTGACTAAAAACTGTAACTATAAAAATGATAAGGGAAAAAAACCCAAAACAAAAACAAACTCCAAATTAAAAACAAACAAAACAAAAAATAAAACCCAGAAAATTTTACTTCTCTCCATGTTAGAAAGATACATTCAGTTTACTTTTACATTAATGAAGGTTGTTTTTTCTGCTTTTCCAGGTAAAACGCAGGTTATGGGTGAAATCAAGATTGCATTAAAGAAGGAAATGAAGACAGATGGAGAGCAGCTGATAGTAGAAATCCTTCAGTGCAGGAATATCACATACAAATTTAAATCTCCAGATCATCTACCAGGTATCACAAAGAAAACAACTTCATAACACTTTGAAATCATTAAGGAGGTTGTATCTTAGGTCATTTAACATCATCATTAAAATGGAAAAGAAAATGTTTTCTTAGCCAGGATGACATATTCTACAGGACTCTTTTTGAACTGCTTCTTTTCTCCTACAAGCAAATTTAATGAAAGTAAAAACATTTTATAGAAGCAAATTAACTCTCAAAAGTTAATCCTCTTTTTAATTTACTTTTTATTTTTAAAAACTAATCCATTTGTAACTTTAGTAAAAATATAAATCCCTAGGTTATCAAAGAACAGTTATAACTAGTAGACAATTGTATTTTTGCGAAAATGCTTTTTAAGAACAAAAATTTCATATTCATAATAATATTTTCATATGTACATAAAGACATCAAGGTATTTGTTCCTTTAATGATACCATTACAATCACAAAATAGTTCCCTTGGATTTAGTGGGGTGGGTTCATTTCTACACCATGTGAATGAGAGTAGAATATGACTTTGTAAAACATCATTTTTTCACAAAAATTCCCCTCTGTTGAAATTGTTAATAATAATAATTAAAAAGCTTCTGTATTTAACTCCTTGAACTATTCTTTCCCAGACCTGTATGTGAAGCTGTATGTTGTCAATATCTCCACCCAAAAGAGAGTAATTAAGAAGAAAACCAGGGTATGCAGGCATGACCGAGAGCCTTCGTTCAATGAAACATTTAGATTTAGCTTGAGTCCTGCTGGGCATTCTCTTCAGGTAACTCTGCATTTTATTAAATCCTAATTTTGGATGTCGTCTATGCTGTGCCATGGGCATTTGAGCTCAATCTTCTACCCCAGTTGTTTGCTGAAAAAACTACGAACAAAGTAACACAGTTATATAATAATGGAAATATCGGGCTAGAGGAGGCATTAAATGATGGATTTCTCCATCATACCACACTGAGGAAGAGTATTTATAGATCAGGCCTGAAAATTTTAGGCTTGATCTGTTCTTAAAATCCCCCAGGGAAAGGAGTTGTACATGCCTTCCAAGAATAATTTTCTATGTATTTAGAAACTTTAGTGCAATATCAAAATTAAATATGTCATATTTTTAAATTAAACTCACTTATCCTTAAGTATCCTCACAAAGTACAGAGCAAAACTGATCTGCTTTCCTTTTAATTTAAAAATAGGGTTTTCTTTGAAAGGCTGTTATCTCTCTCTACTTTTTCAGGCTGAGTCAACCAAATTTCTTTGATATGTCCTTTTGCCTAAGTGCCTAATCATTCTATCATTCTCTCCAGTTCTCCAACTTCTTTAAAAGTTGTGGTACCTAGAATTAGACACAATAGTTATAATCTCAGACACTGAGAATTACTGATTACACCAAGACAGATATTCTCTGTTACATTTGTAATGGAGTTGACTTTTAGTCAGTCTGTGACACATCAAAAGATGCATGGAACTGGCTCAAGAATGTCTCTCTCCTGTGTTTTAGTTGCTTAGACAGATTTGCTCTTATGGCCAGACTTGTTTTTTTTAAGACAGGTTGGATTCAATTTGTCTACCTTCATTTATTTTCACATTAGGAGATAACAAGTATAAGCCAGATATTCAGGCTTCTTCCAGTCAGTGGAGAGGGATAGACAATTCAAGGGGTATCTGCAAGCCAATCTTAAAAGTAAATGGAAGGAATTGTTGGGCGTATCAGCATCCACTTAGTGTACCTTTAAATCTGTCAGACGAGCCTGAATAAGACAGCTACATTTTGGTGACTAAAGTTAGTCTGGGTTACCTAAGTGCCTACATTAGGCTTACTGATTGTGTCATTAACATTACAGTCAAAATGGATGTTACTTACAAAAAAAGACCCCCAAAAATAAATACCGGTTTTCATGTGTTAAGGTGTCCTAAAATCTTGATGTTTCAATAGACTCAATGAAAGGCTATTTAAGAATTTATATTTTCTGGGGTAATCCAAAGTGATCAATAAAGTCTTGCCAAAGTTTAAGAGCTCCTGTAATAAATTTGCTTCCAGTGGTTATTTGAAGCCAAAACCAGTAAAGAATTCAGAGTCCTATGGAAAAATAATCCATCGAGTTTTAAGGAGTGAGATACTGAGGGACATATCCATAGGAATAGTAGTCCTGAGACTTGACAACATTTCCTCTGAAACTCTGTGATATAAAGACAAGAGGAGACTAAGGGGAGACCTCATTTTGTTCCTCAACACCCTCACAAGTGGAAGCAGAAGGGCAGGCACTGAACTGCTCATGTTATCACCAGTGACAGCACTTGAAGAAATAGCCTGAAGCTGTCAGGGAACGTTTAGGTTGAATATTAGGAGAAAGTTGCAGAGGGTGGTTGGGCACTGAAACAGCTCCCCAAGGGAGTGGTCACAACACCAGTCTGACAGAGTTCAAGAAACATTTGCACAATGCTCTCAGGCACAGGGTGTGATTGTTTGGCATGTCTTCAACAGGGCCAGGAGTTGAACTCCATGACCTTAATTCATAACTTTAAACTCAGCATATTCTATGATTTTATGATTCTATGATATATGCTGATGTTGCACACCACAGCTAAGAATGCGAATGAAGGTTGTAAAAGTATCCTGTGAAAGTATCAAGGAACAAGTTTAAAACAAAGAAAAACTGTTTCTGCTTCATGAAAATTGGAGTTTGAGCTGTAAAATGTATTGCCTTTATATATTGTGAATGCTACATATTTTCACATAAAAAGTAACTGGAGAAAATGAAAGAAGTTTATGGTTGAAAGACATCAAATTCTGTTAAATACAAACATACTGCCTGTGAGTCAGTAAGTCAATGGTCCACAGATCTCAGTAGGTATTTTGAGAGAGTGTCACTGCTTAATTGCCTTGTTCTTATATTCTGCCTTATACACTGCCCTCTGCACTTTTGGAAGCAAAATATTTGCTTGGAGAGAGCTGTAATCTAACTCAGTGCTTCTGTTTTTATGTGCTCTTCAAGCTTAACAGTCAATTTGTTCCTATGGCAAAGCACAAAGCTGGGTGATTTGAATGATGAATTTGAGTAATGAACATTTAGGGCCAAAGAGATGGACACAGTCAAAAGAGATTTGGGGGAGAGGGAAATGAAACAAAACCAGATTTTATAGAACAAAAATGGAAGTGGAAGGTGAAAGGATCAACTAACGTCAGAGAGAGGGAGTAAGATGAGATCAAACATGATGACAATAGAAGGTACAATGTAAAGAGCTGTGAGAACCAACCAGAGGCAGAAATTAAGGCAAGGGACTGCAGTCTAAAAATCAGCAGCAAGAGCTGTGAATATTAAAACATAAAAATGGGACCATGGGCTGCTGAGGGGAAAAAAACCAACAAAAAAACCACTTGAATTGTCTGGTACAGAGTATTGGGATTAAACAAAAACCAAAGACTCTGGGTTTTAGAAACTAAGACTAGCTAATTCAGGATAATAAGACTGGAATTTAAGGCCTGGAGCAGAGAAGAAACAAGGATGAGAGGCAGAAAAGCTGGAGAAGATAGATCCCAGGGTTCCACCTGGGATGAGTAGGGAGAAGGATCAAGGACAGAAATAATGAAAAATTGGATAAAATTTTTTTCTGTCCCAAAACTGTTGATGTATAGGAATGAAAACATTCTGAGGAAAACATTTTTACAGGTTTCAGACAGGCACTTTCCTCAGCCCCTGGCAGCTTTTTCCTCGCTTTTCTGATTTCCCTCTTCCTTGGCAGCTCACCTGGGACCCTTCTGGAAAGCACTAAGCTTCTGGCTCCTGGCTCCCTGCAATTAGAAACACATAATGTCCTATGTGAGGCTAATCAGAAAAGCCCAGAAGAATGTATTTCACAGATGTTCTGGTTTGGCTTTCCAGCTTCTGGGCTGTCCATTGTTCAGCAAACACTGAACCTAGGGACCTAGAAAGCCATCAGCAGTGGGGGCAGACTGCCTATTTTCCTCAAGGACAGGCTTTCTGATGAATGGAGTTTCCTAATACTTCAGTGTCTAAGAGTTTTCCCTCCTCAAACCTGTTGACTAATAGCCATTAACTGTCTAAGCTGTCCAGGTACATACCTTACTTGCCAATTGATATCAAAACTGGACAAGGAAGTAGGAAGCTTATTCAGGAACACCTATGCAAATTTATTCCCTTTTGAAATTCATTTAAAATTTTATTTGTGATATAAAGTTTGCAATTTTTGCTATGTTTCCCAAATTGGAATGGAAAAGTTTCAAAAATGTTGAAGTTCTTGATTACAGGAAATTCTAGTTCTTCTACAGTTCTGTTATGTGTCTATTGCCTTGTGGTTTAAGCAGAGTAAAATATCCCTGAGTTCTGTCATTTTTCTTCCAGCCTAGATCTTTGAAACCAAACAACAAAATGCCCTATTTTCTCTCCTGCTGGTTCACACAAAGAGTGTCAGCCTCCTCCTGTTATCAGTTACCTCCCTTGCCTGTTGCTCATTGAGGTCTGCTCAGTAACCATGAATATCACAAACCTGCTGCTAATCCTGTCATGGAAATGCAAATTTTCATTACCTCTTTCTCTTTTTAAAAAAGTTAGGATGTTAATTTAAAAAAAAAAAAAAATACAAAAAGCATTGTGCTTGTTAATTCAGTTGCTCAAGAATTAAGAAATGTTAAAATATTTCTGAATATTTAACTACGACTCATGCCCTGAAGTATACATAACAAGAGCTGGTACTTCACCTGCATAAAACTTGATCTGGTAACTTACAACTTGACCTTTTACTCATCTTTGGTAATCAGCAGGTGGACAAATTGTTCACCAATATTCAAGATTGTCAGCTTCTAATTGCTATGTATCATGACAATGAAACAGAAAGGGAGAAGATCCAATTTTCACAGGGCTTTCTGTGAAGGGAAAGTTGACTCTATATAAAAAGTTCTGGTCAATGTATCTGTGCGTAGCATATTTGAGCTCAACATTTCTGAATCTTTCATGTTTTGCTAGTATTATGTTACTATGCACATTGATAAATTATTATTATTACTATTATTATTATTATTACTTTCACAGATTCTGCTTGTCTCCAATGGAGGGAAGTTTATGAAAAAGACACTGATTGGGGAAGCTTATATCTGGCTTGACAAAGTGGATCTAAGGAAAAGAATAGTAAACTGGCACAAACTGTTGGTCAGCTCCACACAAACACACTGAGCAGAGCTGTCTGCTTAGGGCACAAAACCTGCAGAGTCTGCTCTAAACAGCATCACTTCAAGAATATAGTTTGATATCATTGTGTTTAGCTAGTCTTTCAGAATACAAAGTAGAAAAGAGCAGTCTCTGGGCTACAAAGCACACTTAAATGAGGGCTAGTACACTTATTTTTGCTGCAAAACACAGCAAAAGGAGAAGAAAATCTGGGCCCAGAAGTTAAAGTGAGGCTGTTTGAAAAGAAGACTGATACGAGGGCTCCATGTTGTTGGACTCTTTGTGAAGAGAGTAACTGTGAAGTGAGGGAGATGATGAAGGCTGGAGGCAGTGCTAATGCAGAGCTCAGCTGCAGCTGGAGGAGTGTGATGGGAAGCACAGTCTGGTTTTCTGTGCAACCAGAAGGAGATCATCTTATGCAAAAGCACCTAGGGTGACTGACTTTCCAAATCTCACTTGTTAAAAGTGCAAAAGTTGCTCCTCTGCACCTTAGGATCTCTGATAATTTGCTGTAGTGAGATTACACCACTTGAGCCAAACTGCAAGGTGTTTGCAAGAGTGGTAATGTTATTTTACATCACTTTTTTCCTTGTTTCTTTTTCCTTCAAAAACTATGCTGTGGAGAATCAAATATGATTGTTTCATTTGTTTCTGTGTGTTAACAATGGATATAAACCACTCTCCTAGAATGTAATGAATAAAATTATATGAACAGTCTATAAATTGGGATGTGGTTTTAAAGAGAAGGGGCAGGTTATAAACTGCACTACATCAGAAAGAAAAAATGCTGTTTCAATGTCAGTGACACTGTACTTCACCCACCCTTTGAATCAGAAGGTCTAAATGAGTCTGAGATTGAAGAGATTTAAGCACTGGGACTAATGCAGTTATTTCAACTAGTCCTAACTTTTTCAGCAACCAGTCTTGTTCTGAAACTGTGGAGAGACAATGAATTCTAGGCTATTTTGTGGGCACTTGGGAGCAGCAGCCCCACCATGCCAATGCTGACCCTCTCAATGCAGGGCTCTGTACCAACACTAGTGACACAATTGAAATTGAAGGGGAAGTGACAGCAGGGCAATTCCTGACTGGATGCTGCTGCATTAGAATGAAAAACACCCTCTTGCAATCTCAGGTGAATGTCTGAGTATAATCCCCTCAACAGCATGGCTTCTCAGTCAGGAAAGAAGTAAATAAGAAGACAGTTTGCAACTTTTAAGGCTGTGTCAGCACTTCCATGCTTGAAGTCCCCCTTTGAGGGGTTTGAAGCCAAGCACTTAGCTCACTTGGGAAGAAATTACTGCCTGGCATGGCTTAGGCTGGTTGTTATATTTTCCCTTGTACCATGTTTGAAGAAAGGAGAGCTTTTTCTCCCATTCCTAAAAGTATAACAATTTCATCAAAACCCAAGAATCAATGGTTCCCATGTTACTCAGAAGTCATTTAGTATTTCACAGCTTCAATAAAAAATAGTATCCCTGGAAATATGATCTCATTAACTTTGCATACTTAAAAAGAAAATGACCAAATTTTTGTATGTCAGACATTTATTTTTCTTGCCCAAAAAAGAATTTTGAATTTCCATTAAATTATTTAATGTACATTGTCCTATATTTTCTGAATACGTATAGTACACTTCCATAGGTTGTGCAAGACCAGCTGAAAATATTCTTCTGGAAAATATTATATGCTTTAAAAAAAAAAGGAAAAATAATGCTTAGGTCATTAAGCAGCTGGATTGACTGTGAAAAAGCTGCACCATTTAATCTGGCAACTCCTCCCACATACAGTTTTTGGTTTATCTTTATCAACTTAAAATATCAGCATGGAACTGGAATACGAGAGAAAACATACAGATTATATTAATGCTACACACACTAAGGAAACTCCTGATGTTCATAACCTGCTGTTAGCCTGCTTAACTTGCAAGCAGAGCAAACTTACCAAAATCTTATCAGCTATCTTAAAAACACAACATCACTGACAGTGGAAGTAGGATGTGTGCTTTAATGTTGAATTTTATGCTTTCACCAGTATATGTATACCCTACCTCTCATATATTTTAAGAACAGTCCTCTGGAGTTATTGTAAAAAATCAATATGTTTTGATGTTGTGTATGTTTTTATAAGAAAATACTTCAATGAAAAAAATCCCCGATTGAACCAAAAAATCCTGTGTGGATGCATTTCACATGTGTTGCTCTCTTGGTGGGCTATCTTGCATTCCTGATGACTATATTGTGTTTGTACTTTGAAAAAAGACCCCCCCCAAAAAATTCTGTGTGAAGTGCAAGCCATGAGGTGTGCAATTTTGTGCAAACTGCTGGTGATTTTGTTCTTGCTAAGATTTGCTAAAAAGGCAGCAAGTCACACTGGTAGTTGCTATGGAGATTTCTGAGAGGAACGAGCAGTATCTGGCTGCCTTACTGGAAGCCTGTAATCATCATTCTTAATTGAGAAAGTGGACAGGCATGCTTTGCGCTCACACGTGTACAAATGTGGCCAATATTTTTATTGAATACTCTTGTTGGGTGGTGTAGCTGTGGCTGCAGGGAAAAGCTGCCTTTGAGGCTAACCAGCTGTCAGCAACTGGTTTAATTCAAGCATCTTTGGTTCTCTGAACAACACACAAAATGTTTCTGCATGTTGAAGTGGCAGTTTTGGACTCCTGTCATGAAACACAAAGAGTAGAGTTTGTGAGGAACATGGCACTGCCTTGGCCAGCTGCAGCAAGGACAGAGCTCCTTCGGTGTCACCTGGGGTGGGCGTGTGTCACACCTGCGCCCACAAGGTCGGCTTTCTGAGGCAGCATCATTCAGAGGTCAGAGAATGCTACCAAAGTGTGCCAAGTTCCTTTTTTTGACCAAATTTCTAGGTTGTACTGAAATCACTCTATGCAACACAGATTCATGTTCGAATGCATAGTTTCCTTTTTTTGTTGTTGTTTGTTTGTTTTATGGATGAAGTCAGGAAAAACTCTCGTGACAATGTTTTCTAAAAAAATAATCAAACAAGGACTATTAGTATTTTTTTACCTTTTTTGTATATATCTCAGTATATTTTTTTTTACTTTTCTCTCATTAGTTTTTGTTTCTTTTATCTGGCCAAAAGTGCTTAGATGTGGCAACAGCTTTTATCATTTCTGAGTGATTGATTATTAATGAGTTCACACATTTCTGTGATTGATTTGAGGATACATATTGCAGGGATGCAATAGCAGAGGCATTTTAACTTTTTTAATTCATAAATCCGCTGAGACAACAGAAATTGAAGCTGATTCTTAGTTCAAGGCCTTGTATAGTGGAAACTAGCTGAAAAATGAGAAAAAGCACAGTGTGTGTGTTTACAAATGACAGGGATTTATAGCATTATCGTTATTATTTGTGTGCATACAATGAGCAGCAAACAGCCACTTTTTTTTAAATCCAGGTTAAAACTAGACATGAGAGTTTCTATGATGAATGTTGAGCTAGTTCTTTATCATAACACTTTAAAGGGATAGTATCCAGGGGCAATGAGTGCTGCTTCTTTATTATTACCCATGGTTATGCATTACATGGATCCTGTGTGGAAGAAACGAAAACCAGTTAAAGTCAGCAACAATCCATCTGTTGACTTGAAATGGCTTTAAATCAAGACTTAGGAAATATCTCAGTTATTTTTCTGGATGCTGGATGTTTGCATGGTTAAGTTGTGGGATATGGTAGCTGGTAACCAGCTGATATTGATTCATACTTTGAGGATGATGATGAAGAAAAAGAAGACATCTATTATATTGTAAGCGAGTGTGAGCCCAATAGAGATTATTTAATTAGGATTTAGTTTCATGGAGATATCATAAAGATGTTAATAGTATTTTTTTAAATTATGATTTGAATCATAACTGACACTATTTTTAACTAGTTTATTTTCATTGCTAAGATGTTGAATGTCCCAGATTCATTATTTGAGTATATATCTAGATATGTACATACCTATGTGAATAGCAGAGAAAATTTGTGTGAGTGTAACTTATAAAGGTAATGAAACAGAGAGGAAATTTAGCATAAGTATCCACCTACATTATATTTAAACTCTTGTCCTACATGCCTTGTGAATTTTCAGTACACTTGGCATGTAGGATGAATTGCTCTTTATAAATACATGTTGCCTTTAGAAGGAAAATAGAAAGAATAAGTGAAACCGGATACTCTCTCTTTAAATCATAAGAAACATTTTAATGTTTTCTATATGTTCTGTTTTATTATTTTGAAAAAATTAATAAGCAAATATATTGATGAGCTCAAAAGTTATAATATATATAGATATCCATAATTAAAACTAGATGATTTGACGAGAGTCGTTTTCTTAATTTGTTACCCTGTAAATAAGTATACATTTTTGTAAAACAAACTGAATTTAAATTATTAACTCCATTTGACATCCAAGCATGTGAGTGTGTCCTTATTTGACTGTATCTTATTGATGTTCAGTGACGTGCTCAGGTGCTCAACAATGGCTGACTAATGTGTGTGCTGTCATGCTATGGACAACGTGTACAGCAGGCACAATGTTTAAAAAAACCCAAAAAACACCAAAAAAACCTGCAAAAACAACAAAAAAAGAATAGTCCTTGGGCAAATGTAATGTTTCCACAGTGAATGTTGCATGCATAGGTGGTGGTTTGTTGATTATCATTTTGGTTTGAATTTCTTTTAATTTTCATTTTGCTTCCAGAATCATCAGGAAAAAAAAAACACAAACAACAAAACAGACTTGTTCTAAAAGTTGTAAAAACTGAAACAAAAGCAGTATGAGAATTGTATAAAAATGCTTGTAAATCTGTCCCAGTTTTCACTTTATGTATAAATCCATGCCATGGTTTTGTGATTGTATACAGGATGTATCTTGAGAACTTATGCAAATTGTGCTCTATAAAGGCTGTTATCCCAGTCTGACAAATAAATATTTAAAATATCTGGTTTGGTTTCTTTTTCCTAATTAACATGAAAACCTATTTTGCTGGTTTATATTTCCCATTTGTTGACCACAGTGGTTTTATGGTAATGCTGTGCCTGCTGCTCATACTTGTCTGTTCTATTTCAGCATTAGCACACCTCCCAGGGTAAAACTCATGTCCCATATTTCATTTAAAAAAGAATAATGGTTCATACATTAAAACTTTTCTCCAAACAAGTCAGAACCAGAATTGCATGCATCTTGTTGATATCCTCACACAGTTTCATCTCTGCCATCCTATATAAGCAACAAATGCATGTGCATATGTCAGCATAGTTTAGGAATACCCAGGGTTTTTTCCCCTCAATGTGAAGAAAAGGTGAATTAAAAAAAAAAAGTCTAACTCTCTATCCTTGTAAGTTCCTGATGGAGACACAATCAGAAAGAATCTGACAAACCCTAGAAGGATATTCTCTGGCTATTTCCTCCAGCAGAAAGAAGGTTTCCAGGAACAATATATTTTAGACCTTATTATAAACAAGAAATCATTTTCTTTCAACAATCATTTTTGTATTGCTGAGTTTTACCTGACTAGTAGAACACCTGTGATATTTCCCATTGAGACTGTATTTTTGAGCCATGTCTAGATCTATATTCAATATATTGCATAGTTTCCCTATTTGATAGAAATAATTTTTAAAAAATCATGCTCCCCAAGTGAAATAAATAAACTGGAACATATAGACTGAATTTTTTTTCCTGAATTGATGTATTTTTCTCAAAAAATAATGGAATGAGAAAGAGGCAACAACTTTGAGGATTCCTCAAGAATATAGAGGTGCCCTTTTTCACGTTAGCCTATTTGCCAGAGCACTGGCACAGGCTGACTTCTGTTAATGCCCAAACTCCAATCTTCCCAGTGCCTGCCTCAGTCACTAAGGTAGGACTTCAAGGCCCTTTGGGTACCTCTTGCTGCGAAAATAGTTATGACTACAACAAACACTTCACCCCACACTCAGCCCCAATTTCCTGCATTGTCTTTTATTTTTATGAGGAAACTCCTGCTCAGCATGCAGGGCCTCTGGAAATGATCACTGAAGTGTTAAGGAGAGAGAGCTAACTGGAATTATCTGCTGTGGAAGCTGTGGGTTTATCTGAATCTAGCTCCAGGAAACTAGTTTACAGAGAAAATCCCAGTGTCCCTTCACAGACACAGAAAGAATGATTAAATAATATGCTTCCTTTTAAATAATTAAAAATATTTTACAAAAATGTGTTTACTTAGAGCACTCAGCAAAGTGCAAAGTATGCATGAGCTACTTCCTCACATTGCTATTGCAGGGTTTAACTTAGAAGCTACATTGGGTATATGATGAGAAACTGGGAATTGGAAGTTCATGGAATATTTTTGAAATAGGCTGGACTTAAAATTCGTATAGAAAGAAGTCACTGGAAAATAGAGATTCAGCTCAGCGTTCTGGCTCTGAGGACAAGTCTCCCTGCAACTCCAGCAAGAATATTTTTAACATATATCTTCAGCATTATTCTTTGCATGGAATCATGGAATCATAGAATAATTTGCATTGGAAGAGACCTTTCAAGGTCTCGCAGGACAGGGACATGAGCAGGGACATCTTCAACTGTGCTCAGAGGCCCATCCAATATGACCTTGAATATTTCCAGCAATGGGACATCTAGCATCTCTCTGGGCAAATTGTTCCAGTGTGTCATCCCTTTATTGCAAAAAAAAATTGTCCTTGTATCTAGTTTCAATCTATCCTTTTTTAGTTTGAAACCATTACACCTCATCCTATAGCTACAGGCCCTATTAAAAAGTCCGTTCCCCTCTTTAAGTATTGAAAAGCTGTTCTAAAGTCTTGACAGAACCTTCTCTTCTCCAAGTTGAACCATACCAGCTCTCAGCCTTTCCTCATAGAAGAGGTGCTCCAGCCCTCTGACCATGTTCATGGCCCCCTGTGGATAAAGATACATATTTTTCTTATATTATGGACCCAGAGTGGAACACAGAGCTCCAGATGAGGTCTCAGCAGAGCAGAGCAGAGGGTCAGAAACACCTCCCTCAGCCTCTGTCACACTTCTTGGGATGTAGCTGAAAATACAGCTGGATTTTCGGGTTGCAAGTGCATAGTGCCAGCTCACCTCCAGTTTTCAACCACCAGTACCCCCAGGTCCTTCTCCCCAGGACTACTCGCAATGCATGTCTGCCTATAAATGGAAATTATTAAATTCCTTCTTCCCTTACTTTTTTTAGGTGATTTCCCTGACATTCCTGATGCAGAAAAAACAGTGCCTCTTTTCCAATCCTACTTTATAAGGATGCCAAATGCCACAAATTTCAGTCACTTAAGGGTATTTAGGAATTTAGGCCACAACAATAAGCAAAGTAATGTAATAAAAAGCAGTCACAAATTAACAAATTATCCAAGTCCATCACACCAGCACACATACTTTAAACTAGGAAAAAACCAAATCACATAGTTGTGTTGTGTTTTTTTTTAATAATACAGCTATTAGCTGGATGATTTATCTGTATCAGTATAGCTAAAATGGTGTGTTTGTTTGCAGGTAAGGACTCACACTGTAGGTCTGACAGAGGAACGATAGCTCCTAATTTGAACAGGCTGGCCATTTTGCTGCAATAGAGTGGCTAGTACTTTGACCTTTCAAAATTATCTATATTGTTGTATCCTTCAGAATTTCACTGACTGTATCAGAATCTTTAGGTGATACAATATCAGATAAGATTTTTAACTACAGGTGAAAAAGCAAAATATATTTTTCTCGGCACAGACTGTCGCTTCTCAGAAAGTTCTTGGTATTTGCAGCTCAGCAGCCACAGATAAAGACAGAAGACACTGACAGCAAACTGGGAGCTGAGATCATTACAGTGTTGGTTGGGTCCTTCCTATCTAGAGAAGCTTTGACAGTCAGAAGAAATGAGCTGATGGGAAATTCCTGCAGTTCAAAAAGACAGGTGTGACATCCTGCACCTCAGATTAAATAATCCCATGCAGCAGGCTGGGGCTAACTGTGTCAAAATAGGGTCAGGCTGCAGTGCAGGACTTCAGTGGGACAAAGACACAGAGATCCAAGCTGCTGCACAGCCCTACATCATCTCTCCAGCTTAAGGAGCCTTTAAGCCAAAAAGAAGCAGTTGGGCAGTCAGCTACAAGTGGGATGAAAAAATCAAGCAGATAAAGAAGAGCTGCAACACTGGTGAAAGTAGAATGGAACAAGTGCAGGGACTAAAACTCTTTGAGTCCTCTTTTCATGAGAGAAGGTACAATATTTTAGCAATGACGCAATGGCACACCAACTGAAAGTTTTCCAAAACTTTCTAAAAGTTTTTCTTTTAACTGTGTTGTGATTCTAACTGCTCTTATACATAGAAAGTCCTTGATTAATTTATTCCTTATTAATAAGAAATATTGCAATGCATTATTAAATTAATTTTTGAGTTTATTGCATGTACATATGCTCAATAAAATTCACTAGTGGATTTTTATTTTAATAATTCAGATCTCCAGTTCATCATACAAACAAGAAAATTCTGTTAAATTGAGGATTTAGGGGATTTGCAGATGATTTTGGACAAACATTCTCTGCTCCAATGTTTCTGACATTTCCCACTCAAGTATAAGAAAATGACAGAGTACTGCTAGGCAGTAGACAAAAACTTAAATTACCACTGCAAATATTAATTACACACTAAATATGATCTATGAAGAAGAGCTGAAAAAAATGCAATCAATACAAAAGAGGAAAGAATAAGATACTCTCCATGCATTGCATTTCAATATTTTCCAAAAAAGGGGGGATTGGACTTGTTTACACAATTGATTTTTCCGTATCTAACCTAAATTTAATTTTCTTGACTGGCATTTTAAAATATAGAGGAATCAAAATTTTATACTTTTAGACTTTTTTTTATGCTGATGGGCAGAGGCCATTTGAAAGTAATTCCTGACAATGCTAAGAAATTTCTGTATACTTATGATAATACAGGGAATTTCTGATTTCTCAGAAAGTTACATTTTACCTATCATCAAGAGCAATAAAAATTATTATAAAAATTCACCATCTATTTCATCAATTAAATCTACAGACAGTAGGGAAATGCTATTCCTTTCTTTTTACAGGTGAGAAGCTGAAGCACAAGAAAGCTAAAAGTCCCTTTACAAAGGTTTTCAAGTTACCATGACTTGCTCATCTCTCCTTTGTAAATTATAGTCCTTATTGAGTCCCTTCCTCTAAAAGGAAATAAAATAAAAGAGAATCACATTTCAACTCTGTGTTCTGAAAATCAAATCAATAAAACCTGGAATAATTTTTTATATCTAAAGAGAGGAGGTCAGAGCAGAAGCTACAACTAAGGGGCATTAAGCAGTTATTTTGACAGCAAGTGTCTGGAGCTTTAATGTTGTTTTCAAAGCAAATTTGGGCTGAACACATTTGGACAGCTGCCCAGAGCCTGCTGCAGTCTCTGCTCTAGTTCACTGTGGTAATACCAGAGTCAATTTCATCAATGGCTTTGGGAATTCAGAGGAGATTGTGCAACCTGTGGGAACTTCATTCTTGCTTCACCCTGGGCATTCAGAAGATGTAATACCAAGAAAAATTACCTCCTTGAAAGCTAAGATTCACTTTGTTAGAACTATATTCTGTTCTCAATCCCATCTACCAAGACTTCAGGGCACAATAGAATGTAGTATTATTTTCTTCTTTTCAATATTGTATTATAGATAAAAGGATGCAGGCATGCAAATTTTCAGCATCTCTCTATCAGAGTTCACTTGATGTCATCTTTATCAGAGTTCGCTTGCTGTCATCTTTATTCAGCTAATATTGGTGGTTTCACCTCTGTTGCTCAACAGAGTTTTTTCTTTCTAGTTGTGGTGTATATCACTCAGACAGGAACCACTCTCCTAGTTCACTCCTTGTCTCCCACAAACATATGATCATGATTCTTCAGCTCCTTGGCTTGGATTAACTATATTCAAGCACAGAAGAGCAGCAAAGCCTTAGAGGCCTGCTTTGTAGGCATTTTAATTTAGGTAAAAGAAATAAGCCTTAACAATCATCACAAAATTTCAAGCCAAGGAACTTGCAATTTTAGAAGTAATAACTGCCTGGTAAGCACATAAGAATAATGAAAATAGATCCTGTATATAGTCTGAAATCCTCCATTCATGACAGACAGACTAATCAATACTCTGTGATGTTGCTTTGGGAAAAAAATCCCTGAGCTACAGACTGACTTTACTTAACACCACTCACAAAAAAGGGACTGATCTGAGCTATTCAGGGCATTGCGGTAACATCTAAAATTATCTGAAATTAATCTCTTTTTGTTGTGTCGCTCAAAGGGCAGACTTTCTCTGATTAGCAGCTATATGTGCTTCCAATCATTTTATGCATATTTTCAATTGCCTAGTATAGTAAAAAGGCATAAAACATGTACAGCATACATTCTAAAAGATCAGAAACACTCAAAAAATAATATGTTTTTTTTAATGTTTTTTCAAATACAGTTAAAAAAAAAAAAAATTACATAATACTGCCAATCCTGGAATTGGTGTTCCCAAGAAGAATCATATTGCTGAATTTCTTACCTCTAAAAAATTGGTAGTGCATGCACGCCAAGGAAATGTGGCTCAAGTCCCTGAAAGAGCAGTGTCTGCTGGTGTGGATCACAGCAATATTTGCATAAAGATTTACATGAGAATAGCAAAGCAAGTCTGTACTTTCTTAAACATGTGTTAGAGGGGAAAGAAATAGCCTGTATACATTAATAGCTCACTGAAATTAATAAACAGGCTTCAAAATTACATACGATTTTCCTGAGTAAATGCTAGCATTTGGTGCAAGAGGTCTTTTCTCATTCCTACCCTGATGCTTATTGAGATCTTTAGGTTCAACACAATTTTATAGACTGTTGTTTTACTGCCATGAAATGTGCCAGTGAGGGTGAAATTAGGTTTATCATTATCATTAAGCTTATTGTATACGTCTTGGTATGATCAACATAAAGAGTAAATGTTTGAGGGCATAATAAATCAATGTGGCTACACAGAAGCCCCAAAGGGCAATATTAATCATTATAATAAGCTTTCAAAGGCAGAGCTTAATCCCATAATATCATCAGTTTAATAATGAAGTAGTTGTTAGTATATAGGTCAACATAAGAGTTAAGAGAAACAGAAAAAATCTTTGATTTTAGTGTTAATGAAGGAGCAATTTAAAGTCTGATGCCCGTGGGAAAAATTATTCCTTCTATCCCTTCCTTACCTTCCAAATTTTTATGGGCACATCTTTATGCATGTTCCAGATAGAAGAAATAGTCTGTAAAACATGTTCCTTTTTTTTTTTGAAAACTACTTAGCATTTGGGAAAAGAGCATCAAGAGTTGAAAGGTTCAAACTGATGCTTTCAGTTTGTAGTATCACTGATGGATGCTCTTGCAGCAAGTGAAAATAATTCACCAATATTTTCTATTTTTCTGAGGCTCCTAAAAACATTCCTGCTATAGCAACACCAAGTAAGAATATCAAGCAGCAGAATTTTTGCCAGTGTTTTCTGACTTAGTTTAAGATCTGATGTGTCCAAGTTTGCTCTGATTCAGCACTGTGCTGTCACCTTACTGTGTGGGGAGTTTGAAGAAGAAAACATGCACGCACACATGCCCACACACCTGCTTAAAATTCTGATATACTTAACCTAGTTGCATAGTAAAAAACACATTGGAGATGACTGCTGAGTTACAGCAGCAAAATATTGGGAATGGCAAATAAAAGAGGAGCACTTTCTCTACCAGAGGAGGACCTGCCCAGATACATAACAGCACTGCCCAGGTGCAGCATCCTTAACCAGGGAAACAGGACTGGAGTGATCCTGATCTCCCTCTTCTGCTTTCTGCTTTCTGCTCCTGCAGGAGCTGAGGCTGCCCTCTATACCTTCCTGTTATCCCTTTTGTGCTTTCCTGCTTTATGGGGTGTTTCACATGTGGTGATGTAGATGTTTGTTTTTGTCTTGGCTGTGTCTGCACCAGCTTCTGCCCAGCTCTCAGAGCTGCATCACTTCAGAGAGCAGCAGTGCAGCACACAGGATTTAGATTCATGCCCTTAGGACCCCTGGTGTCATACAATGCTTGTACTATTGAGGCTTCTTCTTATAGACAGGAAAAAAACAGTACCAGTGACTCGTTTTCCTTGGAATAAATCTAGTCAGTAATTACAATTCTCTAGTGGATTCAGGCCATTTTCCATTTGCACAAAAATGCAATCTGTATTTTAATGACTGTGATATAAATTATGTCTACATGCATTTAATAAAGAATCATGGGGCACAGTGAGGTTGTGTGTGGATCCATATGAAGAGCTATAAAATAAAAAATTGTTTAAGAGCTTTGAAAAAAAATTGTGACATTTTCAAATTCAAAAGAAAAAAACCACTATTTTTTTTTAATGCTGTATGTCTTGATTATCAAAGAACAGTTACTACATTTTAAAGGTTGGGGCACTAAACTCCAGGCTGGAAGGAGGTAGTTTATCTTTTTCAAGAGCAGAAGGTAAAAATATTTTGCTGGTCTTAGACACCTACAGTGGACTGAAAAGGAGAAGTTGGTACTGTCATGCATTCAACAACAACTAGGCACTCATCTAGAGTGAGAAGGGTCATGGTTCATATACCTCTTTCTTATCAGTTTCTTATCAAGGTCTGGAAAGCAGAATTTTCTTCTTTGCTAACTTCAGCAGGCCCTTACCCTGCTCTGCCCTGTGCCCCAGTGCTCTGCTCTGGCCTCCTGAAGGGCTGAGGGTGTTCTAGATCTTTATACATGGGCTAGGCATAAGTCACTGGTTTTGAATGTCTTTCTGGGAGCTGTGGTGAGCATTGCTGAGTCTGAGAAGATCCTTTACACTCCTGAAGCAAAAACCTAACTCAGCTGACTGGTGCTTTCCAATCATTCCTGTTTAAATTATTACTCTTTAAAGTTAAAGGTGTTTAAATAGGTTGTTGTCAACCACCCTTCCCAGAGCCCAGCTCAGCATGTAACAAGTTCACCAGGCAGCCAAGTTTGGTGATGAAAGACAGAAGCCAAGAACAGTGGCTTTGGCTGACAACCCAAAGGGGCAGTGCCTACATGGCAGCTCCTCACATCCACCAGGACCAGCCACAAACACAGCACCTACTTCAAACCTCACATGTGGCATCCACAACATTGCTCAAAATCCACAATAGCAGGGGAACTAATCCTTCTTACAACTTTTTAATATTGCAAATTTGGTTTGTCAGAATTAAGTGTGAACCTTCACTTTAAAAGTTTTTACAGATTCTTGAAGAATTTATTTTTTCACATCTTTATAGATGATGGTAAAAGTAAGCAAGCGTATGGAAAGTTCAGGTTTTGTACAGAAGTTGCTGATATAGTTCTTTGTTAACCAGAACAGCAATAACAACAATATTAGATAGCTATTTTTACTTGTAAAAAATGATATTAATTACTACCAAAGTTCCCTCGTGTTCTGAGTTTTAATACTGTTTTTTAATCATAGTCTTGGGTCTGTGATCCATTTCCAGTATCAAACAGAGTTCAACCAGTCTTTGAAAGCATTGATTCAAACTTCAAAAGAATATGAAGAATGCTGACTAGGAAAGAGCCCAGAGATATGAGCATAAGGAATAAACAAGTAAGCAAACTCTCTGAGGAAGAAAACCCAAGGGCTAAATAAATCTGGAGCACTCCCCACAAATATGTGCTATCATTTTTATTTAGAAAACCTCAGTTGAAATGAGGACAGTAAGACTACCTTTTAAATATATAAACATGATGATAAATTTATGGGGAAAAAGGAAAGTTTCATAAATCTGTAAATTAAAAATAAGCATTAATAACCAATTTTTTTTTTTGTGTCGGCACTTCTATAAATTTCCACATATTTTAAATATTAGGAACAGTGATGTGAACACCTAGAATAACCCAGTTAAATAATGTTTATATGTTTTTTAAAATAAATTTGTAAGCTGCAGTTCTTAAATCTTTTATTATGGTTTGTGAAATTCAGAAATCCTAACCCTAAATTGCAAATCGCATTTTTTTCTCCTGACTTTTAAAGGCTGTGGATTTTAAAGTCAGCAGCAGATGGCAGCAGTGCCCACAGGTTTCTCCATCAGGAGTTCAGACCAGAGACAGCAAGTTTTGTAACTTGCAGTAGACTTCAGAGAGAGAAGCTACCCTATCTAATTAGTCCGAATCTTAATTCTAAGCAAATAAAAATAAAAAAAATAAACAGAAGTATAAAATTTCATTTTTCCATAACATCAAAATGTTATGTGGAAACATGTCTTTACAAATGTTCTCTTAGCCATGTCAATGCTGAGGAAGTCTTCAGTTTAGAGAGTACAAAGATCTAATCCTCTAACAATTAATTTTTTCATTAAAATCTTTGTCTTTAAAATAAGCAGGAAATTCATTAGACCAAGAATTTTGAGGCAAAGACTTAAATTAGATGTAATCAATACACAAGAATATTTAATGTATTGCTGAGGTCCTTTGCAAGTATATAATGTTCATTTTAGAAGCTTGACATTGTGCACAGCCCAAGATTTTCAGCAGTGATGTTACAAAATTCCAGACCTATGGATTGTGCAGGGCTGTCCTTTTGGAATCTTAAGCTGCGCAGCCTAAAATAACGAACCAGGAGTCCTGCTGAACTGCAATGGAGACTTTTTAATTTTTTTAATTAATTCTTTGCAAGCAAAGGGTTATTTTTGGAAGTATTGAACAAAGATTTAGAAAATAATGGGAAAAGGTGCCTTTTAAAAATTACCATTGCAACATTAATTGCTTGCTAATGTTCTCATAGTCAAGTCAAATGAAAAAACATTTTTAATAGTTTTCATGGAGATTCTTGACCCTCTCTTTTATTGCACACACCTGCCATTCACTCTTTTCCGGCAAACATCAGATAAAAGAGCACCCTGTTCTTACAAAGTCCTCAGACAATCCTTCAGTATATTTGTATTCAAGTATGATCATGGCATGATAGCAGACTGCTGGTGTATCTGGAGATGTGACAAAACATTGCCAACAACCTCTAGGTCCAAAAAATAACTAACCCAAATCAGGCACCAGTCAGTTTCTTTGTGTTTATGTACATCTTTAATATTTTTTCTCAGACCTATAAGCAACTAAATTATTTCAGTAATTATTTTAATAAAAATTGGTAGAATCATGCTGTTGAAGAATCCACGAAAGATAATTTCTGCTAGAAGGGGACTTTAGAAGGTTGTGCCTTGTGTGCTTTGATGGCTCTGTTGAGACTGAAGCATGAAGCAGAATAGTAAGTACTGTAGAAATCTTTACTGCAGAAATAACCTTTAACATCCACTTTCTAATCTCAAAACTGGTTTTCTGTACCTAGTCATTGGCTGTGGGATGTCGATTTGACCCTTCCATGCTGTCATGAAGGGAGAAGAGAGGCCTTGACTGTGGAAACAAAGGGGGAAAAGTCTGTCTGTTTTCACAGTCTATTTTCACCATAACATTGTGCACACTGCAAGTAAGAGGATGCATTGCTCTTCCCACAGACTAAAGTGCAGCTGTTCCTTATTCTCTTCACAAATTCTTTTTCTATTTCTATTTTAATTTTTCTTTTATTAAAAAGCTGCAAATATTATAGTTCTGTTCCTCCACCCCTCATCAATGTACCACAGACAACTGGGAGTTCTGGTAACTGAAACGAGCTGGAGATTGGAATTTCAGTGGAAGTGCAGAGTTATTCTTTTAAATTGGATTTTTATCAGTTACTTGTAAACACTCCTTCTTGCCACGAGATGGTGATATAACTCCAGAAAACGTGGATCTGCGTTTTCAACAGAAAAGCAGGAGTATCGATTTTAACATCACTATACAGAATTTTAAAACTTACCCATGTAGTATTGAGCCCCAATATGCTTTCAGTTTTGAACGTTTCTTAAATTTCTCTGGTTTGGGGAGTTTGCTTGCTTACTTTGTTTTCTGTCTAGAAAACTACTCACATGAATAATTAAGTCCCATGTGCAATCCAAAGTTTTGTTTCCTAGGTTTGGTTTGTTCTTTATGTTAGTTTACTTCAGTAAATGGGGATGTTTTAAGATATTTAATTAATATGTTGAAACTACAGATAGAAGGATAATCTAAATACTGATAGCTGTTATGAACTGGTAGTGAAAGACAAGACAGGTATTTCAGACTGGTATAAAGAAGCATGCTTGATTGAGAGACTAATTTGAAAACACCAAGAGAAAAAAGAAGTGTTTTGGTAGTCTTATGATCATTCCAGAACCTTCTCTCCTGTAAATCTAGCTATGCCTCAAGCCAACATTTTGCACCAAATCAGAATAGCCCACATGAATTGCACATGCTCTGTGCCTTTCATTGTACCTTTCATTTTATTGCTCATTTGGGAATATTTTAACCTAAAAAAAAACCCAAACAAAAAAAACCAGAAACACCCTGCTTACCTGAACTTACAAAACTTGAAGAAATAAAAGAGACACATTCAGCTGACATCAATTCTCTTAGTTCCATAATTTAGCAGAATTGAAAATATTTTCCAGGCAACCAACATCTGGACTTTTTCTGGATTTGCTACAGGTTTGTTGTTTAGAACTAAGAGTCTCTTAGGCTAAATACTTTGATCGTGAAAGGATCTTACTAAAGGATCTTACTAGGTCAAAGTGCTTTGCTTTGAACAGACACAGATTATACAATCCTGTTTAAGCTTAGGCCTGGGAAGAGCCTGAGGAGCTGGAGCACTGCAAGGATCATTCCTGAGTGTCCATGTGGGTCACCTGAATCCCACCTGAGGTCAGGTTATTTACAGACTCTGGCTGCCTTTTTAGCAGGTGCCAGAGGAACCCTTTTAAGACAAATCCCAGGCTGTCAAGCATATGCTTGATGATAAATATAAACCACCAAACTGGGTACAGCATGGTCTGTCTCTACTACTTCTAACCTCAAAGACTAACCAAGAGCCTCCTTTCCCTACCAAAACTCTAATGGGGGACTAAACTGAAATCTTAGGCACAGCATATTCCAGGTTTTATATTTCCTTCTGTCATGTGGCCCATTAGTAGGATCTACTGTTCACTGTAGCACATAATCTCCTAGTGGCATCAGCCTAAAGTTATTTATCCATTTCTACTAAATTTATCGTGTATTATATGCCATTTTCTACACCTACCATGGTTTCTTCTTTCAGAATTTTTAGCTAGTGACCCAAGTCACGAATCTTATGTATTGACAAACTTGTGATAACAAATTGCAAATGTCTTGAAGATATCTATCAATAAACTTCTTTTAGATATAAAAATTTCATGTCACCTTAGAAGTGATAATTATGATTATATTTGCACAACTGAAAAGAACCATATTTATGCATTACAAGCCTTAATGTTAAACAAAACTTTTTGTCAATAAAATAGTAACAATTGTTTATATTTTTAACAACAACGCCAGAAATACTTAAAGGCACTATTAAACCTTATAAACACTTTTTACTGACTTTACAAGGTGTTAGGTTTGAGGCTTTCTGTCTTGTCTGCCTGGCTTGCCTTGACCTACAACTTTAAGTTACCAGTGGTGAGTTTGGAGCTGCACAGAGATGGTTTTAAGGGTAACAAGGAGAAGGGACAGATCTAGTATTTTGTGTTTGACATGCACAAAGATCACAGTATATAGTAAATTCAGGTGCAGTGTGGAGGCACAGAACAATGAAAACTGAAAGGTGCAAATGCTCTGTTAGTAAACATTTAGAAATGGTTCCATGTTCTGCACCCGGTGGCTGATGTGAGAACCTCAGTAGGGCCGACAACAAATGGCTTAGTAGACTGACTGCTTTCATAAGGCAGAATAAGGAGAAGAGTAGAGACAGGGAGCAAATCCTTGCGGATTTCAGATGCTGGGCAGCCTGTACTTGTACAGATTCAGATGGAGCCTGCTTGGATTTTCCCAGTGCGCTGCACAAAGTGAAGCAAATCCCATCCATGGAGAGATGCTTTCCCTTGTGATCATCTGAGATGTTATAGAATTTCCTTCTGAGAAAACAACTCTGTTCCTAACGGATGTTCTCAGGAGAAATGCCTTGCTGTAGTGTCAGATAAAGGCAAGGCCAAACAGCTGGTGGTGCCACACATGGCCTGTTTACAAGGGCAGCTGGTGATAAGACAAGGAGGAACAGTTTTAAACTAAAAGGATAGAGATTTAGATTAGATGTTAGGAAGAAATTCTTTACCTAGAATGTGGTGAGGCACTGAAACAGCTTGTCTGGAGAAGCTGTGGATGCCCCATCCCTGGACATGTTCAGGACAGGTTGGATTGGGTTTTGAGCAATCTGTTCTAGGGGAAGATGTCCCAGTGCATATCAGGGGGGTTGGAACTTGGTGATCTTGGCCGCTTCCAACTCAAGCCATTTGATGATTTTATGACAATAATTAAACTTTTAAGATTTTGATTACATAAGGAAAAAATCCTGGCTTTGTATAAAACTAATGTGTGCTTCCTCTTTGTCACTAAACAAGATTTTGAATCTAACACTGTCTGCATCTGAATGAATCATGGGATGACACTTCTGAAGCTTGATTCAAGTGTGAATAAGAATCTGGATTTCTCTCCTTTGCTCCAGGCATTGCAGCTCTCTCACCTTCCCACAGCTGTGGTGGTGAAGGTCCAGCTCCTTTCTAAACTTTGCAGACTGACAGAGGAAAAACTATGTTGCTCACCGTTCTCCATGTATTATTTCAAATGTTCAAGTCTGGTGGCAAGACCTTGAATAGAACTTCTCCTTCTATGATACATGAAAGTTTCTGTACTCTCAGTGTCTATCAGTGTGAGCCAATGCAATTTTGTGTATACTGGAGAGTGTCTATAACGTCACAGTTCCTTTTATATTCAGGTGAGCACTCCAAAACATTTGTAAGAGGTAACAAAGATGTAACAAAGGTTATTATTTCTAAAAAAAAAAAATTACTTTATTTCTGATCTCTAAGACTTTATCTCAAGAGAAAACAGACAAATCCTACATTCTTCAGTAATCTTGGGAGCTAAGATCCGTAATTCTACTGGATACACAAAAAGCAAACTCAATACAGGTATTGCTTTCAGGACATGATGCTATTTTCTTCTCCTCTACTACATTGTTACAGAAATCATGTCTCTCCCTTTGGTTCAGAAGGTAACTACCTTATCATATTTATTTCTTTATCTCTCCTTCCCTGCTCCCGAGTCCTTTTTCTCTGAAAATATACAATCTGCTCCAAAATAATCAAACACGTTCTCTCTCAGAGATGACCTTACAAATTCCTTTTTACCCGAAGAAGTGTTTTCAATTTCTGCTCAGCTTTAAAATGTACCAAGACTATCTTGAACCTGAAGAAGGACTTTGACACTCAAAGGTTCGCCTATTTTTTTCCAACTATACCAAGTACTCTGATGAGACATAACACTTTTCTCATTAAAGAAATGCTTTTGTTGTGTAATAAATGTCAGCAATGCTATCTCGATGAATTACTTCATCTCTCTATGGAAACTAAGGTTTCATCAAAGGAGTTTATAAATTGTTCTGCTTTTGCTCATAAGCTGAAGGATTCTTACTGTTTTGTTTGTGTGAAGAAGGCACATGGTATTTACCGAGTCGTGATTCAGTCCTGAGATTAGATGAGTTCATGACTCATTCACACCTGGTATTTAGATGTCTCCATGGTAAATCTTTTCCACTCCAAACTCATTACATGCTGATTTTGATTTGGCTGCTAAGCCTGTTTTTAGCACTACACCACTTCTAGTAAGTTGTCCCTCAAACACACAAATATGCAGTGAATTGCATGCTATTAAAATGCCTAGTATCTAATATTAATCTAAAGAGGTTTTTGGATTTCTGACACTTTTGTTTCTTGGTTCATTCTTGTATCTCTTTTTCAAGGATGAAAATCTCTAAATTTGGATTTTTTTTTATCTCAATGACTGTCAATGGACACAAACAGATCTGTTGCCATAAAACAATAGCTGTTTATTAGCTTTCAGTCCTCCATCTCACTTATACCATGATCCCAGGACTAGGTTAATAGCAGAGCAACTGATAGTACAAATGTAGGGTAATACCACTTGTTCTTGGGGAACAGCAGAAATCTCAGCTGCTGTGTGTTGCTCACTGAAGCAATGAAGTCCCAAGAGCTGGGCAGAATCTGACTCGGGCACAGCAGAGACATCATGGATCATGTACTAATTACATGTAAAACACCTCATAAAGCATGAAAGCACAAAGGGAATAACAATAAGGTATAAAAGACAATCACAGCCCCTGCAGGAACAGAAAGCAGAAGCAGAAGAGGGAGAGCAGGATCACTCCAGTACTGTTTCTCTGGTTAAGGATGCTGCACCTGGGCAGTGCTGTTGTGTATCTGAGCAGGTCCTCTTCCTCTGGTAGAGAAAGTGCTCCTCTTTTATTTGCCATTCATCACATTTTGCTATTGCAGCTCAACATTTATCTTGAATGTGTTGTCTTTTACTGTGTAACTAGGTTAAGTATATTCAGAATTTCAAGCAGGTTTGTGGGGGTGTGTTTGTATTTTCTCCTCTAGCTTCCCTATGTAGTTAGGTGATTGGTACTGCAGCCCAGAGTCAGCAAACTTGGATGCAAGAGTTCACAGAATCATTGAATATGCTGAGTTGGAAAGGGCCTTCTAGGACCATTGAAGTCCAACTCCTAGCCCTGCACAGAACATCCCCAAAACCATGTGCCTGAGAGTGTTGTCCAAACACTTCCTGAGCTGTGTCAGGCTTGGTACTGGGACCACTGCCCAGGGGAGCTTTCCAGTGCCCAAGCAGCCTTTGGGTGAAAAACCTTTCCCTAACATCCAATCTAAACCTCCCCGAACAAAATGTCAGGCCATTCCCTCGGGTCCTGTCACTAAGTACCAGAGAGAAAAGATCAGTGTTTGCCCCTCTGCTTCTCCTCATGAGGAAGTTGTAGACTGTGATGAGGTCTTCCCTGAGTCTCCTCTTCTCCAGACTGAGCGGACCAAGGGACCTAGCTGCTCCTTGTATGGCAGCAGTGCAGAGCAAAGTGGGATAATCCCCTCCCTTGACTATCCAGTGATGCTGGTCTTGGTGCACCCCAGGATTCTACTTTCCATCCTTTTCACTACAGGAACACAAACAGCAACACTTTCATGGATAATTAGTTTCTCTACCAACAGCAGCAGGTCATCTCTTCTTCCTGTCTCTCTGCCTTTGTACCCATATAGCTGCATGCAGTATACAGCACTTACTAAGCACTTCATGAGCCATTCACCCTTTCAAGCTGTTATTTTTCTTTCATATTTTGTTAATCCATCTGGAGAGCTTCTCAGGGACTTTATGTAAGTTTTCCTTTGAGCTATAACTTTCTTCTTTTAACACAATAACACTCAAAAGATTTTTTCATTAAAAACATGTTAGGGAATTTCTAATAACATTCATTCTCATCCAGGCTTTTGAGACATCTAGAAATACAGACCTTAGCAAGTTTCTAAAGAAAATCGAACTAAAAGTTCCATGAGGTGACACTAAGTATGAAAATGCATCTACTGCTCTCTCCAGCTGGTCATTAACCAGTTCTGCAGATAAGATTTTTACATCTGTAACATGAAATCATTTATACTGAACCTAGTGAACAAAACTGGCAGGTATGATGAGGGTACTGTAAACATCCAGGTTCCATTGGAAAATGAGGGTACTGTAAACATCCAGGTTCCATTGGAAAAACACATTAGATATTATATCTTATGAGATATTATATTATTGCATCAGGCTGTAAAGTTCCATTTTTGCCATCTCTAACCATACCAGCTATCCAGTTACATAGATATTTTTCACTTTAAAAGTTTTGATAAAGGGTTAAACACTTTATATGTTTGAGTTGTTCAGGCTGTACCACCAAAAGTGAAGCAAGGGCTTAATTCACACTAGTGACGTTTTTCTGAAGGATCTCTGTTTACCAGGACATAATGCAATCATACTTATAGAAAATAGAGCCAGATGTCAGTGGAAAGGTTCTTATTGATTTTGATGAAAACTGGAAAACTGGAGAATGAAATGTGGGACCAACAAAGCTATGGCAATTGATAAGTCAATTTGTCACCTAATGGGATTATAACTGCCTATAGATCAAAGAGCTGGAGCAATATTGTAGCTTTTAACCTCGCCAAACATCTCAGTTAAGATTCACTTTTTTTCCCAGAAGGAAAGAACCAGAGTAATTTAGCAAATTACAAGCTCTAAATGGCTTAACTGTTCTAAGGCATAAAGTGGGATGAGAAGGTGGTACACTGGGAAATCATGTGAGGAATAAAAGGATACAAGGAATTCCCAGGGTGTTTAAAGTGCTCAGTCTACAGATGCAGTAATATACATGATCCTCTAATAATTTTGTGTCCATACATCTCTCCCTCTAGTCTGAAATATGTTCTACTTTTTTTTTAATGGCACAATGTAATTTTATGATTTATATTTTAGACATAGCAACTTTTTCCACACAGTTTTTTCCCCCTGGAAACTGTAATCATAAAATTCTTTACTTTCTCTGGCAGCTTTTGTTCGAGCACTGCAATGTGTGCACTAGATGGCACTCAGTGCTTAATGCTCAGTGCTGTGCCCTGTGCAGGAAAGAGTTTACAGTGCCTAGTGAAACAACTGCTGAGCTTCGTGTTACCTTGAACTGATAGAATTGCTACAGAAAGAAATAGGAATTTATTACTTTGCAATTTGTAGCAGAATGAAACGTTGAAAAGGTCTTTTGTACACCCAGCCATCACGCAATGAAATAGCAATAGGAAAACTGTAAAATCCCTTAAAATATATTGAAACACATGAAGCCCAGAATTGTCACTGAAATTCAGGCAACAAAGTCATAATTAGAACCTCTACCAGATGGGAAAATGTAAAAACAAAGGAACTATGAAGAAAATATTTTCCTAGAATGTTTAATTTTCAACAGTTTAGCTGGAAAGGAAAGGCTTCAACTCCAAAGTAGACTTCAGTGCAGAAGTCTCCAGACTGTTATGTTCTTTAATATGAATATTATTTATGTTCTGGGCAAGTATTATTAACTTTATAGATAACAGTTTTCTCAAGTACAGAGCTACAATGGAGATTTATTTTTTTTTTAGTCTTTAGAGTTTTATGATAGCTGAAAAAATGTGGTAAGTTTTAACATTTACTAATTTCACTATAAAATTCTACCTTAATTTGATTAAAATCAAGCTGATCAGGACATAATTTACAACAAAGCAGGAATACACAGAGTTAACAGGAGCATTTTTCATGCTCCTTTATGGCACTTCTCCATGGATTATGTGTTTCTCCTTTCATACATAATCATGTTCTTTTCCAAGCTCAGTAAGCCTGGGGATGCAGCCAAGTCCAGTTCCTATTATCTCCCAAACCGTGATAGTCACACAAGGAGCAAATCTCCATGATATTTTTCAAGAATAATGAAAAGTCACATAAGAGCAGCAAAATGATCCACCTAAAATACCAAGCAGCTGTGGCACTGGCAGGGTTTTAAAGCTGGTATCACATCAGAGCAGTGTTTTTGGCTCTTCTGCCTGTCCTTCAGACAACCACTGCGCCTCTGGCACCCAGAGTTCCAAGTGCTCTCTTTAATCACCATCAGTCATCAAAACCACAACATTCTATGTGCCTGCTAATGCCCCAATCAGCCAAGTCAGAGATAACTTTTAAAACTAAGTAACAGACACAATGACATTTGAACCTTGTCACCGTAAATTGAGATGAGATCAAAGGCACCATCTAGACTGGAGTGCATAGGTGTGAGAATACTGCCAACCACTCTGAACACAAATGACAAAACTACAGTCCAAGCTATAAATTCCTTTTTAAAAAGTCTCTTCTACTGGACCAAGGTTTCCACCTTTTATATTTTGGTTGCTTTCTGGAATGATGAATGCTTCTCATTAGCCTTCCTTGAAATATTTCTGGTGCCTTTTTGAACCAAAGAGTTTTTGAAAATATCACTGTGTCACCCAGTGGGGATAGTACTGGGAACCTTCATCTGACATCTCATGAGGTAGCTATGACAAGTTTGGTGTCTCAGCTTTTGCTAGATTTTTTTTTTGTTGTTGTCTCTTTTTCTTTTAGCAATAGTCCACACAAATAGCGGAGGAAACTTTCAGCTTTCTTGTTATGAAGAAAGCTTTTCTCAATAGGATGTGTCCTTAATCTAAGCTGAAAATACCACAGTAAATCAATTTTTTACAAGGAAGTGTCCAGTTTTTCACTGTTGAGAAGTAAGTCTAAGTGCAGGGCTCTATGTCTATGTGTAGAATGTTTCCAGACAGAATTATTGATGTCAGTTCTAGCCTTACTGTATTTTATTACTTCTGTCCTCTTAAAGCAATTTTATTTACTCTGTTCTGCGGACTGAGAGCTCTTTACCCCACTACTATTTTGCGATGCCCTTTCTGTAGGCAATAGAAGAGATTAATTTTCATCTATGCACTGTGTCAACTTGCGCTACCTGTACATATGATGTGAGGTCTCAGTATATCATCTATGCATGTAGCAATAACACACCATATTGGAAGCAGTGGAAACATAATCTTTACATTATTTTTTGTTCCTTGTCAACAAACAAACTAATTATGTTCCAGTGAGTGAAATCAGGCTTCTTCCATGAAGCTTTCAAAATCTCACAATAAAAATTTGCGCTGAGTACCATACTAACTCTCTAGTTTTCATTCTACAAAGAGTAAAAATAAATTCAAGAGGCTGTAAATTTGATTTAGTTTGCTAGTTCTTGCTAGTGGGAAAGAACAGAGATTCCCAACAACTTTCATAGTAACTAAAGAACTATAATTTAATACCTTCTGTGACATTGCAGTCTATAATAGTCATGCCATTGGTTACTCTAGATTATCTCCTGGCTTTTAGTGCTGACTTCCAGTTATAATGGGCACTTGTGTACTAAAGGAAGGCCATTAATTTTTTGCCCAGAGTACATGCGGAGTTAATCAACAGGCCATTTAGGGGACTGCAAATTGCAAGTCGTGCAGACACAGCCACCTCAGAGTGTGATAAATGAAGCAAAATGTTAGAGGAATAGTACTTCAGAAGGAATCAATATGAGAGAAGAATTTCTCATTCTCTTTCCACTAAGATCATGGCTTCTCTGTACGTTAGTGTATGTCATACCTAGATAGATGTGTAGTCAGAGATTAAAATCTTTCCATTATTGAGCTGCTTCTATGTTCAATTGCATACAATATTATTTTTAATCTGAATTTGTATTATTCCATCATCTCACCTTTGAATCATCTGCATATCTGAAATGAAAAATATCAGGCTACCTTTCTTAGCTACCTGCTTCATGAAAATTTAGCTTTCTGTTACCCCATATAATTCACATGAAGGTGGCAGAGAGAAAGACATGCCTATGAAAAATCTATGGGGAGCATTCAAACTCATCCAGTTCAGACATTCTACTCAGTTGATGGATTAGAGTAGTGGTTAATGTCTAGCTCCCTAGATCAACAGGACAAGGCAGACACTTTGATCAGCCTGGAGTCTGGTTTCCTAAATTTTCTCTCTGAAGAAACGTGGCACTATGGTGATGGATTTTAAATACAAGGGCTATGGAGCAACAAGAAGAGCAGGAAAATTGGATCCTGGGGTTAACACTTTCATTGTCATGTCTGGCTGAGTTAATGATGTGTTTGATCCCTGCTCCCATGATCTACATTGACTTTTTTAACCTGAGAAGGTGTGAAACCCATTTCAGGGAGGCAGGTTCTAAGCATTTTGCCTCCTCGAAGAGCAGACTTGTGGCACCAAACCACAAGTGCTTGAATTGGGTCTCAGTCACCAGCTCTCCAACTGGTCTTGCAGTTCCCTCATGCCTGCATGCAGAGTCACTCCATTTCATAGTTTTGAAGACTATTCTGCCCACAGGCAAGTGGACTAATGTGGTTCTTACCTAACTGTTCACTTAAACCTGTTTCATACTCCAAAATAAAATCTTCTGTAAATCTGTAAATCTTCCATTTCTGTGACACCCTTTAGGTACCAGAGGGTGCTGTAAGGTCTCCAAGCCTTCTTTGCTACTGAGGTGCTCAAATGAAAAGGGTTTCCTAAAGTCAGAGACTGGTATGTAGGAAGGGACTTACCACACAGACAAGCCTTAAAAAAAATGTTTACCTTAAACCAAATCCTCAATTCACAACAAATCCTCATTGACACACAGGTGTGATAATTTCACAGAAATTAATTTATCTGAGTGAGAGCGTGATTTTCACTTTACATCCATCTCTATGACAGCACTTCTCATTACCATATTTGTTCAAACCCGCAATATCTTATAATCTTATTTGTTCCAGGAAAACAAAAATTCTCAAGGTCTGGAGAATTTTAACTGTATTAACATGCTTACTTGATAGATTTTTTCGCAGGTGAAGAGGTCTTTACTCATTTCCTTGTTTTTGTAAACACTGAATGTCTGGTAGTTTCTAATGAAATCCATGAGATATTGTCTGTTTACTGTGTTTAGAAAATAAGGCTAGAATTTTAGTTAATTTGCTTAATTTTGTATTTCAAAGTCACGTTAAAAATCCCTGTAAAAAAATTTGTACCATTCATCACAGATCTAGACTTCCTTTTAATTAATATCATTATTTAATTTTAGAAGATTCCTTTTCTTTCTAAAAATCTTCCAATTTTACCAATATTCACAGTCAGCACAAGTTTCAATACGAACGGTGAGAAAATAAAATGTTATATTTCACAAAACAAAGTAGTTGCAGCAGTTGCCCTAAAGTTATTATTGTATTCCATCATATTTATGAAGATACAGTACACTTATGAAATATAATACAAACAAAGAGGCAGTTAGCAACAAAGCAAAATAGCTCATTTTATGCCTAGCATGACAGTTTCATTACTGCCCTACACAAATTTCATGGTTGTAATAAGATAAGTAGTAAATGTGAGCTATTTTGAGACTAAAAACACAGCGTGCCTGACTTCTGTGTAGCTCTGCAAGTTTTGATTTTATGAATCATAATATCTTAACTTGAAATTTGCATTAAAATAATACTAAAATGAAAGCAAGGAATTGTGGGACTCGAGTTCATCTCATTTAGGCATCCTAAATGCCTCATTCTTAAGATTTGAATCAGTCCTCTGAAATAAATTAGGGAGAGGGAGAGGGAGAGGGAGAGGGAGAGGGAGAGGGAGAGGGAGAGGGAGAGGGAGAGGGAGACGGAGACGGAGACGGAGACGGAGAGGGAGAGGGAGAGGGAGAGGGAGAGGGAGAGGGAGAGGGAGAGGGAGAGGGAGAGGTATTTCTGAAGGGTTCAAAGAGAGATTTGGTCTGTTTAAGTTTAGGCATTTAGGTGAGGTAAAGTGACTCCCACTCCAACCAGTCAGGCACCATAACTGGGGATATTACTGCTGTGCAGCTGGCAATGGCCTGTTTTACATAATTGCTATTTTTGTGGAAAAACAGACACAGTCAATTGATTCAATAAAGGCAACCCATCCTCATACAAAAAAAAAATGAAATATATATTGGATTTTTATATGAGGTCTTCATGTGTTGTAGTCCCTTAGGAGTCTCAGCAAATGGATAACCCATAATGGTTCCATGAAAACCTTTCCAGCACTGACTTTAGTCTGACCATTAAAATGTATCTTCTACCTAAGGCTATATATATGTAAGGTTATGGAACCCTATTAAAAATTAAAGCTGTTCCATTATTCTCTACCCACAATATCTGTACACATACGTATATTCTGTGATGGGACAAAGGAGGAAGGGCACGGTCCTGCTTATAGAGATTATTTATCAATTTCAAATTGTGGTTACTGTATGAAGCTTTTCGAAAGAACCATCATTTCTTTCTAATGGGAAGTATGGTGACTTGGTCTTTTTCATTGTGCTTAGCTACAAAGCTGGTGGAATGAAAACTCCAATCCTACATTTATAAATTCAACAAGATATAAATGCTTCCTGTTGCACACTGGTAAAAGTTTTTGGCCAGATGTGGTTTTGGCCCATGCCATGTGAAACCCTTCCAAAATACCTGCTGGCATACTTCAGGATTTAGTCTGGACAAAAGACGCATACAGAGATGAGGCAGTTTCAATATGGCCACCTTTTGGAAAGACAGGTAATGGAAATGCCAGATACAGTGCCAGCTGGCTTAGGTGTTAGAGCAATACCCTGTGCTGTTTTGGGGTTTCAGCCTGCTATCTGATCCATTTTGCTTTTCTTGGGGACTGGGGAGTATTTGAAAAGCCTAACCCAGATGCCAGCGCCCTGGATCTGGACTCCTTGGAGATAAATTCATACTCACACCAGTTTCTTTTTTTTAAATGAAGTTGATTAAAATCACATACTTTTCTTGTGCCATAGGCCTTTCATTATAAAATGGGATATTATTCCCTTATTTGACATTCCTTTAGCTCTCAAGACGGATATCCATTCCTGACTGAAAGGAGGAAGCCCTATGAGCATCCACCTGTATAATGAGGCAGATTATTTTTCAAGGTACAAATTTATCAAAAAGCTGCAACAGTGGGAATTTCATTCTCTTCTCTGGGGCAATTTTAGTAGCTGTTGCTTGTATTAAAATTAGAGTCCAAAAATAACTAACGCTTCACTATGGATGATTAACCTGCTATAACTAAAAAAAAAAAAAAAAAAAAAAAAGAGACAAGATTTTCCTCAGAAATAATTGTGATTCAAAATGGTGAAGCAGAAAACATTCTAAAGAAAAGCTTGCAGCTCTGGGAGAAAACTTTTGTTCCCATTACGCCACAATACCCCTTATGATTTCTAAGTATAAAACCAATGGGACTCTGTGTGCTGAATTATTCTTCTTTTCTCATTAAGCTTGAATTTTAATAGTGTTTTTTTTCTCCTGTTCTTTCATTGAGGGAATTATCTGGAGTTGTACAGTGCTTTCAGATTCATTTGACTTGGGAGTACAAGTCCACCAAACCAGAAAAGTTTACAAGCTTTTCACAAGCACTTGTGAACAGAAGCCACCAAATATTTGACTATGTGATACTTATTGTAACTGCAGCATCACATAGGATGATGATAAACTTTAAACCTCTCAAACCCACCAGCAATGACAGAATCATATTTCAGATCTACCTCAGAGAATTCATCTAGAGATATTGCAGCACATTCTGAATTTGAGCACTGGAAGAGTTAGAATATATGGAGCTTACAGTTTTCACTGGCAGACCTGAGAGCCTCTGAGTAAGAAAGATGCCCTGCTTGATCTGCTGCTCATCCACAGAGTGGACATTGACAGCTGTCTTGGCCACTGCAACCATAAAGTGATCAAGTTTAAAATCTGTGTTGACAGGAGGAAAAGTGCCTGCAAAACCTCAGCTCTGGACATAAGGACAGCAGACTTCAGGTTTCTCAGGGACCTAGTGATTAAGATTCCCCAGAAAAATATTTTTGCAGGTGCTGGGGTCCTCAGTGTGGGTCACTTTTTAAGCATTAACACCTAAGGGCACAGGAGCAGCAATTCCAAAATGTCAGAAGCCAAGCAGATGAAGCAGAAGGCTGGGCTGGCTGAATAGAGGGATCTTTTCTTGGAAATAAGGCAAAAAAGGAAGCTGTATGCCTAGTGGAAGTAACGTCAGGGGACATGGGAGGAATACTGAGATGCTACTTGCCACTGTAGGAAGAAAATTCATACAACCAAAACTCAGCTGAAGTTGAAGCTGGCCAAAAATACGGGGGACAATAAAAAGAGGTTTTTTAAATCCCATAATGGTAAAAGGCTGTGTAGAAGTAACATTGTCCCATTACTGGATGAGGATGATCACCTCACAAAGAGGGACAGAGACAAGGCAGAGATTTTTAATGCATTCTTTGCCTCTATCTTCAACACGGATGACAGATCAAGGGGATCTCAGTGCCCTGAGCTGGAGGACCATGACAGTGACAATGATCAACTCCCAGTTGACCCTGAACTTGTGTGGGATCTGCTGGTCCAGCTGGATCCTTGCAAATCTATGGGGCCTGATGGGATTCATCTGACAGTCTACAAGGAGCTGGCTGATGTCATTGCAAAACCTCTTTCAATGACTTTTGAGAAGTCTTGGGAATCTGGAGAGGTCCCAGCTGACTGGAAGCTGGTGGACATTGTCCCAGTTTTCAAGAAGGGCAAGAAGGAGGACCCCAGAAACTACAGTCTCACTTCAGTGTCTGGTAAAGTTATGCAGATTATTCTGGGAGGTATTGACAAACACCTGGAGAACAGCACAGTCATTGGTCACAACCAGCATGGTCTCCTGAGAGAAAAGTCCAGCTTATCAAACCTGATTTCCTTTTATGACAAGGTAACCTCCCTAGCTGATCAAGGGAAACCAGTTGATATAATCTTTTTGGTTTTCAGTAAAGTTTTTGATAACTCCTCTCAGAGTATCCTTCTGGACAAAATGTCCAGCATAGAGCTGGAAAAACACATCATATCCTGTATTTGCCGCTAAAGCGAGGCACAACATTGTTCTTTAAAGACCTAAAGATCATCAGCATTTCAGCATAAACTATATTCTTATTATAACTAAATACAGAACCCTTATGAAAGTGTTCACAGCTTCAAACACACTGGCAACAAAATTATGTTGACTGCAGGGAGCTCAGTATACATTTGGGATGAATTTGGTCCTAGGAGTTTAAAGCTTGAAGGAAACTGTAAAGGAAGCAAGGGAAATCAAGAATATTGAACGAATTCCTGATGCATATGTATTCTTTTATTGAATTGTTTCCCTCCAGGGTTTATTATGGATGCATAATTTTTTGTTAGAAAAAGGTGTTCAAGATTTTTTTTTTTTAAAGACAAAGAGCCATACCATGAAGGATTATAAAATTATCATATATATTAACCTTCTGTTGAGACAGAAATTTCAGCCAAGTTTATAAGATGGTTAAGTAGTAGTCATCTCTACCCACTGTATGTGAAACATTTTAGGCTTTAGTGATTATGGATGCCTCAGGCTGTAAATGCTCTGCCACATTCACATACATCTCACATTCATCTCTCCTTGCAGGCTTGTATTCTTGGGGGATGTTAGGAGGTAACAGCAACCCATCAACAAGTCCTACCAGTGGCAGCCAAAAATCTGCTGCTGACAGTTGCCATGACCAACTAATCAATCTCAGAGTTGGGTCAGATGTTTTTTTTACCAGCTAAACCAAATACAGTTACATCACTGAGAAAACGACAGAGAAAATCAACCTGTGATCCTTTCATAAAAGACCATTACAAAAAAAAAAAAAAAGAAAAAAAGAAAAAGTGTTTTAAATTTTAATTTTCTCCTCCAAATAAATGTCCTGTGCTCCTATACAGACACTTCAGTGCACGGGTATGGAAACAAAACAAGCATGAAAGCAAATATCTGACTCATAAATCTGACTTGCTGAATGGATTTTGAAGTGCGAAATATGAAATATGTATCCTTAAGACAGAGTGTTATCAGCACCCAATACTGAGAATACTACTAACACCAGATGTTGTTCTGTTTAACATGGCTCATCATACCTAAGCTTTTCCCACTAACTTATAAGGACCCTATCTAATTAATAACCCTATTTAAGTAGACTGAACTTTTAATTAAGGCAAAAACAGTGCTTGCAAGGCATTGATCTAATAAGGTATTCAATCAAACACACATTACTGCTTTGGAGGGCTTTGGGGAGTATTGTCTCCAAGATGAAATTACTTAGGAGAATGGAGCCAGATTTTGACTGTGACCAGTAGATGTTGCAAGAATATAAATAAAATAATCACAAACTACTTTCAAAATCATCAATAAGGATAAAATAGAGTAGTAATATTACTGTGACCATGTTGCTACATCTACTACTACATAGAAACTAGCTGCCCATTATTTGGATGTGTGCACACTTTCCTGGGTGAAAGACTTGCTGGAAGGACAGGCCCAGAGAGTGGTGGTGGATGGAGTTAAAACCAGTTGTGGCAGGCCACTCATGGTATTCCCCAGGGCTCAGTACTGGCACTCATCCTGTTTAACATCTTTATTGATGATTCCGGTGAAACTCAGTAAGTTCACAGGTGGCACCAAGTTGGGTGGGAGTGTTCATCTGCAGGAGGGTAAGAAGACTCTGCAGAAGGATCTGGACAGGTTGGATTGATGGGCTGAGAAAAACTGCCTGAGGGTCAGTAAGGTGAAGTTCTGTGTCCCACACTTGCATCGCAACAACTGCAGGCAGTGCTACAGGCTGGGGATGGAATGCCTGGAAATGTGCCCAGCAGAAAGGGACTTGTGGGTCCTGGTTGACTGTTGTCTGAACACGAGCCAGCAATGTGTCCTGGTGGCCAAGAAGGCCAATGGCATCCTGGCCTGTATCAAAAATAGTGTGACCAGCAGGACTGGGGAAGTGATTGTCCCCCTATATTTAACCCTGGTGAGGCTGCAGCTTAAATCCTATATTGTTTTGGGCCTCTCACTACAAAAAGGTTATCTAAGTTCTGGATCGTGTCCAGAGAAGGGCGACAGAGCTGGTGAAGGGTATAGAAAATAAGTCCTATGAGGAATGGATGAAGGAACTTGAGTTGTCTAGCCTGGAGAAAAGGAGGTTTGGGGGGAACCCCTTTGCTCTCTGTAACTACCGGAAAGGAGGCTGTAGTTAGGTGGGGGTCAGTCTCTTCTGTCATGTCTCAGGTGAAAGGATGAGAGGAAATGGCTTTAAGTTGCACACGGTGAGGTTCAGATTTAATATCCAAAAAACATTTTCACTGGAAGAGTGATTAGACACTGGAATAAGTTGCCCAGGGAGGTGGTGAAGTCAATGTCTCTGGAAGTGTTCAAGTGGTGTCTGGGTATGGCACTTGGGAATACATTTTAGGGGTGATTATGGTGGCGCTGGGTTGATGGTGGGACTAGATGATCTTGAGGGTCTTTTCCAAACTTGATGATTTTCTGATTATGTGATTCTGTGTTTTATTTTTTGATCACTACTGTAGAGTCTTGAATATACCCTTTTTTTTTTGTGTCCAGACTAGATGTCTCTCACCCAGCATCTATTTGGAGTGCAGCAGTGCTTCCATGCCTGTTTTCACATCATCCACCTGGCTCACAATTGTTTTTTTCATTGATAATTCCTTCCCAGCTGCATATTCCTTCTCTTCCTCCATCCTAGCACATAGTCCCTCTCTATCTTCAGTGATTTTGCCAGTGTTCCCAGCTCTTTGTACCTAGGTACTTCCTACAGTATTTTTGCAAGAGGGAGGGCTGCGGTAGAAGTCTTCTTATTCAGTTTTTCCACCTAGACACAGGTGGTGGCTGCTAATAAATATATCTGCTCTTCATTCAAGTGCCCTGAGCAACGTCTATATAGCACAGTATGCAGCAGTCCAGCTAGGATTTTGAGGAATATCTTGTTAATTGAGAGGAGGGCATCTTAATTGAATCTAAAATTTTATGGAGAGTGTTTTAAAATTTGGTTATTTGACCAAATATGATCAGCTTTAAAGACCTGATTCATATTTCTGAATTCTGAAAATCATCTACCTAACATTTATCAAGACCCTGTTGCTTGAAGGTCCCAGAATTTCTAAAAGAAATGGGAATATTTTCTGCCAAGATTTTGGCTTGACCATATTATTGAATAAGCCTTGTAATAAATCTAGAAATTAAACAGCTCCTTTGTGTGCCAATACTTTATTAGTTATCACAGATTAACAGATGCTATAAATCCTGTGTAGACTTCTAGGACTCTCATTGTCATCACCCAGTCTCGCCCATTTTAGAGACAGCATATGCTCATCCCTGCATTCATGAGCAAAATGTATGCACTGGCCTAGTATCTTTGCTAATAATGAGGGGAAAAACAAGTATTAGTCCTTTATAGAATAACATCTTAGGAGGAAAACATTACAGAAAGCCCCAGTTTTGACTGAGCTTTAATTGTGAATATTATGGTATCTGTTCTGTATCTCAAGAAAAGTTTAAAAGCTAAGCATCCTGTATAACATGAATATGGGCTTGAAATAAGGGAATTGAGCCAGATCCAACAGATAAAGTTCCTGCAGGAAAGACAAACTAAAAACAGTTTCAAATTGAATATTAATGGCATACTGCTTGTGTTTGTGTGAATTTATACATCACTTACACAATCTAGTTCAGTTATTTTCAGTCTATCTTTAATCTTATTGAGCAGTCACGTTCTTGCCTTAATGCTTCCCCTTCTCAAATGTTATACAAAAAATTTTAAACCATTCATAATCCTAATATAACCTTAGGATAGACTAAGGACTTGTACCATGTCACACATGATGTACCTGATAAGCTGTGGCTAGCACAGGTCTTTCTCGTGAGAACATTTTGCTACATTTCATAAACAAAGATAAAGTTTGGATGTTTTGCAAACAACTTCTCCGGATTGGGTCAGTTCGGGCTTGGCCAATTGGGCCTAGGGGGAGGTCTCGGGCTGACCAATCTGGGTGACCTCTGAAAACTCTATATATATGGAAATCAAAATAATAAAGACCCCTTTTTCTCCTTCCTTGTCTGAGAACCTGGGTCATTCCTCAGCTAGCGGCTCAACAGCGACAATAACATTTCCCATTGAATGAGAATCCCTCAGGCCACAGAAATTTGACTAAGTCCATGTAGCATGCACATTATTCCAACAGAAAATAGGACAAAAAGATGAGAGATGGAGGAGAGAGGGTAGATTATGCATAAGATAAGAGACATAGATTTTGATGTCCATCCTGGAGATTCAATATGGGTACCACTTTGCTAACAAAGGCATTTCCATTGTATAGCAGGAATAAAAGGAATTGAAAGGGCTCTCAGTTGTATACTGAAAAATGTAGTGTAGGACTAAGCAATTATACCATGAATCTATGCATCCCTCTTTAGATCAGTTCCTAAATGCCAAGTTTTGCCACCTTTGCCTACCCTAATAATTTTCAGTCCTCTCTTGGAAGAATATGAATTCTAATGAAACACTTAGAAAAAACAATGAATAAATCATTGGGTTAATCCCCCTTGATAATGCATGTGCTGAAAAAATTAATTCCTAATTTCCATTGACACACACAAAAAAATGAAATTTTCTTTTCATTAAAACTAAAAGAGCAGATGTGAGGTGTTTTTATTAAAATTGATGGCAAGCAATAAGTTTTTTAAAGCTTCTAATGCTATATATGGTATGCAAGGTATGAGCAAATCATCCCCATGGGATTGAGTTGTGATGCTAGTTTACCAGTGATTGTTAGTGATTAAGGTTTTATTTTCTCCATTATATTAAAAAGTGAGGAAAGAAATAGCAGCACTAACACAACAGCTCAGGCCTCATTATCATGTTCTTTGTTCATGAAATCTACTGAATGTCATTGACAGTCATAAATATCCAGAGGCATGTGTAAAAGTAGGAAGGGAAAAATCTTAACTTTCAAATTATCTGAAGAATACAGTAGAACAGTTCATTTAATTTTTGTTTGTTGTGTTCATGCTGAATATTAAACCTTCCTATTTGACAGACACGAAATCCCCTCATCAAAAGAAAAACTAAGGTACATATTTGCACTGGGGTGTATGAATAAATCCATATAAAAATCAATCACAGAATCAATCATAGAATCATACAGTTCCAACTTGAAAGGGACCTCAAGGAAATAAATAGACATCCACAAAAAAGCCCGGTTTTACCAACATTATGTAGGGACTTGAAAGTCAAATTTGATCTTCAGCATGTTTGTATACAGGTCATATATACATAAATAGAAAGACTGATGCATGAGAAAATTTAAGGCTACATTAGAAAGGATTCAAGTGTTGAAACAGCCCTCAAAATCTTCCCTGAGCATGTCATACCTGTTATTTTACCAACATATTCGCTACAGTTTAATTTTAATTTTCTTACATTTTAAGATACAGAGAACCACCTTTGGTACTTTGAACATTGTGTAACCATCCAGGTATTTATAGTCTGCTCTGAATATGTGAATAGGCTGAAGGCTATAGATATACTTAAGCACTACCATATTGATCTGAACAAGTCAAGGCTTAAAATGTGAAGAAGGAACTGAGCTCCACTTTCTAGCTAAAGACATGGCAAATGTAGCAGGGGGGAAATATGAAAAAAGCATTTACAAGAGTACATGGAATAAAAACATTTCAATTCCACTTCATTCTTATGTAAAGTTTTTAGTTCATGGTAATATAATCAAGATGACAGATCTGGCTAGTGGCAGGGTTCTGAAAGAACTCCAGATTCCTGATTTCCACTCGATTTCCTCCCTGTTGAAACACATCGTATCTTCTTCAGAAGAGTAATTGTATCATGGGGAAACAGAACTTCCAGAGGCAGAACTTTCTGTCACTTCAGCAAGATGCTTCACACCTCACATTTTGATGAGCAGATCAGCATAAAGAAACATAAATTGAACATAAAATACATGCCAGATCATTCTTTCCTACCTAGAAATATGTCCTAATAAATTGCCCATATTTGAAATGAGGGTTTAGTGAAATGAAGTGTAAAATACACAGATCCCCGTGTCTGAGGCAAATTGAATCCTTACTGCTTTATTCCAAAACGGCCATAAAAATACTTTCAAAAATCTTTAGAAGCATATTTTAAACTATTCCCTTAAGCCTACTCAGACCTGCCTTATGATGAATGTGGGAGGTTGAGTGAGAGCAGCTTATATGCCAAGGAGCAGGAAAAACAAAACGACAAAGGACAGATTTAATAATAGGAAAGAGGGTGTTAGTTACACATTCTTATGGTTTCTTTTCTCTAAGTATGTCTCATGGCCCTGTTCTTATTTCCTTACATTATACCCAAACAGATATTTTTGCAATGAAAGTAGCCTACTGGTTATAATTTATATTGTCTTTTCGATCTTTTCTAGTGTCTTTATCTCTTTAAATGTCAGTTACAGAGTCAGCCAAAGCTGCTTACTAATCACAATATTTTTAAGATGTTTGTCATCTGAGTTCTACAACTGGATAAATTCAATAATAGTAATGTAAAACATCATCATGTATGTTAATTTTGCTGCCTATATCCTGCAAGTTTTGTATTCCTCTAATTGCTTTAAACTTGCAAAGAACAGTAGGATATTGCCTTAGCCAACATAATTTTTTAAAGCATGCTTGTCTTCATTGAATACTTCTATTTACAGAATGATTTCAAATCCAATTGAAGTACAGATTTCCATAGACTCTGTCACAGTTCTTCAAAAAACACTTAAAAGACAATGATAATTATTTCAAACAAGTAACAAACAATCAACTGAGCAAGTGTGCTCAAATGTTTATATTAGAATGACTTAATTGGTTCCAACACATCTTCTCAAAACACCAGAGCTGCCTATCAGGACAGCTATGATCTAGGAAAAGATCAGACCTTCTGAAAACCTACACCAAGAGTAAATTTCACATGCAGGTTATAAGCCAGAATGACAGTGGTAAACAACGTGACATCTGAGGGACGTTGTATTAGTCAGTTCAAAATCCAGTCTCATTGACTGCTGTCCAACAGGGATAACATGCAGACCTTTTCATACCACTGAGCATTAATTAGGCTGCTACCAGTCTTCTTTGTGCTACCAGTTATAAATATTAATATCATTGTATGTTTTATTCATTTCTCGAAGTGGCAACTTTACGATTTTTCCCATTTTGCATGGGACTCTATGATAAGTCACACTGAAATGTGCTAAATTTGAAAAAAAAAGTCAAGGTAGAATGATTTCTAACTTTATCATGAAGGCAGAAAGGAGTCATGTTATTTTCACTGCATTGGTAACTGCACTCTATCTTCTGAGGGATAAGATTCCTGCTGTTTAAGTGCTCCAAACTCTTTGCATCCCTTTGTTCACAATACAAAGACCAGGTTAACTTTTTGATTTTCAATTCAATTATTCTCCAGTCAGTCCCGATTACCCCAATATTATCTCAATTCTGAGACAATAGTCCTTTTTAATTCAGGGGCGTGGATTGCATACAGGTTGTATGTGCCTTCCTTTACTGTGAGACAATTTCACACAGTGGCTCATCTCAAGCTTATGATCAGGAACCCACCAATTTAATAAAGTAATTCCTACTCACAAAAATAATATTTATATCTGATGTCTGCTTTGCATCTCTAGGATTGAATTCTTCTGATAACAGGTCACTTACCTACTTAAAATGCCTTCTTTGGTTGGCACAAGACATCCACCCTAGAGCATGTTATCTTCAGTGATTGGTCAAAAAGTTTAAAGAAGCAAGCAGAACTTTAAACATATAGTTCTTGGATACTTAAGATGGAAGCAATGGATTGCATTCACACTGTCATTCCTGAATGTACATTTCTGCAACAGAAGGTGGCACTGGAGAACAGATATTTTGTTTCTACTTCAGCTGTGCTCATGGGTGACAGCTTTTGAGCAAATTAATCCCTTTTATTTTGCTTCATGTTTTCTTTCTAAGGTAAACTTATTTAAAGATTTAGGCTTGACAACACAGAAATCTGCAACTCCCTTTATAGGAGAATTGAACTGCAGAATAACAAGAGACAGCCACCACTTCCAGAAAAAGTGGGACATATCTCCAAAGCTAAGAAGAAAAATACTCAGGAATAGGCAAAGCACATGTTTTCTTGTAGAAAAGTCCTGTTTTTAGCTATCAGGATATGCTGCTGGCTGTAAGGGTCTAGTTAAAGGATATTAACCAATTGGCAGGTAACTGTGGACCTGGATACAAGAGTGGGCCAGAAGCAGGATTCAGAAGAGTGTTACAATACACTAAGAATACAAGGAAAAGCCAGAATCCAGACAAAGGAATTAAATTTGGTGAGTCTTTTTTTTTTTTATGAGTCTTTCCTACAATGTATTCTCAAACCATCAAGCAAAACGAGGAATGCATTACACTTGGCATCCAGAAATGAAACACAGGGGGAATCTGCAACCAACTACATGTGATTTCAAATGCCTTGCTTGAGAAAGAAATACTTGCTACGCAAATTTAAGTTCTTTTAATCAGGATTTAATTGAAATTTCATCAGGATTAGCTGGAATAAAAAAAAAAAAAAAAAAAAACCAGCCTCAACCAAGACAACAGATGTAGGACTCTGTGTACATCTACTTTGCTTTATGATGTTGGCCAACAAGGCAGAGATCCTGTTATTGTAAATATTCCTGAACTGCTTTAAGGATGTTCTCTCTTGGTAAGCCAAAAATGTCATCCATGGTGAAAAAAGGTAATGCACTCTTGAAGTGAACAAAGTTTTGGATGTGGTAAGGCAAAAAAGCAAGACAATAAGGAAGGATAAGAAATACTTGAGGATTCTCCAAGCTAGACTCTTTATTCTGTGATCAGAATATTATTCAGAACATGGTAATTTAGTGGAAGTTCTTTGAGAGGTGCTTCTAAGAAAACATAGAATATTTCATATGCCTCAAATACAGGAAAATATCCTCAGACAAGAGAGTTATATTTCATATAAGCTTTAATGGAGAGACTTCAACTGTAAAATCACACAAAAATTATACAAGAGAAGGAGAAGTTACTCCAGCAAAACAATTGTTAAGGTTTTATGCTGGAATAAAGAAAAGTAGGGAAAACTGTGAGCAGCTGCTTGTGATACCACAGTCAGAAAACAGTTCAATTCTCCTACTCAAACACTGACTAAGTTGGCAGAAGTCAATGGCATTACTCACATAGTACTCACCTCTATATGACTAAGACTATGGAAATCTACCCTAGACAATGAGTATACTCAATGGAATAATTCTACTTGTGCTTCACACCTTTTTTTTTGTGAAATGTCATTTCTTTTTCCTGGGAAAATATCTCCCTTACTAAAACAACTCTATAATTTGGTGTTCATCCAAACTTTAAAGGCCATAGGCAGATAAAGGTACCAAGAACAGCCATTCACCCATCCAGTTTCTCATGCTAACCCACCACTGCCTACACTCAATCCCTATCCACAGTCTCGGTAATGTCAGAGGACTGCTGAGATGAATTCAAGGAAGAAACAGATATCAGTTTGTTACAGACTCAGAACAGCTCTCAGCCCAGATTTTCAGTGAAAACATGCAAATAAAACAACAACAAAACCCACAAAAAACAACCCCAAAAAACCAACCAAACTGTAGCGGTTGCTCTTGCAGAGTGATCTGCTCGAGGCACACCACCAGGGGCTGAGGCACCAGAAGAGCCTTGGGAGCTGGATGAGCTCTAAGTTGTGGTGACTCTGTGAGTTGCTCCCAAGTTCCTCTCGGACAGTGCTCATGAATATGCACCAGAGTTGTACCTGGTTGGCTCCTCACAACACCTCCCCTTCCTCCCCTATATGGTTGTCTTCTAGAGTGTTCTTCTTTGTTCTGGCATTAAGTTGCTCCTTATTGGTTCGGTTCAATGTCCCTCCCTTCTGTAAGTTAAGTTTACTGGTTGTGAGTTCTGTTCATCTTACCATACTGTGTTCCTATTGGCCTGCGTGCCAAACTCCTCCCAGTCACGTGCCCCCTATAACCCCCTGCACAGCCTTGCTCGAGGCTCTCCGGCTGATGCTTCCAGCTTGCTACCTCCCTCCCGTCACCTTCCTTCCTTCCCTAAAATAAATCCTCTGGAATCCTCACTCGAGAGCCTGCATCTCTGTTAGTAGCACACACGCCTATCTCTGCCACGCTTCTCCGAGAAGCTCCGCACTCCCTGTTGCAGGCACACTGCCTGATAGGCAAAGGCAGGGTCTGTGAACTCAGGGATTGCTCGCCACACCAAACAACTCAAATCAACCCACTCAAAAAAAACCCACCCAAAAATCAATAGAATCCTCACAACAAACCACACCACAACCAACAACCCAATTGTTTCTCATTCCAAGATACGTGTAGATATTAAAAAAAAAAAACCATTAATCTGCATTTCTAAAATTTTCAGCATTAATGACAGAAGGAAATTGCTCAGGCTCATGTCTCAGCCTATAGACAAAAGCCAGATCTTCCTAAAATCTTGTTTTAGATAATATTTGGTGGGATTAACTGGAAACATAGCAGCATTATTGCAGAGAGATGGGCATACTTTTGAGATGCACTGTTTATGCTGCCTCTGTTCTCTAGATTCCCTGTGAAGCAAAAATTGGCACAAGGAAGACACATCGCTCTGATAATTTTAATTAAAGTTTGTAATGCATCAGTGGATACTTAAACCCAAATATCAATCTCATCAGCTGTTCTGCCACCACTCTCCTCTGAAACACACACAGCATATGAAATGGAAAGAATTTAAGATCTAACCATAAACCTTCATCAGCTATAAAGCTGATTTCAGCATTTTTTATGGGTTACAGCATATCCAGGAGCCCCTCTGTCATGTGCTATTGGGAGCAGGAATGGTTAGGTTCAATCTGCCTGGAAGTCCCTTCAAATATACATGATGGGAAGAGAACTTTCCCAGAGCCAAGCACTTTATTCCTATCTCCTGGCAACTGACACCGAATTTCCTTGAATAAATGACTAATCAAATTGTACACAGAACCTCCTGCTTGGCAAAACATTTTATAAAGAGCAGACATATCTAGATGTCATAGCAAATGTTGCCATAATCAGAAGTAGTTTATGGTTAATGCCATGAGCAGTGCCAGAACCTCATGATTTATGAAAGATAACACACATGCTCAAGAGTATTTATCTTTCTCACTTTTCTTATGTTCCTCCTTAATGTTTCTCACATCCCTTAAACTTGAAGGCATGCTACCCATTCTTTGATGCCAGTCACTCAGCCTGCTAAATGAAAAATGCATGTTTTATTCATTCTCTGGGGTTGCAGCCACCAGGACACTGTGGGCCACCCCAGCCTCTGTGTATGAGCATGCAAAATCAGCTCCTAATGGTTGCATTTGTAATGTCTATATAATATGCACGCACATGTGCACTATCCTGTTTTTCCCATCAGGATTTATTCCATAGATGGTCCAGCTGCAGGCTGGGAATAAGGAAAAAACAACTGAAAACTTATTTACAGAAAAAAATTCGTGTTTATATGAAAGAAAATAAGTAGGAATTCCTCTTCTGTGTTCATGTAAATCCAGAGAAAACTGGAAAGAACACAGAGAAATACCAAACAAATTGCTGAAGTATTTTGTTGACATCAAAAATTATCATTTGTTCTTCCTTAAAACAATTAGACCTATTCCTGCCAACATAACAAACCCTGGTACATCACTGGTACAAAAAAACAAGGGTTCCATAATGCTTTACACAGGAGTTGAAACTATGAATAAAGTCACTATAAAAATATAAACATTTACATTTCCCTTCTGTTCTTTTCCTTGTAGACTAGCCATCAAAACCAATGTCACCTTTTTGATATCCTGTGATTTCCCAGCACTGTGTCGATGGTTGTTTTATGAACAAGTGTTTGAGATTGCTTACAAAAATCATCAGCAAGGGTATCAGCAAAAGCCAGATTTAATATTAAGCGACAGCATGACAAAGTTCATTGGCAAGATTCACTTTACTACCTACAGGACAGTTCAGGAAAAGCAAGCAACAACAAAACCAAACAAAATCCAAGCAATCAAAATAGAAATAAACCAGGAGCTGTGTATATGTGTGTGTTTGTGTGTGTGTGTTTAGGTGCATGTGACAAAAGGACAGTGAGGGCAAGGATACAAAGGAACACCGCCCAAAAGCCTAACAGCACTCAAACTCAACAGTATTTTAATGCAACTTATACCTTAAATCTAACAATGTATCAAAGGAACAACACTTCACTTATACCTAACTTAACTTATACCTTAATTTATAACTTAACAAGTTAACAGAGAAATAATATTTAACACCATTTAACCTATTTTAAAACTTCAAAGTTATATTCAGCAACTTAGCAAAAGAACAACTCTTAGTAGCACTTAAGTCAGGCTAAGTCAAAGTCACAAGCTTACTTACAGGCCTAACTTACTTAGACATTTAAGGTACTTGAACATCTAAAAAAGCAGCATTTCTCCCAGATTTGCTGCAGCATAAGCACATGTTTATGCACCCAGACATAAAGTCAGTGCAAGTAATGTACCTGTGAAAAATTCCCCCTGGAAGTCAGCGAAATACTCACTTTGGATGCCTTTGCAGCTCCCCAAGGGTGAACGCTCGGGCCTGGAGGAGTGAGGGTTTCAGGCCAGGCACATCATAGTTCAGCGATGCTCCAGGTACAGCAAACATCAGAGTTCTCTGGCTCTGACAGGCCCCACTCAGAGGGACATGCTGGCCGCAGTCTGTTGGGGTCCAGGAGAGCTCCAAGGGGCTCATTTTGACCAGTTTATAGGGTTGCAAGGCAGTGGGCTTTACTCATAACTATGTTTCACCCTGGCCACAGTTTTGATCTGCACTTTCTTTGAAAGGGTGAGAACACGAATGTTACGCTGTTCAGGCAAGAAAAATATTTTCCAGGGCTGCTCTCACAGAAAACTCATTAGCAATTCCTGGGAGCAGACAGTGCTTCTGATAGCTCAGGGAGAGCTGAGCCCAGGTGCTGTTTGTCAAAGCTGAGGCCTAACAAGCATTTCTCAGGTTGCACTGCAGCCTGGAAAGGGTGTGTGGGGCAATGTACCACCACCAATTGTTCCTCCAAAACCACAAAACCACTATTTGATCATAATGTGAAATAGACGTGGCTATAGAAGAGTGACTGTAACACAGATACAGACACTGGTTTTAGTTGTTTAAAACTTAGCTAGCCATTAAGCATTCATTTTAAAACTTTTCATTCCTTTCACCTACCAGAGAAAATTTTGGAGAGAATATCTCTACATAAACAGCCAAGCCCTTCTGAAAAAGACGAAAGATATTGGTTTTGTTCAGACCAAGAAGCATGCAAATCTGGAGAGTTCAGCTACCTCCACCATCTCGGAAAGAAACAAAATACTTGACAGAGAATTTCTCCTTGCTTCAGAAATATTTTAGCATCCCGTGAGATTTTCCCTGAAACTGAGCATCTGAAGATTTCTTCCTGTGCTGTTTTGCAGAACAGCATATCCATGCTGAACATATCCATCCCAGGAGAGTCAGAAATTCCTCAGACAGTCAGGAACTGTTCCTCCCCACCACTGCCCTGCCACCCTCCTCCCCCTGGCAACCCCCCAGGAATAATCTGATTCTGCATTCAGGAAATGAGAGGAAGGAAGATGTCTGGGGATTCCAACAGTCCCAAAGAGGGTATGTATCACAATTCATATGCAAAAGGCTATAGAGAAGGTTGCATTGCTAATATTAATGTCAGCATTTGACTACATAACCATAACATTCTGTAAATTTTATGTAATTTTATGTAAATTAGAATTACAAAGATCCTTTAATTTCTCTGTTTTATATCTCAGGCTGTTGCTATTGTGTACTTGTAGTCATTTCAGAGGAACAGCTCTTCAGTTTCTTCTCCTAGGAAACCATGTCTTAGACTAAGAAACCTTGTTTTAAATACGGTGTTTTTTCCCTTACTATGCATATTAACTTTTTTTCTCTTTTTCATCCTTTTAGTAGGTTGACCCTGGCTGGATGCCAGGTGACTACCAAGCTATTCTATCACCACAGCAGAAGTGGGAGAGAAAATGTAAGGCTTGTGGGTCAAGATAAAAACAGGCAGCAATCATTCTCCAGTTAGTCTCATGGGCAGTACAAACTCAGGGAAATTAACTGAATTTATTACCAATCAAATCGGTGTATTATAATGAGAAATAAAGCCAAATCCGAAAAACATCTTTCCCCCACTCATCACTCTCTCCAGGCTCAACTTCACTAATTATTTTCTCTATCTCCTCCCCTACAGAGGCACAGGGGGACAGGTAATGGGTATTGCAGTCAGTTCATCACATTGCTTCTGCTGCTCTTCCTCCTCAGCAGGAGGACTCTCAAACTCTTCCAACTCAGAATATTCTGTGATTCTGTGGGATGTACCCCTTACTGGAGCAGGGGAAGAGACCTACAAGGACAATCAAGTCCAACTCTTATGTGAAGGGCCCATAAAGACAGTCCTCCATGACTGTTCTTCTCCAAGTCTTTCCCATGGGCTGCAGTTCTGTAGGAACTGCTCTAGGTTGAGTCCCTTCTCATGGGGTGCAGTCTTTCAGGAACATGCTGCTCCAGCAGAGGTCCCCCATAAGGTCACAAGTCCTCTTCTCTCCGTGGGTCCACAGGTCCTTCAGGGAACTGCTCCAGGTCAGGCTTCCCACAAGGCCACAGCATCCTTCTGGCATCTACCTGTTCTGCTCCACCATGGAGCTCCCAGGGCTGCAGGAGCACAGCTGCCTCACCATGGTCTTTGTCTTGAGCTGCAGGGTAATCTGCTTCCATGGAAACATGGAGCACCTCCTCCCTGTCCTTCTTCACTGTCCTTGGGGTCTGCACGGCTGTGGCTCTCACATATTCCCACTCCTCTTTCTGACTAAAGTTGCTGTTGTGCAGCAGTTTCCTCCCTCGTCTCTGCCCTGCCACCACCAAAACCTTGCAATGCAAACCCAATACAATCCCTAGCAATGCAGATCTGTTCAAAATTGCAGAGCATTTGAGCCAGAGTAACCAGAGAGCTCCTGTTGGGGTGTGCACAATAGAAAACCAAAAGCAAAGACCTCTACCTGAGGGACACCCAGGAATATTCTGTGGGAGTTTCTGTTTGTGGGAACAAAGCAGAAGTGCGGGACTGATCACTGTGAAAAAATCACTGGTTGTGCACATTTGCAGTGTGGATGGACCCCAGTACCCCATCAGCTGCTCAAGCTCAATGCAGTGCAGATTGCAGTCTGACAGCAGCTGTCAAGCTTAATTCAGCCAGCAAACTACTGCTAGAAAACAGACACCTTGCACAGTGGTTTCATCAGCTCCCAACCCAGTTACACTTAGTGCATCTTTGTGGTGTTTTAAGTAATTAATACGATTTTTTTCATACCCAATCAATTGATTAAATTTTGGGTTTTAAATTTGACCAGATCTTCCTGTGTTGCACGAGGTCTTATTTATATTTTCTTCCAAGATGAAAAATGTATTGCAAGGCTGATTTATTTGCAAGGCAATGTTTAACAAAACAGTATGAGATGTAGCTGATTAAAAACCCAGCCAACAATAAAGTGATTATGTTTCAGCACAGTGTGTGGTGCCATATGGTGACTGAGCAAGTGGGAAGAACTAATGCTTGATATGCAGCTCTGGTGATTTACGGTTACTGACTTCCTGTAGAAAATTACTTCTTCTTTCATAAAAAACTAATTATCTTAAAAAGTACATGTTTGCAGAGAAAATTCATATTGATAAACTTGCCAGCGTAGTATTCAAGTGAATTAATGATCTATAAAAAGCTCAAGAGGTAGGTGCTTTTGAAACACCTGTCTTCATCTGTCCTGCTGACCCTGATCAGGAAATTTGCATGAAATAACAATGAGCAGCTGTTTTTAATGGTTCTTTTTGTTGTATATTATATTTAAAAACTCTGTATAATTGCACCAAATCAGGTAGCATATATATAAACAAAAAATATTCTTTTGGATTTTTTTTTTTATTTCTAGTAATAAAACTGAAGACTTTGTAAAAAAATATCTATTCTTTCATTAATTCAGGGAGTTTTTCCTTCCTACAACAGAAAAAGTATAAAAGATAACAACTTGAAAAGCAAAGAAGTAAGAATGAAAGCAGCAACCACGTTTTTATCAAGAACATTTCATGCAAATTTTTTCATTGACTTGATAGAACCACATATTTATCCTTATTAAATTCATTCAAAACACCTTCTCTCTCACTGTAATATAAATATAAAATGATGCTACTGTGTTAATACATCTCATTCTGAAAGACAGACACTTTAAGAATAATACTTATAACCTAGTAAAACCATTGGGACCCTTTACACTCAAGTCTCTTTCTCCATAGATTAGAAATAAACATGTCTTGTGCATAAAAGATTAGATAATTCCTAATACATTAAAAAAAAATCTGTCTTGTGGGATATCACAGTGTTTCCATTATTCCTGTAGTTTCTGTTCAGTCCTTTCTTCTATTATGTATGTATCTAATCTCTCCTTTTTATCTCCTAAATGCAGTATTATATAAGTAAATTCCTTTCAGTCATTCAATCGCATATTGAAAAAAACAGGCTGAATCCCACAGAGACATGTAGTGATCAAAATATGTTCTTCATTTCCCTCTGAACATGATGAGCACAACTGTCCTGTCTTCATCCTCCCAATTATTTATAGTCTAATTTCTCTTTTTTTCCTTTCTCACAGTTATTAATATTTATTATTATTTCTATGAAAATTATATAAATTAGAGTCTTCAAATTTTCTCTCTACCCTAATTAATTTAATGGTTCACCACCTTGACAGAATAAAGCTGTCGGTTCTTTCTTTATCCTTGCTCTTACCTTTTTTTTCCTTCAGAAAAACAGAATAATTATATATCACACTGTTATATATTCTAATTCCAGCCCTTATCTTTTGCATATTTGAGTTTGGTGATCCTATGTGGTGGATCTGTTTTCTGTAACTTTTATAAGCTCTGATGAGGAGTCAACATAAAGAAGGAATCATGCACATAGATCATTATGTCTACAAGTGACTGATGAAGGCTCAGCACTGCTTTAATATTAGTGTAGAATAGTACTAAAGAGAAGCAGCGTTACTGAAAATAGCAGTTGCAATGAATTTTTTAGTTGAATTTAATTCAAATTTAAAACCAGTAATCAGTTAGATGAAGACTGAGGATATTCTGGCTTTTCATTCAACTACACAGTAACCCATATAGCTTGAGGGATGTAATGGAGAGATCTTTTTATTAATTAAAAAAATAAAAGATCTGGTGGTTAGTCTCTTTCTTCTGCATATATGCAAATATTTAAGATCCATTGGGAAAAGACCATGCATTAGCAGAATATCATAAATCATATGCATCTGTTTCTTTACTAATTCACTGACAAAACTCCAATAAAATGTGTAGTTTAATATACAAATATGGTTTACTGTCTAGCTTTAACAATAAATTACAAATATTTGCAGAATATTAAACTATATTCTGTCAATTATTCTGAATTTTGTCTTCTTCCTAACAAAACCACATAAAAAATTATCTGCTAACACTACGTCAAAGGTACAATGGTAACATGTGAAAATAACATTATCATGGAGAAGGCCCTAAGAACTCTATAAAACGAGAAGACAAGGGAATAAAAAGTAGAGAGGGATTTTCAAATTTGTTTCTTTCTTTATTTTTTTAAGAATTAAAAAAATCAGAAAATCATAAAGAAGACAATGATCGAAGAAGACAATGGAGGGAAGGCAGATATAGTATCAGAGTACAGGACACTAATGTGCAGGAAATATTAAAGCTACAAGTTTAGATGAAAGGATATTCCTTCATCTTCTAGAATGTCCTTTCTTCTTTGTTGCACAGCTGAAGGGGCCAACAAAGAAGCAAGATCTGTATCATCTCAGTTCCATGAATTATCAGAAGAGGCAACTGCATATCTTACAGAAACCATAGAGTGTTTCTCTTGTACTGGGGTGGAAAAAAAAAAAAAAAGGATAGAGGGCATGACATAGAGTGAACACTGAAAGAGACTAACAAAGCCCTGGAGCAATTTAGCTTGGGAGAAATATCTGAAGCTCATCTAGTCCAAGTGTTTGCGGGAAGAATGGTTTACTTCAAAGATAGGTGAGATTGCTTAGAGTGTTTGTCAAGTTGAGTTTTGGGAAAGTACAGAGACCTCACACTTCCCTGGAAAACTGGTTTTCATTTTTGACCACCCTTATATGCAATCTAAACTTCTGGCAGAGGAATTTAAAATATTGCAAGTAACTGTCAAAGTCAAATATGCCGAATGGGAGGATATATTTTATGGTGTTTTATCATATTTTGATCTATTATTAAAATAAAAACATGGATAAAACTGAAACAGAGTCTAACACACTAGTAAGACAGGATGTCTGAGCGTGTTTGATGACTTCTTGTGAATTCCAGACACTTATTATGTAGTCTGCTTGGTCTGGACTTGTTTGCCAAAATAGTACATCACGCAATCCAGAGATGGTGTCCTGAGCCTGCCTCTTCTGTGTGAATATGTCACAGCCTCACAAATGTGGATGGAATATAAAAAGAGAATTTAGCTAATTTATCCATTCTCCAATCCATGTAAAATCCCACAGTGTATAGATATTTTTATTTCAGTTAGGTGACTAATTTTAAGTACTTAAGTGCTTCATCAGGTCAACGTGAGAAAAAGAGTATATATTATACCTTCTCATGTCAGTGGTCCCTGAGAATGGATCCACGGCCACATTGGAACTACAGCCAATGCAAGGGATTCTTATACATCACAGCCCTTTCTTACATGGCATTTTTCTGCCTGAGGGTGTTTTACTGATCTGAACATAGAAAATATAACATCTGCTTCTTTCTGAGGTTAGGAAAAGGTCTGTCATTCATGACCACTTTACATAGATCATTTATAACTGCCTGTTGCTGTGTTTCAAAGTTCATAGAACACAGATCATTAGCTTAAATTAAAATTGCCTGTGTGCATATAAAAAACATAAAGGCTATAACGATTTTGCAAAACAATAAGAATAGCATGCTTAAAATGTACCACACTTCAAATATAAAAAAATATAACAGAAACTCTCCAAAGCAGAGTGAAATAGGAAACAAAGATTCCTTTATTCAACTCTGATTTACATAACATTTTTACACAGATATATTTAAATTCCTTAAGATATTTCTTAAACAAGAGACTACTACTAAAACCAGATTTTGCATAATAGGATTTTTAATGATTTTAACTATTTTAGTCTTTTACCTCTGATCTCATAGCTCATGTCATTAAGAAAATGATTTAGGATTATAGTTTACCATATTTGAGAATAGGAGGTGATGCGATGTGATATAGAGGAATGCAAATTATGGTAGGAACTTTGAAATAATTGTGACCTGCAGACTTGCAGAAAATTAGAAATTTTAATATAAAATCGACAGCTGCTTGGCATTCACAAAGATGAAAATGCACAATGGACAGTCTTATTTCAATACTTCTCAGTAATAAATCAACAGGCCAGACATGACTCAGAGTCTCCTCATAAATTAGTCTTTTGATATGGAGCAAGGAGGGACAAGGAAAGGGAAGGGAGAAAAGAGGAGTGAAGTAGCAAAACCATGCTTCATGTGGCTTTCTGCTCTATTACTCTTAGACAATTACATGAAATATTAAACAGTGCAATTACTGACAAAAAGAGTGTGTTAAACAAACATGCTGTAATGGACCAAGTTATTGAAATCAATAGTAGAATAGCTACAAATTGATCTGAGACCATTGTAGATGCAACTTTGTTCCATAAGATACAACATATAATGGGCCCAGACATGATTTCTACTGTAGTTACAATCTTAAAACTGACAATTTTGAGAACATTAAAGTATTCCTTATTCCAATAGCAGGAAAGATGGAAAAAAAAAGGCAGATTAAACTGACATAACATTGGGAATTTAAATGGGCCAAAATTACTTGAAACAGAAATCCTAATTACATCTAGAGCCAACGTACCCAGGTCTGTCTGTTTACCACCAAAGAAATCGGTGTTTGATTTAGAGATCTCAATTAGGGGCTTATTTTACACAGGACAAACCCAGGCCTGTTGTGCTTAATTTACAGTTGATATTGGAGGGAGGTTGGCAGCGTGCTGTCCTCTGCCTGCCTCTGTTACACGCATATCTGAGGTGGCTCAGTTAAACTCAGAGATGTGACAGATCTCAGCTTTTTTAAAAAACAACAACAACAAAAAAAAATCGTTTTAGGTATCTTCTTTGTATAACCACAAAGTCTAATCTCCTATACTAGGACAGTTTTACCTAATAAATGCTGTTCAGCCTAAGAAATTCAGTTGATGAAACTGAGACAAAGGTCTACAACATCAAGCTGTGTTATGCAAGTCTGCAAACAAAATGAAGCAGGAATTAGTACTGTGCTTTCTGTGACTGTTAGCATTCAGCTGTTGCTAGTTTAGTAGCAAGCAAGCACCAAAGCCTATCCAGCTGTATGGTATTTTATAGCTGAAGATGGGGCTGAGTTGCAACCTAAATAGCTGTTTAAGAATCTTAAGAACCTCATCTGAATTTAAATGCATTTTCAGTGTCTTAAAAGGAAAACCGTGAAGAGTAAGAGACAATGAATTCCAGTAGAATAAAATTGAAACCGGTAATAATATTTTTAAATATATAAGCTGTAGGAATAGGAGGGTTTGGAGAATTCGGGAGTATTTTGGGGTGGCATCAAACCCACTGTTAAAAAATACACGTGCCTGTAAATTCAGACATGTCTGAAATATACATGTCTAGTCCCTCATTGTGACTAAATAATGGTGGCAAATGAAGTGTTAAAAATTTAAGGAGAAAGAGATAAGAGTAAAAAAAGGTATAATGGGCTCAAATTAGGATTCAGAAGCAACACAAATTAAATAATTTAAGTTTACTTTAGAAATTATGATTATAACTGCTTTGTTAAGCCTCTGAGCATGGCCAGGATAAACAAAAAGCTTTAAATCTACATTTAATTGGGAACTCATTAAACTGTTATGTAGCAGATTCTGTTGCTTGTGAAGTGTTTAATTTAACAGCACATTTCTAAATCCAGTGTGAGCAGAAGGGACTGGTTTGGCTGGCACACTGAGTGCAGACCTGCATCTAGCACTGATGACCACCAACACTGCGCCAATGCAATCAGATGGCAACTGGTGGGAAAAAAAATCAGGCCCACTCTACTATACTCAAGATGTTTTCTTTTTGTGTGGGCTCTAATAGGCATGTTGCACCTATAGACAGAATTGGCATATTCCTGTCTGTTTGCCTTGGATACAAGCATACTTCTGTCAATCACACAAACTCATTGTGCTAGACTGATTCAAAGGTGATACAGTTCAAAAGAGCTCTGCAACTTCCAAAATCAAAAATTTATGGGTAGAAGTAATGTCTCATATTTCTACAAGAGCTTTTATGTCTCCTGCCAGAAAGGTGAGAGGGCCTGAAGAGGAACTTCTTAAGTTGCCTTTATGCAGTGTGGACAGAAACTCACAAATAACCCACAGGTGCAACAGTGGCAATGGAGTAGGGTCAGAGGACAGACTGTCCATCAGTGCACTCTCTAATCCCAGCCCCTGAAACATGATCCAGAGGGAGAAAATATTTTCACTCTCCTTAAGGAATTATCAACCTTTTATCTGCAGCCCTGGACTGATGCCTGTCCCAATTTCCCCATGAAATGAGAATTTGTGGTACAAAATGCACAGACCAGGAGGAGCGAGTTTACCATCTAGCTGGAATTTGCATTGGAGGATAACACACAGGACAAAAAAAGCAGTGATGGGAAATCTATAACATGAATATCTAGTTCTAAAGTGCTTCTAAATTGAAATTTGTGATGTTTAATTAAAAAAAAATTCTTAAAGGACAAATGTAGATGGGCAGGCACTCTGGAGAAAATTCTGCTTTTCTCATTTCTCCTATCACAATCTGTTTTCTCTAGCTTTTCCTCCAGAAAACAGACTTCATAATTTGCCCATATCTATGGTCAACGCCTTCTGTTTTTCTGCAGTTGCCTCCCCAGCATCTATCATATGGACTGTTTTCCTTTACAATCAATATGTTTCTCTCTTACAGTGAACAACATCCAACAGCCCAACCCAAAAGAAGTCAACCAGAGATCACAGGAAGATGCACTGAAATTATACATTTTGACCAGACAGTGGTGATAAAAAGACTGTTGCTCCTCTTGTTGCCAGAGGCAAGTATTACTTTTCTGGGTGGTTGACTAATTGGGTTTCAGTTGCCTGTGTGGGGCATTTCAAGAATTTATGGTTCTGCTGGTCAGCATGATGAGTCAATAGAGGCCTTTTATCTTATGTCTCTGCTTTTCCCTTGTCCCAGTAGGTTTTTCCTTCTGGGGATCACATTGCAAAAAAATAAGATGGTAGTTGTCAATATAGAATGGGTATGAACAAAACTAAGTACTAAGTAAAACTAAGTAAATTATTTATTAATTTTAGCTTTTAGTATTAGTTTATCAATTACAATAAATAGAAAGCAGTGCATTAGATCTTATGAAAACTGAAACATGGTTTGTTTGGTTTTTTCATTTAGCATTTTTACTCTAAGATTCCATGCTGCTGTTTTCTCCATTTCTCCATTTGGCTGTTTCTTCATGATAGTCCCTAGTACCTTAATCTTTATAGGCCACTGAAACAAATATTTAAATACCTGACATAGACTGTTATTCTTATCACCAAAAATTATTTCTGTCATCTAAATGACACCCCACCAACAGCATTCTTGAAGTTTTCATACATTAATTTGCTCTATATTTTATTTTTTCAGTTGTCAAAATAAAAATAGGTTATCAAGCTAGAACTTTAAGACTTTTCAAGGTTGTCACTTGAATGCTAAGGTTACTCTTTTGTGTGTTTCCCGGATGAGTTTCAGACTGACAGGGATGAGAAGCCGCTTTGCTGAAATTGTGAGATGTTCTCTCACCTCTTTAACACAATGAAGGTTCATCAAGGTAGAAAAAGCAACTTGAGAAGGGTTAGAAAGACAAAAAAAAAAAAAAAAAGCAGTAACTCAACAGTTGACAGCAGGGCGAAGAACTTCTTCAGGTCAAATTTAATCTCATTTTTTGATGGGTAAAGGCATGAATAACTTGTCAGTCATACTCTTATACTAGCTGCAATAATATTATGGTGCTTTTTCTTCACAGAAAGCAGCTGGAAAACTGTGACAATCCATTTCAAATATTTTTATTTATCCAAATATTACAAAAATAATGATCAGCTTTCACAAATGCAATTTTTTTCTAATTGCAGCATTTCTAATAGTGAACTGTAGCATTGTTAGAATAATTTATTTCAAGACAAAATTATTTGCTCAGAAATTAGTGGGACTTAGTTTAATGATTGCTCCATCAAAGAGAAATTAGACATGAATCAGACCCATGCTTGAAAAACTGTGTGTTCTAATGAGATTTCATAGCTGTGGATGCTTCTGTAGAATCTACCTAAAGATACTTGGTGCAGATTTGTTTGGCTTGACTTCCACGTAAGTTTGTGTTCCTGTGGTTCAGATATCTGTGAAGACCATGAGGGAACATTAATCTCAATTATTTACCTGGACTTCAATATCTGCCTTTAGGACCTACATACTGTGAGCAACATCCAGTGAAGGTATTCAAGCTGATGAGCCTTGGTATTTTTTTAATGATGGGCCAAAGTCTTGAGTTTTTTCTGTATGTTCTTAAATCATATTGAAACATATTGATGGGGTGTTCCATTAGGCTGTATTCTACTGCTCTGAGTAGCCATTAGCAAGTGATTTGTACAATATAGCAGGCTTCCTGTAGCAAGGGTCTTTGTCAAACCGTTTGGACTCATGTGATCTTCTTTTGAGTTACGTTAAGACATAGAGCATGTAGTATTTCCTTTTTTTAAGCCAGGTGACTGGCTTCAACATCCAAAGGGGGAACAAAATGTTTCTGTCCAAATTTTATTTAATAATTTAAAAGTAGGGATCCAAACACATGGATTTTGATCTTTATTAGTGAGCTTGTTTACTTTCAACATTTTCCCTGAGGTTTAACTTAAGAATTCTTAAGTATTCCCCAGTCAGATAAATCTCCATTGCACGACATTTGGCTGCTTATGCTACAGTTCAGAATGTTAATCAGCCAGTGCTTAATACACATTAATTCAGACTGTAAGGGGCACCAGACATATCTTCCCCTGCATAATAAAGGCTAGAATTAGCTGAGGAGTTAAGACTTCTGTGCTGCAAATATTGCCATTTCTTACACCAGTGGCTTGATTAGGTCAATTCATATGCATAAGCAATATCTAGAAAGGATAATGAACTTCATGAACTTCAAGTGAGGCCTTTCTTTCCTGCTTCTCTCTGACTTCTATCTATTTTGCAAAAAGTCATACTGTATAGTAAATGAAAAATAAGGACTTGACTATTTTGTCTATATTAAGATATATATTAAAGTCTTACGGTAGCATTATTTAACATTTCTTTTGGAATTACATTAAAATAAGGGGATCTTTATTGCTTTAGTTCAACATTGGCAGTTAAAAAATGGGGAATACATACAAAGTCAGAGAGGAAAAGCCCACAAATATCATAATCCCAATGGAAAATGCAATAAAATATGAGCTGTGCACTTTTGCCAACCCTCCTCTGTTTTCAGAGAAAGGAATTAGAAATCTCAAAGGGGAAGAAAAACTGTGGGAGTAATTATTCATCGCCCTACAGAATTCACAGAGGAAATGTACTGCATATAGATTTCGGTCATAGAATGGCTTGGGTTGGCAGGGACCTTAAAGATCATCTTGTTGCAACCTCTGCCCTTGCCATGGTCAGGGGCATCTTCCACTAGACCAGGCTGCTCAAAGTCTCATCCAAAGGGAACTGCAATGAAGACTCCACTTACCTGAATCCTACTAAAACTTTTCTATGTCTTTTTTATACTTTTTGGCTTCTTACCATTATTTTACAGCTTGTTTGTTATCATCAGCCATAACCCAGATAGCTACTAGGTTAAGACCTCCAAAGTACTACACATAACAGCATTTGCTGCATATAGCAAGAAATTACTAATATTTAAAGGAAAATATTATTAGCGTGATAATTTCTGCTGTCTCAATCAAAGTGTGTTTTATAGATCTGCTACTTTGACTGAAATATTCCACCATGAATTACACTCTTTTTTCACTACAATTATATTTAGTGAATCAACATAAAATAACCAGGCAACATTTTGCAATGATTTAAAGAGCTTTTTGCAATAGCTGGTCTATAAAATTTTAATGAGTACACATGAAGTGATAGACATTAATGTATTCTATAAAAGGCAGACAAATCTGCAGGTAATTTTTGCAGAACTTCTACGGAGTTTATTAAAAACAATATTTTACTGATGCTTGTGAAACTAAACAGCTCCAACATCCTGCCAATATTTTATTGGCTAATAGTTTTCAAAAGTTAATTTTTGAAAGGAATAGAAAGAGAGAGAGAGAGAACAATTTAATTTCCATACATAGTCTTTCAGTTATTATCACTTACAAAAGAATAAAAAGCATAGCTGAAAGAGTTGGATGCACTGTTAACATACACTATTGCTGGTCACCATCAGTGAACCCTGAGAGATACTTGGTAAAGCTTCATCTGGTTAGGAGCCACATGGACATGGAAAGAAATGTGTAGAGCATTTCCCTTTGCATGATGAAGGTGGCAGGAGCACACAGTCCATCCCAGACTGATTTGTGCTGGGAACCTCACACAGTCCCCTGTGAACTTCCACAGAAGTCCTGCACCAGTTTAGCCCCACCACTGAATCCACATGGAAGTTGTTTCAATAGCTACAGGCTCATCAACCCACATGCATTTCTATCCATGCCTTCCAGCAAACCAAGGAGTCTGGCTAGTACACAACAGCAGTGTCACAACAACATCCAAAATTTCTTCGTGCTCAGATTCATGGCATGAGATAATCATAATAATAACATAAATGAACTAAACAAACAGAACAACACAAAACACACACCCCTGAAAAAACTAAAAAGCCAAATTCCCCAACCAAATAAAAGGAGGAAAAAAAAAATCAAACACAAAAACCCAACCCAACCAAAACAAAGAAACAAATCGCAAACTAAACAAAAAAAAAAAAACAAAAATCCTCCCAAAAAGTCAACCAAAAACCCAGAACCCTAAATAACAGGGCAGAAACAAAACAGAGAAGGCTGAGAAGGAGTTGAACCTACTAAAAATTATTTCTGAAATCCATGGTAATTATGTCACCCATTAACACTCCTCTTCTTGTGATCTTGGACAACACAAATCCAAACAGTTATTCAAGTCCTATTTTAACAACTGAAATGCTCCATGACAACCAGATTTGTAACTTAGAAAATGCAGAATATTTCTTCCATGCCTATACATATTCAAAGTCTTAATTCTATTTTTTGGCTCCAATTCCCAAATTGTACTTTTGATATCTGCACAGTTTTAGAGGGTGGAATACTGAGTGCCTCATGAGGCAAGTGGCTTGCACTTCATGTCACAAGGTGGGACATTCTCCAGATGCTCTGCAACCTCTTCTTTAACATCCCAACTGACCTCCTTCTTTTCTTCTCTGGACAGAATAGCTTCCATCTTGGATGACATGGATTTTAACTCCAACCATGACTGAAATTAGTTAGAGATGTATCCGTGCTTGGCCTTGAAAGCCAGGTTTGTGTCTTTGCACCTAGTATTTCCTTAATAAATGAGACATAGCAAAGAATATGGGATTTACATTTACCAATGGCAACAGAATTATTTAGAAAAAGTAACAGATTTGCACTTGCATGTCCAGCAGTTTCTCTAAGCAATGAATCTACATAAAATTGTGGATGTAGAAGTTTGCAGGAGGGGGAATATTCCTGCTGTTACATGTTTAGATTCTCCGATACATGCAGAAATGAATGTAGCTAAAGAAATCATGTTGCTTAGCTTGTCAAGGATTTTATTCCCCTAGAATAGAGTGCAACATGCACTAACTAGGACAAATGACTTAATCTTCTCATCATTCTGTGTTGTAAAATTACTTTTGGCTGAATGAACAGAAAATGGGCTGTTCAAACCCAGCCAGTAAGCTTCTTTTAAAGTGGAAAGGCTGATACAAAGCACACTGCATTGTCTTCCTTCATCAGTACATGCTCAGTTCAAAACTGAATATTATGTGATATCCTACAACCAAATCTATACATATATACTTTAAAAAATGAAGAGAAACAGAATCTGATTAAATATTTTTCCTTAAATATTTTTAAATTAATATTGAATTACATATCTTTAAAATAATACTTTCTTTTGTTGTTAGATGCACAGAAAATTGGAATGCCACATGTTCTCTGTAAAAAAAAATTGGTTTCTTAATTCATATCATACATCATATTGTCAAGGGACAGAAGGCATTCATTCTACTTGCTTTCAAAAGACAATGAAATTAAATAATTTTATCCTTAAAGCATACTGCAGTAGAGAGAACACATTGTTATGATCTGGATAGAGCACTATTAACTAAAACAGGAAGCAGGAAAACTTATGGCAGAGTTATACTTTGAATTAGAAAAACCAAGAAAAAGGAATTAATTAGATCATTCAGGGCAAAGAACTCAGATGCCAGTTCTCTGATCATCATGCTGTGTTCTGATGAGTTTCCAAAAAATTGTCTTATTTCATCTCTGATATTTCATTCTGTTATGCTTAGCAGGAAGCCGCTGCAGTCACTAAGGCAAGGTAGGTCATCTTCAGGTGTGTGCCAAATGGCTTTTTAAAAAGCTCAGAGTATTCTAGTGACCAGCAATCACTAACTTGTCAACCTCTTCTATCAAACTTGCCTTTTCCCTAATATAACCCACATGCCAGAACTGAGTTTGAATTCAGTATGATCATTTTGTTATTTCAGTTGTGTCCAAGACATTTCATTTTGACTGTAACCTTGGATTTTGGCACCAGCTCTGCATTGTCCTTCAGCAGTACTTGTCTGAAATGGAATATTTTGAATTATTACATTTAAACTTTTCTTGAGCTCCTTCTTGAGGATGTCTTTTTGCCTTTTAAATATAAAAAATCATGTCAGATCTGTCTCTTCTATCAATTCCAGCTTTAAAAAGATAACCTCATAAATAAAAAACAATGTCATCAGCATATACCTCAAAAATATAGAGAACAGGAGCCTTATTCTGTGTGAGAAGTCTACCATTTCATTGTGTGTATGCTATACCAACATACTTTATGGTCTCATTCACAGAATCACAGAATCATGGAATTGTTAGGGTTGGAAGAGACCTTGGAGACCCAAGGCAGGGTCACCTAGTGCAGGTTACACAGGAATGTGTCCAGCAGGGTTCAGAATGTCTCCAGAGAGGGAAAATCCACAACCTCTCTGGGCAGCCTGTTCCAATGCTCTGCCACCTCATGTTCCAATGCTCTGCCACCCTCAGAGTAAAGAAGTTCTTCCCCACGCTGAGGAGGAACTTCTTGTGTTTTGGTTTGTGGCCATTGTTACTCGCCCTGTTGCTGGGCATCACTGAAATGAGTCTGGCACCATCTTCTTGGCACCTGCCTTGAAGACATTTATATACATTTATGAGATCCCATCCCAGTCTTCTCTTCTCAGACTAAACAGGCCCAGCTACCACAGTCTCTCTGATAAGATATGCTCCATACCACTGGTCATCTTTGAAATGGTTCTTCACTGAACCATTTCCAGTATCACCTTGACTTTCATGTACTGAGAAGCCCAGAATTGAGCACAGCACTCCAGATGTGCCTCACCAGGGCCAAGTGGAGGGAGAGGATCACTTCCCTCAACCTGCTGGCCACACTATTCCTGATTCAGGCCAGGATACCAAGGATTCATGTTAGTTCAAACAGACATGAAATAAATTAAATATTTAAATTTTTGATCCCATAGAAAATCTTTTGTCCTGACCCAAGGCCTTCACAGTCAATACCAAAATTTTGCTGACTTTGAGGGGCTATTGAGTAGATTTTTGTAATTTAATTTTCAACCTTCTTGCTTGTTTTTAGAAAACACTTAGATAAGATGCTAATTGTCTGAACTGTGTTGGAATATCTAAAAGGAGGGGAGATTTTTCATACTACCAAAGTAGCTTCTTACATTAGTGTGAATTTCTTCTCCAGTTATTGATCTGCTTTAAATTAGCATTATCAGAAATTTACAGAATGTGGAATTCTGAAGTTTAATTCACCTTGATGCAGCAAAGTAGTTCTGGTGTAGTGTCAGCTTTGGTTCTAAATTCTGCAATATTCTGGTCCTGGTGTCACATCTAAAAATTTCTCAGATTTACTATCTTGTAATATGAGGAAAGTGATATCATGAAATTTGATACCAGTCCATTGGGCATCCTTAGTTAACCCTGAACGACCCTCAGATCTGATCAGATTTAGACCACTTAATTTTAATTTTGTCTGACTGTTGAGAAACATACATATCACATAAACATGTATACAGATCATAAATGCTCCCAAGAACCTTGGAATATTTTTCTTTCTATAACTCATGAATAGCTACCAAGTAATGATCATTTCCAGTCACTGTGCTGGGATAAATCCAAATCAGATCCTATTTCTTTAATAGTCTTCCAGCTGCACCTTTTCCTTCATAAAGAACAAAAGAGAGTTTCCCTTTGCTGATAAAGCCAGTTGTATTCATTAGACAATGAATAGTAATGAACTGGACAAAATGAAAAATTGGTTTGTTTCGAAAAAGTGGACAAAACAAACAAACTGGAAACTTTCTCTACACAGATTGTACATTTAAACTGGCTGCAGTCAGGTCAACACTTACAGACACTTGTGACAGATTTATTTTCTGGGCCTTTTTTTCCCTTCTAAGTATACATTCCCAGAAAAACATGGTGTTCTTTGACGAATGTGTATTGCCCAAGAACTGGGTGGAATTCTTTGACATTGAGAGTGAATTGCTCATTAATGCAAAACAAGGTTTTTTCATTTTTATTTGCGCTGCCTGAAACACCAAAACACTTCACGAATGGACAGCCCGGCACTTCTTGCAGGGTAAAGTCATTTAATTCCACCGAGCTCCTGATATATTGGTAATGTCAGGCTGTCATGTCATAGAACCCTTTTTCATGTGGAATGGCTTCCAGCAAGCATTTCTATTGCTTCTGGTCAAACCCTGTGCAGCACTCTGCCATGAATAGCTTCATGCATCCTGCACATTTATTTCCTGAATTATAGGCCATACACTGGCCGGATTCACATTTCATTTTGATAACTTTTTTTGTTGACCAAGGTTGAATTGCCATGACTGCAAACATTGTTATATAGCCTTTATAAATATGTTTAAGACATATGATTCAGTATTATTGTCTTTATTGACATAGGTTTTAATTGAAGTCATTTACTAAATAGCAGTTATGTCCATCTGATCTTCCATAACAATTTCAATATATAAAACCTTGTAATTCTGGTTTATTTTTTGAGCATATTGCCTTAGATGCCTCATTTGAAAATCAGCATCTGAAATACTGAGAATCGGCAGAAAGATGTACTAGAAGAGTGCTCATTAGAGCACATCTGCTTTGTTTCTGAGGAGGGCAGTGGTCTCAGGCAGGTTGTTTCATGTTTGTTTACCGAAGAATATTCTCTTCCTGGGCACTTCAAGAATATGAAATACACAATTCAGCACATTGGGGTCAGCAACATTCTTTCAACCCTGGAAGCAGGAAGAAAAAGAGTTTCCTTAGTGTGGGAGGAAGAAGAAACAAACAGAAAATTGGTCTCCCTAGTTTGTTTCTTTTTGCGAGAGAGAACAACAGTGTTATGAAACAGGTTACTTCTGCAAGGCTTTAGTAACACCCTTGCCTTACTCATTATAACCTGCTTCCCCCTCTCTCTAGCAACATTCAAGGAGCATTGCTGCATGAAACATCATTGCTTGAGCACAGTATGAGAGGAACACAATGGAAAAATGCATAAATACTGCACTTTGCAAGATTTTTCAGAGACTTTTTATAGAATTTTTAGGCTGGAAAAGACCTTTAAGATGATCAAGTCTAACCTAGTACTGCTACATCCACCACTAAAACATGTTCCTAGGTGCCACAACTACATGTCTTTTAAATACCTCCACGGATGGTGAATCAACCTCTTCCCTGGGCAACCTGTTCTAATGTTTGACCACCCTTTCCATGATGAAATTTTTCCTAATATTCAATTCACACCTCCCTTTGTGCAACTTGAGGCCATTTCCTTTTTTCCTGTTGCTTGGAAGAAGAGACAGACCCCCACCTCCTATGACCTCCATTCAGGTAGTAATAAGGTATCCTCTACTCCTCCTTTTCTCCAGGTTAAACACCTCCAGCTGTTCCAAAGGCTCCTTGTCAAACTTGTGCTCCAAACCCTTCCCTAGCTCCATTTCCCTTCTTTGGACTCACTCCAGCATTTCAATGTGTTTCTTGCAGTGAGGGGCCCAGAACTGGTCACAGGATTTGAGGTGTGGCCTCACCAGTTCTGAGTACAGGGGCACAATCACTGCCCTGCTGGCTACACTATTCCTGATACAGGCCAGCCTGCCTTTCATTAATGCTTACAAAACAAAACAAAACAAAACAAAACAAAAAACAAAACAAAACAAAACAAAACAAAACACATACATGCAAGCAAACAAGCCACTAAAGAGAACACACAGTATTGACAATAGATGTGAATTCCAATACACACTGATTTAATGCATGGAAATAACCATGACTTTGGATGCAGACTTCTTGGATGGAAAAAGAAAAGTACAAGAAAGACAAAACTCAGTGAAGGCCACTTAAAATCCAATGCACCTATTTTTAGGAACCTAACTTAGCCAGGATCTCTTATTTTCACAAGAGCCTACTTGTCTATTTTGACACTTAAGCAAATTTAGGATTTTTACCTGAAATAAAGCATACATGCTCATTAAATGCAAAGGATAATGTCACTGTCTTCCATATTTTCGTGATTTATGAAGTACAACTCCACTTCTAGACTGTGCTGCTGCTGGCTGATGCCTCAGTATTTTTCTGTGCAGGGACTGACTGTGCTGCTGAAGAAACCGTCTACAGAAAGGGCCGTAGAGAAGAAGAGTGTGGGCTTTGCATAAACCTCTGAAATTAATGCTAAGAGGATTCTGGGGGAAAAGGCATTGCAAATAGATTCTTCTTGGTTCAAGAAAATTTTTAGAAAAATTTGGCCTCAATAAGATAATGAGGCCAAACTTGAAGGAGATGGGAAAATCAATTCTCAAGAATAAATTGTATTACTTTCTTCTTCTGTTACAGTACACATGCATAGTGCAGACTTAGAAAGAAAAATCAGAACAAATGGGAAGCAATATGTGACTGTTTATTCCTGTAACAGGTGAAACAGAAAGTATTTACAGTAACTTGTCTATTCCAAGTCATACTGCTGTGAACTGAGAAGCTCTGCTCAACTCATTAGCTTAATGCTAATTTAACCTCATCAAGAGTTTTGCCTGTGGCACTTAGATCATAGCTATTATGTCTTTTCACTCTGTCTGCAGGGAGAAATGCATATTCTAATGCCTTGAGTGTTGTTACTTTCTTCATAGCCCAGGAAATTCCAGAGGAGAGAAATCCTAGATCTACTTGAATATATGTATTTGGAAATGACAAATGGGAGTATTCCTCATGCCTCAACTTATGTTCAGTATTTCAGAATTAAAATTGGGGGAGGGTGGAGCTGGGGTGGGGGTGGGTGGTTTTTTTTTTTTTTGGTTGGTTGGTTGGTTTGGTTTGTTTCATTTGGTTGGGGGTTTTTGGGGTTTTTTTGTTTGGTTTTTTTTTTGTTGTTGTTTTTGGTTTTTGGTTGGTTGGTTTGTTGGTTTTTGTTTGTTTGTTTGTTTGTTTGAGGTGTTTTATAGAAGTTTCCACAGGTGCTGTATTATAATTATAGTAATAACCATATCTGATTCTGCATGGAATAGTTGGACTTCAGGAGCAGAGCTGAGCACCACTATCCTTTCCACAGATAGTCACACTACTGTCCTTCAGCCTGGCTTAATTTCTTACTTAAACAATCCATGTTGTGCAAATGTTAGCATTACCTTGGAAACCAGTTTCTATTTTTCTAGACTCTGGAAAGACTCCATGTTTAATGCTAAAAAGTGCTCCAGAGCTCAGGTGAAAGCAGCATCTGACAGTGTTCTACAAGCTGAACTGTCTTTTTGGTGAGAAAGTCTGGATCTGAGTCTAGTGTCGACACCCAGGCCAATATGTCAGGCTAGCTGGAGCTCAGCATACTTTAGCTTTCTAAAACTGGAAAACATGCACCAAAGAGCCAGAAGGCAAAGCAGCATGACTGTCTCTATCCTTTAATTAATACCCTAAAGCATGCTCTTCTCAGTCCCACTGATCATTCCTTCTATATCGTATAAAAAAATCCATAAACAAAATTGTGGGGTTTCTGAGATGTATTTTGGGCAAGGAATCATATTTTTCTGCACACAGTGAAGAATGACACTACTCTGCAGAGCTGTCATGATAGTTTGTATATGGGCAGAGATGAGGCAGTTAAGGTTTGTCCAAATTCTCTGCTTGTTCATGTGCTAATTTAGTGTCATGCTGGAGAGGAATAACCTCTGAAAGAGTAATTGTCAGGTCTAGGATCCCAAACATTGCCATAATATGGGAGATTCTGACCTTCATCTGATATATCAAAGGTCAACTACTGTCAAAGAAAACACATTATTCCCATGGCTTCACAGCACTTTACAGACAAACCAAGACAGGTTCCTACCCCAAGGACCTTGCTTCTAAATTAGCTACAATAAGCAACAGATATCAATAAGGGAAAGACAGAGGGACATACAACTAGTTGAGGTTGAAATACTGAAATAATGAATGTAATATTCTGGATATTTACTGACAATCCAATTCTCATAATCACAAAAGAAAATTCTAAATTTGGATGTCTTTTTTTTTTCAAATGTCTAATAGTTATGAAGCTATGGGCACAGAAAGAGATTGCCATGAGCAAGTGATGCTTTGGATTTAGAAGATGCTACATTTTCCATAGTAAGTTGTCCACTATAAATCTTAAGCTTTGCAAAAGAATCTAGCATTCATTGCCAAGCATTCATTCTAACACCGGAGCAAATTATTTTTGGCCTTATTAAGAACTTTTTTCATGCTTAACCTCTTTAGAAATTTTTGTTATTGAGTTTTATTAGCAGAAGTGCTCAGAGGTAGTCAATTGTAAAAAATTAAGTCTAACACAACCATGACAATTAAAGGGATTCATTCCCTTACTCATAGATACCTGTGTGCAGCCTTTTTCAACAGGAATAGTCAGGCAACTGGCGGAAAGAAAAACTCTTTAGTTTTTATACAATAAATTTTAACAAGAACATAACGAGTAGTCAAAAACAAAAGACGGGAGCAGTTTTGTTATGAAAATAATGGAACCAAAATGTCCAGTGGGGAATTTTAGCTTCTCTGCTGAAGAATAATTTTACAATTGCAGTGATATTTATGATGCTACAGAGATTTAGTAGCTGTGGAAACATTTTTTCTTCTCTGTATTTTGGTTATTAGATTTTGATTCCCTAATTTTATGTTTTCAGAATTAGGTAGTGACATCTCTTTCTACAAACTCTAGAAACTCTCCATCAGTTGAAATACAAGACTAGAGAACATTTCATAATGGGGCTGATTTCATTTCACAGTTCATGCTGACATTTTGTCTACTCTACAAAAAAATCATGTAGTCTAGGAAATTTACAGACATGTTTAATGATGATTGCTACAGCTGGAATATAAATTTTAAAAGTCGTAGACTGTTAGAATCCAGGGCAAACTTTACTTCAAGATTCACTCAAAAGATTGATGACTCAATTCAGAATATTTCAAAACCATCTAAGTACAGTCTTTGTGCTTGGAAATACCCACAACAAAAGCCATCAGCTCCTAATTTCTATCAATAACTTACCCTTCAAAGTCAGAATAATACAAATGTGGAGGCACTGCAAATTCTATGTTAGACAGGATTCAACACCAGCTTCTACAACCTACACATTCCTCTAGGAAAATGAGGAGCAAATGTTTCAGGGAACAGCTTCATTCGAAGTACTGCAGCAAATGAAAGCTCTTCCATTAACAGGCGGCCAGTTTAAGTCAGCCCCTCATTGCTGAGGGACTAAAAGCTTGATTCAGAGCCCATTAAAGTGAATATCAGTCTTCCCATCGACTTCAAGGGGTTTTAACTTACGACTGAAAATCAAAAGCTGCAGACATCTGCTGGTGTCTGTTCACAGGCCAAGATGAAATTAATTACTCTTGCTGGATTGGGTTTTGATGGTGTCTGTGGTGCAGGCAGAAATATGAGATAAAGCCCACCCTGTGCCAGCACAAAGAAAAGAGTGGTGAGAAACACTGCCTACCCAACTCAAGAAGGAAAGTTCTTTCTTCTCCCTACACCACAATATTAAGGATCCTACACTAGAATGTGAGAGCTGTGATTTAATTCAAATACCATAATGTGCTATCGTGATCCAAGCATTTATTTGGCACAAACTATCCAGTTCCCCCAGGATAATGACATACATCAGAGAAGGAGCTACCAATTTGCCACTGGGCTCTAAATAGATGCATGAATCCTTGTATTCCTAAACCAGCATGTGATTCCTATTAGATAGTTATGTATTGAAACCTCTGAGTCTAAAAATGTTCAGGCGATGTTTCTAAAATTCCCCTCCTACAGGTAATATTTTGGGACACAGATTCAGTGTCTGCAAGCATCCCTGATTCTGGAAGATCTTTTTTTGCAGACTGCCAGCTTAATTTCACCAAATCCAACATTTTTTACACTAGTAGCTGTTCCAGTTACAGTAAACTACATGTATGAGAACAACTGAGAAGTTAAGATTTGGAATTGGCAGGATCCTGCCAAGGAGGTAGGTTTTTCTGCAGAAAACACCAAATAAATCCTTAGAGCAAGCTAGAGGGAAGAATTCCGTTTTGAAATAAAAAGTAGAAGTGTAGAGGTGCAAAGAGTAAAGCAGTAACAGGGCAGAATGGGATATAAAACCAACCAATTAGCATTTCATCATCCATATATTATCTAGACAATAAAATTTATTTCATAACTGTAGATGGTATAAAGTAAAATCAAAATTAATACTCAAGCTATCTTTATATGTATCTAGCTACCAGACAATTAGATTGGAAGAATATTTAATAGTTCCTAAAATATTTGCAGCAGTAAAGATTTCAATTCCCATAAGGGTGTGGGTTTGCAACAGTGGGAAATCAACCAGTTAGTGAATACTGAGCAACACGAGAAGCATTTCCAATAATAAACACAATTAGTGATGTAGATGAGAAATCTATCTGATTTATGGGCTCCATATGCAATTATAACACATTAATAAAATGTTACCCACAGAGCAATCCAATACATTTGTTTACCCATGCTCCCATATTAAGAAAGTAATGTTGTCAACCAACCAATTGTGGGCATTACATATTCAAGATTAACTACCATCTGCATGGGACAGATGTTAAATCTTCAATTGCACAGCAAGGCATCTATAGCTTATTTCCCATGGACTGCTTCTTTCTCTGATCAATAAATGTATCAGCCTAGCTGTTCATCTTGCCACAGAGGTCAGAAGAATGACAGAGGTACATCTGGTTTTGTGTCAAATAAGGGCTGAGGAAATGAATCCTCTCAAAAAAGATAAACAGCTCAGCTGCAATTGTCCTTCAGTCTTTTACTCAACTGCTCACAGTTAAGTTTTATCATTTTGGGAATTTGCTAGCAGAAAAACCCTCAAAATCAAAACCAAAACCCAAGACCAAACCACAAAAATAACCTTTTTGCATATATTCAAACTAGAATTCATGTTCAATTTTCATATAAGCTGGGATCGATTCCCCACTGCACATTCAGCTAATTCAATCATGCCAATATAAGAGCAGATTTTGACTAGGAATATACCCTCAAAAGCTCTATTTTTTATTATTATTTTTACTCTAATAATTTCATTTTGTTGCATAAAGTAAGAAAATCTACAGTTGAATTAGTTGCCATTTTAGTGACCAGAAAACGCTGTCTTTGAAAAAGACATAAGATATAAATTTTAAATGCATAATGTCTTCACAAAACAATTCAGGAGAATATTCTCAAATTAGGACTTGACCAAGAGGGATAAAACAACAATCTTGCTATGACTAACCACGTAGGTCTCTGCTCTTAACTACTTCCCTACTTTCCCTGCAGTCACAGCAACCTCAGTTCGTGCCACCTCACTCACCCATGACTGTTCTGAATTGTTTACTCTGTGAAGATGGGAACTCTAACACGGTCCTGGATGGATAGACAGCTGTTTGTGTTCTGCTCAAGTTCCCTGGAAATGTCCAAAGACGCAAAAAGGGTCAAGGCTACAATTTCCTTCATCTGATGAAGTGACAGCCTTGCTCAGCTCTCACATATGTGCCAGGTCATCTAGGTCTTCTTCAACTGTTACTGGCCCGAGGAAGTGACCCTTTCTCTCCCATCCCAGAGGAGTGCCCTAAGCACCATGGAGTGCCCTGAGCACAAAATACCTCTCTCTCTGCTACTGAAGATCAGCCCATGTGCAGTCAGGGGTGCAACAGTCAGGGCAAGAGAAAAAGGCCTGACAGCAACTGGGAAGGAAATGCTTCTGGTCCATGCCTGAGGGGAAATTTTAACAAACCCAGCAAAACTCTAATAAAAAGTACTCATTGTATGTATGAAACCTTGCATCTCCCTCAACATGTGTGTGGGGTCGCTTTAACCAGGATAATCAATGGCTGGATCCTCCTTTTACCATCTGAGCTCAGTCCCTGTGGGTGTGTATAATGATTTCAGTTCCTGGGGGACTTATTTGGCTTCTGGACAATTATGTAAAGACAATGTGACATTGGCACACACCATTCTATTAAACATGCTCTGGTAAGTGTTAGTTATATTTTTTCCCAAGAGAGTGGAGATGCCAGACATTTCTGCACAGTTTCCTGAACTGCCAGAAGCCAATTAAACTGGATCTTCTTGTGAAGAGGGAGGGAGATAGTATATTAAGAGGTCTAGATCTCCTGCAGAGGCAGCTGAGTAAGGCATTCAAATATTTGTTTTACATTAGGCTGAGCGTGGTTTCCTGCCTGAGAGTCCATATGTAACCTTTCTGTGAGGCAATGTTCTGTCAGACATAAAACAGGCATGGTTTCAGGAGTTTTGAGTTCTACCGAAGAATCTAGATGCAATGTATGCCTTATAACATTTGCTTATATAAAAGCTGTGGACAACTGCTAAAGTCATTAAATTGCATAATGGTTTGGGTTGAAAGGGGCTTTTAAAGGTCATCCAATCCAACCCCACAGCAATGCTTGGGGACATCTTCAACTAGAACAGGTTGTTTAGAGTCCCATCCAACCAGTCCTTGAATGTTTCCAGGGATTGAGCATCTACCACTTCTATGGGCAACCTGTTCCAGTGTCTCACCATATGCACTGTAAAAATTTTCTTCCTTGTATCTAGTCTGAATCTACCCTCCCTTAATTTATAACCCCCTTGTCCTATAACAGCAGGCTCTACTAAAAAGTCTGTCTTCATCTGTCTTTTAAGCCCCCTTTAGATACTGAAACAAAATAAGCTGTCCCCAAATCCTTCTCTTTTCCAGGCTGAGCAATCCCAACTCTCTCAGCCTTTCCTATTCAGAGAGGTGTTCCATTCCTCTGCTGATTTTTATGGCCTTCCTCTGAACATGCTGCAGCAGGTGTGTGCCTTTCTTGTCCTGGTGATACCACAGCTGAATGGGATGAGTTGGTGAGAGCTCCAGGTGGGGTCTCACCAGAGCAGAGGGGCAGAATCACCTCCCTCGACTCCCTGCCCACACTGCTGGTGATGCAGCCCAGGAAACAATTGGCTTTGTGGACTGCGAGTGCTCATTGCTGGGTCGTGTCCTGTATTTCATACAGCAGCATCCCCAAGTCCTTCTCAGCAGGGCCACTCCCAGTACCCTTTATCCCCCAGCCTGTATTGATACCAGGGGTTGTCCTAACTCAGGTGCATTTGGCCTTGCTGAACCTCATTGCTCCACTCCTCAAGCTTAAAATACTATGTATAAAGGCAGAATTAAGATTGCACAACTAAATTTTACTTCGAATTTTTTTCTTCATTGTCTTGTCATTATAGGATACTGGCACTGTTACTAGGTCAGAAAATGTAATCCTTATTTTATAATGGATAAAGGTAATCTATGTTTTACAAATGGAGAATTTAAGATGAGCATAGATTCAGTAATCTAAGAATTAATATCTTTACATGTGTTCCAAATCCTTCAGGTCCAAAGTGAATTAACTTCCAGATAATAATTTTCTTTATTTTTTTTTAAAAAGTTTCATATCTATTACAGTAAAAATTGTGACCAAAGTTTTATTCTGTACTGAAGGCAAACATGCTGCTCTCAAGATGTTATATCTTACGGACACTGTGTCCAGGACACAATGATTTTGAGACTCTGGTTTATGATGGACCACTTTATCTGCTTCCATTGACAGTGCTTTTTATAAAGGTAAGTACACAGCTGTGCTGCTGGAATTTTGTGCAAGAGGAACTCATTGACTTTGAACCTTTGTTCTTTCGGTTATATTTGTTTCAGTGGAAAAAAGGATAAAAAAGGCTCTGAATCATTTTACACAATACATAGAACACTTGAAAATTTCATTTATACTCTTAGCCATGAACTATAGGAAAACCGGCATTGTCCACAGAAATACCGTTTCCATTAAAAATAAGCTATTCTTACTGCTATTGTTGCAGCAACATTTAAAATGGGAACCAAGTCAAAAGTTAACACTGCTATTAAAGACCTGTGGGGAGTGGCAAGAATTGCTGCTTTTACTAGAGAAAGTTAAGTGGAAGAAACAAAGCAGTCAGTGGAGTTAGTCTAACAGAGGGTGACTCAGAGCAAGGCCAAGGACTAGCTGGCTGAAAGGCACAGTACAGCACACTGACAGGGAGCCAGGAGCTGCAGTACAGGCATTTCATGTGCAGGACAAAGAGGACTCACAATTGGGCATGGAGGTGTTTGCTTTATGAGGTTTTCAGAGAGCACAGTGATAAAGTTGTGTTACAGTTTCAATGTCTCCAATCTCTAGACTTCTTTTGCAGTCATCCTTGTTTATTGCAGGCAGGCTCCAGAAAATTGTTTTAGGAGCCCTATATGCTACATGGCTTGCTATTTAATGGAACAGACAATGTTGATTCTTTTCTCTAGACTTTTAAATCTGGTATTCGTATTGTGATTATCTGCACTTCTCCAGTTAAAGAAGTCTCATTTGGCAGAAAAAATAGGATTGTAGTGAGAAAAGAAAGGCAGAAAGGAGGAATGTTATTCTGCAACGTAATACTGACTTAGGAGAAAAAAAGAGTTTAATGAACAGCAAATGGGAGAAAAAGAAAGATGGGGCAAAAAAGGTTGTCAAGCACTAGAATAGGCTGCCCAAGGAAGTAGTGGAGTCACCTTACCGGGAGGTGTTTAAAAGGCATGTAGATGTGGCACTTAGGGACATGATTTAGTGGTGGACCTGGTGATATAAGGCTAATGTTTGGACTTGATGATCTTAAAACACTTTTCCAACCTAAACAGTTCTATGTTTCTGTGATTCTACGTACTCTGTCAGCACTCAGCTAGGACAGTCAGCCTTAGATTCTGGTGTCCATTCGTGCAACTGCTTCCATGTATCACCCACTGACCAATCATTTAATAAAATAAGGAGGGAGATTGCCTCCTGTGCAACACTGATCAAACAATGAAGGTAAGGGAGTTTTAAGGATGCCCCACTATGCAACATCTGCTGTCTAGCACCAGAATTTTCTCATGAAGTAAAAAGATTTCCTACAGCTGTTACTGACATATTTAACTCTTTTTTCTATATAAAACACCAATAAAAAGCTGAATAACTCTGATTGTTATTCAGCTTTTTATTGGTGTTTTATATAATTTCCAACTGATGTCCATGATATGATTTTTTATAAGAAAATGGGGGAAAAAATGGAAAACATAAGCAGAAAAAAACCTACAAAACTACTTGGTAGGTAATGACAAGTGCCAACTACAAAGTTGGTAGGCATATAGGATGTAGAAAAGGACAAACCCTGGGAAAAAGGTTAGGGGACGTGTCTCCCTGTAGTTTCAAATATTTTGATGTCTGTTTTGTCTCAGACTGGAGTGAAATATACTGAAACATTCTGTGGGAACAGCCATGGTACACAATGTTGGCACAGCCAGAGCTGTGGGCCAGAGGAATGCATGGCGTTCCAGCCCCTAGCAGATATTGGAAAAAAGGAGAGGTCAAGAGCCACTGTTGTTGGTTTTCATTTAATACTTGGAGACATTTTCTTAATAGTGGTACAGATTCCCTATTTTATCAGAACACTTCATCCAAAAAATAATATGTTCCCTGCAAAATTCACCCTAGACTTCACCACTGAGACATGGAATACTTTGTAGTCGCAGAGATGGAACTTGTGATTCCATCTGCAAACCACTGCCCCTTTTCTTTTCCTCCAAAAACACATACTTGAGATAAAGGAGATTTTTTTAAACTTCCAGCATGGTTTTCTATATAGAAAATTTCCCCTCTTATTTCTGTTGTTAACTGTTCATGCTACTCTAGTCTCTACTTGTGTTTCCTCATACTCACACACTATTTCTGTGGCTGTGCTTTGCCACAAATGTGGTTAATAAATGTCTCATAACATTAATCTGCTTTATAATTTAATATGGTACTATGTTGCACTGGAATATCATCTGCATACTTTATACCACATAATGAAACAGCAAAGATACTGAAGCAGTAAAAGTTTAATTTCAAAATGACATGTATTTGCAAAGTGTATAAACATCAGACAGATAGTAATAATCAAAGGTAATGAAACCCTGCAGGTACCTTGTAGGATCCCTCACCAGTGCAATAACACCAGAGCCCACAAAGGGGCACCCAGATGCTGCATTTAAATCCACAATCCTCCAGTACTTTCCCATGTGTATTTCCAGACACTTTAACTTTAGAAGTTTCCAGACAAAAGTTTCCTCTCACCATGACACCTTTCCCAAGTCTCAGTGAAATCCCAGCCTATAAAAACCTCTACAGTCAGAAGGGTTCATTTGAATACACATTTAATTAATCTCTCTTCATTTATCACCCTGACAACTATGATACAAGAGTAATTTACAGATATTGCATTTTTACAAAACTACTGACATATTTTAAGCTGATGAAACTGAGGCCAACAACAACATTAAAAAACAGCCTCAGAGGAAAACTGCCAAATGCTTGTTTGGCCAGAATGTTTATCATAAAAATAACATTACACATGCTCAATTCTTATCAGTCAAATGCTTCTTGAATTTGCTCCAGATGCATCTGGCTATACCCTCCCCTTTCCTATTAAAGTCTATCCACACAAACACTGCAATTTTGCCCCTTTCCATTGCTGGAAGTTCAGCTATGACTCAGCTTTTCCAACAAACCCCATGCACTCCCAATTTTCCTGGTATATTGCACTGAACATATGTTCGTCAGTAATTTTTTCATATAAGTCTTTAACTTCTCTGACCAAGTGGAGAAACAGAGAAGTGATGGGGCCAGTTTTGAGGCAGTCATGATGTTAATGTTATTCTCAGCTGATAAGAAACCTGAAAGGAAAGGGGATTTATAGCAATTGTGCCACACTAAAAAGATCTGCATAATTAATATATGGCCATGATTTCTGCCCAGTGCATTTGCCAGACCGCTGCTTTAAATGACTAATAGTCTCTGAGAAACAGAGCTCTGCTTGTAGTATGGCTGAGAGGCAAAACTAGGAAAAACTGGAATAACTCAGCCAAGGAAGGTAATTGTCTTGCTGAGAAACAGCTGACTGGCATGTCTATGTGAGCATCCTGGTGAGCCTGTGTTCTAAATGAGGACATTCTACAATTCTAAGCCATATTAAAAACATCTTCATGTCTACAAGGAATTTTTCACTATTGTGCCTTGCTAATTAAAGAGAAATAGTATGCAATGATTGAAAAGAGGACATTAAGGCAATAGCAAAGCATCAACTTCTATGACTACAAATTCTACCTGTCAGTTTCAACTCTGTCATTCTCTTCAGAACAGTGCCTAATACTGTATCTGCAATGACAGCATCTGATAATATGCATTTGCAGAGGTTTGCATCAATTTAAAAAGCTAGAAAACATGTCACATTTCCAAAAAAAATCACACATTATATCAAATGACAATAGCTTTGGCTCAAGAGTAGTGACTGGAGAAGGGTAGACACATGGAAGTAGTGAAATTTAAGAGATTTTACTTGGAATACTGTGTTGCAAACAAACTGTGTAGCTATTATCTGAGAATCTGATCAATTTTATCACTATGTTTTAAACATAAAATTGCACAGTAAAGTGAGCAATACATGATACAGACTCCAGCTATAGATGAGGTTTGTCCTCACTCATTGTCCTGTTCTTTTGCAGACTGAAATAACAAATATGACAATATTGTTTGTGACCAGCAACTTGCAGGAAATGTCTTTGGAAGTAGGGGGCTATTTGTCACCACCTGAACTTGTATTAAGCCGTTTAGCATATGCTTCCTCCTTTCTGCAGAATGAGATATGAAGTCTCGTGAATTCAGCTGTAAGATAATAGTACTCAGCCAAGCACATTTGTATCTTGATATGTCTGGTACAATAGAAAGATTTATTATGTCCTACCCATTTACTGCACATTGCAGCCAGAGTTGTAATTGGCCAGGATGGTTAAGATTTGATTTAAGACAATGCTTCTACCAGCTTGATCTTTGCTAATAGGACATAAGTATTCCACACAGCATATCTTCCCGTGTTATAATCTGCCCTGGGTTAACTGTGTGTTAAGATGTGCTGCAGTCACATCTTTTCACGTCTTTTACATTATCTGCTATGAGAGAATACAGAGGCATTTTTTGATCACTCCCCATACTTACACAAGAGGAGGATGATATTTCTCAGCAGCTTGCCCAAAATACCACAATTTTCTAACCAATAATGATTGTCAAGAGGATTGCACACTCCATTTTGACTCACTAGGACATTTGATGGATTACAATGATCATAGCTAAATATCCTTTGGCATCAGATAAAGGTCTCTTTTTTCATATTTGTTATAGTCTTATGCAGAAAAATCAAAGAATTAGATGACAAATGAACATTAGTGAAGTGAGTAATTAGAAGTACAGTTGATGGCCAACAGTAGTTAAATGGCTTCATCTTTATTAGAAGTATGGTTTATGGCCAATAGTAGTTAAATTACTTCATTTTAAAATATATGTGGTGAATCATATTAGCAGAATGGAGTGTAATGAAGGCAATGAATGCCTAATTCTCTTATGGAAATATACAATGCTAGTTTCAGACAGAATCCTAATGGCATAATTTTGCATGAGGATTTTGCCTTGTTTGTTTTGCTGAAGTCAGACCCTCCAACAGTTTTATGTAACATTCTTAATAGGTCTTGTTTGTTTTTTGGTTTTTGAGGGTTTTTTTTTTTGTTTTTTGTTTGTTTGTTTGTTTGTTTGTTTGTTTTTTTCCTAAGAGACAAGATGACACAGAAAGAGCTGTATGAAGTCTTCCACCTCTAATATTTTATAGCAATGATTTGGATTGTCTCCAGATTGGGAGCAGTCATGTATTACTAACATTACTGAATGTTTTTTCAATAGATATCTCAGTTCAATTTTCTGATGGACTATAGTGTCTGGGACAGAACTAACAACAGGAAGTGCATCTTTACTGGAGGCATGGAAAATTCTGGATGAGGTATGCAGGTGGGGCCAGTTCGCATTAAAATTCATAACTGCAGAAGCTGAGAGCAGCCTCCTAATGCTCTGCTAAGGAGAGAAGTAGGATGCTGCAGTTCTAATTTACTTTTGTGTTTTTAAAAGGTGGGAAAACAAAAAAATTGAATTAGACATGCTAGAGACTGGGATTTGCAGTCCATTCCTACTTCCTTTCATCAAAGGATCTTATGGGTTGCAATTATATCCACCTCCTCCTTTAATTTATAATGCAATGAGTTGTTACTAGTGGTTAAATGTTCAGACACAAGTCTGAAAGCTCCTTTCTTTGATGACAGTTTCTTATTTGATTTGTGACAAGCCAGCTAGTCTCTCACACTCCTTGTGCATGGAAATGACCCACCATGGTGTGTTTTGGCTTCTGCAGTGCCTATTGTCTCAAATATTCAGACTTCCTTGACACAGAGATTGGAACATACAATTGAGAACAGCACAGTTTGCCAAGGTCCCCCAGTTAAACCTTAGACATGGAGAAGGAGAGAAAGAAAGAGTTCTTTCATCCTACCCTGCTGTACACTTTGTGGGACATGGGTACTTTGGAAGTGGACTCCATTTTCTACATTAAAAATTAAGTCAGAGTTCTAGGAGGTGCTGCTACCAATGCCAAATGCAAAGACAGTACAAGCAGGAGGTTGGGTTTCTTTGCAACACAGGTTGTGCTACACAAGCAATTTATTATCATATTTTGAAAGGCAATGACAACATATCTTTTGGATACACCAACTTCCAGGATTCTCATGCCACAAGTTTACATTTCAGCAGAAGCACGGTCTAGACAAATAGCCTGCCTAACACATACACCTGAGCTCTTTCCCTCAGCCTTTCTGCACACTCCTGTTTGAACAGTGAATAGTTGATGCCACAACTATGCAGCGCATAGAATGTCTTAGTAAAGGAAGAAACATTTGCTCCTCTTGCTGTTCCAAGGGAGAAGAGTTCATTTTTTGTTCCCATTTTTTTTCTCTTTCAGCAAAATTCAAAATATGAAAAAGGTCCACATAGCTGTGTGGTTGAATTAAATATTGAGGCCTGTGTAAAGTGAAGAAAAGGTTGCATTTAAAACTACTTATCTTCAGACATTGATGCTTTCAGAAAAATGTCCCTAGCTATGATGTTTCTTGCAACTGCTATTTTAATTCCTCTCATAGAAAGTAAATTTGCAAAGTTGTTCTGCTGTCAGGCAAAAGTAGCAGTGCTACTGTGTCTTAGAGGGTCCAGAGGGAGAGCCAGGGAAAAAAATCATACCAGTCAAAGTCAATGTAAAACAATACATTTCTTTTAATGTGTTTACCAAGAATCATTGTTCTACCATTTTTTTCAGTCCTTTTCTGTGAAATACACTTCACAAGGGACTGTTGGAGTGTACACAACAAAATAGACAAATGCAATGTTAAGGCAGATTGTTTAAAAAGAAATTAGTAACAAATGTTAAAGAACCACAATATGATACTCTGGGGAATGTTCCAAGGGAGCAAATGGCTTATGCAATTCTGGGTATGCAGCTCTGGACTGCACAGAGCATCAAATAAAGGCAAAGATAGCTACATGGTTTTAATTGAAAGATTATGCTTTTAAGCCTGTGCTGGTTTGCTTTGTTCCATGATGAAGCAAACCACTCCAGTCAATGCACTTGAGTGACTGAGCTGACATTTGAACTAGCACTGAAAGTTTGACTAGTTTTTATTGCCTCCTTTAATGTGTAGGGTTAGAAATGCCCACTAACATTGAGATATGACAATATTCTTTAAATTATAGGCATTCTGTTGGTTAATAAGTAAGATTGGAATAAATTGCTATTCCATAAGTGAATTTAGTTTTGTCCAAAAAAAAATTCACTTAGCAGTCTGTTACCAAAAAGTGGATGGAATAAGTTTAAAAAACATATATTTCTAATCCTATAGATTACATTGTTTAAATAGCTTCTGTTGTCAAAAGGAAAATTATTTTTCACACACATATACAGCGGCCAATGAGGCTACAATTGTTACCAAGTACAGAAGTGATTATTTCTTAACTTCCTCATTAAATTCATACTTGTTGCTAAACAGTCATGAATCAGACTGTATTTATTTTCAGAACTAAAACAATTTGAAGGCTGTATTGATTTTTCAACGAAGTTTTCTGTCTCAATTTTTTTTTACAACTTCTCAAGCTTTAATACATAAGTTTAATCTACTATATTCTGAATCTCAGTTTCTAAGCAGCAAGGAATCCAAGTGAAGATCATTTTTGTGAGCCAAATTTAGGATAAATCCTGAGCAAATATAAACAGTGACTACACATGGCTGAAATGAAGTTATTTAATTATAGCACTTAAGGTAGAATTCAAAATAGAAGTAAGCAAAATTTCAAATACCCAGAGTTTGCATGTATTAGTTTAGAAAACAAAGAAAGACTAGGTCTGGAACAAAAATAAGGCCTTTTTTTTAATTCAAAATTTGAAATTTAAGTTCAAAATTTCAAATCAAACCCAGTAATTATTGCACCTGTCTGGCCCGGTCCTGGGACACAATGTATAGATGGGTCCTCTCTCCCATAACCTGATGTTGGCTTATTTTGATTCATTCATCACACCCCAAAACATGATTTATAGTCTCTTACTGGGTGTGTGATATATTGCTCTTTCATCAAGCTTTTGATGCAGCCCATCTTTCAACATGTTCCAGGAAGCAGAAGCTCCAGTATATACACAAGCATTGTTTGTAGTGGTTCTGCATCATATTTAATGCTGGGGATGTATTGGTTATCCAGGTAACTCTGTTATCTAAGAGGCATTCATCTTTTTCCTTTCCTTTTCTCTCTTCATCAAAAGTTAAAAATAGGGTTGGCTTTGATGCAGAACATTAATTTGAGGGAACTGATGTGAAGACCACAAACGAAACCTGTCATCTCCCACCTGCAGCTTTGTCAAATGTGAGGTGGTCTAATTTGCCAAGTTTCCGAGAGATGTCAGGCACAGCTGCTACTCGTTCATGGTTTATAAAGGGACTTTAATCAAACCTTTGTGGACTCTCAGGGCTTGCACCAATGGCAGGGATAGACTGAACTCACCAGATCCTTATTTATTAGTGTAAAGTTAAAAGGTTTTTGAAAAATAATATCTGGCTGCTGTAGTTGGAAAGGTTGTTAAGATTAAATACAAGTACAGTAAGGGCTGTACAATAAATATTTGTTCTAGAAGGAAAGTCAACAAAGATGTAGCTTCTGAAAGATAAATTCTGCAATGGTAAATGTCAAATATTGGGGCAATGCTAGGAAAGAGATTTAATATCTGATGTCTGTAGGAGGAGAGCCAGATAATGAAAGCATTGAGATTACACACAGGATTTTTCTTCACATAGTAATTTAAGAAGGATGGAAGAAATCAAAGATGTTGATACAAAGAAAATTCAGAATCTGAAAGAACTGAAAGTTTGTTCAGCAATATAAAGTTCCCAATGTGCTTTAAGAACAAAGAGCATCTCTGAGATGGACCTGAAACCAGAATGACAGGCAATAGCTCTCATGAAAAAGTTTAGCCTTCCCTATGAAAATTTCAGCACAAATCTCTATTTCTACTTTTTATGTCTTTATTTCTGTTAATACTTCTAGTTTCAATGAGAAATATCAGCTTGAAAGCTAAATGACTGCTCAAACCAGGAAGATCACACTTTTCTTAAGTGGCAAAAACAATGAGAAATTTTAAGTTCCCACAAAGACACAGTTCTTAGTTTTGATAGGAACTGCTAAAGGTAATATATGAAGGACATAGAGAGTGACATATGTTAGCACCTCACAACTCAGCAATTGGCTGTACAAAAAAATGGTGATATGAGGCCAAAGGCAAGCATCTGATGTGTAAAGTCTTACATGAGCTACAGGTTTAAAAACTAAAAAATAATTAAAAAAAACACCAAAACCACACACAAAAAAAAACCCTAAAAAAAAAAAAAACCAAAAAAAACCCCCAAGCTTGACTAAATCAGCCATGATCTCATTATGATTGAGCTAATAGTAAGATACAGGGCCCTGTCATAATCAAAAAAAGAGCCCTGATGTATTATGCTGGCTGCTTGTAAGTAGGTAATGGATTATTTCCGTGGGTGACTGCAGTGGTCAGGGGATCACAGGCTAATCAGAACAGGATGACTGTGTGCCAAAAAACAATAATGAGCAGCTATTCTCATAATCAGTAGTTCAACTTGCAGCAGTCATGGAGAGGGCACAGCACAACAGCACATGCAGATGGGACACATCCAAGTCTGGCACAGTAGGTTATTTGCCTGAATACACAGATTGAAGTTACAACATTGATAAAACTGAACCATCAGTGTGTGCTAGATGTACAAATAAAGTCATTGACCAATTTAGAGACATCTAATATTGTTTCTGTGTATTCTGCCAGTGGTGGAAGGTAGTCAGTCAGTAGATATCTCATTAAATGTGTGTGAGGAAGGGAACGTGACTCAACAACTTTGCTCTTGAGCTGCTGCTATACCATGCAAACCCACTTTGTACTGTTTGGTCACTATCATTTTGCTTTCTGCTATTTACTATTGCAATTAATAAATACAAAGTATAAGTGATTCATCCAGGATTGAAATATTTCAGAAAACCTTAATTATTGGGGTAAACAACTTTAGAGGAATGAAAACCTGGAAATATTATTTTATTAGGATGCTAGAAGAATGAAAAAATGAAAGACCACAGAAAGCTGGAAAAGGACCAGGAAAAAATACGAACTTTTCCACAGTACCATGGTACTTGCAGACTGAGCACTTTTTCCAGGTCATTCTCAGAACAAAGTTACATTTCCTAAAATTAAAGAAGCAATAATAAAACATAAAAACAGCTTTACAGCCCTGGTGTGTGTGTGTGTGTGTGTGTGTGTGTGTGTGTGAATTAGTCTTTTTCCTTCTGGTGAAATTATTCTCATCACTAAGTTGAGCAAGTCAAGTCCTTCCTGTGCTGTATTTCTGTCATCTTATCATAACTGCTGACATTATTCTGGCTTAGCTCCAAGACTGCCCCGTGCACGTGTCACAATATCAGCTGACAGTCTGGCCTTATCCACTGGATTTCAAAAGTTTTTTCTTTAGTCTAACTTTGAAGACTTTCCTGCTTTTTTTTTTTTTCATTTTGTTTCCTTTGGGGTTTTTTTTCCACTACAGATTTCTTCCCAAGCACCTTCAACATCTGCTAATTTGCTCTTCCACTCTCAGCACTTGACCTCCACAGACTCTTATCCAAAAACCCCATTCCTCGAGCAAAGCTCAAAACAACACCATATTCTTATAAATAGACCTCCAGTTAGTCATCTGTTTTCTGTCACATGAGCAGGAGAAGCTAGGGAATAAAGTGAACTTTAGACCTGGAATCTGTACATCACAAAGGCCTAGTTCATCTTCCAGTGTTTTATACCTAAAATGGAAAGACTGGCTAAATATAACTTTTATTTAACTTTTATTTATGAGAATGTAGACTCATGTCCTCAAAATTCTGAAAGGGAGGGTTTATTTTTTCCCTTTGAGAGTAAAATATTCTAGAAACTGCTTTGTCTGAAAACTGATGCTAAAGAAATTAGCAGTAACAAAGCTGACCTACAGAGGAACTTCTCAGTACTGCACAATCTACAAATAGATTTTAACTTTTTGAATCTAATGCATAAAAAAAAATTGTAGGAAGAATAGCTTCATGTTTTAGAGCTTTAAATATCAATTATGGCAGGATTCCTTTCAGGGAGGTGAGTTTATATATGTTTAAAGTAGAGGTACTTACCCTATATTGCGGTAGGGAGCAGCCCTATTTCTATAGATACTAACACTGGACAAAGAAGAGCCCTTCTTTTTATTCTGTTCTTCTTTTCATTTACAGTAGAGAACCAAAGCTGCTCTTTTTAACACTTTTCTGACTACTGTCTGAACTGACATAAGAACTTCAGGTTGATGCTCTGCTCATCACTGAGCTTAACCAATTTGCTCTCTCAAAGTCAGATAGCACCATTATTTACCTTTTAGAGTCCATTCAGGACTAAATATATCCAACCAGCCAAGCCACCATAAAGACTATGCCTGGAAAATAATGTTAAAGCTGTTCAGGTCACAAAAGCTTTGTGCAATATGCTTCAGCAAATGGATTAAATTAAAGCAGGCAGTTTTTTTCTAAACTTGCTCTCAGAGCAAACAGGAAAATGTAACAGAACAGGCCGAGTACCAACTGTTCTCTTTGTCCTTACACTGGTCAGGTTTCCTTACTTCATCTGTGGCCAATGCAGTGATTTTATGAGTCACTTAGACCTCTCTTGACAAAGTATAGTTGACAGGATTAACTTCTCTGAATTAACAATTGCTTCAAATTGTACATAATGGCATTTGAATGTGTGTAGCATTGTATTAGCAGTAAAACTGTCACTAAGCATGTGGCTATTTCTTTTCATGGTGCAAAGACATTCTGCACATACTTAGAAGCCTGTAAATAGGGTGCCACTAGAGAAAGTATAGACAGCTAATATTTTTCTGTACTTTGCTGTCCAGAGAGTATGCCTGAGGCTCCAAGCTCTGGCCTCATCTTGTTGCATCATCTTCGCATGGCTGTGTCACACACATCTGCTGCATCTGTGTTCTCCCACCTCTAAAACAGATATGTCCATGCTTATCTTCTTTGCAGTAACATTTTGAGATATAAGCAACCAATATTGCAAAGGTAGCTGTCATGGTTTAATCCCACGTGGCAACTCAGCCCCACACAGTCACTCACTCAGTGCCCCACCTCCAGCAGGATGGAGGAGAAAATCAAAAGAGTAAGAAAACTCATGAGTTGAGATAATGACAGGTTAATGGTACAGAGAAGGGAGGGGGTGAAAATAATTATAATACTACACACAAAATAAGTGATGCACAATGCAATTGCTCACCACTCGCCAACAGATGTCCAGCCAGTCCCCGAGCAGTGGTCCCAACCAGCTTTCCCTATATACTGACCATGTCACCATAGGGTATGGAACATCCCTTTGGCCATCTGGGGTCAGCTGTCCAGTCTGTCTCCACCT